>CAWUFW010002237.1:1200000-1800000 GCA_963921515.1 Calotriton arnoldi | reverse complement strand
TTCTCATCGCTAAGGCGGAAAAATCTGGACAGACCATCAGCATTGGCGTGTTCTGTACCAGGGCGGTGTTCCACCGTGAAGTCCATACCCTGTAGGGAAATGGACCACCTCAACAACTTGGGATTCTCACCCCTCATCTGCATCAACCATCTGAGGGGCCTGTGGTCTGTCTGAACCCGGAAGTGAGTCCCAAACAGGTATGGTCTCAGCTTCTTCAGTGCCCAGACCACAGCAAATGCCTCACGCTCAATTGCACTCCACCTCTGTTCCCGTGGAAGTAACCTCCTACTGATGAAGGCTACAGGTTGGTCTAGTCCCTCCTCATTTATCTGTGACAGAACGGCCCCCACCCCATGCTCTGAAGCGTCTGTCTGGACAACAAATTCCTTAGCAAAATTGGGCGCCTGGAGTACGGGTGCTGTACACATAGCAGTTTTGAGGGCATCAAAGGCTTTCTGACAGGTGTCAGTCCAGTTCACAATCTTTGGCCGCTTCTTGGAAGTCAGCACAGTCAAGGGTGCAACAATGTTGCCATACCCCTTGACAAACCTCCTGTAATAACCCGTGAGTCCTAAGAAGGCCCTTACCTGGGTCTGGGTCCTTGGGGGCTCCCAAGCCAGGATGGTTTCAATCTTGGGCTGCAGGGGCGCCACCTGGCCGCTCCCCACCTGGTGTCCCAAGTACACCACAGAACCCTGCCCAATCTGGCACTTACTGGCCTTGATTGTGAGGCCTGCTCTGCGCAGCGCCATCAACACTTCCCAGAGGTGGCGCAAGTGGTCCTCCCAGGAGGAACTAAACACTGCAATGTCATCCAGGTAGGCGGCACTGAAAGCCTCCAGCCCAACCAACACCTGGTTGACCAATCTCTGGAAGGTGGCAGGGGCATTCTTCATCCCAAAGGGCATCACACGGAACTGGTAGTGCCCATCTGGTGTGGAGAATGCTGACCTCTCCTTTGCCCCATCAGTTAAGGCGATCTGCCAGTACCCAGACGTCAGCTCAAACGTGCTGAGGTACCGGGCAGCCCCTAACCGGTCTATGAGCTCATCAGCTCTGGGGATGGGGTGCGCGTCGGTCTTGGTGACCGAATTGAGACCTCGGTAGTCCACACAGAACCTAAGTTCAGGAGTAGCACCAGGCGTCGCAGCTTTTGGTACCAAGACCACGGGGCTGGACCAGGGGCTGCTAGAGGACTCAACCACCCCTAGGGCAAACATTTTGGAGACCTCCTCCTTAATGCAAGCCCTGACCCTGTCAGTCACCCTGTAAGCCTTGTGCTTGACAGGAGGACTGTCCCCGGTATCCACCTCATGGACGCTCCAATCAGTGACACCAGGTACCAGGGAGAACAAATCAGAAAATTGCCCCAACAGGTGGTGACAATCTCTCTGCTGCTCAGGGGTCAGTGTGGTGGAGAGGATCACACCCTCCACTGACCCATCTTTCTCTCCTGCACACAGGAGGTCAGGGAGAGGCTCACTCTCCTCCTCAACCCCATCATCTGTGGCAAGAAGCATGCCCACTTCAGACCTCTCAAAGTGGGGCTTCAGGCGGTTCACATGCAGGACCCGCAAGGGGTTCCTGGGAGACTGAAAGTCCACCAAGTAGGTAACTGGACTTTTGCGCTCCACCACCTCAAATGGACCGGTCCACTTATCTTGGAGCGCACAAGGCTCCACTGGGGCCAGTACCCAAACCTTCTGACCAGGTTGAAATTCGACCAGAGTGGCATTCTGGTCGTACTCAACGTTTCATTTCTTCCTGGCTGGCTTCCAGATTTGCCTCAGCAATCTTTCTGAAACGCCGAGTCTGGTTCCTGAAAGCCAACATGTAGCTAAATACATCTTGGGGAGTTTTCCTGGGAGATTGCTCCCAGCCTTCCTTGACCAGACTCAGAGGTCCTCTAACCTGGTGGCCATAGAGGAGTTCAAAGGGACTGAACCCTAAGGACTTCTGTGGCACCTCACGGTAGGCAAACAACAGGCATGGCAAGAGGACGTCCCACTTACGCCTCAGGGGCTCTTCTAGGCCCATGATCATGCTCCTTCAAGGTCCGGTTGAACCTATCAACCAGACCATTACCTTGGGGGTGGTAAGGAGTGGTGAACTTATAAGTTACCCCACACTCCTTCCACAGAGACTTCATGTACTGGGAGATGAAGTTGGTCCCCCTGTCAGACACCACCTCTCTGGGGAATCCCACACGGGAGAAAATCCCCATCAGTGCACGTCCCACCACGGGGGCCGTCACTGTCCTGAGCGGGATGGCTTCAGGGTACCGGGTGGCATGGTCCACCAAGACCAGGATGAACCTGTTGCCCATGGCTGTCTTGGGGTCCAGAGGCCCCACAATGTCAATGCCCACTCGCTCGAATGGGGTACTCACAACTGGAAAGGGCTGGAGTGGGACCTTGATCTTCCCCCACTCTTCCCACTTGCCTGGCAAGTCTCACAGGTCCTGCAATGAGTGTCTGAACTCTTGTGCATCTGGGGCCAATAAAAGTGGGCGGCCAGCCTCTCAAAGGTCTTGGTCTGCCCCAGATGTCCTGCCAATGGAATGTCATGAGCCAACCCCAGTAGGAAGGTTCTGAAGCACTCGGGTACCACCAGCACACGGGCTGACCCTGGCTCAGCAGCCTTAGGCTCGCTATACAGGAGACTGTTCTCCCAATAAATCAGATGTGAACCAGACATGTCACCTTCTGCCTGGGCTGCAGCCTGTCGCCGCATACCCTCAAGAGAGGGGCAAACTCTCTGCTGCTCACAAAATTCCTCCCTGGTGGGTCCCCCTTCCTGCTGCCAATGGGTCAGCTCAGGCAGGTCCCCCAGTTCGGCGATTTGCTCCCCGGTAGGCTCCAGGGCATCCCCTTCAGGGTCTGCTCCTTCCTGGGCCGTGGGAACCAAGGGGGCCGGCTTCCCGCGCCCCCTGCCCCTTCTCTCTAAGGCAGGGATCTGGGCCATACTCTCAGGCTCCAGATCCTTCTCAACACCCTCCTTGGCTGCCATGGACCGAGTGGTCGCACACGCCCACTCAGGCAGACCCAACATCTCTAAGTGAGCCTTCCTCTCCACCGTAGCCCACGGGGAGACCTCTAAATCATTGCCCAGCAGACAGTCTATAGGCATGGCGGGCCTCACAGCTACCTGAAGAGTTCCTGAGACCCCCCCCACTCTAAGGGAACCTGAGCCACCTCACATTGGCTCTCTGAGTTGTCTGCGGACACTACTGGGTAGAATGCATGGGGGACAACCTGCTCTTTGGACACCAACCGGGAGCTGACAGCAGTTACACTGGCCCCTGTGTCTCTTAGAGCCTCCACCCTATGGCCATTGATGGTCACCCACTGCCTGTATTTTTTAGTGTTAGCAGGCAGTGCAGGCTTGGGGACCATCTCAAAGTCCCCTAATGAGACAAGGGTCAACTCTACGGGATCCCACCCCTCTTGGGCACCCATCTCCTCCTCTCCCAGGGCTACACTAGCAATCTGGCGGGGTGGTGCACGGGGTGGTGCACTGGCCCCCCTTGGGGGCACTGGGGATCAAAATATCTGTGGCCCACTTGACCACAGTTGTAACAAGTGGGGGCCCCCTGGGAACAGGCCTACCTGTTGGGGGCCCTGTCCTCCTTTCTTGGGGGGCTGGGACACCACTGCTTGGTTCCCTGGGGGATTACTTTGGGGCCCTCGGTGGAACTCCCTCTGTTGACCCTTGTCCCCCCACTCCTCTGCTGGGGACCCTGCCCACCTTTGGCGAAGTCTCCCACTGGACCCTTGCGAACCCGGGTGCTCACCCAGCGGTCCGCCTCCTCAGCAAGCTTCCTAGGGTTAGTCAGCTTGCAATCAATTAGGTGCTGGCGTAGCTCAGGAAAACAATTACTAGATAAATGCTCCCATGCAATCAAATCATAAAGCTGCGCAAAAGTTTCTACTTTGCTACCTTTTACCCAGCGTTCCATGGCTCTGCAAAAAAAAGACACATATTCAACCCACGTGGTACCCTCTAGCTTCTTGCAGATCCTAAACCTCTGCCTATACATCTCAGGGGTCAAACCATAGGGGGTCATCAACGCTTCCTTCATGTGGGCATAAACCATCCTACTTTCTGGGGGCAGGTCCAACAAGGTATCCCTCCCCTCACTCACAAAGCGTCCCCACAACCCCGCTCCCCAATCCTTCTCAGGGACCCGGTGGGACACCATGGCTAATTCATAAGCGGCAAACCATTGCCCAATATCTTCACTTTTGTGGAAATCTTTAATAACCTCCTTGGGTATTTACACCCTACTCTCAGGGTGCACTACAGGTACGCTGCCACCAGAGGGGAGATTTCCATACTCTTAGCTTTAATCTCCAACTCCCTCAATACTCTCTCATGCTCAAGTTTCATTTTCATAATCTCAACTTCCAACTTCTTGTTCTCTAGGTCCCGGTGACCATCCATTTTAAGCTTAGCCATCTCCATATTATGCCGCCTATCTCTCTCCCTGTCCTCCATCTCTTCTGGGGACAGACCCTTAGCGGACACACTAGAGCCCGGGTTGGAAAGGGCTTTATCTCCTACTAAGTCTACTACATCGCCCTGCTGCTCTCCTGCATTCTCTCCCACCTCCACAAGCTCTCCCATATCCTTTGGGGCATCCCTGGCTTCTAGCCAGGCCTTCAGCGCCTTGTAATACTCCTCCCTTCTAGTGAGACCTGTGATAGGGACTGTGAATTGCTTGCAAAAATATTTGAGCTGCTTGGCATTGTAGGTTTCTATTTTCTCTTCTTCCCAGGAGAGATCCTCTGAGGCATTGGATCTGGGCTTGCCCATTGTAGCAATAACTGGCAATATCAATAAAGGATAGAAGAAAACTTCTCAAGAAAATGTATGCGGGTGAAAAATCACCGGCAATATCAATCACAATATAGGATCCAAGAAACTCTCACAAATGTGTGCGGGTGAAAAATCACTGGCAATATCAATCACAATATAGGATCCAAAAACTCTCAAAATGTGTGCGGGTGAAAAATCACCGGCAATATCAATCACAATATAGGATCCAAAAACTCTCAGAAAATGTGTGCGGGTGAAAAATCACCGGCAATATCAATCACAATATAGGATCCAAAAAAAAATTCTCAAAAAATGTCTGCGGTACGTTATGGTCTGCACTCACTAGTAGTGTACACTATAATTACTGTATGCGATCATAAATGCAAGTCCAGATCCTCACCGCTGACCACCAATGTTAGAAATGGGGGTCTCTAGTTGGCAATGGCTGGCCACTGTCCAAGTAGGGACCCTTCTTCCTAAGTCAGAGTAAGAGGGCTACCCTCCTTGATACCCCTGCTCAACCCTGTGGTAACGTAGCACGAGCAGGTAGGCTTATCTCAGAGGAAGGGCGTGAAGCATTTATGACCATACACAGTAACACAGTGAGGAACACTACAAAGGGACACCACACAAGTAGTTATAAAAAATAAGTATCTTTATATAAAGGCAGATTTATCACAAGACCAATAACTGTAAAAGCCACAATACTGTCAAAAATAGGATTACTGTTGCAGGACTGTCAAAAATAGTTCAATGGTTGCAGAAATAAGGTTCAAATTCAAAGCAGTGGTCTCTGCGACCCTTTCTCCCACAAAGTACCTGGATTTAGTAGCAAAACCAACAAAAATGTCACAAAGAAGTGTTAGCGATGAATTTCCTCACGCGAGGCCGGCGATGCGTTAAAATCCTTGCCGCAAGGGAGGATGATGCGCCGATCTGCTGATGCGTGCGGAGACGATGCGACAAACTTCTTCACTTTAGGCCGCCGATGCGCTGAGGCCTTGCCGCGAGGGCGAAGACGATGCGACGATCCTGTTGCGTGTGCGATTGTGTTGCGATGCGAAGAAATGGCGCTCCGCGAGGGAGCGACGAAATCCGGTGCGATGCGATCAAAATGGCGGACGCATGGCGTCCGCAAAGCGATGTCTTGAAGCGATGATTTCTTTGGGGGTTGCGAGCGCTCGGCGACAGCAGCGCGATGATTTTTCCAGCGCGTCTCAGCTGCAGCGGCTCGCAAAGGGGCGTTAGCGATGGTTTCGTGTTGTGAGCACCCAGCGGCAGCAGCGCGATCATTTTTCCAGCGCTCTCGGCTGCAGCGGCTCGCAAACGTGCGTTAGCGACGATTTCCAGCACTCTTTTCTCTGAAGCAAACTAGAGGCCCTGGAACTCACAGGAGCCTCATCAGCAGATAGCAATCTTCGCAGGGAGGAAGCAGGAGGTTGGTGGTGGAGTCTGATGTGCCTGAGACTCCAGCAGGAGGCTAGCTCTTTTCCTAGCCCTTGGGTAATTGCTGTAACAAAAATAAAAGTTCTCTCAAAAGTCCTTTTCTCTGTTCTTCAAGGTCCAGTGGTCACTGCTGCAGGCCAGTGCAAGAAAAACACACAAGCACAAGGACAGTCACTTCCTGCAGATTCCTCCAGTGGCACGGACAGAGTTTCCTCTTCAGATCCAGGGGCAATACCAATTCACATAGACATATTTACACAGGGAGCATTCGCGCTGTGACACTAAATGGCAGTGGCACAGCGCCCAGAGCATCTAACACCAGCAAAACAGAGGAGACAACAGCGAAAAATGGAAGGGAGACCCACGCCAATGGTGCCAGGTCTAACACACGTCCCCTCCAGCTGAAATGTGGGGAGAACTACCCATCCCCTTGGAAGTTCTCATCGCTAAGGCGGAAAAATCTGGACAGACCATCAGCATTGGCGTGTTCTGTACCAGGGCGGTGTTCCACCGTGAAGTCCATACCCTGTAGGGAAATGGACCACCTCAACAACTTGGGATTCTCACCCCTCATCTGCATCAACCATCTGAGGGGCCTGTGGTCTGTCTGAACCCGGAAGTGAGTCCCAAACAGGTATGGTCTCAGCTTCTTCAGTGCCCAGACCACAGCAAATGCCTCACGCTCAATTGCACTCCACCTCTGTTCCCGTGGAAGTAACCTCCTACTGATGAAGGCTACAGGTTGGTCTAGTCCCTCCTCATTTATCTGTGACAGAACGGCCCCCACCCCATGCTCTGAAGCGTCTGTCTGGACAACAAATTCCTTAGCAAAATTGGGCGCCTGGAGTACGGGTGCTGTACACATAGCAGTTTTGAGGGCATCAAAGGCTTTCTGACAGGTGTCAGTCCAGTTCACAATCTTTGGCCGCTTCTTGGAAGTCAGCACAGTCAAGGGTGCAACAATGTTGCCATACCCCTTGACAAACCTCCTGTAATAACCCGTGAGTCCTAAGAAGGCCCTTACCTGGGTCTGGGTCCTTGGGGGCTCCCAAGCCAGGATGGTTTCAATCTTGGGCTGCAGGGGCGCCACCTGGCCGCTCCCCACCTGGTGTCCCAAGTACACCACAGAACCCTGCCCAATCTGGCACTTACTGGCCTTGATTGTGAGGCCTGCTCTGCGCAGCGCCATCAACACTTCCCAGAGGTGGCGCAAGTGGTCCTCCCAGGAGGAACTAAACACTGCAATGTCATCCAGGTAGGCGGCACTGAAAGCCTCCAGCCCAACCAACACCTGGTTGACCAATCTCTGGAAGGTGGCAGGGGCATTCTTCATCCCAAAGGGCATCACACGGAACTGGTAGTGCCCATCTGGTGTGGAGAATGCTGACCTCTCCTTTGCCCCATCAGTTAAGGCGATCTGCCAGTACCCAGACGTCAGCTCAAACGTGCTGAGGTACCGGGCAGCCCCTAACCGGTCTATGAGCTCATCAGCTCTGGGGATGGGGTGCGCGTCGGTCTTGGTGACCGAATTGAGACCTCGGTAGTCCACACAGAACCTAAGTTCAGGAGTAGCACCAGGCGTCGCAGCTTTTGGTACCAAGACCACGGGGCTGGACCAGGGGCTGCTAGAGGACTCAACCACCCCTAGGGCAAACATTTTGGAGACCTCCTCCTTAATGCAAGCCCTGACCCTGTCAGTCACCCTGTAAGCCTTGTGCTTGACAGGAGGACTGTCCCCGGTATCCACCTCATGGACGCTCCAATCAGTGACACCAGGTACCAGGGAGAACAAATCAGAAAATTGCCCCAACAGGTGGTGACAATCTCTCTGCTGCTCAGGGGTCAGTGTGGTGGAGAGGATCACACCCTCCACTGACCCATCTTTCTCTCCTGCACACAGGAGGTCAGGGAGAGGCTCACTCTCCTCCTCAACCCCATCATCTGTGGCAAGAAGCATGCCCACTTCAGACCTCTCAAAGTGGGGCTTCAGGCGGTTCACATGCAGGACCCGCAAGGGGTTCCTGGGAGACTGAAAGTCCACCAAGTAGGTAACTGGACTTTTGCGCTCCACCACCTCAAATGGACCGGTCCACTTATCTTGGAGCGCACAAGGCTCCACTGGGGCCAGTACCCAAACCTTCTGACCAGGTTGAAATTCGACCAGAGTGGCATTCTGGTCGTACTCAACGTTTCATTTCTTCCTGGCTGGCTTCCAGATTTGCCTCAGCAATCTTTCTGAAACGCCGAGTCTGGTTCCTGAAAGCCAACATGTAGCTAAATACATCTTGGGGAGTTTTCCTGGGAGATTGCTCCCAGCCTTCCTTGACCAGACTCAGAGGTCCTCTAACCTGGTGGCCATAGAGGAGTTCAAAGGGACTGAACCCTAAGGACTTCTGTGGCACCTCACGGTAGGCAAACAACAGGCATGGCAAGAGGACGTCCCACTTACGCCTCAGGGGCTCTTCTAGGCCCATGATCATGCCCTTCAAGGTCCGGTTGAACCTATCAACCAGACCATTACCTTGGGGGTGGTAAGGAGTGGTGAACTTATAAGTTACCCCACACTCCTTCCACAGAGACTTCATGTACTGGGAGATGAAGTTGGTCCCCCTGTCAGACACCACCTCTCTGGGGAATCCCACACGGGAGAAAATCCCCATCAGTGCACGTCCCACCACGGGGGCCGTCACTGTCCTGAGCGGGATGGCTTCAGGGTACCGGGTGGCATGGTCCACCAAGACCAGGATGAACCTGTTGCCCATGGCTGTCTTGGGGTCCAGAGGCCCCACAATGTCAATGCCCACTCGCTCGAATGGGGTACTCACAACTGGAAAGGGCTGGAGTGGGACCTTGATCTTCCCCCACTCTTCCCACTTGCCTGGCAAGTCTCACAGGTCCTGCAATGAGTGTCTGAACTCTTGTGCATCTGGGGCCAATAAAAGTGGGCGGCCAGCCTCTCAAAGGTCTTGGTCTGCCCCAGATGTCCTGCCAATGGAATGTCATGAGCCAACCCCAGTAGGAAGGTTCTGAAGCACTCGGGTACCACCAGCACACGGGCTGACCCTGGCTCAGCAGCCTTAGGCTCGCTATACAGGAGACTGTTCTCCCAATAAATCAGATGTGAACCAGACATGTCACCTTCTGCCTGGGCTGCAGCCTGTCGCCGCATACCCTCAAGAGAGGGGCAAACTCTCTGCTGCTCACAAAATTCCTCCCTGGTGGGTCCCCCTTCCTGCTGCCAATGGGTCAGCTCAGGCAGGTCCCCCAGTTCGGCGATTTGCTCCCCGGTAGGCTCCAGGGCATCCCCTTCAGGGTCTGCTCCTTCCTGGGCCGTGGGAACCAAGGGGGCCGGCTTCCCGCGCCCCCTGCCCCTTCTCTCTAAGGCAGGG
Organism: Calotriton arnoldi; assembly: GCA_963921515.1. Lineage (NCBI taxonomy): Eukaryota > Metazoa > Chordata > Amphibia > Caudata > Salamandridae > Calotriton > Calotriton arnoldi. The sequence continues at coordinate 1,790,347 of CAWUFW010002237.1, read as the reverse complement.
ATCTGGGCCATACTCTCAGGCTCCAGATCCTTCTCAACACCCTCCTTGGCTGCCATGGACCGAGTGGTCGCACACGCCCACTCAGGCAGACCCAACATCTCTAAGTGAGCCTTCCTCTCCACCGTAGCCCACGGGGAGACCTCTAAATCATTGCCCAGCAGACAGTCTATAGGCATGGCGGGCCTCACAGCTACCTGAAGAGTTCCTGAGACCCCCCCCACTCTAAGGGAACCTGAGCCACCTCACATTGGCTCTCTGAGTTGTCTGCGGACACTACTGGGTAGAATGCATGGGGGACAACCTGCTCTTTGGACACCAACCGGGAGCTGACAGCAGTTACACTGGCCCCTGTGTCTCTTAGAGCCTCCACCCTATGGCCATTGATGGTCACCCACTGCCTGTATTTTTTAGTGTTAGCAGGCAGTGCAGGCTTGGGGACCATCTCAAAGTCCCCTAATGAGACAAGGGTCAACTCTACGGGATCCCACCCCTCTTGGGCACCCATCTCCTCCTCTCCCAGGGCTACACTAGCAATCTGGCGGGGTGGTGCACGGGGTGGTGCACTGGCCCCCCTTGGGGGCACTGGGGATCAAAATATCTGTGGCCCACTTGACCACAGTTGTAACAAGTGGGGGCCCCCTGGGAACAGGCCTACCTGTTGGGGGCCCTGTCCTCCTTTCTTGGGGGGCTGGGACACCACTGCTTGGTTCCCTGGGGGATTACTTTGGGGCCCTCGGTGGAACTCCCTCTGTTGACCCTTGTCCCCCCACTCCTCTGCTGGGGACCCTGCCCACCTTTGGCGAAGTCTCCCACTGGACCCTTGCGAACCCGGGTGCTCACCCAGCGGTCCGCTCTCCTCAGCAAGCTTCCTAGGGTTAGTCAGCTTGCAATCAATTAGGTGCTGGCGTAGCTCAGGAAAACAATTACTAGATAAATGCTCCCATGCAATCAAATCATAAAGCTGCGCAAAAGTTTCTACTTTGCTACCTTTTACCCAGCGTTCCATGGCTCTGCAAAAAAAAGACACATATTCAACCCACGTGGTACCCTCTAGCTTCTTGCAGATCCTAAACCTCTGCCTATACATCTCAGGGGTCAAACCATAGGGGGTCATCAACGCTTCCTTCATGTGGGCATAAACCATCCTACTTTCTGGGGGCAGGTCCAACAAGGTATCCCTCCCCTCACTCACAAAGCGTCCCCACAACCCCGCTCCCCAATCCTTCTCAGGACCCGGTGGGACACCATGGCTAATTCATAAGCGGCAAACCATTGCCCAATATCTTCACTTTTGTGGAAATCTTTAATAACCTCCTTGGGTATTTACACCCTACTCTCAGGGTGCACTACAGGTACGCTGCCACCAGAGGGGAGATTTCCATACTCTTAGCTTTAATCTCCAACTCCCTCAATACTCTCTCATGCTCAAGTTTCATTTTCATAATCTCAACTTCCAACTTCTTGTTCTCTAGGTCCCGGTGACCATCCATTTTAAGCTTAGCCATCTCCATATTATGCCGCCTATCTCTCTCCCTGTCCTCCATCTCTTCTGGGGACAGACCCTTAGCGGACACACTAGAGCCCGGGTTGGAAAGGGCTTTATCTCCTACTAAGTCTACTACATCGCCCTGCTGCTCTCCTGCATTCTCTCCCACCTCCACAAGCTCTCCCATATCCTTTGGGGCATCCCTGGCTTCTAGCCAGGCCTTCAGCGCCTTGTAATACTCCTCCCTTCTAGTGAGACCTGTGATAGGGACTGTGAATTGCTTGCAAAAATATTTGAGCTGCTTGGCATTGTAGGTTTCTATTTTCTCTTCTTCCCAGGAGAGATCCTCTGAGGCATTGGATCTGGGCTTGCCCATTGTAGCAATAACTGGCAATATCAATAAAGGATAGAAGAAAACTTCTCAAGAAAATGTATGCGGGTGAAAAATCACCGGCAATATCAATCACAATATAGGATCCAAGAAACTCTCACAAATGTGTGCGGGTGAAAAATCACTGGCAATATCAATCACAATATAGGATCCAAAAACTCTCAAAAATGTGTGCGGGTGAAAAATCACCGGCAATATCAATCACAATATAGGATCCAAAAACTCTCAGAAAATGTGTGCGGGTGAAAAATCACCGGCAATATCAATCACAATATAGGATCCAAAAAAAAATTCTCAAAAAATGTCTGCGGTACGTTATGGTCTGCACTCACTAGTAGTGTACACTATAATTACTGTATGCGATCATAAATGCAAGTCCAGATCCTCACCGCTGACCACCAATGTTAGAAATGGGGGTCTCTAGTTGGCAATGGCTGGCCACTGTCCAAGTAGGGACCCTTCTTCCTAAGTCAGAGTAAGAGGGCTACCCTCCTTGATACCCCTGCTCAACCCTGTGGTAACGTAGCACGAGCAGGTAGGCTTATCTCAGAGGAAGGGCGTGAAGCATTTATGACCATACACAGTAACACAGTGAGGAACACTACAAAGGGACACCACACAAGTAGTTATAAAAAATAAGTATCTTTATATAAAGGCAGATTTATCACAAGACCAATAACTGTAAAAGCCACAATACTGTCAAAAATAGGATTACTGTTGCAGGACTGTCAAAAATAGTTCAATGGTTGCAGAAATAAGGTTCAAATTCAAAGCAGTGGTCTCTGCGACCCTTTCTCCCACAAAGTACCTGGATTTAGTAGCAAAACCAACAAAAATGTCACAAAGAAGTGTTAGCGATGAATTTCCTCACGCGAGGCCGGCGATGCGTTAAAATCCTTGCCGCAAGGGAGGATGATGCGCCGATCTGCTGATGCGTGCGGAGACGATGCGACAAACTTCTTCACTTTAGGCCGCCGATGCGCTGAGGCCTTGCCGCGAGGGCGAAGACGATGCGACGATCCTGTTGCGTGTGCGATTGTGTTGCGATGCGAAGAAATGGCGCTCCGCGAGGGAGCGACGAAATCCGGTGCGATGCGATCAAAATGGCGGACGCATGGCGTCCGCAAAGCGATGTCTTGAAGCGATGATTTCTTTGGGGGTTGCGAGTGCTCGGCGACAGCAGCGCGATGATTTTTCCAGCGCGTCTCAGCTGCAGCGGCTCGCAAAGGGGCGTTAGCGATGGTTTTGTGTTGTGAGCACCCAGCGGCAGCAGCGCGATCATTTTTCCAGCGCTCTCGGCTGCAGCGGCTCGCAAACGTGCGTTAGCGACGATTTCCAGCACTCTTTTCTCTGAAGCAAACTAGAGGCCCTGGAACTCACAGGAGCCTCATCAGCAGATAGCAATCTTCGCAGGGAGGAAGCAGGAGGTTGGTGGTGGAGTCTGATGTGCCTGAGACTCCAGCAGGAGGCTAGCTCTTTTCCTAGCCCTTGGGTAATTGCTGTAACAAAAATAAAAGTTCTCTCAAAAGTCCTTTTCTCTGTTCTTCAAGGTCCAGTGGTCACTGCTGCAGGCCAGTGCAAGAAAAACACACAAGCACAAGGACAGTCACTTCCTGCAGATTCCTCCAGTGGCACGGACAGAGTTTCCTCTTCAGATCCAGGGGCAATACCAATTCACATAGACATATTTACACAGGGAGCATTCGCGCTGTGACACTAAATGGCAGTGGCACAGCGCCCAGAGCATCTAACACCAGCAAAACAGAGGAGACAACAGCGAAAAATGGAAGGGAGACCCACGCCAATGGTGCCAGGTCTAACACACGTCCCCTCCAGCTGAAATGTGGGGAGAACTACCCATCCCCTTGGAAGTTCTCATCGCTAAGGCGGAAAGATCTGGACAGACCATCAGCATTGGCGTGTTCTGTACCAGGGCGGTGTTCCACCGTGAAGTCCATACCCTGTAGGGAAATGGACCACCTCAACAACTTGGGATTCTCACCCCTCATCTGCATCAACCATCTGAGGGACCTGTGGTCTGTCTGAACCCGGAAGTGAGTCCCAAACAGGTATGGTCTCAGCTTCTTCAGTGCCCAGACCACAGCAAATGCCTCATGCTCAATTGCACTCCACCTCTGTTCCCGTGGAAGTAACCTCCTACTGATGAAGGCTACAGGTTGGTCTAGTCCCTCCTCATTTATCTGTGACAGAACGGCCCCCACCCCATGCTCTGAAGCGTCTGTCTGGACAACAAATTCCTTAGCAAAATTGGGCGCCTGGAGTACGGGTGCTGTACACATAGCAGTTTTGAGGGCATCAAAGGCTTTCTGACAGGTGTCAGTCCAGTTCACAATCTTTGGCCGCTTCTTGGAAGTCAGCACAGTCAAGGGTGCAACAATGTTGCCATACCCCTTGACAAACCTCCTGTAATAACCCGTGAGTCCTAAGAAGGCCCTTACCTGGGTCTGGGTCCTTGGGGGCTCCCAAGCCAGGATGGTTTCAATCTTGGGCTGCAGGGGCGCCACCTGGCCGCTCCCCACCTGGTGTCCCAAGTACACCACAGAACCCTGCCCAATCTGGCACTTACTGGCCTTGATTGTGAGGCCTGCTCTGCGCAGCGCCATCAACACTTCCCAGAGGTGGCGCAAGTGGTCCTCCCAGGAGGAACTAAACACTGCAATGTCATCCAGGTAGGCGGCACTGAAAGCCTCCAGCCCAACCAACACCTGGTTGACCAATCTCTGGAAGGTGGCAGGGGCATTCTTCATCCCAAAGGGCATCACACGGAACTGGTAGTGCCCATCTGGTGTGGAGAATGCTGACCTCTCCTTTGCCCTATCAGTTAAGGCGATCTGCCAGTACCCAGACGTCAGCTCAAACGTGCTGAGGTACCGGGCAGCCCCTAACCGGTCTATGAGATCATCAGCTCTGGGGATGGGGTGCGCGTCGGTCTTGGTGACCGAATTGAGACCTCGGTAGTCCACACAGAACCTAAGTTCAGGAGTAGCACCAGGCGTCGCAGCTTTTGGTACCAAGACCACGGGGCTGGACCAGGGGCTGCTAGAGGACTCAACCACCCCTAGGGCAAACATTTTGGAGACCTCCTCCTTAATGCAAGCCCTGACCATGTCAGTCACCCTGTAAGCCTTGTGCTTGACAGGAGGACTGTCCCCGGTATCCACCTCATGGACGCTCCAATCAGTGACACCAGGTACCAGGGAGAACAAATCAGAAAATTGCCCCAACAGGTGGTGACAATCGCTCTGCTGCTCAGGGGTCAGTGTGGTGGAGAGGATCACACCCTCCACTGACCCATCTAAGCATGCCCACTTCAGACCTCTCAAAGTGGGGCTTCAGGCGGTTCACATGCAGGACCCGCAAGGGGTTCCTGGGAGACTGAAAGTCCACCAAGTAGGTAACTGGACTTTTGCGCTCCACCACCTCAAATGGACCGGTCCACTTATCTTGGAGCGCACAAGGCTCCACTGGGGCCAGTACCCAAACCTTCTGACCAGGTTGAAATTCGACCAGAGTGGCATTCTGGTCGTACTCAACGTTTCATTTCTTCCTGGCTGGCTTCCAGATTTGCCTCAGCAATCTTTCTGAAACGCCGAGTCTGGTTCCTGAAAGCCAACATGTAGCTAAATACATCTTGGGGAGTTTTCCTGGGAGATTGCTCCCAGCCTTCCTTGACCAGACTCAGAGGTCCTCTAACCTGGTGGCCATAGAGGAGTTCAAAGGGACTGAACCCTAAGGACTTCTGTGGCACCTCACGGTAGGCAAACAACAGGCATGGCAAGAGGACGTCCCACTTACGCCTCAGGGGCTCTTCTAGGCCCATGATCATGCTCCTTCAAGGTCCGGTTGAACCTATCAACCAGACAATTACCTTGGGGGTGGTAAGGAGTGGTGAACTTATAAGTTACCCCACACTCCTTCCACAGAGACTTCATGTACTGGGAGATGAAGTTGGTCCCCCTGTCAGACACCACCTCTCTGGGGAATCCCACACGGGAGAAAATCCCCATCAGTGCACGTCCCACCACGGGGGCCGTCACTGTCCTGAGCGGGATGGCTTCAGGGTACCGGGTGGCATGGTCCACCAAGACCAGGATGAACCTGTTGCCCATGGCTGTCTTGGGGTCCAGAGGCCCCACAATGTCAATGCCCACTCGCTCGAATGGGGTACTCACAACTGGAAAGGGCTGGAGTGGGACCTTGATCTTCCCCCACTCTTCCCACTTGCCTGGCAAGTCTCACAGGTCCTGCAATGAGTGTCTGAACTCTTGTGCATCTGGGGCCAATAAAAGTGGGCGGCCAGCCTCTCAAAGGTCTTGGTCTGCCCCAGATGTCCTGCCAATGGAATGTCATGAGCCAACCCCAGTAGGAAGGTTCTGAAGCACTCGGGTACCACCAGCACACGGGCTGACCCTGGCTCAGCAGCCTTAGGCTCGCTATACAGGAGACTGTTCTCCCAATAAATCAGATGTGAACCAGACATGTCACCTTCTGCCTGGGCTGCAGCCTGTCGCCGCATACCCTCAAGAGAGGGGCAAACTCTCTGCTGCTCACAAAATTCCTCCCTGGTGGGTCCCCCTTCCTGCTGCCAATGGGTCAGCTCAGGCAGGTCCCCCAGTTCGGCGATTTGCTCCCCGGTAGGCTCCAGGGCATCCCCTTCAGGGTCTGCTCCTTCCTGGGCCGTGGGAACCAAGGGGGCCGGCTTCCCGCGCCCCCTGCCCCTTCTCTCTAAGGCAGGGATCTGGGCCATACTCTCAGGCTCCAGATCCTTCTCAACACCCTCCTTGGCTGCCATGGACTGAGTGGTCGCACACGCCCACTCAGGCAGACCCAACATCTCTAAGTGAGCCTTCCTCTCCACCGTAGCCCACGGGGAGACCTCTAAATCATTGCCCAGCAGACAGTCTATAGGCATGGCGGGCCTCACAGCTACCTGAAGAGTTCCTGAGACCCCCCCCACTCTAAGGGAACCTGAGCCACCTCACATTGGCTCTCTGAGTTGTCTGCGGACACTACTGGGTAGAATGCATGGGGGACAACCTGCTCTTTGGACACCAACCGGGAGCTGACAGCAGTTACACTGGCCCCTGTGTCTCTTAGAGCCTCCACCCTATGGCCATTGATGGTCACCCACTGCCTGTATTTTTTAGTGTTAGCAGGCAGTGCAGGCTTGGGGACCATCTCAAAGTCCCCTAATGAGACAAGGGTCAACTCTACGGGATCCCACTCCTCTTGGGCACCCATCTCCTCCTCTCCCAGGGCTACACTAGCAATCTGGCGGGGTGGTGCACGGAGTGGTGCACTGGCTCCCCTTTGGGGGCACTGGGGATCAAAATATCTGTGGCCCACTTGACCACAGTTGTAACAAGTGGGGGCCCCCTGGGAACAGGCCTACCTGTTGGGGGCCCTGTCCTCCTTTCTTGGGGGGCTGGGACACCACTGCTTGGTTCCCTGGGGGATTACTTTGGGGCCCTCGGTGGAACTCCCTCTGTTGACCCTTGTCCCCCCACTCCTCTGCTGGGGACCCTGCCCACCTTTGGCGAAGTCTCCCACTGGACCCTTGCGAACCCGGGTGCTCACCCAGCGGTCCGCTCTCCTCAGCAAGCTTCCTAGGGTTAGTCAGCTTGCAATCAATTAGGTGCTGGCGTAGCTCAGGAAAACAATTACTAGATAAATGCTCCCATGCAATCAAATCATAAAGCTGCGCAAAAGTTTCTACTTTGCTACCTTTTACCCAGCGTTCCATGGCTCTGCAAAAAAAAGACACATATTCAACCCACGTGGTACCCTCTAGCTTCTTGCAGATCCTAAACCTCTGCCTATACATCTCAGGGGTCAAACCATAGGGGGTCATCAACGCTTCCTTCATGTGGGCATAAACCATCCTACTTTCTGGGGGCAGGTCCAACAAGGTATCCCTCCCCTCACTCACAAAGCGTCCCCACAACCCCGCTCCCCAATCCTTCTCAGGACCCGGTGGGACACCATGGCTAATTCATAAGCGGCAAACCATTGCCCAATATCTTCACTTTTGTGGAAATCTTTAATAACCTCCTTGGGTATTTACACCCTACTCTCAGGGTGCACTACAGGTACGCTGCCACCAGAGGGGAGATTTCCATACTCTTAGCTTTAATCTCCAACTCCCTCAATACTCTCTCATGCTCAAGTTTCATTTTCATAATCTCAACTTCCAACTTCTTGTTCTCTAGGTCCCGGTGACCATCCATTTTAAGCTTAGCCATCTCCATATTATGCCGCCTATCTCTCTCCCTGTCCTCCATCTCTTCTGGGGACAGACCCTTAGCGGACACACTAGAGCCCGGGTTGGAAAGGGCTTTATCTCCTACTAAGTCTACTACATCGCCCTGCTGCTCTCCTGCATTCTCTCCCACCTCCACAAGCTCTCCCATATCCTTTGGGGCATCCCTGGCTTCTAGCCAGGCCTTCAGCGCCTTGTAATACTCCTCCCTTCTAGTGAGACCTGTGATAGGGACTGTGAATTGCTTGCAAAAATATTTGAGCTGCTTGGCATTGTAGGTTTCTATTTTCTCTTCTTCCCAGGAGAGATCCTCTGAGGCATTGGATCTGGGCTTGCCCATTGTAGCAATAACTGGCAATATCAATAAAGGATAGAAGAAAACTTCTCAAGAAAATGTATGCGGGTGAAAAATCACCGGCAATATCAATCACAATATAGGATCCAAGAAACTCTCACAAATGTGTGCGGGTGAAAAATCACTGGCAATATCAATCACAATATAGGATCCAAAAACTCTCAAAATGTGTGCGGGTGAAAAATCACCGGCAATATCAATCACAATATAGGATCCAAAAACTCTCAGAAAATGTGTGCGGGTGAAAAATCACCGGCAATATCAATCACAATATAGGATCCAAAAAAAAATTCTCAAAAAATGTCTGCGGTACGTTATGGTCTGCACTCACTAGTAGTGTACACTATAATTACTGTATGCGATCATAAATGCAAGTCCAGATCCTCACCGCTGACCACCAATGTTAGAAATGGGGGTCTCTAGTTGGCAATGGCTGGCCACTGTCCAAGTAGGGACCCTTCTTCCTAAGTCAGAGTAAGAGGGCTACCCTCCTTGATACCCCTGCTCAACCCTGTGGTAACGTAGCACGAGCAGGTAGGCTTATCTCAGAGGAAGGGCGTGAAGCATTTATGACCATACACAGTAACACAGTGAGGAACACTACAAAGGGACACCACACAAGTAGTTATAAAAAATAAGTATCTTTATATAAAGGCAGATTTATCACAAGACCAATAACTGTAAAAGCCACAATACTGTCAAAAATAGGATTACTGTTGCAGGACTGTCAAAAATAGTTCAATGGTTGCAGAAATAAGGTTCAAATTCAAAGCAGTGGTCTCTGCGACCCTTTCTCCCACAAAGTACCTGGATTTAGTAGCAAAACCAACAAAAATGTCACAAAGAAGTGTTAGCGATGAATTTCCTCACGCGAGGCCGGCGATGCGTTAAAATCCTTGCCGCAAGGGAGGATGATGCGCCGATCTGCTGATGCGTGCGGAGACGATGCGACAAACTTCTTCACTTTAGGCCGCCGATGCGCTGAGGCCTTGCCGCGAGGGCGAAGACGATGCGACGATCCTGTTGCGTGTGCGATTGTGTTGCGATGCGAAGAAATGGCGCTCCGCGAGGGAGCGACGAAATCCGGTGCGATGCGATCAAAATGGCGGACGCATGGCGTCCGCAAAGCGATGTCTTGAAGCGATGATTTCTTTGGGGGTTGCGAGTGCTCGGCGACAGCAGCGCGATGATTTTTCCAGCGCGTCTCAGCTGCAGCGGCTCGCAAAGGGGCGTTAGCGATGGTTTTGTGTTGTGAGCACCCAGCGGCAGCAGCGCGATCATTTTTCCAGCGCTCTCGGCTGCAGCGGCTCGCAAACGTGCGTTAGCGACGATTTCCAGCACTCTTTTCTCTGAAGCAAACTAGAGGCCCTGGAACTCACAGGAGCCTCATCAGCAGATAGCAATCTTCGCAGGGAGGAAGCAGGAGGTTGGTGGTGGAGTCTGATGTGCCTGAGACTCCAGCAGGAGGCTAGCTCTTTTCCTAGCCCTTGGGTAATTGCTGTAACAAAAATAAAAGTTCTCTCAAAAGTCCTTTTCTCTGTTCTTCAAGGTCCAGTGGTCACTGCTGCAGGCCAGTGCAAGAAAAACACACAAGCACAAGGACAGTCACTTCCTGCAGATTCCTCCAGTGGCACGGACAGAGTTTCCTCTTCAGATCCAGGGGCAATACCAATTCACATAGACATATTTACACAGGGAGCATTCGCGCTGTGACACTAAATGGCAGTGGCACAGCGCCCAGAGCATCTAACACCAGCAAAACAGAGGAGACAACAGCGAAAAATGGAAGGGAGACCCACGCCAATGGTGCCAGGTCTAACACACGTCCCCTCCAGCTGAAATGTGGGGAGAACTACCCATCCCCTTGGAAGTTCTCATCGCTAAGGCGGAAAGATCTGGACAGACCATCAGCATTGGCGTGTTCTGTACCAGGGCGGTGTTCCACCGTGAAGTCCATACCCTGTAGGGAAATGGACCACCTCAACAACTTGGGATTCTCACCCCTCATCTGCATCAACCATCTGAGGGACCTGTGGTCTGTCTGAACCCGGAAGTGAGTCCCAAACAGGTATGGTCTCAGCTTCTTCAGTGCCCAGACCACAGCAAATGCCTCATGCTCAATTGCACTCCACCTCTGTTCCCGTGGAAGTAACCTCCTACTGATGAAGGCTACAGGTTGGTCTAGTCCCTCCTCATTTATCTGTGACAGAACGGCCCCCACCCCATGCTCTGAAGCGTCTGTCTGGACAACAAATTCCTTAGCAAAATTGGGCGCCTGGAGTACGGGTGCTGTACACATAGCAGTTTTGAGGGCATCAAAGGCTTTCTGACAGGTGTCAGTCCAGTTCACAATCTTTGGCCGCTTCTTGGAAGTCAGCACAGTCAAGGGTGCAACAATGTTGCCATACCCCTTGACAAACCTCCTGTAATAACCCGTGAGTCCTAAGAAGGCCCTTACCTGGGTCTGGGTCCTTGGGGGCTCCCAAGCCAGGATGGTTTCAATCTTGGGCTGCAGGGGCGCCACCTGGCCGCTCCCCACCTGGTGTCCCAAGTACACCACAGAACCCTGCCCAATCTGGCACTTACTGGCCTTGATTGTGAGGCCTGCTCTGCGCAGCGCCATCAACACTTCCCAGAGGTGGCGCAAGTGGTCCTCCCAGGAGGAACTAAACACTGCAATGTCATCCAGGTAGGCGGCACTGAAAGCCTCCAGCCCAACCAACACCTGGTTGACCAATCTCTGGAAGGTGGCAGGGGCATTCTTCATCCCAAAGGGCATCACACGGAACTGGTAGTGCCCATCTGGTGTGGAGAATGCTGACCTCTCCTTTGCCCTATCAGTTAAGGCGATCTGCCAGTACCCAGACGTCAGCTCAAACGTGCTGAGGTACCGGGCAGCCCCTAACCGGTCTATGAGATCATCAGCTCTGGGGATGGGGTGCGCGTCGGTCTTGGTGACCGAATTGAGACCTCGGTAGTCCACACAGAACCTAAGTTCAGGAGTAGCACCAGGCGTCGCAGCTTTTGGTACCAAGACCACGGGGCTGGACCAGGGGCTGCTAGAGGACTCAACCACCCCTAGGGCAAACATTTTGGAGACCTCCTCCTTAATGCAAGCCCTGACCATGTCAGTCACCCTGTAAGCCTTGTGCTTGACAGGAGGACTGTCCCCGGTATCCACCTCATGGACGCTCCAATCAGTGACACCAGGTACCAGGGAGAACAAATCAGAAAATTGCCCCAACAGGTGGTGACAATCGCTCTGCTGCTCAGGGGTCAGTGTGGTGGAGAGGATCACACCCTCCACTGACCCATCTAAGCATGCCCACTTCAGACCTCTCAAAGTGGGGCTTCAGGCGGTTCACATGCAGGACCCGCAAGGGGTTCCTGGGAGACTGAAAGTCCACCAAGTAGGTAACTGGACTTTTGCGCTCCACCACCTCAAATGGACCGGTCCACTTATCTTGGAGCGCACAAGGCTCCACTGGGGCCAGTACCCAAACCTTCTGACCAGGTTGAAATTCGACCAGAGTGGCATTCTGGTCGTACTCAACGTTTCATTTCTTCCTGGCTGGCTTCCAGATTTGCCTCAGCAATCTTTCTGAAACGCCGAGTCTGGTTCCTGAAAGCCAACATGTAGCTAAATACATCTTGGGGAGTTTTCCTGGGAGATTGCTCCCAGCCTTCCTTGACCAGACTCAGAGGTCCTCTAACCTGGTGGCCATAGAGGAGTTCAAAGGGACTGAACCCTAAGGACTTCTGTGGCACCTCACGGTAGGCAAACAACAGGCATGGCAAGAGGACGTCCCACTTACGCCTCAGGGGCTCTTCTAGGCCCATGATCATGCTCCTTCAAGGTCCGGTTGAACCTATCAACCAGACAATTACCTTGGGGGTGGTAAGGAGTGGTGAACTTATAAGTTACCCCACACTCCTTCCACAGAGACTTCATGTACTGGGAGATGAAGTTGGTCCCCCTGTCAGACACCACCTCTCTGGGGAATCCCACACGGGAGAAAATCCCCATCAGTGCACGTCCCACCACGGGGGCCGTCACTGTCCTGAGCGGGATGGCTTCAGGGTACCGGGTGGCATGGTCCACCAAGACCAGGATGAACCTGTTGCCCATGGCTGTCTTGGGGTCCAGAGGCCCCACAATGTCAATGCCCACTCGCTCGAATGGGGTACTCACAACTGGAAAGGGCTGGAGTGGGACCTTGATCTTCCCCCACTCTTCCCACTTGCCTGGCAAGTCTCACAGGTCCTGCAATGAGTGTCTGAACTCTTGTGCATCTGGGGCCAATAAAAGTGGGCGGCCAGCCTCTCAAAGGTCTTGGTCTGCCCCAGATGTCCTGCCAATGGAATGTCATGAGCCAACCCCAGTAGGAAGGTTCTGAAGCACTCGGGTACCACCAGCACACGGGCTGACCCTGGCTCAGCAGCCTTAGGCTCGCTATACAGGAGACTGTTCTCCCAATAAATCAGATGTGAACCAGACATGTCACCTTCTGCCTGGGCTGCAGCCTGTCGCCGCATACCCTCAAGAGAGGGGCAAACTCTCTGCTGCTCACAAAATTCCTCCCTGGTGGGTCCCCCTTCCTGCTGCCAATGGGTCAGCTCAGGCAGGTCCCCCAGTTCGGCGATTTGCTCCCCGGTAGGCTCCAGGGCATCCCCTTCAGGGTCTGCTCCTTCCTGGGCCGTGGGAACCAAGGGGGCCGGCTTCCCGCGCCCCCTGCCCCTTCTCTCTAAGGCAGGGATCTGGGCCATACTCTCAGGCTCCAGATCCTTCTCAACACCCTCCTTGGCTGCCATGGACTGAGTGGTCGCACACGCCCACTCAGGCAGACCCAACATCTCTAAGTGAGCCTTCCTCTCCACCGTAGCCCACGGGGAGACCTCTAAATCATTGCCCAGCAGACAGTCTATAGGCATGGCGGGCCTCACAGCTACCTGAAGAGTTCCTGAGACCCCCCCCACTCTAAGGGAACCTGAGCCACCTCACATTGGCTCTCTGAGTTGTCTGCGGACACTACTGGGTAGAATGCATGGGGGACAACCTGCTCTTTGGACACCAACCGGGAGCTGACAGCAGTTACACTGGCCCCTGTGTCTCTTAGAGCCTCCACCCTATGGCCATTGATGGTCACCCACTGCCTGTATTTTTTAGTGTTAGCAGGCAGTGCAGGCTTGGGGACCATCTCAAAGTCCCCTAATGAGACAAGGGTCAACTCTACGGGATCCCACTCCTCTTGGGCACCCATCTCCTCCTCTCCCAGGGCTACACTAGCAATCTGGCGGGGTGGTGCACGGAGTGGTGCACTGGCTCCCCTTTGGGGGCACTGGGGATCAAAATATCTGTGGCCCACTTGACCACAGTTGTAACAAGTGGGGGCCCCCTGGGAACAGGCCTACCTGTTGGGGGCCCTGTCCTCCTTTCTTGGGGGGCTGGGACACCACTGCTTGGTTCCCTGGGGATTACTTTGGGGCCCTCGGTGGAACTCCCTCTGTTGACCCTTGTCCCCCCACTCCTCTGCTGGGGACCCTGCCCACCTTTGGCGAAGTCTCCCACTGGACCCTTGCGAACCCGGGTGCTCACCCAGCGGTCCGCTCTCCTCAGCAAGCTTCCTAGGGTTAGTCAGCTTGCAATCAATTAGGTGCTGGCGTAGCTCAGGAAAACAATTACTAGATAAATGCTCCCATGCAATCAAATCATAAAGCTGCGCAAAAGTTTCTACTTTGCTACCTTTTACCCAGCGTTCCATGGCTCTGCAAAAAAAAGACACATATTCAACCCACGTGGTACCCTCTAGCTTCTTGCAGATCCTAAACCTCTGCCTATACATCTCAGGGGTCAAACCATAGGGGGTCATCAACGCTTCCTTCATGTGGGCATAAACCATCCTACTTTCTGGGGGCAGGTCCAACAAGGTATCCCTCCCCTCACTCACAAAGCGTCCCCACAACCCCGCTCCCCAATCCTTCTCAGGACCCGGTGGGACACCATGGCTAATTCATAAGCGGCAAACCATTGCCCAATATCTTCACTTTTGTGGAAATCTTTAATAACCTCCTTGGGTATTTACACCCTACTCTCAGGGTGCACTACAGGTACGCTGCCACCAGAGGGGGAGATTTCCATACTCTTAGCTTTAATCTCCAACTCCCTCAATACTCTCTCATGCTCAAGTTTCATTTTCATAATCTCAACTTCCAACTTCTTGTTCTCTAGGTCCCGGTGACCATCCATTTTAAGCTTAGCCATCTCCATATTATGCCGCCTATCTCTCTCCCTGTCCTCCATCTCTTCTGGGGACAGACCCTTAGCGGACACACTAGAGCCCGGGTTGGAAAGGGCTTTATCTCCTACTAAGTCTACTACATCGCCCTGCTGCTCTCCTGCATTCTCTCCCACCTCCACAAGCTCTCCCATATCCTTTGGGGCATCCCTGGCTTCTAGCCAGGCCTTCAGCGCCTTGTAATACTCCTCCCTTCTAGTGAGACCTGTGATAGGGACTGTGAATTGCTTGCAAAAATATTTGAGCTGCTTGGCATTGTAGGTTTCTATTTTCTCTTCTTCCCAGGAGAGATCCTCTGAGGCATTGGATCTGGGCTTGCCCATTGTAGCAATAACTGGCAATATCAATAAAGGATAGAAGAAAACTTCTCAAGAAAATGTATGCGGGTGAAAAATCACCGGCAATATCAATCACAATATAGGATCCAAGAAACTCTCACAAATGTGTGCGGGTGAAAAATCACTGGCAATATCAATCACAATATAGGATCCAAAAACTCTCAAAAATGTGTGCGGGTGAAAAATCACCGGCAATATCAATCACAATATAGGATCCAAAAACTCTCAGAAAATGTGTGCGGGTGAAAAATCACCGGCAATATCAATCACAATATAGGATCCAAAAAAAAATTCTCAAAAAATGTCTGCGGTACGTTATGGTCTGCACTCACTAGTAGTGTACACTATAATTACTGTATGCGATCATAAATGCAAGTCCAGATCCTCACCGCTGACCACCAATGTTAGAAATGGGGGTCTCTAGTTGGCAATGGCTGGCCACTGTCCAAGTAGGGACCCTTCTTCCTAAGTCAGAGTAAGAGGGCTACCCTCCTTGATACCCCTGCTCAACCCTGTGGTAACGTAGCACGAGCAGGTAGGCTTATCTCAGAGGAAGGGCGTGAAGCATTTATGACCATACACAGTAACACAGTGAGGAACACTACAAAGGGACACCACACAAGTAGTTATAAAAAATAAGTATCTTTATATAAAGGCAGATTTATCACAAGACCAATAACTGTAAAAGCCACAATACTGTCAAAAATAGGATTACTGTTGCAGGACTGTCAAAAATAGTTCAATGGTTGCAGAAATAAGGTTCAAATTCAAAGCAGTGGTCTCTGCGACCCTTTCTCCCACAAAGTACCTGGATTTAGTAGCAAAACCAACAAAAATGTCACAAAGAAGTGTTAGCGATGAATTTCCTCACGCGAGGCCGGCGATGCGTTAAAATCCTTGCCGCAAGGGAGGATGATGCGCCGATCTGCTGATGCGTGCGGAGACGATGCGACAAACTTCTTCACTTTAGGCCGCCGATGCGCTGAGGCCTTGCCGCGAGGGCGAAGACGATGCGACGATCCTGTTGCGTGTGCGATTGTGTTGCGATGCGAAGAAATGGCGCTCCGCGAGGGAGCGACGAAATCCGGTGCGATGCGAACAAAATGGCGGACGCATGGCGTCCGCAAAGCGATGTCTTGAAGCGATGATTTCTTTGGGGGTTGCGAGTGCTCGGCGACAGCAGCGCGATGATTTTTCCAGCGCGTCTCAGCTGCAGCGGCTCGCAAAGGGGCGTTAGCGATGGTTTTGTGTTGTGAGCACCCAGCGGCAGCAGCGCGATCATTTTTCCAGCGCTCTCGGCTGCAGCGGCTCGCAAACGTGCGTTAGCGACGATTTCCAGCACTCTTTTCTCTGAAGCAAACTAGAGGCCCTGGAACTCACAGGAGCCTCATCAGCAGATAGCAATCTTCGCAGGGAGGAAGCAGGAGGTTGGTGGTGGAGTCTGATGTGCCTGAGACTCCAGCAGGAGGCTAGCTCTTTTCCTAGCCCTTGGGTAATTGCTGTAACAAAAATAAAAGTTCTCTCAAAAGTCCTTTTCTCTGTTCTTCAAGGTCCAGTGGTCACTGCTGCAGGCCAGTGCAAGAAAAACACACAAGCACAAGGACAGTCACTTCCTGCAGATTCCTCCAGTGGCACGGACAGAGTTTCCTCTTCAGATCCAGGGGCAATACCAATTCACATAGACATATTTACACAGGGAGCATTCGCGCTGTGACACTAAATGGCAGTGGCACAGCGCCCAGAGCATCTAACACCAGCAAAACAGAGGAGACAACAGCGAAAAATGGAAGGGAGACCCACGCCAATGGTGCCAGGTCTAACACACGTCCCCTCCAGCTGAAATGTGGGGAGAACTACCCATCCCCTTGGAAGTTCTCATCGCTAAGGCGGAAAGATCTGGACAGACCATCAGCATTGGCGTGTTCTGTACCAGGGCGGTGTTCCACCGTGAAGTCCATACCCTGTAGGGAAATGGACCACCTCAACAACTTGGGATTCTCACCCCTCATCTGCATCAACCATCTGAGGGACCTGTGGTCTGTCTGAACCCGGAAGTGAGTCCCAAACAGGTATGGTCTCAGCTTCTTCAGTGCCCAGACCACAGCAAATGCCTCATGCTCAATTGCACTCCACCTCTGTTCCCGTGGAAGTAACCTCCTACTGATGAAGGCTACAGGTTGGTCTAGTCCCTCCTCATTTATCTGTGACAGAACGGCCCCCACCCCATGCTCTGAAGCGTCTGTCTGGACAACAAATTCCTTAGCAAAATTGGGCGCCTGGAGTACGGGTGCTGTACACATAGCAGTTTTGAGGGCATCAAAGGCTTTCTGACAGGTGTCAGTCCAGTTCACAATCTTTGGCCGCTTCTTGGAAGTCAGCACAGTCAAGGGTGCAACAATGTTGCCATACCCCTTGACAAACCTCCTGTAATAACCCGTGAGTCCTAAGAAGGCCCTTACCTGGGTCTGGGTCCTTGGGGGCTCCCAAGCCAGGATGGTTTCAATCTTGGGCTGCAGGGGCGCCACCTGGCCGCTCCCCACCTGGTGTCCCAAGTACACCACAGAACCCTGCCCAATCTGGCACTTACTGGCCTTGATTGTGAGGCCTGCTCTGCGCAGCGCCATCAACACTTCCCAGAGGTGGCGCAAGTGGTCCTCCCAGGAGGAACTAAACACTGCAATGTCATCCAGGTAGGCGGCACTGAAAGCCTCCAGCCCAACCAACACCTGGTTGACCAATCTCTGGAAGGTGGCAGGGGCATTCTTCATCCCAAAGGGCATCACACGGAACTGGTAGTGCCCATCTGGTGTGGAGAATGCTGACCTCTCCTTTGCCCTATCAGTTAAGGCGATCTGCCAGTACCCAGACGTCAGCTCAAACGTGCTGAGGTACCGGGCAGCCCCTAACCGGTCTATGAGATCATCAGCTCTGGGGATGGGGTGCGCGTCGGTCTTGGTGACCGAATTGAGACCTCGGTAGTCCACACAGAACCTAAGTTCAGGAGTAGCACCAGGCGTCGCAGCTTTTGGTACCAAGACCACGGGGCTGGACCAGGGGCTGCTAGAGGACTCAACCACCCCTAGGGCAAACATTTTGGAGACCTCCTCCTTAATGCAAGCCCTGACCATGTCAGTCACCCTGTAAGCCTTGTGCTTGACAGGAGGACTGTCCCCGGTATCCACCTCATGGACGCTCCAATCAGTGACACCAGGTACCAGGGAGAACAAATCAGAAAATTGCCCCAACAGGTGGTGACAATCGCTCTGCTGCTCAGGGGTCAGTGTGGTGGAGAGGATCACACCCTCCACTGACCCATCTAAGCATGCCCACTTCAGACCTCTCAAAGTGGGGCTTCAGGCGGTTCACATGCAGGACCCGCAAGGGGTTCCTGGGAGACTGAAAGTCCACCAAGTAGGTAACTGGACTTTTGCGCTCCACCACCTCAAATGGACCGGTCCACTTATCTTGGAGCGCACAAGGCTCCACTGGGGCCAGTACCCAAACCTTCTGACCAGGTTGAAATTCGACCAGAGTGGCATTCTGGTCGTACTCAACGTTTCATTTCTTCCTGGCTGGCTTCCAGATTTGCCTCAGCAATCTTTCTGAAACGCCGAGTCTGGTTCCTGAAAGCCAACATGTAGCTAAATACATCTTGGGGAGTTTTCCTGGGAGATTGCTCCCAGCCTTCCTTGACCAGACTCAGAGGTCCTCTAACCTGGTGGCCATAGAGGAGTTCAAAGGGACTGAACCCTAAGGACTTCTGTGGCACCTCACGGTAGGCAAACAACAGGCATGGCAAGAGGACGTCCCACTTACGCCTCAGGGGCTCTTCTAGGCCCATGATCATGCTCCTTCAAGGTCCGGTTGAACCTATCAACCAGACAATTACCTTGGGGGTGGTAAGGAGTGGTGAACTTATAAGTTACCCCACACTCCTTCCACAGAGACTTCATGTACTGGGAGATGAAGTTGGTCCCCCTGTCAGACACCACCTCTCTGGGGAATCCCACACGGGAGAAAATCCCCATCAGTGCACGTCCCACCACGGGGGCCGTCACTGTCCTGAGCGGGATGGCTTCAGGGTACCGGGTGGCATGGTCCACCAAGACCAGGATGAACCTGTTGCCCATGGCTGTCTTGGGGTCCAGAGGCCCCACAATGTCAATGCCCACTCGCTCGAATGGGGTACTCACAACTGGAAAGGGCTGGAGTGGGACCTTGATCTTCCCCCCACTCTTCCCACTTGCCTGGCAAGTCTCACAGGTCCTGCAATGAGTGTCTGAACTCTTGTGCATCTGGGGCCAATAAAAGTGGGCGGCCAGCCTCTCAAAGGTCTTGGTCTGCCCCAGATGTCCTGCCAATGGAATGTCATGAGCCAACCCCAGTAGGAAGGTTCTGAAGCACTCGGGTACCACCAGCACACGGGCTGACCCTGGCTCAGCAGCCTTAGGCTCGCTATACAGGAGACTGTTCTCCCAATAAATCAGATGTGAACCAGACATGTCACCTTCTGCCTGGGCTGCAGCCTGTCGCCGCATACCCTCAAGAGAGGGGCAAACTCTCTGCTGCTCACAAAATTCCTCCCTGGTGGGTCCCCCTTCCTGCTGCCAATGGGTCAGCTCAGGCAGGTCCCCCAGTTCGGCGATTTGCTCCCCGGTAGGCTCCAGGGCATCCCCTTCAGGGTCTGCTCCTTCCTGGGCCGTGGGAACCAAGGGGGCCGGCTTCCCGCGCCCCCTGCCCCTTCTCTCTAAGGCAGGGATCTGGGCCATACTCTCAGGCTCCAGATCCTTCTCAACACCCTCCTTGGCTGCCATGGACTGAGTGGTCGCACACGCCCACTCAGGCAGACCCAACATCTCTAAGTGAGCCTTCCTCTCCACCGTAGCCCACGGGGAGACCTCTAAATCATTGCCCAGCAGACAGTCTATAGGCATGGCGGGCCTCACAGCTACCTGAAGAGTTCCTGAGACCCCCCCCACTCTAAGGGAACCTGAGCCACCTCACATTGGCTCTCTGAGTTGTCTGCGGACACTACTGGGTAGAATGCATGGGGGACAACCTGCTCTTTGGACACCAACCGGGAGCTGACAGCAGTTACACTGGCCCCTGTGTCTCTTAGAGCCTCCACCCTATGGCCATTGATGGTCACCCACTGCCTGTATTTTTTAGTGTTAGCAGGCAGTGCAGGCTTGGGGACCATCTCAAAGTCCCCTAATGAGACAAGGGTCAACTCTACGGGATCCCACTCCTCTTGGGCACCCATCTCCTCCTCTCCCAGGGCTACACTAGCAATCTGGCGGGGTGGTGCACGGAGTGGTGCACTGGCTCCCCTTGGGGGCACTGGGGATCAAAATATCTGTGGCCCACTTGACCACAGTTGTAACAAGTGGGGGCCCCCTGGGAACAGGCCTACCTGTTGGGGGCCCTGTCCTCCTTTCTTGGGGGGGCTGGGACACCACTGCTTGGTTCCCTGGGGGATTACTTTGGGGCCCTCGGTGGAACTCCCTCTGTTGACCCTTGTCCCCCCACTCCTCTGCTGGGGACCCTGCCCACCTTTGGCGAAGTCTCCCACTGGACCCTTGCGAACCCGGGTGCTCACCCAGCGGTCCGTCTCCTCAGCAAGCTTCCTAGGGTTAGTCAGCTTGCAATCAATTAGGTGCTGGCGTAGCTCAGGAAAACAATTACTAGATAAATGCTCCCATGCAATCAAATCATAAAGCTGCGCAAAAGTTTCTACTTTGCTACCTTTTACCCAGCGTTCCATGGCTCTGCAAAAAAAAGACACATATTCAACCCACGTGGTACCCTCTAGCTTCTTGCAGATCCTAAACCTCTGCCTATACATCTCAGGGGTCAAACCATAGGGGGTCATCAACGCTTCCTTCATGTGGGCATAAACCATCCTACTTTCTGGGGGCAGGTCCAACAAGGTATCCCTCCCCTCACTCACAAAGCGTCCCCACAACCCCGCTCCCCAATCCTTCTCAGGACCCGGTGGGACACCATGGCTAATTCATAAGCGGCAAACCATTGCCCAATATCTTCACTTTTGTGGAAATCTTTAATAACCTCCTTGGGTATTTACACCCTACTCTCAGGGTGCACTACAGGTACGCTGCCACCAGAGGGGAGATTTCCATACTCTTAGCTTTAATCTCCAACTCCCTCAATACTCTCTCATGCTCAAGTTTCATTTTCATAATCTCAACTTCCAACTTCTTGTTCTCTAGGTCCCGGTGACCATCCATTTTAAGCTTAGCCATCTCCATATTATGCCGCCTATCTCTCTCCCTGTCCTCCATCTCTTCTGGGGACAGACCCTTAGCGGACACACTAGAGCCCGGGTTGGAAAGGGCTTTATCTCCTACTAAGTCTACTACATCGCCCTGCTGCTCTCCTGCATTCTCTCCCACCTCCACAAGCTCTCCCATATCCTTTGGGGCATCCCTGGCTTCTAGCCAGGCCTTCAGCGCCTTGTAATACTCCTCCCTTCTAGTGAGACCTGTGATAGGGACTGTGAATTGCTTGCAAAAATATTTGAGCTGCTTGGCATTGTAGGTTTCTATTTTCTCTTCTTCCCAGGAGAGATCCTCTGAGGCATTGGATCTGGGCTTGCCCATTGTAGCAATAACTGGCAATATCAATAAAGGATAGAAGAAAACTTCTCAAGAAAATGTATGCGGGTGAAAAATCACCGGCAATATCAATCACAATATAGGATCCAAGAAACTCTCACAAATGTGTGCGGGTGAAAAATCACTGGCAATATCAATCACAATATAGGATCCAAAAACTCTCAAAAATGTGTGCGGGTGAAAAATCACCGGCAATATCAATCACAATATAGGATCCAAAAACTCTCAGAAAATGTGTGCGGGTGAAAAATCACCGGCAATATCAATCACAATATAGGATCCAAAAAAAAATTCTCAAAAAATGTCTGCGGTACGTTATGGTCTGCACTCACTAGTAGTGTACACTATAATTACTGTATGCGATCATAAATGCAAGTCCAGATCCTCACCGCTGACCACCAATGTTAGAAATGGGGGTCTCTAGTTGGCAATGGCTGGCCACTGTCCAAGTAGGGACCCTTCTTCCTAAGTCAGAGTAAGAGGGCTACCCTCCTTGATACCCCTGCTCAACCCTGTGGTAACGTAGCACGAGCAGGTAGGCTTATCTCAGAGGAAGGGCGTGAAGCATTTATGACCATACACAGTAACACAGTGAGGAACACTACAAAGGGACACCACACAAGTAGTTATAAAAAATAAGTATCTTTATATAAAGGCAGATTTATCACAAGACCAATAACTGTAAAAGCCACAATACTGTCAAAAATAGGATTACTGTTGCAGGACTGTCAAAAATAGTTCAATGGTTGCAGAAATAAGGTTCAAATTCAAAGCAGTGGTCTCTGCGACCCTTTCTCCCACAAAGTACCTGGATTTAGTAGCAAAACCAACAAAAATGTCACAAAGAAGTGTTAGCGATGAATTTCCTCACGCGAGGCCGGCGATGCGTTAAAATCCTTGCCGCAAGGGAGGATGATGCGCCGATCTGCTGATGCGTGCGGAGACGATGCGACAAACTTCTTCACTTTAGGCCGCCGATGCGCTGAGGCCTTGCCGCGAGGGCGAAGACGATGCGACGATCCTGTTGCGTGTGCGATTGTGTTGCGATGCGAAGAAATGAGCGCTCCGCGAGGGAGCGACGAAATCCGGTGCGATGCGAACAAAATGGCGGACGCATGGCGTCCGCAAAGCGATGTCTTGAAGCGATGATTTCTTTGGGGGTTGCGAGTGCTCGGCGACAGCAGCGCGATGATTTTTCCAGCGCGTCTCAGCTGCAGCGGCTCGCAAAGGGGCGTTAGCGATGGTTTTGTGTTGTGAGCACCCAGCGGCAGCAGCGCGATCATTTTTCCAGCGCTCTCGGCTGCAGCGGCTCGCAAACGTGCGTTAGCGACGATTTCCAGCACTCTTTTCTCTGAAGCAAACTAGAGGCCCTGGAACTCACAGGAGCCTCATCAGCAGATAGCAATCTTCGCAGGGAGGAAGCAGGAGGTTGGTGGTGGAGTCTGATGTGCCTGAGACTCCAGCAGGAGGCTAGCTCTTTTCCTAGCCCTTGGGTAATTGCTGTAACAAAAATAAAAGTTCTCTCAAAAGTCCTTTTCTCTGTTCTTCAAGGTCCAGTGGTCACTGCTGCAGGCCAGTGCAAGAAAAACACACAAGCACAAGGACAGTCACTTCCTGCAGATTCCTCCAGTGGCACGGACAGAGTTTCCTCTTCAGATCCAGGGGCAATACCAATTCACATAGACATATTTACACAGGGAGCATTCGCGCTGTGACACTAAATGGCAGTGGCACAGCGCCCAGAGCATCTAACACCAGCAAAACAGAGGAGACAACAGCGAAAAATGGAAGGGAGACCCACGCCAATGGTGCCAGGTCTAACACACGTCCCCTCCAGCTGAAATGTGGGGAGAACTACCCATCCCCTTGGAAGTTCTCATCGCTAAGGCGGAAAGATCTGGACAGACCATCAGCATTGGCGTGTTCTGTACCAGGGCGGTGTTCCACCGTGAAGTCCATACCCTGTAGGGAAATGGACCACCTCAACAACTTGGGATTCTCACCCCTCATCTGCATCAACCATCTGAGGGACCTGTGGTCTGTCTGAACCCGGAAGTGAGTCCCAAAAAGGTATGGTCTCAGCTTCTTCAGTGCCCAGACCACAGCAAATGCCTCATGCTCAATTGCACTCCACCTCTGTTCCCGTGGAAGTAACCTCCTACTGATGAAGGCTACAGGTTGGTCTAGTCCCTCCTCATTTATCTGTGACAGAACGGCCCCCACCCCATGCTCTGAAGCGTCTGTCTGGACAACAAATTCCTTAGCAAAATTGGGCGCCTGGAGTACGGGTGCTGTACACATAGCAGTTTTGAGGGCATCAAAGGCTTTCTGACAGGTGTCAGTCCAGTTCACAATCTTTGGCCGCTTCTTGGAAGTCAGCACAGTCAAGGGTGCAACAATGTTGCCATACCCCTTGACAAACCTCCTGTAATAACCCGTGAGTCCTAAGAAGGCCCTTACCTGGGTCTGGGTCCTTGGGGGCTCCCAAGCCAGGATGGTTTCAATCTTGGGCTGCAGGGGCGCCACCTGGCCGCTCCCCACCTGGTGTCCCAAGTACACCACAGAACCCTGCCCAATCTGGCACTTACTGGCCTTGATTGTGAGGCCTGCTCTGCGCAGCGCCATCAACACTTCCCAGAGGTGGCGCAAGTGGTCCTCCCAGGAGGAACTAAACACTGCAATGTCATCCAGGTAGGCGGCACTGAAAGCCTCCAGCCCAACCAACACCTGGTTGACCAATCTCTGGAAGGTGGCAGGGGCATTCTTCATCCCAAAGGGCATCACACGGAACTGGTAGTGCCCATCTGGTGTGGAGAATGCTGACCTCTCCTTTGCCCTATCAGTTAAGGCGATCTGCCAGTACCCAGACGTCAGCTCAAACGTGCTGAGGTACCGGGCAGCCCCTAACCGGTCTATGAGATCATCAGCTCTGGGGATGGGGTGCGCGTCGGTCTTGGTGACCGAATTGAGACCTCGGTAGTCCACACAGAACCTAAGTTCAGGAGTAGCACCAGGCGTCGCAGCTTTTGGTACCAAGACCACGGGGCTGGACCAGGGGCTGCTAGAGGACTCAACCACCCCTAGGGCAAACATTTTGGAGACCTCCTCCTTAATGCAAGCCCTGACCATGTCAGTCACCCTGTAAGCCTTGTGCTTGACAGGAGGACTGTCCCCGGTATCCACCTCATGGACGCTCCAATCAGTGACACCAGGTACCAGGGAGAACAAATCAGAAAATTGCCCCAACAGGTGGTGACAATCGCTCTGCTGCTCAGGGGTCAGTGTGGTGGAGAGGATCACACCCTCCACTGACCCATCTAAGCATGCCCACTTCAGACCTCTCAAAGTGGGGCTTCAGGCGGTTCACATGCAGGACCCGCAAGGGGTTCCTGGGAGACTGAAAGTCCACCAAGTAGGTAACTGGACTTTTGCGCTCCACCACCTCAAATGGACCGGTCCACTTATCTTGGAGCGCACAAGGCTCCACTGGGGCCAGTACCCAAACCTTCTGACCAGGTTGAAATTCGACCAGAGTGGCATTCTGGTCGTACCAACGTTTCATTTCTTCCTGGCTGGCTTCCAGATTTGCCTCAGCAATCTTTCTGAAACGCCGAGTCTGGTTCCTGAAAGCCAACATGTAGCTAAATACATCTTGGGGAGTTTTCCTGGGAGATTGCTCCCAGCCTTCCTTGACCAGACTCAGAGGTCCTCTAACCTGGTGGCCATAGAGGAGTTCAAAGGGACTGAACCCTAAGGACTTCTGTGGCACCTCACGGTAGGCAAACAACAGGCATGGCAAGAGGACGTCCCACTTACGCCTCAGGGGCTCTTCTAGGCCCATGATCATGCCCTTCAAGGTCCGGTTGAACCTATCAACCAGACAATTACCTTGGGGGTGGTAAGGAGTGGTGAACTTATAAGTTACCCCACACTCCTTCCACAGAGACTTTATGTACTGGGAGATGAAGTTGGTCCCCCTGTCAGACACCACCTCTCTGGGGAATCCCACACGGGAGAAAATCCCCATCAGTGCACGTCCCACCACGGGGGCCGTCACTGTCCTGAGCGGGATGGCTTCAGGGTACCGGGTGGCATGGTCCACCAAGACCAGGATGAACCTGTTGCCCATGGCTGTCTTGGGGTCCAGAGGCCCCACAATGTCAATGCCCACTCGCTCGAATGGGGTACTCACAACTGGAAAGGGCTGGAGTGGGACCTTGATCTTCCCCCCACTCTTCCCACTTGCCTGGCAAGTCTCACAGGTCCTGCAATGAGTGTCTGAACTCTTGTGCATCTGGGGCCAATAAAAGTGGGCGGCCAGCCTCTCAAAGGTCTTGGTCTGCCCCAGATGTCCTGCCAATGGAATGTCATGAGCCAACCCCAGTAGGAAGGTTCTGAAGCACTCGGGTACCACCAGCACACGGGCTGACCCTGGCTCAGCAGCCTTAGGCTCGCTATACAGGAGACTGTTCTCCCAATAAATCAGATGTGAACCAGACATGTCACCTTCTGCCTGGGCTGCAGCCTGTCGCCGCATACCCTCAAGAGAGGGGCAAACTCTCTGCTGCTCACAAAATTCCTCCCTGGTGGGTCCCCCTTCCTGCTGCCAATGGGTCAGCTCAGGCAGGTCCCCCAGTTCGGCGATTTGCTCCCCGGTAGGCTCCAGGGCATCCCCTTCAGGGTCTGCTCCTTCCTGGGCCGTGGGAACCAAGGGGGCCGGCTTCCCGCGCCCCCTGCCCCTTCTCTCTAAGGCAGGGATCTGGGCCATACTCTCAGGCTCCAGATCCTTCTCAACACCCTCCTTGGCTGCCATGGACTGAGTGGTCACACACGCCCACTCAGGCAGACCCAACATCTCTAAGTGAGCCTTCCTCTCCACCGTAGCCCACGGGGAGACCTCTAAATCATTGCCCAGCAGACAGTCTATAGGCATGGCGGGCCTCACAGCTACCTGAAGAGTTCCTGAGACCCCCCCCCCCACTCTAAGGGAACCTGAGCCACCTCACATTGGCTCTCTGAGTTGTCTGCGGACACTACTGGGTAGAATGCATGGGGGACAACCTGCTCTTTGGACACCAACCGGGAGCTGACAGCAGTTACACTGGCCCCTGTGTCTCTTAGAGCCTCCACCCTATGGCCATTGATGGTCACCCACTGCCTGTATTTTTTAGTGTTAGCAGGCAGTGCAGGCTTGGGGACCATCTCAAAGTCCCCTAATGAGACAAGGGTCAACTCTACGGGATCCCACTCCTCTTGGGCACCCATCTCCTCCTCTCCCAGGGCTACACTAGCAATCTGGCGGGGTGGTGCACGGAGTGGTGCACTGGCCCCCCTTTGGGGGCACTGGGGATCAAAATATCTGTGGCCCACTTGACCACAGTTGTAACAAGTGGGGGGCCCCCTGGGAACAGGCCTACCTGTTGGGGGCCCTGTCCTCCTTTCTTGGGGGGGCTGGGACACCACTGCTTGGTTCCCTGGGGGATTACTTTGGGGCCCTCGGTGGAACTCCCTCTGTTGACCCTTGTCCCCCCACTCCTCTGCTGGGGACCCTGCCCACCTTTGGCGAAGTCTCCCACTGGACCCTTGCGAACCCGGGTGCTCACCCAGCGGTCCGCCTCCTCAGCAAGCTTCCTAGGGTTAGTCAGCTTGCAATCAATTAGGTGCTGGCGTAGCTCAGGAAAACAATTACTAGATAAATGCTCCCATGCAATCAAATCATAAAGCTGCGCAAAAGTTTCTACTTTGCTACCTTTTACCCAGCGTTCCATGGCTCTGCAAAAAAAAGACACATATTCAACCCACGTGGTACCCTCTAGCTTCTTGCAGATCCTAAACCTCTGCCTATACATCTCAGGGGTCAAACCATAGGGGGTCATCAACGCTTCCTTCATGTGGGCATAAACCATCCTACTTTCTGGGGGCAGGTCCAACAAGGTATCCCTCCCCTCACTCACAAAGCGTCCCCACAACCCCGCTCCCCAATCCTTCTCAGGGACCCGGTGGGACACCATGGCTAATTCATAAGCGGCAAACCATTGCCCAATATCTTCACTTTTGTGGAAATCTTTAATAACCTCCTTGGGTATTTACACCCTACTCTCAGGGTGCACTACAGGTACGCTGCCACCAGAGGGGGAGATTTCCATACTCTTAGCTTTAATCTCCAACTCCCTCAATACTCTCTCATGCTCAAGTTTCATTTTCATAATCTCAACTTCCAACTTCTTGTTCTCTAGGTCCCGGTGACCATCCATTTTAAGCTTAGCCATCTCCATATTATGCCGCCTATCTCTCTCCCTGTCCTCCATCTCTTCTGGGGACAGACCCTTAGCGGACACACTAGAGCCCGGGTTGGAAAGGGCTTTATCTCCTACTAAGTCTACTACATCGCCCTGCTGCTCTCCTGCATTCTCTCCCACCTCCACAAGCTCTCCCATATCCTTTGGGGCATCCCTGGCTTCTAGCCAGGCCTTCAGCGCCTTGTAATACTCCTCCCTTCTAGTGAGACCTGTGATAGGGACTGTGAATTGCTTGCAAAAATATTTGAGCTGCTTGGCATTGTAGGTTTCTATTTTCTCTTCTTCCCAGGAGAGATCCTCTGAGGCATTGGATCTGGGCTTGCCCATTGTAGCAATAACTGGCAATATCAATAAAGGATAGAAGAAAACTTCTCAAGAAAATGTATGCGGGTGAAAAATCACCGGCAATATCAATCACAATATAGGATCCAAGAAACTCTCACAAATGTGTGCGGGTGAAAAATCACTGGCAATATCAATCACAATATAGGATCCAAAAACTCTCAAAATGTGTGCGGGTGAAAAATCACCGGCAATATCAATCACAATATAGGATCCAAAAACTCTCAGAAAATGTGTGCGGGTGAAAAATCACCGGCAATATCAATCACAATATAGGATCCAAAAAAAAATTCTCAAAAAATGTCTGCGGTACGTTATGGTCTGCACTCACTAGTAGTGTACACTATAATTACTGTATGCGATCATAAATGCAAGTCCAGATCCTCACCGCTGACCACCAATGTTAGAAATGGGGGTCTCTAGTTGGCAATGGCTGGCCACTGTCCAAGTAGGGACCCTTCTTCCTAAGTCAGAGTAAGAGGGCTACCCTCCTTGATACCCCTGCTCAACCCTGTGGTAACGTAGCACGAGCAGGTAGGCTTATCTCAGAGGCAGGGCGTGAAGCATTTATGACCATACACAGTAACACAGTGAGGAACACTACAAAGGGACACCACACAAGTAGTTATAAAAAATAAGTATCTTTATATAAAGGCAGATTTATCACAAGACCAATAACTGTAAAAGCCACAATACTGTCAAAAATAGGATTACTGTTGCAGGACTGTCAAAAATAGTTCAATGGTTGCAGAAATAAGGTTCAAATTCAAAGCAGTGGTCTCTGCGACCCTTTCTCCCACAAAGTACCTGGATTTAGTAGCAAAACCAACAAAAATGTCACAAAGAAGTGTTAGCGATGAATTTCCTCACGCGAGGCCGGCGATGCGTTAAAATCCTTGCCGCAAGGGAGGATGATGCGCCGATCTGCTGATGCGTGCGGAGACGATGCGACAAACTTCTTCACTTTAGGCCGCCGATGCGCTGAGGCCTTGCCGCGAGGGCGAAGACGATGCGACGATCCTGTTGCGTGTGCGATTGTGTTGCGATGCGAAGAAATGGCGCTCCGCGAGGGAGCGACGAAATCCGGTGCGATGCGAACAAAATGGCGGACGCATGGCGTCCGCAAAGCGATGTCTTGAAGCGATGATTTCTTTGGGGGTTGCGAGTGCTCGGCGACAGCAGCGCGATGATTTTTCCAGCGCGTCTCAGCTGCAGCGGCTCGCAAAGGGGCGTTAGCGATGGTTTTGTGTTGTGAGCACCCAGCGGCAGCAGCGCGATCATTTTTCCAGCGCTCTCGGCTGCAGCGGCTCGCAAACGTGCGTTAGCGACGATTTCCAGCACTCTTTTCTCTGAAGCAAACTAGAGGCCCTGGAACTCACAGGAGCCTCATCAGCAGATAGCAATCTTCGCAGGGAGGAAGCAGGAGGTTGGTGGTGGAGTCTGATGTGCCTGAGACTCCAGCAGGAGGCTAGCTCTTTTCCTAGCCCTTGGGTAATTGCTGTAACAAAAATAAAAGTTCTCTCAAAAGTCCTTTTCTCTGTTCTTCAAGGTCCAGTGGTCACTGCTGCAGGCCAGTGCAAGAAAAACACACAAGCACAAGGACAGTCACTTCCTGCAGATTCCTCCAGTGGCACGGACAGAGTTTCCTCTTCAGATCCAGGGGCAATACCAATTCACATAGACATATTTACACAGGGAGCATTCGCGCTGTGACACTAAATGGCAGTGGCACAGCGCCCAGAGCATCTAACACCAGCAAAACAGAGGAGACAACAGCGAAAAATGGAAGGGAGACCCACGCCAATGGTGCCAGGTCTAACACACGTCCCCTCCAGCTGAAATGTGGGGAGAACTACCCATCCCCTTGGAAGTTCTCATCGCTAAGGCGGAAAGATCTGGACAGACCATCAGCATTGGCGTGTTCTGTACCAGGGCGGTGTTCCACCGTGAAGTCCATACCCTGTAGGGAAATGGACCACCTCAACAACTTGGGATTCTCACCCCTCATCTGCATCAACCATCTGAGGGACCTGTGGTCTGTCTGAACCCGGAAGTGAGTCCCAAACAGGTATGGTCTCAGCTTCTTCAGTGCCCAGACCACAGCAAATGCCTCATGCTCAATTGCACTCCACCTCTGTTCCCGTGGAAGTAACCTCCTACTGATGAAGGCTACAGGTTGGTCTAGTCCCTCCTCATTTATCTGTGACAGAACGGCCCCCACCCCATGCTCTGAAGCGTCTGTCTGGACAACAAATTCCTTAGCAAAATTGGGCGCCTGGAGTACGGGTGCTGTACACATAGCAGTTTTGAGGGCATCAAAGGCTTTCTGACAGGTGTCAGTCCAGTTCACAATCTTTGGCCGCTTCTTGGAAGTCAGCACAGTCAAGGGTGCAACAATGTTGCCATACCCCTTGACAAACCTCCTGTAATAACCCGTGAGTCCTAAGAAGGCCCTTACCTGGGTCTGGGTCCTTGGGGGCTCCCAAGCCAGGATGGTTTCAATCTTGGGCTGCAGGGGCGCCACCTGGCCGCTCCCCACCTGGTGTCCCAAGTACACTGAAATCACAAAAAGTACTCCCCTAATGCCACATGCATATAGATTAGTAGATGGAAACGACCTCAACAAAAAGAGTACACCACCTGATGGTGGGCAAGGAAGCAATCCTTTTTGTTTTTTATACCCTCACACACCCTAGTGGTGTCATGCTTCATCATCGGGTCATCCTGACGCCTAAAAGTCAGGATGGGCTCGACCAATCTTTCAGGGAGCTCTTAATAATATGTTTTTGGCCAGGGGGAATAAAGATTAAAAATCTCAGAGAGATCCCGGTGTCCCTTTATTTTGGATCTAACTGAAATATTAAAAGAAAGTAAAACTAGGGTCTTTGGGATATTATGGTCCTAGGACCCTAATGCCAACATGTTTCAGTCCATAAAAAGTCCCACTACGGGTACTGGACTTTCTTCAGGGCAGAGGAATAACACCCCTAGAATATGAAAGAAAGGGAGAGGGAATTTCCCTACCCTATTTACAATAAGGGCAGATAGCTGCTCCTTAAACTATTCCTGTTTCGGACACAGAGTTAATCGCTCCATCTGTAAAGAGAAAACAAAGAAACAGAGAAACATAGTGTAAGAATCTTTCTAAATGAATATGCCTTCTTAATTCAGAGAAACTAATCCTCACCTTCATGCCACGTTGGATGATGAGGAAACGACTCACTCACTAGCCATTATTTGGCGTGTTTGATACCACTTTAATTCATAGATTCATTCCATTGCGTGATCTAGAGAAAATAGAAGTGCAGTGGCGGACTATTTCCGCAAACTGACATTAACTGCAATCGTGTGTCTGTGATTCAAAGTGTGTTCCATAAAACACTCATTCTGTAATTCAACATACGCCAATACTTCCTCGTAATTAGATTCGCATTCACAACCACCCATCTTACCCCTATTATGGTGGAGTAATGCTTCGCGTCGGGCTTCGCAACAGAGGGGTAGTCTTGTAGTCACACACTAGTGTGATAGAAGCCCCGAGTCATGTTGTTACCATTAGTTGATTTTGCAGAAAAATAGAAAAGACGTGAAAGAAAAGGAAGAAAAAATTTTGGAAAAAAGATTAACCAATCTCAATGTAAATAAACTCAGATACCATATCATGAAGTATTGCGCTTATGTCTCAGTCGATTCAATCCATTCATCCTTACTCACGATTC
This sequence comes from Calotriton arnoldi, assembly GCA_963921515.1. NCBI lineage: Eukaryota > Metazoa > Chordata > Amphibia > Caudata > Salamandridae > Calotriton > Calotriton arnoldi. The sequence goes on along the minus strand of CAWUFW010002237.1, from coordinate 1,758,206 downwards.
CAAAGATCCTTCCCCACGATAAACCTACTCGGTCTTGGTCCCGCCGGCTCTGTACTTCATGTGTTCTGACAGCCACATTTAAAATGGTAAAGATGACACGCAAACCCGGGAAATGGAGACCCAGTTTACTTCCGGGTTGCGCTGTGAGGATTACCGGAGGCTCGTCGGGGCCGCTAGGGACGCTGGGGATTGTAGTGCCAAATAGGAGACAAACCCGAAAATTCACGATAAGAATAGACAACAAGGAAAAAGAGGACTTTACCTAGGTAAAGCAAGATAATTTATCTTTTAAAAGGTGAGAAAATTAAGGACTGGATGTTATAATGGTTGTTAAAATCAATGCCAGAGAGGGAAGATTGGTCACCTCCCTATATACCAAGCCCACTGATAAAAACAGTCTCCTCCATTTTAATAGTGCACATCCACGTGCTCTACGTGAGAATTTACCCATCGGACAGTTTTTGCGAATCCGCAGGAATTGCAGAGAGTTAAAAGACTATAAAACTGAGGCTGAAATTCTGTCAAAAAAATTGACAGAAAGAGCTTACCCGAAAAGGATCATTGACAAGGCTAAAAAGAGATCAAGAAACACTCCTAGAGAAGCACTCCTTGAAAACAACGAAAAGCAAACGAAAGACACACTTATATGTGTTACAACATATAATACCTCTTCAAATACCATTAAGAAAATAATCAATAAAAGATGGTCTATTTTAACATCTAATAGACTTACCTTTGACAAACCATTGTTTTCTTTTCGCAGGAATAGAAGTATCAGAGATGCTCTAATACATACTAAATTTGGCACTGTAAGATCTACCCAACAGACCACACTTTGGAATAATCCTCCAGTAATTGGTCATTTCCCGTGTGGTTCATGTGTAGCTTGTGCCTTTACTGAACATACGAAAGAGATTGATCTAGGTATGCACCACGCATGGGAACAGCGGTCGCATACTAATTGCAATAGCGACAACGTTGTTTACATGATCAAATGTCCATGCCAATTGATGTACATTGGCATGACAGGAAGGAAGGTCAAGGTGCGCATTAGCGAACATAGGAGTACCATACGTAGGGCTATTACAGCGACAAGACTGACATCCCACTATTTGGAGAAACAACACACTGACAAAGATATCAGTTGGACAGTTATTGAAAGAGTAAGAGGTACAGGCAATATGACTAAGACCCTTTTAGAAAGAGAACAAAGATGGGTCTATAGACTTAAGACTCACATCACAGGACTGAATGATTCTATACCTTGGAACCAATTAAATCAAGAGTAGTCATATATATCCCCTTCTGGGATTATGTCCTTCTAAAGTTCCATGTGGCATTGGTAAACATTAGGAATACTCAGGTCAGTACCCATAGTATCTTTGTATCTGACGAAATGAAATAGTTTGGAGTAATCATCTTAATTACTATATCTCCCTCTATGTGTGTATATAATGTTTCGATTGGGCTACTACTCCCTTCTGTGCCAATTTAGCTTTAAAATTTCAAGTGGTTTTATTACCTCCCTTTTATCATCGTTTTGGGCGGTCCTCCTATATAGACATTTCTTCCATCAGCCTATTTAATACAGACAATGGGCAGTATCCATCTCCATTGCCCTTCCGTGGTCCTACGGGCTTTAACAACCATTATAACATCCAGTCCTTAATTTTCTCACCTTTTAAAAGATAAATTATCTTGCTTTACCTAGGTAAAGTCCTCTTTTTCCTTGTTGTCTATTCTTATCGTGAATTTTCGGGTTTGTCTCCTATTTGGCACTACAATCCCCAGCGTCCCTAGCGGCCCCGACGAGCCTCCGGTAATCATCACAGCGCAACCCGGAAGTAAACTGGGTCTCCATTTCCCGGGTTTGCGTGTCATCTTTACCATTTTAAATGTGGCTGTCAGAACACATGAAGTACAGAGCCGGCGGGACCAAGACCGAGTAGGTTTATCGTGGGGAAGGATCTTTGGAATCGTGAGTAAGGATGAATGGATTGAATCGACTGAGACATAAGCGCAATACTTCATGATATGGTATCTGAGTTTATTTACATTGAGATTGGTTAATCTTTTTTCCAAAATTTTCTTCCTTTTCTTTCACGTCTTTTCTATTTTTCTGCAAAATCAACTAATGGTAACAACATGACTCGGGGCTTCTATCACACTAGTGTGTGACTACAAGACTACCCCTCTGTTGCGAAGCCCGACGCGAAGCATTACTCCACCATAATAGGGGTAAGATGGGTGGTTGTGAATGCGAGTCTAATTACGAGGAAGTATTGGCGTATGTTGAATTACAGAATGAGTGTTTTGCGGAACACACTTTGAATCACAGACACACGATTGCAGTTAATGTCAGTTTGCGGAAATAGTCCGCCACTGCACTTCTATTTTCTCTAGATCACGCAATGGAATGAATCTATGAATTAAAGTGGTATCAAACACGCCAAATAATGGCTAGTGAGTGAGTCGTTTCCTCATCATCCAACGTGGCATGAAGGTGAGGATTAGTTTCTCTGAATTAAGAAGGCATATTCATTTAGAAAGATTCTTATACTATGTTTCTCTGTTTCTTTGTTTTCTCTTTACAGATGGAGCGATTAACTCTGTGTCCGAAACAGGAATAGTTTAAGGAGCAGCTATCTGCCCTTATTGTAAATAGGGTAGGGAAATTCCCTCTCCCGTTCTTTCATATTCCAGGGGTGTTATTCCTCTGCCCTGAAGAAAGTCCAGTACCCGTAGTGGGACTTTTTATGGACTGAAACATGTTGGCATTAGGGTCCTAGGACCATAATATCCCAAAGACCCTAGTTTTACTTTCTTTTAATATTTCAGTGAGATCCAAAATAAAGGGACACCGGGATCTCTCTGAGATTTTTAATCTTTATTCCCCCTGGCCAAAAACATATTATTAAGAGCTCCCTGAAAGATTGGTCGAGCCCATCCTGACTTTTAGGCGTCAGGATGACCCGATGATGAAGCATGACACCACTAGGGTGTGTGAGGGTATAAAAAACAAAAAGGATTGCTTCCTTGCCCACCATCAGGTGGTGTACTCTTTTGTTGAGGTCGTTTCCATCTACTAATCTATATGCATGTGGCATTAGGGGAGTACTTTTTGTGATTTCAGTGTTGTTACACGGGAGATGTACTCTCCATAATATTTTCCTCTTACCCCTTTTCGATAACACGTGTTATCTTTGTGTATAAAGTTCTGAGCAGCGCACAGCTGTGGGTTATTCCGAATAAATAAGTTCAAATGTTTGAACTTCTTGCATGTGTCTGACCATTGTTGGGTACCTCATTATTCTTCTTCTGGTGTTCACTCCGCACTACCACTTCCTCGAATTCCTATTCCTTTCCCCTTTTTCTTTATTTTCGCCAATCAAAGGAAACGAAAAGATGAATGTTCCAATACCATCAGAGACTTTAGGTATTGGATACTCAGACGACATGGCAAGCGCCATTTTATCTGGACCATCCCTGTTTTCAGATACAAATATTACACAAAGTCTTAGCCAGACTCAAAACTGGGATGAGCTGAAAGAATTGAAGCGCACCCAGATGAAGATTCTTCTTCATGGTGCTATATTAACAGAATATTTACGCGGTAATTCAGCACCTAGGGGCTTATTGGTCACCAATGCTCCTAGAATATTTCTAGAAGACCAACTTTTTAAGAAAGAATGGTCGCTTATCGCGTGGAGGTGCACACGCGATTGGCTGATTCTTATCATTAATACGGCTAAGCGCCTTTCAGATGCGATCCTGGTAAAAATTAAAACGAGTGAAGATGCACTTATGACAGAAATTAAAATCACTCTCTTCAAAAAGAAGCTAGAGGAGGTTAATAAAGAGATTGGGGAACACAAGGAATTCTTGATGCAAAGTAAAGTAAACAAATTGCAAAAAGATTTGAAAAAATTTTCACATGATAGAGTGTACCCATATATAAAGGAAGATTACAAAAATCCAGATAATTCGGAATCAGGATCTTCATACCAGGGAGATTCCAGCAATTCCGAATCAGAACAGGAGGCTTGGTCCAGTGATGGGTCCAATAAGAGTTGGAGAGGCAGACCAAGGAGGCCCAGGAGAGGTAATTACAATCAAAGTTACCCACCTCCACAACTATTCCCTTGGCCCAATCCTTATGGTCCAGTCCCTTTCCAAGGACCCCCGCATTTTCAAGGACCCCCACATTATCAGGGAGGCCCCTTTTTCAACCCAATTACAATCAGAATCGTTTTTTAGGACAGGGCGGAAGAAGGGGCAGACGTGGCAGAAAGAACAACAGACAAGTACAATGGCAGGACGAAAATATGTCTGTGAGCACCCGGAGTATGACCAAGGCCCCGCAAGCGAGCACCAGCTCAATGAGGGATTAGTGGTTAACCTAACAGACCACATTTTGACATCAGATGAGATTTCCGTCCTTGATAAAGGATTGGGATTTGTACCCACGGCGTTTCTTGACAAGTTTGAGATGCGCTGTGAGCTAAGCGAATTTTTCCGTAAGATACGGATAAAGACATTCTTTACAGATAAAGTAAGACCTGAGGTGGATACCGCACACACCCCCTTACGTCTCAAATCTAATTTTTGTCCACCAGCATCACTTATGCCCCCGGAAGTGATTGCTTTTGAAGAAAGTGTATCTAAAGAAATTGAAGAATTACAACCCAGGAGGCATACCTATGATAACCTCAGCAAAAAGGAGAGAGAGGCATTGAAAACCCTCAGTAACAGGTCGGACATTATCATAAAACCAGCTGATAAGGGTGGTGCGATAGTTGTCCAGAGTACTACAGCATATAGGACAGCCTGTATGGATCTCCTGGCAGATACTAAGTATTACAAAAGAATAATCAGAGATCCTACAGTACGATTGAAAAAGACAATCAACACTATAACAAAAGAAGCATTAAATCGAGATTGGATCACTAAAAAGAGCATGCGTTTCTTAACCCAGACAATCCTAGAGTACCACTTTTCTATACAATACCTAAAATACATAAAGGCAGAACACCGCCACCCGGCAGACCTATAGTATCAGGGATAGGGTCTCTTTTAGAACCCATCTCGAAATACACTGACTGGTTCCTACGCCCGCTTGTTCCACAAATGAAGTCATATGTACAGGATACCAAACATTTACTCAATCTCCTCACAGATGTTACCTACGATCCGGCACTCAACAAGATGGTCTGCCTGGATGTGGAAGCACTATACACAAGCATCCCACAGGAAGAGAGTATAAGGGTCATTGAGGGCCTCTTACGGAGAGGCACCTGGACGTGGGATGCTCCAATAGATTGGGTTATCGATCTTATGCGTCTAGCCCTCACTGAGAACTTTTTAGTTTTGAAGAACAGCTGTATCTCCAAGTCCATGGAACATCTATGGGCAGCACGTTCGCGCCCAGTATAGCGTGTCTGTATGTTGGCCAACTAGAGGAACATCACATTTGGACCAACAACCCTTATTCGAGCCACATTAAGAAGTGGCTACGGTACATAGATGATATTTTGGTCATTTGGGAGGGAGATTCTTCCTCTCTCAATGACTTCTATATGTGGATTAACCAGCTCAATCCCCATTTGAAATTCACTATAACTAGTAACAATGAACAAGTGGCTTTTTTAGATGTTAAAATCAATGCCAGAGAGGGAAGATTGGTCACCTCCCTATATACCAAGCCCACTGATAAAAACAGTCTCCTCCATTTTAATAGTGCACATCCACGTGCTCTACGTGAGAATTTACCCATCGGACAGTTTTTGCGAATCCGCAGGAATTGCAGAGAGTTAAAAGACTATAAAACTGAGGCTGAAATTCTGTCAAAAAATTGACAGAAAGAGCTTACCCGAAAAGGATCATTGACAAGGCTAAAAGAGATCAAGGAACACTCCTAGAGAAGCACTCCTTGAAAACAACGAAAAGCAAACGAAAGACACACTTATATGTGTTACAACATATAATACCTCTTCAAATACCATTAAGAAAATAATCAATAAAAGATGGTCTATTTTAACATCTAATAGACTTACCTTTGACAAACCATTGTTTTCTTTTCGCAGGAATAGGAGTATCAGAGATGCTCTAATACATACTAAATTTGGCACTGTAAGATCTACCCAACAGACCACACTTTGGAATAATCCTCCAGTAATTGGTCATTTCCCGTGTGGTTCATGTGTAGCTTGTGCCTTTACTGAACATACGAAAGAGATTGATCTAGGTATGCACCACGCATGGGAACAGCGGTCGCATACTAATTGCAATAGCGACAACGTTGTTTACATGATCAAATGTCCATGCCAATTGATGTACATTGGCATGACAGGAAGGAAGGTCAAGGTGCGCATTAGCGAACATAGGAGTACCATACGTAGGGCTATTACAGCGACAAGACTGACATCCCACTATTTGGAGAAACAACACACTGACAAAGATATCAGTTGGACAGTTATTGAAAGAGTAAGAGGTACAGGCAATATGACTAAGACCCTTTTAGAAAGAGAACAAAGATGGGTCTATAGACTTAAGACTCACATCACAGGACTGAATGATTCTATACCTTGGAACCAATTAAATCAAGAGTAGTCATATATATCCCCTTCTGGGATTATGTCCTTCTAAAGTTCCATGTGGCATTGGTAAACATTAGGAATACTCAGGTCAGTACCCATAGTATCTTTGTATCTGACGAAATGAAATAGTTTGGAGTAATCATCTTAATTACTATATCTCCCTCTATGTGTGTATATAATGTTTCGATTGGGCTACTACTCCCTTCTGTGCCAATTTAGCTTTAAAATTTCAAGTGGTTTTATTACCTCCCTTTTATCATCGTTTTGGGCGGTCCTCCTATATAGACATTTCTTCCATCAGCCTATTTAATACAGACAATGGGCAGTATCCATCTCCATTGCCCTTCCGTGGTCCTACGGGCTTTAACAACCATTATAACATCCAGTCCTTAATTTTCTCACCTTTTAAAAGATAAATTATCTTGCTTTACCTAGGTAAAGTCCTCTTTTTCCTTGTTGTCTATTCTTATCGTGAATTTTCGGGTTTGTCTCCTATTTGGCACTACAATCCCCAGCGTCCCTAGCGGCCCCGACGAGCCTCCGGTAATCATCACAGCGCAACCCGGAAGTAAACTGGGTCTCCATTTCCCGGGTTTGCGTGTCATCTTTACCATTTTAAATGTGGCTGTCAGAACACATGAAGTACAGAGCCGGCGGGACCAAGACCGAGTAGGTTTATCGTGGGGAAGGATCTTTGGAATCGTGAGTAAGGATGAATGGATTGAATCGACTGAGACATAAGCGCAATACTTCATGATATGGTATCTGAGTTTATTTACATTGAGATTGGTTAATCTTTTTTCCAAAATTTTTTCTTCCTTTTCTTTCACGTCTTTTCTATTTTTCTGCAAAATCAACTAATGGTAACAACATGACTCGGGGCTTCTATCACACTAGTGTGTGACTACAAGACTACCCCTCTGTTGCGAAGCCCGACGCGAAGCATTACTCCACCATAATAGGGGTAAGATGGGTGGTTGTGAATGCGAGTCTAATTACGAGGAAGTATTGGCGTATGTTGAATTACAGAATGAGTGTTTTGCGGAACACACTTTGAATCACAGACACACGATTGCAGTTAATGTCAGTTTGCGGAAATAGTCCGCCACTGCACTTCTATTTTCTCTAGATCACGCAATGGAATGAATCTATGAATTAAAGTGGTATCAAACACGCCAAATAATGGCTAGTGAGTGAGTCGCTTCCTCATCATCCAACGTGGCATGAAGGTGAGGATTAGTTTCTCTGAATTAAGAAGGCATATTCATTTAGAAAGATTCTTACACTATGTTTCTCTGTTTCTTTGTTTTCTCTTTACAGATGGAGCGATTAACTCTGTGTCCGAAACAGGAATAGTTTAAGGAGCAGCTATCTGCCCTTATTGTAAATAGGGTAGGGAAATTCCCTCTCCCTTTCTTTCATATTCTAGGGGGTGTTATTCCTCTGCCCTGAAGAAAGTCCAGTACCCGTAGTGGGACTTTTTATGGACTGAAACATGTTGGCATTAGGGTCCTAGGACCATAATATCCCAAAGACCCTAGTTTTACTTTCTTTTAATATTTCAGTTAGATCCAAAATAAAGGGACACCGGGATCTCTCTGAGATTTTTAATCTTTATTCCCCCTGGCCAAAAACATATTATTAAGAGCTCCCTGAAAGATTGGTCGAGCCCATCCTGACTTTTAGGCGTCAGGATGACCCGATGATGAAGCATGACACCACTAGGGTGTGTGAGGGTATAAAAAACAAAAAGGATTGCTTCCTTGCCCACCATCAGGTGGTGTACTCTTTTTGTTGAGGTCGTTTCCATCTACTAATCTATATGCATGTGGCATTAGGGGAGTACTTTTTGTGATTTCAGTGTTGTTACACGGGAGATGTACTCTCCATAATATTTTCCTCTTACCCCTTTTCGATAACACGTGTTATCTTTGTGTATAAAGTCCCAAGTACACCACAGAACCCTGCCCAATCTGGCACTTACTGGCCTTGATTGTGAGGCCTGCTCTGCGCAGCGCCATCAACACTTCCCAGAGGTGGCGCAAGTGGTCCTCCCAGGAGGAACTAAACACTGCAATGTCATCCAGGTAGGCGGCACTGAAAGCCTCCAGCCCAACCAACACCTGGTTGACCAATCTCTGGAAGGTGGCAGGGGCATTCTTCATCCCAAAGGGCATCACACGGAACTGGTAGTGCCCATCTGGTGTGGAGAATGCTGACCTCTCCTTTGCCCTATCAGTTAAGGCGATCTGCCAGTACCCAGACGTCAGCTCAAACGTGCTGAGGTACCGGGCAGCCCCTAACCGGTCTATGAGATCATCAGCTCTGGGGATGGGGTGCGCGTCGGTCTTGGTGACCGAATTGAGACCTCGGTAGTCCACACAGAACCTAAGTTCAGGAGTAGCACCAGGCGTCGCAGCTTTTGGTACCAAGACCACGGGGCTGGACCAGGGGCTGCTAGAGGACTCAACCACCCCTAGGGCAAACATTTTGGAGACCTCCTCCTTAATGCAAGCCCTGACCATGTCAGTCACCCTGTAAGCCTTGTGCTTGACAGGAGGACTGTCCCCGGTATCCACCTCATGGACGCTCCAATCAGTGACACCAGGTACCAGGGAGAACAAATCAGAAAATTGCCCCAACAGGTGGTGACAATCGCTCTGCTGCTCAGGGGTCAGTGTGGTGGAGAGGATCACACCCTCCACTGACCCATCTAAGCATGCCCACTTCAGACCTCTCAAAGTGGGGCTTCAGGCGGTTCACATGCAGGACCCGCAAGGGGTTCCTGGGAGACTGAAAGTCCACCAAGTAGGTAACTGGACTTTTGCGCTCCACCACCTCAAATGGACCGGTCCACTTATCTTGGAGCGCACAAGGCTCCACTGGGGCCAGTACCCAAACCTTCTGACCAGGTTGAAATTCGACCAGAGTGGCATTCTGGTCGTACCAACGTTTCATTTCTTCCTGGCTGGCTTCCAGATTTGCCTCAGCAATCTTTCTGAAACGCCGAGTCTGGTTCCTGAAAGCCAACATGTAGCTAAATACATCTTGGGGAGTTTTCCTGGGAGATTGCTCCCAGCCTTCCTTGACCAGACTCAGAGGTCCTCTAACCTGGTGGCCATAGAGGAGTTCAAAGGGACTGAACCCTAAGGACTTCTGTGGCACCTCACGGTAGGCAAACAACAGGCATGGCAAGAGGACGTCCCACTTACGCCTCAGGGGCTCTTCTAGGCCCATGATCATGCCCTTCAAGGTCCGGTTGAACCTATCAACCAGACAATTACCTTGGGGGTGGTAAGGAGTGGTGAACTTATAAGTTACCCCACACTCCTTCCACAGAGACTTCATGTACTGGGAGATGAAGTTGGTACCCCTGTCAGACACCACCTCTCTGGGGAATCCCACACGGGAGAAAATCCCCATCAGTGCACGTCCCACCACGGGGGCCGTCACTGTCCTGAGCGGGATGGCTTCAGGGTACCGGGTGGCATGGTCCACCAAGACCAGGATGAACCTGTTGCCCATGGCTGTCTTGGGGTCCAGAGGCCCCACAATGTCAATGCCCACTCGCTCGAATGGGGTACTCACAACTGGAAAGGGCTGGAGTGGGACCTTGATCTTCCCCCACTCTTCCCACTTGCCTGGCAAGTCTCACAGGTCCTGCAATGAGTGTCTGAACTCTTGTGCATCTGGGGCCAATAAAAGTGGGCGGCCAGCCTCTCAAAGGTCTTGGTCTGCCCCAGATGTCCTGCCAATGGAATGTCATGAGCCAACCCCAGTAGGAAGGTTCTGAAGCACTCGGGTACCACCAGCACACGGGCTGACCCTGGCTCAGCAGCCTTAGGCTCGCTATACAGGAGACTGTTCTCCCAATAAATCAGATGTGAACCAGACATGTCACCTTCTGCCTGGGCTGCAGCCTGTCGCCGCATACCCTCAAGAGAGGGGCAAACTCTCTGCTGCTCACAAAATTCCTCCCTGGTGGGTCCCCCTTCCTGCTGCCAATGGGTCAGCTCAGGCAGGTCCCCCAGTTCGGCGATTTGCTCCCCGGTAGGCTCCAGGGCATCCCCTTCAGGGTCTGCTCCTTCCTGGGCCGTGGGAACCAAGGGGGCCGGCTTCCGCGCCCCCTGCCCCTTCTCTCTAAGGCAGGGATCTGGGCCATACTCTCAGGCTCCAGATCCTTCTCAACACCCTCCTTGGCTGCCATGGACTGAGTGGTCACACACGCCCACTCAGGCAGACCCAACATCTCTAAGTGAGCCTTCCTCTCCACCGTAGCCCACGGGGAGACCTCTAAATCATTGCCCAGCAGACAGTCTATAGGCATGGCGGGCCTCACAGCTACCTGAAGAGTTCCTGAGACCCCCCCACTCTAAGGGAACCTGAGCCACCTCACATTGGCTCTCTGAGTTGTCTGCGGACACTACTGGGTAGAATGCATGGGGGACAACCTGCTCTTTGGACACCAACCGGGAGCTGACAGCAGTTACACTGGCCCCTGTGTCTCTTAGAGCCTCCACCCTATGGCCATTGATGGTCACCCACTGCCTGTATTTTTTAGTGTTAGCAGGCAGTGCAGGCTTGGGGACCATCTCAAAGTCCCCTAATGAGACAAGGGTCAACTCTACGGGATCCCACTCCTCTTGGGCACCCATCTCCTCCTCTCCCAGGGCTACACTAGCAATCTGGCGGGGTGGTGCACGGAGTGGTGCACTGGCCCCCTTTGGGGGCACTGGGGATCAAAATATCTGTGGCCCACTTGACCACAGTTGTAACAAGTGGGGGCCCCCTGGGAACAGGCCTACCTGTTGGGGGCCCTGTCCTCCTTTCTTGGGGGGCTGGGACACCACTGCTTGGTTCCCTGGGGGATTACTTTGGGGCCCTCGGTGGAACTCCCTCTGTTGACCCTTGTCCCCCCACTCCTCTGCTGGGGACCCTGCCCACCTTTGGCGAAGTCTCCCACTGGACCCTTGCGAACCCGGGTGCTCACCCAGCGGTCCGCCTCCTCAGCAAGCTTCCTAGGGTTAGTCAGCTTGCAATCAATTAGGTGCTGGCGTAGCTCAGGAAAACAATTACTAGATAAATGCTCCCATGCAATCAAATCATAAAGCTGCGCAAAAGTTTCTACTTTGCTACCTTTTACCCAGCGTTCCATGGCTCTGCAAAAAAAAGACACATATTCAACCCACGTGGTACCCTCTAGCTTCTTGCAGATCCTAAACCTCTGCCTATACATCTCAGGGGTCAAACCATAGGGGGTCATCAACGCTTCCTTCATGTGGGCATAAACCATCCTACTTTCTGGGGGCAGGTCCAACAAGGTATCCCTCCCCTCACTCACAAAGCGTCCCCACAACCCCGCTCCCCAATCCTTCTCAGGGACCCGGTGGGACACCATGGCTAATTCATAAGCGGCAAACCATTGCCCAATATCTTCACTTTTGTGGAAATCTTTAATAACCTCCTTGGGTATTTACACCCTACTCTCAGGGTGCACTACAGGTACGCTGCCACCAGAGGGGGAGATTTCCATACTCTTAGCTTTAATCTCCAACTCCCTCAATACTCTCTCATGCTCAAGTTTCATTTTCATAATCTCAACTTCCAACTTCTTGTTCTCTAGGTCCCGGTGACCATCCATTTTAAGCTTAGCCATCTCCATATTATGCCGCCTATCTCTCTCCCTGTCCTCCATCTCTTCTGGGGACAGACCCTTAGCGGACACACTAGAGCCCGGGTTGGAAAGGGCTTTATCTCCTACTAAGTCTACTACATCGCCCTGCTGCTCTCCTGCATTCTCTCCCACCTCCACAAGCTCTCCCATATCCTTTGGGGCATCCCTGGCTTCTAGCCAGGCCTTCAGCGCCTTGTAATACTCCTCCCTTCTAGTGAGACCTGTGATAGGGACTGTGAATTGCTTGCAAAAATATTTGAGCTGCTTGGCATTGTAGGTTTCTATTTTCTCTTCTTCCCAGGAGAGATCCTCTGAGGCATTGGATCTGGGCTTGCCCATTGTAGCAATAACTGGCAATATCAATAAAGGATAGAAGAAAACTTCTCAAGAAAATGTATGCGGGTGAAAAATCACCGGCAATATCAATCACAATATAGGATCCAAGAAACTCTCACAAATGTGTGCGGGTGAAAAATCACTGGCAATATCAATCACAATATAGGATCCAAAAACTCTCAAAAATGTGTGCGGGTGAAAAATCACCGGCAATATCAATCACAATATAGGATCCAAAAACTCTCAGAAAATGTGTGCGGGTGAAAAATCACCGGCAATATCAATCACAATATAGGAGCAAAAAAAATTCTCAAAAAATGTCTGCGGTACGTTATGGTCTGCACTCACTAGTAGTGTACACTATAATTACTGTATGCGATCATAAATGCAAGTCCAGATCCTCACCGCTGACCACCAATGTTAGAAATGGGGGTCTCTAGTTGGCAATGGCTGGCCACTGTCCAAGTAGGGACCCTTCTTCCTAAGTCAGAGTAAGAGGGCTACCCTCCTTGATACCCCTGCTCAACCCTGTGGTAACGTAGCACGAGCAGGTAGGCTTATCTCAGTGGCAGGGCGTGAAGCATTTATGACCATACACAGTAACACAGTGAGGAACACTACAAAGGGACACCACACAAGTAGTTATAAAAAATAAGTATCTTTATATAAAGGCAGATTTATCACAAGACCAATAACTGTAAAAGCCACAATACTGTCAAAAATAGGATTACTGTTGCAGGACTGTCAAAAATAGTTCAATGGTTGCAGAAATAAGGTTCAAATTCAAAGCAGTGGTCTCTGCGACCCTTTCTCCCACAAAGTACCTGGATTTAGTAGCAAAACCAACAAAATGTCGCAAAGAAGTGTTAGCGATGAATTTCCTCACGCGAGGCTGGTGATGCGTTAAAATCCTTGCCGCAAGGGAGGATGATGCGCCGATCTGCTGATGCGTGCGGAGACGATGCAACAAACTTCTTCACGCTAGGCCGCCGATGCGCTGAGGCCTTGCCGCGAGGGCGAAGACGATGCGACGATCCTGTTGCGTGTGCGATTGTGTTGCGATGCGAAGAAATGGCGCTCCGCGAGGGAGCGACGAAATCCGGTGCGATGCGATCAAAATGGCGGACGCACGGCGTCCGCAAAGCGATGTCTTGAAGCGATGATTTCTTTGGGGGTTGCGAGCGCTCGGCGACAGCAGCGCGATGATTTTTCCAGCGCGTCTCAGCTGCAGCGGCTCGCAAAGGGGCGTTAGCGATGGTTTCGTGTTGCGAGCACCCAGCGGCAGCAGCGCGATGATTTTTCCAGCGCTCTCAGCTGCAGCGGCTCGCAAACGTGCGTTAGCGACGATTTCCAGCACTCTTTTCTCTGAAGCAAACTAGAGGCCCTGGAACTCACAGGAGCCTCATCAGCAGATAGCAATCCTCGCAGGGAGGAAGCAGGAGGTTGGTGGTGGAGTCTGATGTGCCTGAGACTCCAGCAGGAGGCTAGCTCTTTTCCTAGCCCTTGGGTAATTGCTGTAACAAAAATAAAAGTTCTCTCAAAAGTCCTTTTCTCTGTTCTTCAAGGTCCAGTGGTCACTGCTGCAGGCCAGTGCAAGAAAAACACACAAGCACAAGGACAGTCACTTCCTGCAGATTCCTCCAGTGGCACGGACAGAGTTTCCTCTTCAGATCCAGGGGCAATACCAATTCACATAGACATATTTACACAGGGAGCATTCGCGCTGTGACACTGAATTGCAGTGGCACAGCGCCCAGAGCATCTAACACCAGCAAAACAGAGGAGACAACAGCGAAAAATGGAAGGGAGACCCACGCCAATGGTGCTAGGTCTAACAAGCGGCCTTCGACTTTATCGTTAATGAAGGATAGAAATGTATGATGGCGGGGCGAGGTGGTTACAAACTTGAAATGGCACCTCACGGCAGAAAGAGTCTCCTCCACTGCAGACCATTGCCATTAATAATCATCAGCCTGTCGAAATGTGAGCTCTGAGAAATGGGCAAGTTAGTCGCTCCGACAATCTGCGGTATTCCCCATACTGCAATTAGCTGCAATCACAAAATACCCTGTCATCGAGGGGCTGCATTTCAAAGGTTGCCTAACGTTTTCAGAAGACTTTTCACGGAAGCTGTCAATTTACTAGACGGCTCTAGTCCATAAAACTACGTCAAAGAGACAAGATGGAAGTTTAATATTTAGCTCGGCTTTCATTAGCAGCACCTAGAGCAAGATTTGAGTGTGGAGAGGAGAGTTCTATCTGGGCCTAGGATGCATCTAGAAGTTTCTTCGCTGTTCGAATGTCAACAAGCATTCTGTTCAGAAATAGCCAGGATGTTACACCCTCATTTGCAGTGAATGTTTTAATCAGGTATCGGAAGCTGTCAGTAAGTGTTCGTGAAATTAAAACAAAACGCATCTTACTGTGGCAGAGTCTTTAAAAGATAAAACTGTCTGTGCCTGCAGAAATACTTTGTGAGCTCCGCTGACGGTCTCGCAGGGACAGACGACGTGTGAAGGTGGTGAGAAAACAACGGCACATTCCTTGGAACAGACTGCTCTTGCCAGGCAGGAAAACAGGCTAAATTTAGAATTCACACCTAACTGGTAAGTGAACGTGCCTCATGTTCTCTCTGGAACATTACTGGGCTATAGCCGCTAGACTGTCAGTTATACTGAATGCAAGGGAAAACAAGCGCGCGTGCCTCGCACGGCAGCAGGGGGAGGGGGGAGAGGAGGGAGCCTGCGCGATTCACTTGCGGGAGCGAGCGGCGCCAGGAGCGATAATTGCTACCATATGGCGCCAGCTGCTCGCTCCTGCAAGTGAATCGCCAAACGTGCACGCGTTGCCATTGAAGGCAATGGAACGCGTGCACGTTTTTGGCTGAAAAGCCGAAGCGATCGCAAAAGGTCTTTTTTCCTAGGCAGCGCATGCGCGCTGCGTAGGCGAGACCTAAAAAAAAAAAAGACAGGCACCTAAGACACAAGCAGGGTATTCAGGTGTGCCATCCATCCCACTTGCTCCTGTTATTTCAGGAATGCAGGCGGCTGCGCTGAGTACAGACAAAAAACAGCTATCAATAAACCAGACTGGAGGAGAGGCCATCACAGTTGTACAGTGTGATGGCCAACAAAAACATTCTCTGAGTGAACACGCCAGGGAAGGAACTCAGCACACAAAGGAGGGCCATACCACAAATGCACCAATAATAAGCCAGCATTTTTAAATGCCACACTTAACAACCAATAGCAATTAAGAGATGTACTAAAAGCCCATAGAGAGATACAACAGGTCGAGGCTCGACCTAAAAAGGGGTTGTAAAAGGTCGAAGTCCCGTTCCAAGTCGCCGACTCCACATACTTCGAGGTCGTCGATGAAGCACAAGAAAAAGCGACGCCATGGGTCTCAACGTTGTTCGTCGAAGGATGTGACGCCGCAGTCAGTGTCCTTAGTTTCCAGGCGTCATTGGAAAGATGAAATCTCACCATCTCCTTCTCCTGAGGTGACTCCGGCTCCGAGAGCGGTGACTCCACCGGCTCCAAGAGAAGCAACGCCTCCACAGTTGCCGAAGCCGACCACTCCACCTCTGGCTCCAGGGTCTCCAGTGCCGCAGCCGGAGCCGAATGTGCTGCCTCCTTGAGCTGCTTCAGAGCCTGCAGTGCTGGATCCGGTGTATCCTGCCTTCCCGACTCCGGGTACGGATCCGTCGCATTTTTTAAATGTGATTTTTGGCTTGTTCGTCAGAGCGGCAAACTCTACTGGTGCGCCTGTTGGCCCCATGGGTCCGCTGGCATATTCCCTGGGAGGTTTGCCACCTCTTTTCCCTCAGGCACCTCTTATGCCTTTTATGCCGATGGCTCTATGAAGTTGGCCTCTCCCGACACCGAGATTTTCGACTTCGGTACAATCTCTGGAGGGGCGAGTGTCACTGGATGGACCTTCCCCGGCACTGTCTATTCTGGAACCCGCGCCGACTCGATTGTGACCGGCGTCGACTACTGTTCTGGTAGACCTCCCTTCAACGCCGATACCGAAGTCACCGGCGCCACGTCTGGTGCCACCGACACCTGTTCCGAGGATGAGTTCTCGGAGAGAGGCACAGAGATTAATAGAAGAGGAAGAATACCAAGATGAGCATGAGGAGGCTGAGGAAGGGGAGATTGTGAATCCTGATCAGGATTTTGAAGGTCTGCAGGAGGCTAGTGGCCTGGATACCGCTCCTGAATGGGAGCTCCCATCTCCAAAAGGTCTCCCAGCGCAGGAGGGGACCTCTTATCACGCCGTGATCAGGAAGGCAGCGTATCTGCTGGAATTGCCTCTTCCCACAGTGGAATTAAAATCTATCATCTTGACAGAGGTGTTCCATTCTCCTTCCTCTACTTCAGAGCCTTTACCCCCTTTTAACGAGGCTTTGACTGAGCCCATCCTTGATGTATGGCAAAAGCCTATGACTGCTCCAGCGGTGTCGAGGTCTGTGGCAAGGAGGTACAAGGTGGCTCCGGGGGATCCTTCTTTCCTGTCCACTCATCCTTCACCAGAAAGTTTGGTCGTCCAGGTTTCGTGCTCCTCGAAGCAGGCTGCAGAGTCATTCCCATTTAGACCTGCAGATAGGGAGTCGAAACGCATGGAGCAATTTGCGAAAAAGGTATTCTCGCCAGGCAGTATGGCTCTCAAATCAACAAATGCCACATGCCTTTTGGGTCGCTACATCCTCGCCCTTATGCCAGGGAGGTGCTCCCAAAACTGGTACTAACAGATGCCCAAGCTGCAGCCCACCAGGTCATACAGTCTGGTCTGGACACTGCTGATTTGGTTGCCAGGGCGATGGGATCGTTTGTGGGTACCCGGAGGCATTCTTGGTTACGGGGTTCAGGGTTCTCTCCTGATGTCCAAGCCACCTTGTTAGATCTGTCATTCAATGGATCTCACCTGTTTGGGCTCAAAGGAGCGGACTCAACGCTGCAGCGCTTTAAAGGCAGTAGAGCCAATTCAAGGTCTTTGGGACGGTGGACAGTCAAAATATTGTTTTTTAAATATCGAAGCACAGTTATATCGAGTTTTAAATATCGTAGGGACAAAATATCGAAGTCAAGAATATCTACAACCAGAATATCGAAGTTAAGGTAAGAAATATCGATGTTGCAAATATCGATGTTAGTAATATCGATAGTTAAATTATCGATGTTAATAATATCGATATTTATATGAGTGTTATGTATTTTAGTATGTATTTAATATGTATGTGTTCTATATTTTTTGTTAAGTATTGTACGTTTTTTTAAAATATATGTATACATTTTTTTAGAAATTAGTAATTTTTTTAAAAGTACATTTTGCGTTTTAGTACCGTAGCGGGTTGTGGGTTTATAAGGGAATAGGGTGGGAAGTAATTTAATTATAGTAAATTAAATAATAATTTTTAGGAATTATTAATTTATTTTAATTACATTTTGTGTTTTATTTCTGTAGCAGGTTGTGGGTTTATAGGGGAATAGGGTGGGAAGTAATTTAATTTTAAATAAGTAATTATTAATTTTTAATTATTGTTATTAATAATTAATTTATTGTTAAATAATTATTAGTTGGTAATTATTTATTATTAATAGATACATATTTTATTTGTATTAATTTATTATTGGAGTGGGTTGTGTGTTTTTAGGGGAATAGGGTGGTAAGTAAATTATTTGTAATTAATTAATTAAGAAAAATTGAGCATTGATAATTAATTTTTTTGTTAATTAATTATTAATTGGTTATTAATTTTTATTAAATTATGTTTTTGCTAATTAATTATTAATTTGTTATAATTTTTTTATTAAATATTATTTATTGGTATTGATAATTAATTTTTTGTTAGTTAATTATTAATTGGTTATTAATTTTTAGTAAATATTTATTGGTATTGATATTTTTTGTTAATTAATTATTAATTTGTCATTCATTTTTATTAAATATTTTTATTGGTATTGATAATTACTTTTTTTGTTAATTAATTATTAATTGGTTATTAATTTTTATTGCATATTATTTATTGTTATTGAAAAAAATGTTATTTAATTATTAATTGCAAATTAATTTTTATTAATTGATTAATTGAAAATTAATTTAATTGTGTGAAATTTTACGTGGAGTGTGTTGTGTGTTTATTGGGGAATAGGGTGGGAAGTATTTAATATTATTAAAGTAATTATTATTTTTGATGTATTTGTAGTTTTTTTTCCCCTAAATGTATTAATAAATCATTATTTAATTACAATATTTATTTCATTTATAAGTATGTTATTTTTAACATCTACGTTGTCCAACGCTTTCCCTACTGTTGCACTCACTGGAGTGGGAATAGTAATTTTTACCCCTACGCTATCCAACGCTTTCCCTACTATTGCACTCTCTGGAGTGTGAATAGTAATTTTTACCCCTACGGGATCAAACGCTTTCTCTACTGTTGCACTCACTGGAGTGGGAATAGTAATTTTTACCCCTACGCTATCCAACGCTTTCCCTACTATTGCACTCTCTGGAGTGGGAATAGTAATTTTTACCCCTACGCTATCCAGCGCTTTCCCTACTGTTGCACTTACTGGAGTGGGAATAGTAATTTTTACCCCTACGCTATCCAGCGCTTTCCCTACTGTTGCACTCTCTGGAGTGGGAATAGTAATTTTTACCCCTTCGCTATCCAGCGCTTTCCCTACTGTTGCACTCACTGGAGTGGGAATAGTAATTTTTACATCTACGCTATCCAGCGCTTTCCCTACTGTTGCACTCTCTGGAGTGGGAATAGTAATTTTTACCCCTACGCTATCCAACCCTTTCCCTACTGTTGCACTCACTGGAGTGGGAATAGTAATTTTTACCCCTACGCTATCCAACGCTTTCCCTACTGTTGCACTATGTGGAGTAAGTATATATATTAATTTATATGTATATGTTTAATTTATTTTAACATTTAGGGGTCCATTAGGATGGCGGGCGGAAGCACTACCGCCGTGCTGTCGGAGGCAAAAACCACCAGTTACCGTCCGCCCGCAACGGCCCACACGCCCGCCAAATTAGGATGCGAAAAGTGAGCCAAACACCGCCCGTAAGCCAGCTACGCCGTCCGCCATCAAAGTGCACCCGTTCACGTAGCGGCGCGAGCCAATGGAGGCACACCGTCCGACGAAATGATGTACCACCCGCCGTACAAATTACGATGCCGCAACCAAACAGCTCCCCCGGCTAAGAGACACCGCACGAGATACCAAGGCGGAAACTCGACTGCTGAGTACGGAGACCAAAAAGCCGGCCCACCCCGACATGAATCCTGCACTCCAGGCCATCCCCATGCTCTACCTGATGCAGCACCTAGGAGTCAACGCGCCGCGGCGACGCAGGTAGGCTGACACACAACAAGGGCACGCAAACACTGCACACAATGCAAGGGCGGAAAAATTGCACAAGGGCCCCCCAGACAGCCCTGTGTGGACAGGACACATCCACCACTGCACCCACAAATGTCCCACCGGTCAAAATGAAACAACTCGCAACAACCGGGCACACACTACCCAGGACCAGGAAGTGACGTCCCCGTCACGGCACCGCAGCGTAGCGGCAATGACGCAGGTACACATGCGCACAACGCAGGGGCCAACGACAGCGCCATGCATGGGCCGCACACAAACACCACAGGGTCACAACTACACACCCCACACACCAGCCCCACCCTGAAGGCACATGTCACGTGGCCCTCCTGCATCAGTCATGTCCCCAACCGACAACTCACAGTTGTCAACCTGATGTCACACAAGTGTCCCAAACAGGGGAGTAATGTGATGGCAAAATAGGACACACCCTTGTGTGCAAAACATGGCGAAGCACACAGCGGCAGCTACATAACAGCGCAGAATATGGACCTCGTCCGCAAAAGGCACGTCACTACCATCCAAAAATACCTATACCATCCTGCTCGCAATACCAAAACATGCAATACACAACATTGAAAAACCCTGCTGCCTGACAACAGGTGTCTCCAATTACTACACCCACACAGAAGGCCCAACGTATAGCGGAAACGCAGTGTCCCGCCCACACACGGGAGAGCAGATAGCACTGAATGGCCTTCCATTCCTACTCTGAAATCACATTGCAAATATTCATGCAGGAGAATAGAGCCATTGTACCAACAAGAAGCCAAACAGAGCCATGCACAGTAAATCGTCCACTGGGCAGAGAGCGCACAACATGAAAGAAAGTTCATAACACCAAAAAGAAATAATACCACACCTCCATGTGGCTCAAATGCAAGTAATCTGGAAGGAGTCAAACACCACTGGCCTTGACCATTCATCGAAGCATGTGGGATGAGGGCCTGTGTCCTCCGCACAAGCTATAACCCAAGTCCTGCCTCCGTACAACCATTCCAGAATTCACAGCATCGTCGGAGGTTGCAGTCTGCTGACTGCACAGCCAGCCGGAACACGCCATCACATCGCCCTGTAGCAAAATGGCTGTTGCACCACAGCTTCCCAACTACGCCGGACAGATGCAGCTGTACATTGAGAGCCTGCTACAGATAGTGGGCTGTAAAAATCTGGCCATGCTGAACGTAAGTTACCGAGTAACTTACCGCATCGCCATGTTCAGCTGCGTCATCCCCGTCTTCTACTGTCGGAGGTGTCCGTTCCACTGTCCTGTGGATTTATGTCTCTCCAACCCGGCATGTCCAAAGGCGGACCTGGTACAACTGTTCGCCCCCCTGGACGCCCACAACAGGATCTGTTCAGTCTATGGGGGCATGGCGTATGTGGCTGCAATCGGACACACACTGCAATGGGACCAGTGTGCCTCCACACAACGTATTCTGGATCACAGTTTCATCGAATGTCATCCAACATGTCCCATCAGGCTCCTACAAGGGACAACTTACGATGAACACATTGCCAGCCACCATCCGCTTCATTGGATGGCATCCATGTTTACCACCAATGCCATGGAAGCCCTGCTGGAAGGTATCGCATACCTGACAACCTGTCAATTCATCGGGCCCCGACGCAATACCCCCAATTGAACAATGATGTTCAACACCGTACCCATGCTTGGCTTTCGCACGGACTGGGCAGTCAGCTGCACAACAACTATACCATACAACCTGCACCAAACACCACACCATCAACTCCACTGCCATGACATCGGACATATTCGGGACATGCACTCAGTGCCTCACCATATCCAGTATCTCTGCATGAACAGGGGGAGGCAGAGGTATGGGACTTGTGTACAGTAACCACATGGACAATACTGCACGAACAACTATGCCATAATATGTATCCTGCGCACATGAACACATGCACCGGTCAGTGCACACCAATCTGTCTGCTGTATCACGGGAGAACTGTCACCTCACCTTTGTCTGTACTTCCGTGCCAGGACTTTTGCATGGACAACAAATGCATCCCCCAACAACATGACCCCAGTGAATGTGTCATGTTCAGTAGCCACCACATTGCAACAACTAGTGACACGCTGCTGCATGCACGTTGGCTCATGCTCAGATGTCACCTCTCACGCAGGTGTGTCGGAGTAACTATTGTAGTAAACCTGTACCATGGAACTGAGATGTACTGTGCCTATGATGTCAAGCTGTCTGGTAGGCAAATTGAATACTGTCTGTGTCAAAGTCTACAGCTCTTCAGTAATTAGCTAATGTACATTAGCATAGCATGGGCAAGGCAGTTGTAACTCTGAAGCCCACAGTCAACAACTAATCACATCTACCCCTACCCCCTTTTGTATGTGTAATCATGCTAAGTATATCCTCCACATGCATTTCGCTGCCAGTAGTGTCCACTATACTGCATCACAGAGGACGTAAGTCCAAATACATGGCTTGAAGCAAATATGTGACTCTGCAGAATCATTTCACGAACACAAGTACGAATGAGAGAGGATGAGAGTGTGTGAAGTACACGACAGTCGTGAGATGACCATGTAGTCCAGTGTCATTGGATGTCAATGCATATGAGTAGCCGCAACAGTGGACGCAGTGAAAAACTACAGCTCGTGGCCCAGGACTTGTCAGACCCTGAAGTGGCCCAACAGATCATCAAATAAACACTGACGGCCTGGTCACTACAAAGCACAGTCCCACATATGTCTACAATTTCCTTCACAGTATGACCTCACACTCAGCAAGCAAAAGTAGGAGCCACGCAAAAGCATGCCACAGCAATGCCTGCCAAAACACACACGACATCAGTGTGGGTGGGCAGAACTGCACAGTGAGTAGGAACTGCAGAAATTCTGACAGGCTCAATTGAACAGGGCACAATCTTGACAGTCACACACCCTGCAGACACACAACGTCCGAAACATAACAAGTAGGAGTCAGCCTGAACTGCAAGGACACACCCACACACTGCACACTGTGCAACATACAACACACACATGTGATCACATTCACAGACCTGAACACGGATTCAAACATCCACCATGGGCCTGGGTAACACATGTGTGTAGTCGACATTGCCACAGCACACACACACGCCAACACTACCCCAAAGTCACACCACTCACACCACACACACCAACACTTCCCAAATGCACACATTGGAAGTAAGCCATGTGCCCAGGCACAATGTACATCAACAAGACTAACATACACCTACACTGCTGGCCACACAGCAAGTAAGCTCACACATGCCCGCATACTTTGCGCATGCTGCCTGTCATCCTGTGGCTAGACTCACACCCTGTGCATTGCTTGCACGCAAACATGACACGGATACATTTCCCCAGAAATACCACCAAATACATGCAGTCAATCCGTGTCACAGAAAAGCATATTCATCACACACACAAGTAGCAGAGACTGAAAGAAGTGAAGTCCCTGCCACGTGTACAACACATTGGAATGTGAGACCAGACATTGCAAGTGCTGAGGTACCAAACACGGCATGTGCCTCACTTAACCATGCACACACTGCAACAACTGCAATCATCAACTACACAGATACAACCGACTACAGGAACAACAGCATCCAGTCACAGATAACATAGACAGGCGGCATAATTCATCAACCCCAGGGGCAGTGGCCAGTGCGATGTGCCGAGTAGTGACACGAAGTGCTGCGTATGCAATGTGTGTGAGTGTGCCCTGCCATGGCCACCAACACTGCCATGGCAGTCACAATTGCCATCACAGCCACCACTGTGTCAAAGGTAGATGTGTGAGTGTGCCTACCATTCAAACAGGATGCCAGTACGACTCTGTGCTGTGTGTGTACTACGGGACAGTTGCAGGTCCGCCCCTGAGAGAGTAGCACAACTGTGGAAGACACACATGTGGCATGTGGAGCGGCAGTACCGCTTGGCCCAGGTGGGTGGTTGTGACGGATAGGTGCACACATGCATTGTTGAAACACACTGTCTTGGGAGGATTCGGGAGCACAGGATTACCGCTGTCCTGGGCATTTGGAAAGACCACCTGTCTGGGGATGAATCTGAACTCGTGTGGGCACAACAGGCGGGCACACGATCAATGCTGCATCAGGTGTAGACGTAAGCCCACCCTCTGTGGACATGCTGGATACTGCTGTGCGTCCGCCAGGCCCTCACCAGGGCACTCACATCCCCTGTCCACCAGGTGAACCCCCAACATTGTCCACCTGCACAGGCGACCCAGGGCACAGGATGGCAGTGGAGCTTGGTGGGTGGGAGGTCATGGCGCTCATCCTGGTCACATCTCGCAGGCAACACCTCCTCATTGTGCAGCATGGCACAAGTCAAACATAAGTAGTGGGTGGGCGCACACTTCACGCCCAGAAGTGACGTCACGGAAGGTGGCTTGAACCATCTGACGTATTCCCTATTTTCCCCCACCCGTCACATGCCATTGCAACAGAGAGGGCCGCGAGTGCACAAGCAGTTCCGAGCTCGCCCCAGAGAGGCCAAAGAGTGAATGTGTGGGTCCATTTGCTCCAGTTCCCGTGCCCGCTTGGAAAAATTGCTGGCACGCCGCCCACCCGCGTGGCAACCCGAATCGAGACCTGGTGTGCAGGCAAAGTGTCCTATTGGCTTAGCGATATGTGTGTGTTGCATGACAGTCGTTGGCGGTGGATGGCTCGGAGGCCCATCACCCTGAGGCCCATGTCCCATCACATGGGTCCATAGTCAATGGCAGCGGTGGTAATGACAATGCGCGCCGGGGTGGGTCCACCTTTCGTCTGGTATTTTGGACGCGGCCTGGGCCGCTAGGGCAGCTACAGTCTCTGTGTGTTGCATGTGGTGTATCCGGACTGCGGAGCCTGTCATGCATTGTCACTGTTGTCCTGGTCTCGAGTCGGGGTACCACGCTGGTGGACGGCGTCCCACCACTGATCATACCGCAAAACAGATAACTTGTTCAAATGGACCCACACATCCACTCTTTGGCCTCTCTGGGGCGAGCTCGGAGCTGCCTGTGCACGCGCTGGCTTCTCACATGCAAACGCATGTTGGGGTGAGCGAGGGGAGGCCATCAGGCTGACGGTGCAAGCCACCTTCCAAGATGTCACTTCCTGTCGTGACGTCAGCGTCACCCCACTTCTTCTTTTTGTGACTCGTGCACTGCTGCCGTCAGATGTGCCACTCCCCAGGGGGGTGGAGAAAGGGCAGGAATGTCAGTCTAAGATTGGCCCAGTTGAAGGCCCACCTTGACTGCGGGGGACAACCATTGCACAGTCTGGTGTAGCCCACCCACTCGTAAATGTGGGCCCTCCATGAACTATGTCACCTGCGGCAAAGTGATGTCATGGGCAATGACGTCATTGAGGAGAGCTGTCTGCCCCACGCAGAGATGGCGCATCAGCTCAACAGACTCAGCACTGAGGGCA
Source organism: Calotriton arnoldi (assembly GCA_963921515.1). NCBI lineage: Eukaryota > Metazoa > Chordata > Amphibia > Caudata > Salamandridae > Calotriton > Calotriton arnoldi. The sequence goes on along the minus strand of CAWUFW010002237.1, from coordinate 1,732,749 downwards.
GCAGGGGTCACATGTGCAGGGGCAGCTGTGCCTGGTGTGAAGGACACTCTATCCTTCATCCTTGTGCCGACACGTGTTGCACCATTGGAAGTAGATGGGAGGGCGGGCATTGGCCTCCGCGTGGCTGAAGAGGAGCCAGAGTCCACGTCCCCTGTGCTAGCAAACATGGATGCATCACCTCTGTCCTCAGATGACGCCGAAATTGCCGTCTCGGCCTGTGATTCATCCAGCACACGTCTGGCCCCTCCGAGGCGCTGGTCACATCTGTCTCACTCAGCTCCTGTGCAGCTGCTTCATCCGATGCCTCACCACTGTTGACCGTCCCCTGTCCCTCGGCACCCACGGGAGATGCCACATGAGAGAGAGCGAGGTGGCCTCACTCATTTGGCATCAATTAAACAGACATGTGCAAGGGAAGCAGCACAGAACATTCCCAAATGCACATGTTGCACGATACCTGTGCAATTGTATACAGCCACCACAATCAACACGTAATGGCTGGCGTACAGAAAATGAAGCCACTAATAAGTGGCACATGTGTTGTGCACATAGCACAACACCCGGCCTGTGTCACCCTGCGACCATAGCCACAAATTGCTGTGTGCACACCCACTGTCCTGATGGTGGCAAGGATGACCACTACGTAATTAGGCCAAGGACATACCTGCATGGAGCAGAATGGGACACCACTCACACAGACTGCAACATGACAGTCCACAATGCTCATGAGCCCATGCCATCCACCTTTCGTTCGCACGAGCACAACTACTGTTGCACAGTGTGCTGGATGTGTAAGTACCAGGAATATGAGGTGAGGCATCGCACACATATGACCGAACGAAATCCGATTAGGCACAGTGCCTCAAACATACATGTGAATTGCCACTCCAGCCTACTACAGGTTGTTCCTGAGGGCTACGACTCTGAGTGCATTGAGAATGCAGAGTGCTCAAATTACATCTTGAGCCTCAGGACTAGCATATGCATGTCAGATGCACACAGCACAGAGTACACTTACAACCCACTGCATCACACAACAAACATCACATTACCCAGATTATGGGTAGGCTGTGGACACATGCTGCCTCTCACAGCAAAAGACCCCATCCCACAATACTGTACAGTTGCTTGCTGCTGATGCCCCTACAAACATGCATCCGGCACAGGCTGTGTGACTGTCAAGATGCAGACCATTAGTGGTGAAATGCAGCGCTGTGCTGACCTGACAATACGAGGGGGCATCCCCCGATTCGTTATCGCCACGTAGTGGCTCATCCGGAAGATGCCGTCACACCCTTTGTGGAATTGGCTGCACTGGCGGTCACACACACACAAAGGCATCAACTTGGGTGCAATGGCTCATCTCAAGTCCTTGGGCTGGAGGACTTCCAACTGCAGGGATGGTACACAGGAGGCTTGGAATGTCACTAATGCACTTCTCAACATCACCCACATCCACCAATCTCAGTGGCATGCTGCTGACCCATCCCAAATACTCCGAGACGTGCAACAGAGCCAAGAAGTAATCGGACATGGCCTGACAGCATGTGTACACCACACGTGAATGCATGCTGCTGGGAGTGTGTACACAGTACCTGTCCAACCCATTCACATGCAGGTTGCCAGCACATTGAGCAATGTGTAGTCTGCCCACATCTACTGTCCATTGTCAGGTGGACCAACACAAAGATCACAAGGCAACACATCTGTGTGGGTGTACCCACTGTGTCCAACACTGCGCAGCCATCAACTTACTCGCCCTGTGCATGGCCCACCCCGCAATGGAGGTCACATTCAGTGCCACTATCTCTCACACACATCCCTATCACAAGGCATGGTGTGTCCAATCGACAAGGCTGAGTTTGCGCATTTCAGGAGGGTCCTGAACAGAAGACACATGTAACCCACTGTGCAGTCTGTGTTGTCACCTACTGGCATTGTGTAGTCAATGTGCAGCCCAGGGCTGCTGGGACTGAGAAGGGCAGCATGGCCCCAGCCTGCCATTCTCACAAGCAACAACTGCTCTGAGACCTGCATTGCCAAGTGGCTGCGTCACTGGATGTCTGACATGAAGTTGCCATGTACCACCACTCGGGAGGGACATACATGGCTAAGCGCCAGAGAGCTTACATACCCCTACCACCTGTAGTAAGCATGGTGAGCAGTGCATGTTGGAACCCCACAGGCTCTGACTCATAGTGCTGCGGATCAACGACATGTGTGTCCCCCACCAGCACTCCCACACACACTGTAGTTGTCTTTCACACACAACTTTTGCAAGAAATAGCCATGTGCAGTGTGCGTGGAGCTCGGAATCCAGGATCTCCAACTCCTCGCTGGTGAGTGGACCTGGACATATCTTCAGAGTCATCGACGTGAAGGTGGACAGGTGGCAGCAGCAGGTGTTGTTGAGGGATGCCAGGCTGCAGTCCCTGGTAGCTGTGGTAATGCCGGTCTCCCTCCCACACTCATATAGCCCCCTGGGGCTGTTTCAGTGGGTCCAAGCTGCTGCAATTGGTGTACCATGTCTGCCTGCTTCAATTGCAGACGATGGCCTGCTCCGAGCTGTCCCAGGACGCTTACCTCCATAGTCGAACACGCAGGGTGCAACCGCGAGGGCCATTAGAGTTGGCCGTAAGTGCCTGGCCCATGGCGGGTATAGTCCGCTGGTGCCATGTGGACTCCACAGTATAATGTGCGCAATGCAGCTGCAGGTGTGGCCATGACTTGTGTGTGGGAGCAGGTCCACACTGGACAGGGCCACAACATGCTGTGTGCATAGGCAGGGACGGCCAGTGCTCAGCCTCCACATGTCTGTTGGCACATCATCATGTACACATTGGCATGGGAGCATGGGATATGCATATGCACACACATGCCATATTTCACTATGTACATCTCCCACTTGGCACGTGCAACGTTACGTGTCACTTGTGATGTGTATTTGCATTCACACAGCTGTGTTGTCATGGAGCTGTCAATGTGTACACCTGTCAATGTGTTTTGGAGGTGTGATACGTACAGTGCTGTACATTGGGTGAGGTAGGGACATCATTGACTGTCTCATATCCCCTCGTGCAACAGGACCCACTTGTTTTGGCCGCTCAGCATGTGTACATTGTGTTGTTGGTGTGTGCCATACTCACCCAGCCTAGGAAGCTGTGTCAGGCACAGCAGCTAGGTATATTGCCGTGGTGTTGCCGCTTCCCAAATATGCAGTCTGATATCATCATCATGCCTTACAAGTTTTTATGGCCTAACTCCACATGTGCATGCTCATAGCAATGGTATGTGTCACTGGTCATTGCTATTGGTAAGGGGACCTGTGTAAGTGTATTGTGGCTGTGCAGTCCCTACTTGTCAGCTGTTCTGTGATTCAATTGCTTTGTCTGTAATTTGTGTTTTGTGTATGTGAAAATGCCATGTGTTGTGTTGCATTGACATGTGTCCACTTCCACCTTTCCTAGGAGGAGACCAAACATACATCGCCCCTACCAATTGCTGGCAGACATGGAGGATGTGGAGGTAATCAGGAAATTCCGTCTGGACTGACCCACCCTGCATCACCTATGTGCCTTGTTGGAACCCCACCTCCGTCCTCGCAGGGTGTATCCAACTGCATTCACCCCCACGGCTAAGGTGATGGCTGCACTGCATTTCTTCGCCACTGGATCATTCCAACACACAGTGGGCAGTGGAGGTGGAATGTCCCAGCCCATGTTCAGCATGGTGCTACGGGATGTCCTGTCAGCCATGATGATGCACAGGAACCGGTACATCCAATTCCCCAGGGCACATGAATTGGCGGCAGTGAAGGGTGCTTTCTATGCCCTTGGACGGATCCCCCACGTTGTTGGTGCAATTGATTGCACCCATGTTGGCCTTGTTGCACCACAGGCCACGGAGCACATCTATCGGAATCGGAAGCACTTCCACTCCCTGAATGTGCAAGTGGTGTGCCTTGCGGACATGGTCATAACACACGTGTGTGCGAAGTTTCCAGGATCCGCCCATGACTCGCACATCATGCGCAACAGCATCCTACCACGTCTGATGACCAATCTGCAACCGGACCGTGCATGGATTGTTGGTGAGTATGTGGACTCGTGTAGCGTGCTGGGTGTGCGATGCTGTCTTGTGTCCAGTTGGAATTGCAACGATTCTCTGTGTTCCTCACACCCAGGTGACTCAGCTTATCCGAACGGGCCTTGGCTGCTCAGCCCATTACGTCATCCTCAGACACCAGCTGATGTCCGCTACAATGAGGCACATGGGAGGGCCAGACGTGTGGTGGAGCGGACTTTTGGACTCCTGAAGTCGAGATTCAGATGCCTGGACCGCACCGGGGGTGCACTGGCGTACTCCCCACAGAAGGTGTGCCAGATAGTTGTGGCATGCTGCATGCTGCACAATCTCGCTATTCGCAGGCAGATCCCCCTGATAGTGGATGACGGTGATCAGCCAGGGCCCCCGCCTGCAGACCAGGACGGGTCCAGTGACGAGGACAGTGGAGAGGAGGAAGCTGTGAATGTGCGTCAGCAGCTCATCGCCCGCTACTTCACTTGACGGTGAGTGACCATGTACGATGGCTGATGTAGCTGTAGTTTTGCAGGTGTATGTGTGCATTGTCACGGAGGCCTTTTGTTCACTGAGTGCTGTGTGGCAATGGTCCATGTCCAGGGTAGCATGCCACTGACAGTGGCTGTAGCATTGTGCCCTGTTGCTCTGTGAGATGTGTGTACATTGCTTAAAGTTGATGACAAGTACTGTGTGATGAGTGTGTGACACACTCATTCAATGGACTCTTGTTCTGTTTTTCACCCCTGGGTCCCTACAGCCTCCCCTGGCCTATCGACATACCACACAGCAGATGCATTTCTGATCATGGTGACGGTTGCACATCGTTGAATAAACACAGAGCACATACAGCAGAATGTGATCAAGGTGTATTTATTTACAGCGGTGACATGTGATTGTGGGCAAGGTGATGACAAAAGTGGTGCATGCTGTAACAATGAGTTGACGGTCATGGCTGCGTGATGGTCAAGGTGTACCCATGATGTTCTATGTCCACAGTCCAAAAGACACATGCCATTCACATGGCAGTGTGGGGTAGGATCGTAGTCCAAGTTAATGCAGTAGGTGGCCAACGTGGCTGGCTGACTCACTGGAGTTTGGAGCGTGCGAAGTCCTCTCTGGACACCTGTTTCCTCTTCGGACGGCCCCTTCCACGTTTGGGAGGGGGAGGTTGTGTTGGTGGGCTGCTGGTGGTGGCTGAGGACTGCCCACTCGCTGTGGACGCAGGGGAACTTGATGTTGCACGACCCTGCGCCACAGCACGTGGTGGCGGAGGTGGTGTGGCTGGCCTTGCTTGGGCCCTCACCACCACCACCAGCTGGCCCATGAGGTCCACAAGTTGGTCCATATGGGTCACGAATTAGCCCATATGGGCGTCCATGGACCTCAACACCCCAAGGACCTCCCGCGTGTCGGCAGCTGACCTGGCCCATTGTCCTTGGGCCTCTTCATAGGCTCCAAGGACTCTGGCGATTTGCGGCAGGGCTTGGCTCCCAGGCTCAGATGGCGTTGGCCTGACCCTGCTCCTCCCACCAGAACTGCTGCCACCGACCTGCCCACTCGCCACATTGGTCACCCCGGTCCTCAGTCTGGCTCCCAGGGTCGAGCCCGACGGGCGTGCCACCCCTTGCGCTGGTGCAGAGGCCAGGGATGGCGTGGTGGTGGTGGTGGTAGTGGTGGTTGTTGCGGCGGTGGTGGTGGCCGCAACGACCGTGGCAGCAGGGGTCTGGGACTGGTCAGCAGCCCTGGGTGATGGGTTGGTGGGTAGGAGGGGGCCTGGGGAGCGGTTGGGCCCTGCCATACCAGATGTGCCTGCTCGGGGGTCCTCGTCCGAAGAGGTGTCCAGGTCTTTCACATCCGTGAGTCCGGGTCGGGGGCTTGCGGACTGGCTGTGCCGGCTGCTGTCTCCCTCTCCAGCATCGAGCTGTTCGGCAGCTGTGGGGCGGATAAGATAGGTTATTGTGTTGCACTTTGCAATGTTTGTATTAGTTGTCTGACATTCACAGTTTGTGCACTGTCGTGCACAGGTTTCCCAGATGCGTGTGTGTGGATATACGATGTGTGTATGCATGGGCAAGGCAATCGAACTGTGTGATGTGATCATGTGGCATGGGACGGATTTGCAATGCCAATGGGTGTGTGTTGCTGTACTCCTATATTTTGTGGCTTGGGTGTATGCGTGGTCCAGCCCCATCGACGCTTTTGTGATGTAATATGGTTTTGGGGGACATGTGTAACGCTTCGACACGCAGATTAAAAGTGGTGTACAGCCCCATGAACGCTTTTGAGGTGAAATCTGGTTTTGTGGTACATACTGTGACATATGGGTGCAGATGGGGACATGTGTTTTGGCCACATGACACTGCAGAGACAAAGGTGTGTGTATATCTCACATACCCAGCATATCTGCTCACTGTTATCATTTAGGGACATTACACTGGAAGCATTGTAGTGAGTGAGTGATGGTTGTGTGCCACACAACGTATTGCAGATGGGACGATTCCTTGGTGTGCGTGCTACCCTCAGCCATGTGCAGCAATGCGGTGCTCTTGGGGTGTTGACTACATTATGTATGTTGTAAATCACAGTGTGACGTGCGCTTCAGTCACTGCAGACACATTATTTGTCATCGGCAGGTATCTTTGCTGAACTACTGTATGAGGGCCAGCTGTTCCGATGATATACCTTTCATGACACTGGGGCTGACAGATGAGATGGATGATATGTTGAATGTGCATTGTGTGGCTGTGTGGTTCATGGGTCCAGTGGTGTATATGAGCATTACTGGGGTTCCACTCTGTTACTTTGAGACAGGTTAGACTTACATGGGCGATGTTGTACGTTGTCAAGGGAACAGGCAGAAACGACTACATGGACAAGACTTCGATGGTGTTGCTGATGTGTGTGATGAGTGGCACAGTGCACGGCATGTGGGTCAGTACTCCAGTGAGACTTGTGCATGCAGACGTGACTCCTTAGGTGTTGCTGTGTTTGAGATGGCTCATGTGGGCTATGACTCTGTAATTCATGTCCGTGTGCACATTGGTCACATGATTATGACAGGGAGCAGTGCTGCGTGTTCCTCTGCTACGTGACATGTCCCAAATGTTAGTCGTAATACAGTCCTCATGCCTACAGACACCCCGCCCTGTACAGTTGTCTACCTACTGGTTGGTTTGGAGGCCGCAATGCAATGGATGCCACATTGTTATGGGAGGGAGGGGTGCTCCATCTTGCTGGTCTGTGGGAGTGGGGGCGGTGTTGTGAGTTGTGGTGATGGCTTACCACCCACAGAAACCCCTCTATGTACGGTAAGATATCTACCTGTCGGCTGAAGGTGTGCACTGCAGTGGCTGACACATGGGTGTGGGGTGTGCTCCACCTTGCTGTGCTGTAGGACTAGGGGCCTGGTGGGTGTTGTACTTCAGCTGTCCCCCCTCCGACCCACTGACTTTGTGTTACGGCTACTTACCTGTTACTTGTTGGTTAGTGCAGCTATGGCTGACACATGGGTGTGGGTGTGGGGAGTGCTCCTTCTGGCGCATCTGGAGTACAAGGGGACCTGGTGGGAGTTGCGGTGCTGGCTGACTGTACACATGCCCCCATGGTTTTGTTAGTTGGTAGCTTTGGACTGAGTGTGTGGGAGTGTCTGTCGCATGTGTGAGTGATGTCTTGTGTATTGTGTACTGGACATGGGGGTGTTTGTCCCTCGGAGCTGTGGCATTGTGGTCGTGCGTGTCAGTACATAACGGTGTGCTGGTATACATTTGTTTGTACTTACCAGCCTCCACTCCCCCTGGTATTCCGGTGAGACTCTCCGGATGTAGGATGCCTTGCACCTTCTCCTCCCACGCCTTGAAGGTCTTGAATAGCGCGGGATTTCCTCCGCCAGTCCTGTCAGCCAGCTGCCGATTCTTGGCCTCCTTCTTTCTGACCACTCTTTTCAGGTCGTGCCACCTCTTGGTGATTTCTGCTCGGTTGCGTGGCACGTTCCCGACTGCATTGACCTGGTCTACGATCCTGCTCCACATCTGGTTTCTGGTGGCCAGTGGTGTCTGTTGGACCTGGTTCCCATAGATTTGTGGGTGCACCTTGATGATCTCGTCGACCATGACCGTCAGCTCAGTGGAAGTGTACTTGGGCATTCTCTGTGCTGCCATGGTGTGTGGTTTGGTGTTTGTGGTGCTGGTGCGGTGTGTGTGTGTGGTGTGTGATGTGCAGGGGGTTTGTGGGGCCGGTGTTTGGTGGTGGTGGTGGTGGTGGTGATGGGTGTGATGGGTGCGTGTCTGTGGTGTGCTGCTGTCCTTTATGTCTCGCTGTGTTCTCTCCTCTCGTCTTCAGTTTGTAGTGGTGCAAGGGATTGTGGAATGTGAAGGGGCTGCTTTTGTACTTACCTATGTGGGTGTGTCATGATGGGCTGTTGTTTTCAGGTGTGTTGTGGCTGGTGTTCTGGGATTTGTAGTTTTTTTGTTTGGCCAGGGGGGATGTGTCTTTGGGATGTGTACTGTGTTTGGGTATTTGGGCGTGGGTTGCTGTGTGGACTTGTTGGCCATGTTGTGTGTGTTTCTTTGGCTCCGCGGATGGTTTCCGTGCAGGGACGTGGCCGCCAGGTCTTCCGCCGTGTCCATTTTCATCACTGTTGTTTACGATGGCGGGCGGTGAATTTGTGGATTTACCGCGCTCATGTCTGGGAGATCCTAATTTCACGGCCGGTGTCTTGGTCGTCAGGGCGGGTGGTTTTGGGTTGTCGTGCGGGTTTACGTCCGTGGCGGACGGATAATCTTCTACTCGGACATAGACGGGCGGTATTTTGTGTATTTTTTCCGCTGCGGGCGGTGTTCGCTTCGCGACATCGTGATTGCTCGGTCGGTATTCAGACGGTGTAGGCGGGCGGTTTTTTACCGCTATGGTAGATGGCGGATTTTATACCGCCCGGTATCGTAATGGACACCTTAATGTATTAGTTATTATTTTTAAATATCTTTTAATATTTTTAACTATATTTCTTTTAATTATATGTATTATTTACTTAATTTTACATTATTATTAAAACATTTAAAAAACGATATTTTTTACTTCGATACTTATGACAACTATATATTTTTTCTCAATATTTTTGTACTTACCTTTATGTAGATTGGACTTTGATATTTTTGACTTCTATATTTCTGTGTCGATATTTTTGCAGGTCGATTTTCTGTCCGTCGATATTCTGTCACACATTCCTTTGGGACTCTAGCCTCAGTCCAGGGGCTTTGGATATCGTAAGTTTTGTGGTTTTGCTAGGAACTTGTCCTTTCGTGCCAGACAGCAGTCGCAGCAGCAGCTACAGCAGGAAAATCCCCTGTACAGATCTTACAGGGGAAAGGACAGAGGTCGTCTGGGGGTGCAGCGCAACAGCAAGTCTCCTCTTCCTCCTCTTCCTCCTTTTCTGTCCCTCCATCTGGTGCAGCAGGGAAGCAGCTCCAGCTCCACCATCCTAGAGCATGCTTGTCCCGTGGGAGGACGACTGCTCCATATTCTACAACATTGGAGGTCTGTTACTACAGATCTCTGGGTGTTGAACATCGTAGCGAATGGGTACATCCTGCTCTTCCGGGAGTATCCCCCTCCTTTCCCTCCCCGCCAGGGTTCGTGCTGTCATTACCGCAAAAAGGTGCGATCGAGGTTGTACCGGTGTCGCTTGACGCTAATGCTAGACCTCAGGGTTTTGAATTTTTACCTCAAGCAGGAAAAATTCAAGATGTTGACCCTGTCTTAGGTTCTTTTTGCGCTGCAGAAGGAAAACTGGATAGTGTCGATCGATTTACAGTATGCGTATTTTCATATTCCCATTTGAAGTCACATCGGAGGTATCTTGTTTTACGGTGGGGTCTCAACACTGCCAGTTTGCGGTCCTTACGATCGGCCTTACTTCCGCACCTCGAGTCTTCACAAAGGTGATGGCAGTGGTGGCGGCACATCTCCGAAGGTCAGTGGTTCCTGTTTTCCCCTATCTGGACGACTGGCTGCTCAAAGCCAGAGATGGTGCTACATCATTTGCAAGTAACAACACAACTGTTGTTCAACTTGGGGTTTTCGATAAATGTACCCAAACCTCACCTGGTGCCCTCTCAGCACAACCTGTTCATAGGGGCAGTACTGGACACTACTGGGAGTCGTGCCTTCTCGCCTCTACAGAATATTCAAGGCATACAGGCTATGATTCCACTTTTTCAGAATGGAGCGGCTGTTCCAGTCCTGAAGGTCTTTCACCTGCTCTGTCTGTTTACTTTCTGCATACTGTTGGTCAACCATGCATGCTGGCATTTGAGGGCCCTCCAGTGGTGCCTCTGCAGGCAGTGGTTTCAACAAAACGGAGGTCTCGAGGAGGTGGTCAGGATCTCCAGAGACACCGCAGCGGAGCTGTTATGGTGGACTGTTCCGGGCAACCTGTCTCAAGGGAAGCCATTTCAACCTCCTTCTCCAGTCACCACAGTGATAACGAATGCCTCCACTCTAGGTTGGGGAGCCCATCTGGGGGATCTGGAGGTTAAAGGTCTTTGGTCTCAAGGGTAAAGATTGTTTCACATGAATCTTCTGGAATTGGGGCAATACATTTGGCTCTCAAGACCTTTCTTCCCTCCCTTCGCAGTCAGTCGGTTCAGGTACTGACGGACAACTTTACCGTGATGTGGTACATCAACAAACAGGGAGGAGTAGGGTTGTATCTTCTTTGCAGAGAGGCTCTGTGACTCTGGTCCTGGGCTCTGGACCATCAGATTTGCTTGATCGCGAATCATCTGGCTGGAGAAAGGAATGTGCATGCGGACAGTCTCAATCGTCAATATTCAGCCGATCATGAGTGGCGTCATCATCCGGAGGTGGTTCTTCACATTTTCAGGATGTGGGGGTTTCCTCAGTTGAACCTGTTTGCCACTCACAAGAATGCGCATTGCCTGTCGTTCTGCAGTCTCCAGTATCCGAAGCGGGGAGCGTTGGGGGACACGTTTCAGTTAGATTGAGGCTTGCAGCTTCTTTACGCATTTCCTCCTATACCCTTGATTCCTCAAGTTCTGAGGAAGATTCACCAAGACCGGGCTCAAGTCATATTGATAGCCCCGGATTGTCAGTGAAGGGTGTGGTACACAGACCTCCTTTACGTCTTATCACACCCTCCGCTCCGTCTCCCTCTCAGGGCAGACCTCCTCTCGAACTCGCTGGGGCAGGTTCTACACCCCCATCTCCAGAGCCTGCACCTTCATCCCTGGAGATTGAACGAGCCAACCAGAGCTCTTTCATTCTCCCACCAGATGTGGTGGATGTTATTTTATCGGCCAGTAGACACTCCACCAAATCTGTTTATTCTGGTAGGTGGGCCAAGTTTGTTAAATGGTGTGGAGAGAGATCGATTGATCCTTTGCAGGCCCATTTGTCTGATATTGTGAGTTTCTCTCTTTTCCTAGCACAACAGGGTTGTGAGTAGCTACTGTTAAAGGCTACTTGTCTGCCTTGTCAGCTTTTCTCTGTTTACCAGATCAACCCTGGTTGTTTAAATCTCCCATAATTATGAGATTTGTGGGAGGCTGGCTTAGTATATGGTTCTCACTTATGTAAGTGTAGCACCCTGCACTAATCCAGACAACCCTTATGGTGATTTTAGTGGTCTTAGACAACCTTAGAAAGCTCTCTAAGTGGTAGCTCTGGAGAGCAGCATTCAGGCTTAGTCCAGGAGGAGTGTAAAGCAGCTTGTTTTACCAGAACGTAATCTTAATGGTATAGATTAAGTGAAAAATAAGCACACAGTGTATTTATAAAAATATGTATTTATTATAAGACACTCACTAACACATAAAAATATCTCCTACCCGGAGATATAAACACAATACACACAATACTTTGGAAATAGAACAGGTGAGTTGCCCAAATACACAGTGATTGCAGGGGGAGAAGACGTAGAAGTGCTGGAGACCCAAGGAACCAACCGGGGTAAGTACCAAGGAACCCTACAAGGCCGTGTGCAGAGTGGAAACACGACCGCATGCTCAATTCAAGTCAATGGGTAAGTCGCGGTTGCAATTTTAAAGAAGAAAGACCCTTCCCAGGGGACCCTGAAGAAACCCCATGGAAGACAGAAGGTTGGAGAGCTGCCCACGTGTGGATACCCTAAGAACCAGGATACCTACACCAGGGAAGCCAGGTGCATAGGTGCGAAGTAGCTTCGGAAACCGCAGTCGAACTCAAAAGAGGACTTCAGGAAGCTGCCACTGATGAAGAAGGTGAAAGTGTCCAGTGGAACCCAAAGGTGGATTCAAGATGAGAAGTACCTGCAAGCAGAGGGGACAGAGTTTATGCCACTCAGAAGTGACCAGGAGGCACGGAAGACGAATACCCACGGATGGGTGATGCAGAAGAGTTGACGGTTGACCTTGGAGCTGCAGCTGTGTGGACCAGGCAATGCTGAGGAAGACCAGGAGCCATTCACGAGCTGTCTGACGTCATATGTCGAGAGTTGAGGAGTCGGTGTCCGTCAGGAGTACCAACAAGCCTTGGCAACTGCAAACATTGTGACAAGCAGAAAAGGTGCAGGATCGGGACCAGCAAGGTCCAAGTGACTCACCACAAGAAGGGGAGTCAGAGTAGTCCCCGAGCAATCAGGGGAGCCCACTGGAGTCAAAGAAGACCCTCGAGAAGACCCACAGCCTGGAGGCACAGAAGTCGCAAGAGGACCTCGAGCAGCTCACCAAAGATTCAATCCCACGGTGCCAGGGATGCGTTGAGGATGACGATCTTGGCTGCAGAAGATGCTTGAGGTTGGAGCTTCTTGGGGCCCAAAGATCTCTGAGGAAGAGAGTCAAAAAGCTTTGGCAACGGCAAGTCGACGCAGTGCACAGGGGTTCTGTTCCAACGGTTCCAACGAGGGATATTGGCCTCAAACTCGGTGAGAAGACAGTGCAGGCTTTAGGGAGTTGCAGAACCACCACCTGTGTTGCTGAGCCTTTTGGAATCCGTCAGAGCCCAGGATCAGCAGACCTGTCAGCTGTGTTGCAGTGCCTGCAGATGCAGGGAAGTGACTCCTTCACTTCAAGGGAGGTTCCTTCAGGTGTCTTGGATGTCCACAGGCCTTGTAAGGATCCTGTATGGAGCAAGGGCACAGACGTTGCAGTAGACTAGCAGGACGAGGAGACCAGGAGCAGCAGGCGTCTTCCCAGTTGCAGTCTCGGTGTCCAGAGCAAAGTTCACTGAAGTCCACAGTGCCCAGACGGTCGAAGATGAAGTGGTGTTTGATCTGAATCTTGTCCCACGACGAATCTAGGGATCCACGCATAGGTAAACCCTTAAGCACTCTCAGGAAAGGGTTGGGACGATTCAGGGGTCCCTCCCAGAGGAGGGGCTGGACAGTGGGGAGGATACTCCCATGTCCTTTGTCCAGTTTTGTGCCAGAGCGGGAGCCAACGGCTCCCTGAACTGGTTTGAACTGCAATTAGGGCATCAAGTGTGCCCTTCAAGCGATCTCAGTGGCGCTAGCAAGCGCCCCACACACTGCCCCAATACACTAAACCCTGTCTGGGAGGTGGTCACACTTGGCTCAGCAGCAGGAGGGCAGAAACATGTCTCTGGTCGGCAGCAGCCCTAGCTTGCTGTCCGGTTCTGGAAGACTGGTACTGGGAGCACTGAGGGCCTCCCAGAGGAACTTTACAGTGAATGGAATAATACCTCCCACACCGTTTACAGTGTGGGGGTATGATTCTAACATGTTTGATACCAAACATGACAGAGTCCGTTGCAGCCAGTTTGGAGATTGTCATCGCGTAATGACACATGGCCACCCTATATGTCATAATGGCCACTTAGGACCCAGCACCCTGCTTTCAGGATTTAAAGGCCTGCCTTAGGGGTGACTTATAGGATTTAAGTGTAGTGACTTCAGATATAGGGAACATACATCTGTTGTAAGTGGTGCTAGCAGCAGCTTACACAGGCTGCAATGGCAGGCCTGTAGTCACAATTTGAGTGGTCTCTCTTGGGTGGCACTGTCACATGGCCCATGGGAACATTGTCGTCTTGCCCAAGTTAGTATGAGCACGCTGCTGATTGTCCGCTTCTTTGCGCACGTTATTACACATGTTTATTTTCATTGTGCCTCTTTTGATACTTTCACACAAGAACCTACAGTTGTTTTCACGCTTTGCAGGTTCCTGGGATTTAGTCTGCACATTGTGAACACGGTCGAACAACAATGCCCCTTGTTATTATGTTCTGATCAGGCCCTAGCACCTAGACAAAACATACGAATGCAGCTGTTGTTTAGGAATACCTACTTTGGTCTTATTGGAATGCACGGATAGGTAGCGGACACTTAGAGAGGGACCTTTCCAGGGAGAAGAGCATTACAGCACCTATGATGTAGATCTACCATCTATAGACTGAGGTACGGAGTCTGCAGATAATGCCCAGAGATCTTCTAATATATAATCATCCTACTTCTATACAAGGGGAGGGAGGTTAAGCTACGCTGTCTTTCACTATGACAGCTCCTTTTATGATTTGAGGACTACTTGCTATGCTGACCGTATTTGTGTTATGCATTTTTCTGCTTATTGTGGCACAGATACTTCATATTAGAGCACGTTAGTTAAAATAAATATTTTGAACTTGTTCATGTCTCTGTCAGATCTTATTGTGGACAAGTACAAGAGTGTGACGAAAGGGTGTGTCTTGCAACCGCGATTCCTGAAAGAGTCGGGAGTGTAGTATTCTGGGGTGTCCAATCACTCCTCTGTGAGTGAATAGGAGGGCAAGTGAGACATTATAGCTAGTTGGTCCTGGGCTCATGGGAACTAAGGTGATAGGATAACTCAGTCCTTATATACTAAGGTCCCATAATCCTACACATAGTTCTGTGTTTGTGCAGAATCCCTGAAACATGGTGCCACCAACGTTTGGTCTGGTACTTATTCACGGGATCCCTGAGTAGCGCTTGTGCTCGTCCACGATACCCTCTCACCGGTTCCCGGAGATGTCTGTGGTGAGAGGGCTTGGCCTCTTGCAGTTGTAGGGTACACCTATTTCTGCAGGTTTTTCAAGCTTGAATCTTAAAAGGTTTTTAGACCCATTTTTGCACTACCGTTTTTTACATTGGTTACATATAACATGGCACAACCGGTCGCTATTCCGGCACATAAGCAGGCGGCGGTTACACACCATTTGACACAGCATGGGGTCCCCAAAACTGGGGCTACCATTATTTTTGTGGTCAAGGCGGATCCAGCATACAGCTTCGAGGTGTTTTATTCCTGGGTTACCTTTTCTGCAGTTGATGCAAATTATAATTTTTTTCATGCTTACACGGTAGCTGCTCCTCCGACAACTTATCGTCCTTATGTGATGATTGAAGTTCCGTTGACGTCCGGGGAGCATACTATTTGGTTTATTGGCGCCTTTCCTCACACTGTCTCTTTTGTTCGTATGGGCCCCTTAAGTATAGATGGGGCTTCTTGGCCAGTTTTGACTGGTTTCACACCACATCCGAACTATCTCAGTGTTACTGTAGTGGAGCTTCACTTGCTATATGCACAAGTAATTCAACTCTATAGACGGGTCATACAATTTGTTTCTCGTTCTTTTTTGGTGGCTCTGGCTGGAGCTGCGCCTCTGGCACCTGTGCAGGGCGGACGCCTTGTGATTAGTCCTGTCATGATTAACTCTGTGATGGTCAAACGTCCTCAGAATCGTGAGGACCTACCCTTTTGGGTAGCTCAGAAAATTGAACAGCTTGATGCTGGTTTCCCACACACTAGTCCTGTAGAGACACACAGAATTCTTACTATGTGTTTGACGAGTGGCCTGATTCCTCCTTTAGCTGACTGCAACACCTGGGGGATGGTGTTTGCATCAGTGTATACACTGTGCTTTGGCACCCCCTCCATGAGCGTTCTGCCGAGCGTTCTAAAACGTGTACAGGATGAACACGGGGCTGGTCCAGCCCTGGATTTGGGGATGAAATTAGTGGGAATGTTCGCCATTGTCTCCGATATGATTTTGCTAACATTAAAGGTGAAGCACTTTGCTTGCAGGTGCACCAACACCTAGTGGCAGTGGCGGACGCTGATCGGGAGCGACAGTTGCTGATTATTAATGCGGATGTCTATACATCCCTTAGGACGCAATAATTTGGGAGTCAGACTATTTACACAAGTACAGAGTAAACTCCCTCTGGACAAGGAGGGTCGTCCAGTCTTTCCAAAAAAGACATGGAATAAAAACATGCAGCAGCAGAAGCCTAGGTCTCGTGCTGGTTCACCTCCACCTGACGCTTCTGAACGTAGAAATGATTTACGTGACCGCTCTAAAATTAAAACACCTGAGAGGTTCCAGGTTCCTGATCCCCGTTCTCCTCGTTCCTTTCAGGAATCGTCGGATCAACAGTTTGGCAGAGGGGGATGAGAGGATCGCAGACAGGGCGAGTCCACGCAACAAAAGCGAGACCCGCAGCACCAGTTTGGCATGAAAGTCAAAAGGGAGGAACCACCTCAATATCGAGCCCCGTTTTAGTAGCAAAAAGTTGCCGCTTTGACTGCAAAGTATGCCCCAGACAGTGCAAACCCTCCTCCTGGACAGGAGTTGGGTCGTGACTCTCCTCGACAGCGTGGCGGAAGTTACCATAGTTCGGCAGACACTCCACCAGCGTCTGGAGGCGAAAGCAACTAACACTTTTATAACTGTTGAGACCGCGGACACCCATGTAGCCCCTCCCATAGACTTTATGAAGTAGACCTCCAAATTGAAGCTGATATTAAACGCACTATTAATGCAGTATTTTGGGACAATTTGACGTCTTCCTACAACATTTTGCTTGTGGAGGTTGATTGGCCTCCACCTTTTGTCCTCGCTTCCTCTAAGGGCAAGGATGTAATCCTACCATCTTTTTCACAATATGTCCCAGAGGAGACTAAACAAGCTTATCCTTCAGAGTGGTCTCTAGCCTTGGCTCCTGCTTTATATCGCAATCAAGCGGGTTGGGATAAGGATTCACCGTTGCATGTTATTCCTTTACGATCTACACCTCAAACCGAACTGCAATATCCCATTAAACGAGATGCTAAAGCGTCCTTTAGTGAAATTCTGACCCAATTGGAATATCAGGGTGTAATTGAACCCTGTGTCTCATCTATGAATAATCCTATTTTTTCCAATATTGAAACCGGAAAGTTCATATCGCGTAGTTTTAGAATACAAACATTTGAACAGTCATGTTCGTACCTTTGCTGTACAGAATACACACAGCTCTGCGTCAATAAATAACATTGTCCGAAAGAAATTCAAAACTACTTTGGATATTTCCAATGGTTTTTTCAGTCACACTTAGGCTCCAGAAAGCCGTGACTTGACCACATTCAGGGCTCTCGGCAATCAGAGATGCTATGCGAGATTGCCTATGGGGTATAAGAATAGCCCTGGGGTTTTTGTGGCACGCATTGTGTCGATTTTACTCGAAATTGACCCTGATGCCTTTTCATATGTGGATGATATTTACTTGACGGATGATGAACTGAATCCGCATCTCATGTGTGTGGATCGCATTATAACACATTTTTCAACTTTAGGTTACAAATTCAATTTTGCTAAATGGCATATTGCTTTTTTGGCAGTTCTTTTCCTCGGTTACAAACTGAATAATGAGGGTAGGGGGTTAGCACCCCATTTTTTTGAGAAATGTGTTCAATTGCAACCTCCAACTACCCTAAAAAAATTACAGTCTTTGCTGGGTTTCTTGAATTTCAGCAGGACCTACATTCCAGATTATGCCCAGCGCATCAAACCGCTATACACGTTAATACAACCTTTGTTTTTGTCTTCCAGTTGACTTCCGGAACACACCGCAGTTCTGCGGTCTTTGCAGTCTGATCTGCTTGCAACTCAATTCTTGTTAACTAGAGATAATACCACAAATTTAGTCATAAGGATTGTACCAGGAATGTTAGAATTCACATACCTGACTTTTAATGAAAGGGACACAGTTCCCATAGCGTATAAATCGCATTTGTATACTCCTGTAGAAATGCATTTCTCTTCTACCGAAAAAATCTTAACAGCAGTACAGATGTCGATTCTAAAGGAACGCTCTCTGGCTCAGGGCAAACGCATTTTCATGGTTTCGTCTGTGCCCGCTTTAGAAGCTGTCACGAAGGCGAGTGTACCAAATTCTAAAGTTCTGCATCCGCGTTGGATACAATGGGCTATTTCATTGACGTCGGCTGATTTCAATTTCATCTTTGATCCTTCTTTGCAGACACAAGAGTTTTTACAATATGAACAGGTTCATCCTCTTCCTTTGTCGCTACTCCCTCTTGATCAGTACAAATGTATCATTTACACTGATGGGTCTGCAAAGCCAGCCATTGGTTCTAAACATGCTTATTCTGCAGGCTGCACTATTGTGGCTGGCATGATAGTGGACGGTGATTTTAAATCCTCCTTGGTTCACACACAATCCCTTTGGGATTGTACGGCACAATTGGCCGAGTTACGCGCTTTGCTATTGGCTCTTGAGTTTGCTGATCCTGAAGTGCCTACTCTTGTAGTGTGCTATTCCTTCTGCTGTGTACAATCCTTTAATGACAACTTATTCTTTTGGAAACAGGATGATTTTCGTGATTCTAAGGGTAGCACAATAAAGCATAAAATGCTTTGGGTCCAAGTGGCCGCCCTTAAGGAACGTATGCCACTCACACATGTTATCCATACACTAGGCCATCAGCGTGTGGGAGCACACGCTGCTGGTAATTCTATGGCTGATGAGGCAGCCAAATCTGCAGTAGCCACATGCTCCATAGCAGCTGTTACAAGGTCCATGACTAAAATTGATGATGATATTTTGGCATCTATTGCTGCGGCGAAGGAGGGGACAGTGTTTCCCCAGGGTTTCCCTTCACGTTATTCCCATCACTTAACCACTGATCAGGTTCCATTTGTGACTATCCCCTCAGTTGGTGATCGCTTGATTCCCAATGAGGACCGCAGACTTTAATTGACTGTGGCCGCCCATGAAGGAATTGCTTCCGCACATGCGGGAGTGAAGGCCACAATTTCTCTTTTACATCAACGTTGTTGGTGGTGCGGTTTATACCAACAAACGCGAAAATACGTTCTTTCCTGTGACATGTGTCAACAGATTAAACCTTCTACTGTTTCGCCTCCACCACATACTCAACTTTTCATTTCAAATCAACCGTTTGGTTTTATTTATCTTGATCACTGCGGTCCTTTAACATCAGATAATGCTTTCAAATATATTTTGGTTGCAGTGGATTCATGCACTCGGTTCCTCTGGGTTTGGCCACAGTGCTGAGCTGACGCTCAGACTGTTATAAAAGATTTGCATGTCTTTGTAGGGGCTTATGCCTGTGGCACCTTCTATTCTGACTGAGGTCCAGCTTTTGCCTCTAAGACTTACCGTGATTCGATGAAGTCGATGGGGGTGCAGGTGCATTTCTTGTCTCCATATCAGCCTGAGGGCAATTCTGTTGTGGAGCGGATGAACCGTAATTAAAGCAATCCTTAACAGCAAGGGTATTAGGTACAGGCCAGGGCTGGTTGACTCATCTCTATGGGGTTCAGCGAGCACTAAATAATCTCCCTAGAAGATCTTTGGGTGGGCGGACCCCATACGAAATGTTCTTTGGCATTAAGATGTTTGTGCCAGACCTTGACGGTCTAGACGTTGTGGCGGCTGCTGCAACATTTGCCGTAGGTAACCGTAGGGCTATGTAACAGGATCTACAAAAGAATCGAGATGCTCTAGCAAAAACCCATTTGGCCTCGCCAAGGGATGCAGCAGTGCAGGTCCCGTTTCTGGCTGGCTTCCTAAAGTTGGTGATCGGGTCCGAGAGAAAGTGGCAAACAAGAAGGAATTTGGTCCCACATACCGTGCTCTGGTTCCAGTCCTTGGTCTAAAGGGTACCCGAACTGTGATCTTACCTCCACTATCTGGATGCAAAGACAATAGGTTCATGTCAATTGAACATGTCAAGTTACACCATATGGCCGATACTCAATAGTATGCCTACAAGCATTCCGCGTCGGGAGTTTTCACTCCATCAGATGGATTCTGCTTCTCCTGATTCTCCCCGGCATCTGGAAGGGGAGACTGAGTCCTCAATTGATTTGTTGCCTGTTTTGCCTCGACGTCTACAACTGTAGAAAACGACTATACTTCCCCACCAGTTGAATTTACAGTTGATATCCCAGAAACTATAATACATTCTGCTTATAATGAAGAACAGCCCCTGTTGTTCCAATTTAGCTTCAGCGGTTACTATAGTGACCAAGATAACTTTTCTTCGGATACATCTTCACTGTCTTCATCTATAGCTGTGCCTCCTACTCGGATTTGTGTTTTCATCTCGTGGTTAAAAAGAACTTACCTGGTCCCACCATGGACTTACATCTGGATCGTGTTGTCAATGGTGTTCCTCTCCATGTGGATTAGATTTGTGACTGAATACTGGCCCTGCATACTTCTTATAAGACAAAAAGGAGGGACGAAGGGCTTTTAGAAGGTCCAGCATACATGCCCAGGCCAATAACAAAGAAGAGGGTATGCAGTTCCTTAAGTGGGTCAATGGACTAGGAGAGAGATATGTAAATAGTCACACAGTAGCAAGGCTGTCCTATAAATGTAGGCGGGAGGGGGATTCCTCCTTTCGGAACTAGGGCCCTCACACACCCAGCCCGCTAGGTGTCATGCTTCATCATTGGGCCTGCTCCTCGTCGGGTCGGCGCTGCAATACCCGACGGGCACCCAATGAGGGGCTCTTTAGCAGAGATCGTTAGTTCCTTGCCGTATGGGGCCGTGTGGGTGAGGGGCCTAGGAGAGTGTAGATGTGGTGTAGTGAGAAAGTAAGTGATTAAAACAGGTTGGGTAGTCCTAAGAACGACTTTATTCTGGTTGGCTAACCACCTGATTAAAAAATGTAAGGAGTGGCGACTATCTGAATGCAATGTATCAGAGTAACTGCGCTCTACTCTCAAGGGGTCGACATGTTTCTTGCCTATATAGTCTGGAGGATCAATGGCAATTCATCAGGACCTAATATTAACTATCTACACACCGTGGTGAGGTGGACGACCTACCTCCCACGTAGTAACTCTGCAGGTAAGGTACCCACAGATGTAGAGGACGACCTGAAGGGAAAATCAACAGTGGAAAAATGTAGAAAGACATTAAAAGCAGCGTTATCATCGTGACAGCTTATCTCTCTCTTTCTTAAAAATCAATTAAAAATGGTGACCCATATTGTGTGCAAAGGTGGCTAATTTATGTCACACAAAAAGTGATACAAGTGCAGCAAACAAGTAAGTACTTAAAAAGCTTCCAAAAATTGAGCTCTCTCTAGTATAGTAAAACAGTAGCCAAGAAAGCAGTTGGAGGAGAGCAACTGAACTCACCTAAAAATTCTAAGCGACTCGCCTCAACAGTATCCGGCGGGTCATGAGACACATAAAGTATTGTGTCCTAGGGGAACATAATAGCACGGAGAAATCAGGAAACGAATTACTGATAACACAGAGTCTCCTGCAACCCTAAAGACAATGGCGTGCTGTAGGTAAGAAGTTAGGCCAGTGGCATAACTGTTCAGGCGCACGCATGCAACCAACAGGCAGAAAGGCCCCTCATATACCAGAGCTACCTACGAGCTTGAACACCCCCACCGCCCACCAGGCCTAGCCCAAGGTAAGATGGTGTCGGCCTGGCGTGCGGGGTGGGGTCACGCTGCCGTGCTCACAATGGGTATTACGGGGGACCAGCTTAATGTCAAAACGCGTGCGTCCGCCACAGTAATCAGTGGCCTCATGTCCCGTGTGCTCACCTCCAGCGTTGCTGTAGGTTGGGTCGAGGCTGCTCGTAGCTTCAGGAATACTCACCAGAAATCCTCAGATGCAGGATGAGAGACCTACCCCTTGCCGCCGGAACCGGGTGGTACACTGCAGCCTCACGGAGGCCCAGATATACACACCGGCTCCCGGTAGGCAAAGGGGCTGGCAATCAATTAGCATCAGCTGTAGCTTGTTACTGACGGAGCGTACCCGGAAGTGGTTCGAAATACGGGCATGGTGGCCATTTTGTAGTGTAAAGACCTGAAATGCGGGCATCTAATAGCAGGTAACCCTAGCTTATGGGACCGTCACATCGGACAAACAGATGAATGATCCCATTGAGGTGGGTGCACACAATGATGCACTTTCTTATTGTGTTGGTTAAAAGATGCGTGATAATTACTCGTGCATGTAAGCACCCATGTACGCCATGATGTGTACAGTCAGGGAGAGTGTAGTGGCACATGCACTCAACCTTGTACAGAACAATTAAGCGTGCTGGGTCCAGACGAGTCGACTGGAGACCTGGGGCATAGTGCTAATTCCCATGTAGGCAACGCAGAGGCCATTGTGTGAAATTTGCTCGGGGCAAGGTGTAACTACAGATACCCGGAGTGAGATGTAGAGAGACCTAGGGTAATGGGCACAAAACAGTTGTAACCTCTTAGGGCTGAACCGCAAAGGGGCAGTTACATGGCGGTACAGTAGCCTAACTGCCTAATGAAAGGGAAATATATCCCAACTTATCTCATGGGGGAAGGTCAAAACAGAGGGAGCTGATTTTAGGTGTTTGACAGAGACCCCCAGGGTATATCATCATTCAATCCTAATCGGTCAGTGGACAGTCTATGAACCCATCTTTGTTCTATCCTAAACAAAGCTGCCTGGGTTATCTGTGGGTGGGCTTCTAGTACCAGCCAGCGAAGTGTGTCTGGAGAGTGATTGAACTCTTTGAAATGTGTATACATCTTGGTGGATACCCGTTGACACAGATATTGCTCTTGTGTTCTGTTATGCGCGTTTTCACCATTCTCGTTGTCATACCTATGTATTTCATGTTACAAGGACAAGTGACCATGTAGATGCAGTGGGTGGTATTGCAGTTCGTGTGCTTAGTCAGTTTCCATATGAAGGTGTCTGAAAGGTTTATCTCCTTCGTGGGTGCAGTTTGACGGCACACCGCACATGAGCCACAAGGATAGTGACCCTTGACTGTTTGAGATTCCAAAGAGGTCTCTGCTCATTGGTTCTCTGGATTCTGGGTCTTGTGTGTACAAGAATGTCTTTTAAATTCTGAGTCCGTTTGTAAGCGAACCTAGGTCTTGGTATTTGTAAACTCCCAGTGCCCAGGATCCCCCAGTGTTTGTTAATGATGCCTTTGATGCAATTGGAATCTGGTGTGAAAGAAGTCACGCATGTGAGGGTATCAGATGGTTCTCTGGGGGTCACTTCCAGTAAGGCCTCACGGGGTTGTTCCTCGCCCTCTTCATAGAGTTCATGACCTGGCGCTGTGGGTAATCCCTCTGCCTTAGATTGATTGCCAAGGTTTGAGCCTCTATCTTATAATCAGCTACTGAGCTACAATTTCTTCTGATGCGCAGGAACTGCCCGAATGGCAAATTATCATTAAGAGCTCTCGGGTGATGGCTGCCGTATAGTAACAGACTATTCCTGTCGGTGGGTTTTTTGTAAAGGGAATTACTCAGTTGTCCTTCTCTGAGTCTGATGCTCAGATCCAGGAACGGTATAGAGGTGTCTGATATGGTATGAGTGAAGTTCAAGTACTCATTTTGCGTATTAATCCACCGGCAGAATTCCTCACAAGTGGACATGTCTCCCTTCCAAAAGATAAGGATGTCGTCGATTAATCGTTTCCACAACCTCAGATTACTGGTATAAGGGTTGTTAGGGTGTAGGATGACCTCCTCCTCAAAGGCAGCCATATAGAGGCAGGCTACGCTGGGGGAAAAGTTACTACCCATGGAAGTACCTTGGGATTGGTGAAAGAGTTGTTTTTTTAACTCAAAAAAGTTCTCTGTCAATGCCAGAGTGGCGCACTCCATGATGAATGAGACAGGCGTGGATGAAGTCCATTCAACCTTCTCGAGGGCTGTTTCAATGACAGCTAGGGTGGCGCGTTGAGGGATGTTAGTGTACAATGCCTCAACATCCAAAGTGACGAGGAGGTTGATCTCGTCTGTGCCTTGTACCTCTTCTATTATGCGCAGGATGTCTGTGGTGTCATGCACAAAAGACGGAGTTTGTCTCACTAGTGGCTGGAGAAAGTGGTCGCAAAATTTAGATAAAGACTCGAGCAGTGAGCCTATGCCAGAGACTATGGGGCGCCCAGGGACTGGTGTTATACCCTTATGAATTTTAGGCAGAGTGTAAAAATAGGGTGTCTTAGGTTCCTTTGTAACAAGGAAGTCTGCCTCCTTCCTACTAATCCAGCCATTGGTTTCTGCTTCGAACACTATGGTTGAAATCTTGGTGGCCAATCACGAGGTAGGGTTTTCCACGATAGGTGTGTAATACCTTGCGTTGTTAAGTTGGCGTTGGCATTCTAGGTCGTAATCAGTAGTAGACTGAATCACAGCTCCCTTGTCAGCCTGTTTAATTGTAATGCTTAGGTCATCAGCAAGAGATCTGGCGGCAGCCAGTTCAGCTGTTGAGAGGTTGTGAAAGGTAGCCCTCCCATGGGGTTGTGACAGGTCTTTAAGTACGGCTTGCTCGAAAGCAAGTATTTCCATCGGGACCATGCTGCTATTAGGTGTGAACGTAGACGGGTTCCGTAACCCCGTATCCTCTTGGGTGGTCTGGGGTTTGTCATGAAAAAAGGCTTTCAGGCGCATTTTCCTGAAAAAATTCTGTATCTCACAGTTATCCCGGAATTTGTCAACCCTTGGTGTCGGGACATAACCTACGCCTTTTTCAAGTACTGCCTTCTACATCTCAGTTCCGGCAGCGAGGGGTAGGTCTCTCATCCTGCATCTGAGGATTTCTGGTGAGTATTCCTGAAGCTACGAGCAGCCTCGACCCAACCTACAGCAACCCTGGAGGTGAGCACACGGGACATGAGGCCACTGATTACTGTGGCGGATGCACGCGTTTTGACATTAAGCTGGTCCCCCGTAATACCCATTGTGAGCACGGCACCGTGACCCCGCACGCCAGGCCGACACCATCTTACCTTGGGTGTTCAAGCTCGTAGGTAGCTCGGGTATATGAGGGGCCTTTCTGCCTGTTGGTTGCACGCGTGCACCTGAAAAGTTATGCCACTGCCCTATCATCTTACCTACAGTACGCCATTGTCTTTAGGGTTGCAGGAGACTCTGTGTTATCAGTAATTCGTTTCCTGATTTCTCCGTGAAATTATGTTCCCCTAGGACACAATACTTTATGTGTCTCATGACCCGCCGGATACTGTTGAGGCGAGTCGCTTAGAATTTTTAGGTGAGTTGAGTTGCTCTCCACCAACCGCTTTCTTGGCTACTGTTTTACTATACTAGAGAGAGCTCAATTTTTGGAAGCTTTTTAACTACTTACTTGTTTGCTGCACTTGTATCACTTTTTGTGTGACATAAATTAGCCACCTTTGCACACAATATGGGTCACCATTTTTAATTGATTTTTAAGAAAGAGAGAGATAAGCTGTCACGATGATAACGCTGCTTTTAATGTCTTTCTACATTTTTCCACTGTTGATTTTCCCTTCAGGTCGTCCTCTACATCTGTGGGTACCTTACCTGCAGAGTTACTACGTGGGAGGTAGGTCGTCCACCTCACCACGGTGTGTAGATAGTTAATATTAGGTCCTGATGAATTGCCATTGATCCTCCAGACTATATAGGCAAGAAACATGTCGACCCCTTGAGAGTAGAGCGCAGTTACTCTGATACATTGCATTCAGATAGTCGCCACTCCTTACATTTTTTAATCAGGTGGTTAGCCAACCAGAATAAAGTCGTTCTTAGGACTACCCAACCTGTTTTAATCACTTACTTTCTCACTACACCACATCTACACTCTCCTAGGCCCCTCACCCACACGGCACCATACGGCAAGGAACTAAAGATCTCTGCTAAAGAGCCCCTCATTGGGTACCCGTTGGGTATTGCAGCGCCGACCCGACGAGGAGCAGGCCCAATGATGAAGCATGACACCTAGCGGGCTGGGTGTGTGAGGGCCCTAGTTCCGAAAGGAGGAATCCCCCTCCCACCTACATTAATAGGACAGCCTTGCTACTGTGTGACTACTTACATATCTCTCTCCTAGTCCAGTGACCCACTTAAGGAACTGCATACCTGCATACTTTTTCTCATAAAATGAAGAGACCAAACCTTTGTTAATATTTCAGCAGTCCCAATCGCTGATGGCATTGTTTGGGACAAAGTGATATTCGATGTATATGGTCCTACGGAGACCCTACAAATTCCATATGTCTTCCGTGTTTCTTTGGGGGATATCGTTTTACCTGGAATGCATTCAGATGATTGGGATGTCAGTGCTGTTAATTCTTTGTTTTCTGATTTGCAGTATTATACTGTTTTTTATACAGAAGATCTATATTTAAATACAGCAAATTATGCAGATTAATTTTATTACCAACATTATGGACATCACTTTCTTCACAAAACCAGTACTCAAAGACCGACTTTCATTTATACACAATGGGAACATTGCCCTACACCATCTAAAATAAGTTCCATTACACAGAAAAAGAAATTTACATATTTTACTGGTTACAATCTATCTGACCCAGCATCATATTATTTCAAATTGAATATCCCCACATTGAACAAATATATGCTAATACAAATTAATTGATTTACTCGTCATCCTTTATAGCAGATCTGTCCCAGAAAGGTTACGATTTTTGAAAGGACACTGTTGACTTAAAGTCTATTTGGGGCACTAAAGTTTGGCAAGTGTAAGGGAGTGAGTCCTTGCAACGTGCATGTTTAATACCGTCTCAACTAATATTTTTAAATCAGACGGTTCAACAAACTACTTGTTTCAGTTTAGCCACTGCTAAAAAGTTGAATACTCCCTCTCTTCTGTCTCTGGCACAATATGAGTCATGGCACACACATACCAACTATACTATTGAAGAATTGACTTGTATGATACAAAATGGCACTTTTAATTTTTCTATGATAAAACCGGAGGGTTGGGTGTTATTGCCTACACACACGGATGCTTGTCATTTTCATTTTATAGATGCTGCTAACGGGTTTACCCAAAATAGACCTGATCCTCGTTACCCCCACTCACATACGGTTACCACTTATGCGGTTGGTAAATGATGTCAACAGTGGTTGGAACATTCCACACTATCGTCTGTGAAGCACCATCTTTCCATTTTGTCAGGTGACATTTATCTTTCAGATTTTCCTTTAGGTCCAAAATCCCCTCGCACTAAACATTTTGTTTATGCAGCCTATAATTAATTTTGGAAACTATTGCAAATGGAAGCAGCACTACGCTTACGCCAAATTGATCAAGATAATTTGGATAAAGTTCTTGCAGTGGTTGATAACAGCATCAACACACTGTCTTCTCGTATATATACCTTAGACAATAATGTGTCGTCTGTTATTGATATTGTTCAGAATGAAGTCTACTTTGTATCATGGGCAAAATCAGCTACATTCAGTTATGCAATTTGGTTGGACCTTACAGCACTTAAAATTGCAGAGTACCTTGGGATTACCTAAACGCTTCCGCACTGTTTTTGCCGTTCAGTTTGACAGGTAAACAGAAAATGATGTCTATAAAAGACGCAAAGTACACTATGTTACACATTGAGAAACTAGAAGAGTTAACATTTAGCCTAGCAGAAACAGATTCAGCGGTATGGTTAATGCATGGTGTTATTTCATTGCCCATCTCACTTTTTCATTTTACAGCTTGCATGAAACACTATCCTTTGGGTAGATATGAACCTCTTGGGACAAGTTTCATAGATGAATTGTGGTCCTTGCCATTTGCACTCCATTGTCAACATGCAGAAAAGGAAGTTTTCCTTACATGGGAGGATTGTGACTACAGTGAGTCGCTCCCTTGTGTGTAAGCAAGTGAAACTTCACGGCGCCTGAAATGTTTCAGCACCTAATTTGGCTTGTTTTTTTAAAAGGAACCCCGGTTCCTGCTATTATTCCAACTCTCACTTTGCTTTCTAATGGGAGTTATCTCATTCTAAACAATCAGAATTGCTGCAGTTTAAGGGCAGGCATCCCGTACATAGTAACAGTTTCACATCGTGTTACTTGTTACAGCAATGTCCTGCTCCCTCCCACACACGGGAGTGTAGATAGTTCACTTTGGCCTTCCATTCCGACTTGGAAAACAGATTTCAATAAGCTAAGCAGACTCGAAGCGCTATTGTTTCAACAAGAAATGGCTCTCACATCAGCTTGTGAGACCTCCACATTGCAGGTAGCAAGAACATCTAGTGGAATTCAGTAATTGCTAAACACGAATCTCCCCCTACTCTTTGGGGAATGAAATTCACCAAATCTTTAATGCGTCTGATACGGCAGGCCTAGCACACTTTTTTAAAGTTGTGGAATCCGGCCTTGTTACATCATTTCAGACTATTTTTGGAGTAATCCCTGCTTTTATTCATTCTATTTTTTCCAGCGTATTTGGAGGGTTTCCCCTGCCGCTCCTCCTGGTTTGTGGCGTTCTTGTACTTCTATTGCTCTTCCGCAATGGCTGCTCGATCTGTGGATCTGCCAAGCCTGAAACATTTGCAGCTGTATTGTGATCGGATGCGGCAGCTTTTTGGTTTGATGCCATTGGAAGCTCTTGACATCGACTATTGGCTAACCTTCCGTTATGCCTAATTTGCATGTGTGCAACCTGTGTTCTACTGCATCCGTTGCCCATTTCAGTGGGCCCTGGACATCTGCCTGTCCACTACATCACATGCTGCCCTGGATTTTGAACTGTTGATGGGTCCATTGATGTCCCATAACCAGGAATGTTCCATGGAACAAATTTGAAGCCTGTAATCTCTACTGATGACGGTTAAAAAACCAGAAACATGTGTCTAGAGATCAGCACTATCTGCGCCAACTGTGGCGAAACACTCTGAATACTAGAGCAAAGCAAGCAACAAGAGACTGCATTTACCAGAATGCCAGGGGCGAACCTTGCTGGGGGGTGAAGCGGTGTGCTCCCACCCCTGTTCCTGTTTAAAAGTACTCCCGTGAGTCATTGAGCTGACGAGCTCGTGGAAGAAGCACCCGCGCGCCAGTGAGAGGTACTTGACCTGATGCAATGTTTAGCAGCCTACTCAGCAAACCCCAAATTTGAAGCCTGTAATCTCTACTGATGACGGTTAAAGAACCAGAAACACGTGTCTACAGATCAGCACTATCTGCGCCAACTGTGGCGAAACACTCTGAATACTAGAGCAAAGCAAGCAACAAGAGACTGCATTTACCAGAATGCCAGGGGCAAACCTTGCTGGGGGGTGAAGCGGTGTGCTCCCACCCCTGTTCCTGTTTAAAAGTACTCCCGTGAGTCATTGAGCTGACGAGCTCGTGGAAGAAGCACCCGCGCGCCAGTGAGAGGTACTTGACCTGATGCAATGTTTGGCAGCCTACTCAGCAAACCCCAAATTTGAAGCCTGTAATCTCTACTGATGACGGTTAAAGAACCAGAAACACGTGTCTAGAGATCAGCACTATCTGCGCCAACTGTGGCGAAACACTCTGAATACTAGAGCAAAGCAAGCAACAAGAGACTGCATTTACCAGAATGCCAGGGGCGAACCTTGCTGGGGGGTGAAGCGGTGTGCTCCCACCCCTGTTCCTGTCTAAGTTAGCATGAGCATGCTGCAGATTGTCCGCGGCTTTGCACACGTTACTACATGCATTTATTTTTTCATATGCCTCTTTTGATACTTTCACACAAGACCCTACAGTTGTTTTCACGCTTTGCAGGTTCCTGGGCTTTAGTCTGGACATTGTGAACAAGGTCGAACAACAATGGCCCTTGTTATTATGTTCTGGTCAGGCCCTACCACCTAGACAAAACATATGAATGCAGCTGTTGTTTGGGAATACATACTTTGGTCTTATTGGAATGCACGGATAGGTAGTGGACACTTGGAGAGGGACCTTTCCAGGGAGAAGAGCATGACAGCACCTATGATGTAGATCTACCATCTATAGACTGAGGTATGGGGTCTGCAGATAACACCCAGAGATCTTCTAATATATAATCATCCTGCTTATATACAAGGGGAGGGAGGGTAGGCTACGCTGTCTTTCAATATGACAGCTCCTTTTATGATTTACGGACTACTTGCTATGCTAACGGTATTTGTGCTATGCATTTTTCTGCTTATTGTGGCACGTATACTGCATATCAGAGCACGTTAGTTAAAATAAATATTTTAAACTTGTTCATGTCTCTGTCAGATCTTATTGTGGACAAGTACAAGAGTGTGAGCGAAAGGGTGTGTCTTGCAACCCCGATTCCTGAGAGAGTCTGGAATGTTGTGTTCTGGGGTGTCTAATCACTTGTTCCTCTGTGAGTGAGTAGGAGGGCAAGTGAGACACTATAGCTAGTCGGTCTTGGGCTCATGGGCACTAAGGTGATAGGATGACTTAGCCCCTATATACTAAGGTCCCATAATCCTACGCATAGTTCCGTGTTTGTGCAGAATCCCTGCAACAAAACAATACATGCTTCACCCCATGGGAGACCCCTGGGTACCTTGGTACCATAGACTAGGGACTTATAAGGGTACACCAGTGATCAATCTGGGGTGTACCTAAGTACTCATCATATCTAATTTAGGGGAGAAAGCACAGAGACTGAGGTCCTGATTAGCAGGATCCCAGTCAGACTAGTCAGAAAACATTACAACACCAGGCAAAAAGTGCGGGTAACCATGCAGAAGGATCCCACCTTCCTACATAACCCCCCCCCGAACAAAAGGAGTTAAGGCTAACTGTAGGAAATTAGGATCTGCTTTGTGAGAAGTTGGCCTGGTATATGCTGTTCACTAGTTAAAGTGGACACCTTGCACCAGTACAATTCGACTCTTATGGTAGGTAGGTTTAAGACAACCTTTATAGAAAGCTATCCTAGTGGTAGCTGTGGAGAGCAGCCTTCAGGCTAAGTCTTGTTGGAATGTAAATCAGCTTGTTTCACCACACAATCTCTTGAATCACCAAATGAAAAGACACCACACAGGTATATATATCAAATATATATGTATTTATTACTAAACAACTCTCTACTAATCTCTTTATGAGATTAGAAGTCAGGAACATATGCCCAAATCAACGTTTCACAATAAATTAAGCACAAATATGGCTGGGGGCGTACCAGACCATATACTAAAAAAGAGACTTAGGAACAACGACTTGCAGGGAGACAAGGCCCAGGGCCTTCAGAAGTGTTGGGGCCTCACGAAACCACCCAAGGCAGGTAAGTAAAGGACCCACGGGGGACGCGTGCAGTGCGTGAACACAGGCGCGGATCGCCATAGACTTCAATGGGGCAAGTCGCGGTTGGAAATTAAGAGTTTAAGGGCACTTCGGGAGTAGCTACAAGCAAGTCACTTACAGGGTAAGTAGTTCTAGGGCCAACACCCACAGGAGCACCGTAGTGCTGGAGTTACCTCACCCAGGGAAGCCGGGTGCATAGGTGTCCTTTGGTGTCGGATCGCGGCGTCGTTTTCAATGGGAGCCAATGAAGACTTGCTGCTTGTGAAGTCCGAAGAAGTGTCCGGTGGAATCCAAGCCTGGATTCGGAAGAAGGAAGACCTGAAAGCAGAGGGGACAGTGTTCAAAGTCACTGGGCAGTGACCCGGGGCAAGGAAGATGAATGCCCACCGTCGTCGAAAGATTCAGGTCGTTCACGGGTGTCTTGACTCTTCGGCCACGAGGTCCAGGAGGCGTCGACGACAACCAGGAGCTGGATTCGGCGTGTCCCACGAAGTCTGCAGCTGACTGCAGTGTCGGCAATCCGATTGGAGCCAACAAGTCTTGGTAGCAGCAAGTCTCGTGGAAAGCGTAAAAAGTCAATGGTGCAGACCAGCAAGGTCTGGGGAACTCACCCAGTGAGGGTAAGTCAGGGCAGGCCTGGAGCAACCAGGGGAGCCCTTTGGTTCTTTAGAAAAGTCTCCAGGGGACCCACAAGCCGGCTGGCAAGGGATCGCGAAGACGCCTCGGGAGGATTCCTTCAACATGGGCCCACGGTCACTCGGGATGGGGTAGGCCTCTGATCTTCGGAGGGTTCCTGCTAGAGGCTGGGACCACACGTGGTCCAAAGCACAGGTTCGTAGATCATCGTGAAGGGGTTGCACCTGCCAATAGTGCACGGTACCCAGGGACTGCGGTTCCTCGTCACTCGTGGGGTCCACTGGCCTCAGCTTCACTGGGGACTCACGATGGCCTTTGAGAAGTCAGGAAATCCTCGTCTTGGGCTGCAGGGACCTTGGGCTCCGGCGGGAGCGGCGTAGTTTGCGACCGTCGTTTCAGTTTTTGGTGCCTGCCAAGCAGGGGAGTCACTCCTTGACTCCAAGGGAGATTCTTCAGTCTTCCAGAGGTAGTGGAACGTCGAAGGTCCAGGATTCTTCTTCAGAGCATCGTCCAGGGGTATCTAGTTTGCAATGCACAGGTTCCCCCTCTTATACTAAAAGGAAGGGAGGGACTAGCTCTATAACCCCACCTATGGGAGGGTCAGGGTAGTGGGTGGTACACCCACTTCCCTTTGTCCTGTTTCGCGCCAGAGCAGGGGCAGGTAGCCCCTGAGATGGTTTGAACTGGCATATGCACAGAGGAGCCTTCTGCTCCCCCAGTGCTGGACTTCAAAGCACTCTAGGAGTGCACCCACCCAGCCCCAATACACTAAACCCTGTCTGGAAGGTGGTCACACCCTCCTGTGACAGGATACCTATTGTTGGGCTTCCTCCACTGCGAGTTTCGGTCATCAGCAGGAGGGCAGCCCAGTGTCTGTGACTGGTGGCATCCATTTTGTGATGCCAGGGCTCTTCAGGATTCTACCGCGTTTCCACAGTAGGTACATGTCTATCCCTCTAGAAGGGTGGAATGCTACCCCTGCCGCGAGAACTGGCGGGGGGGGGTAGTATTCCAAGATGTTTGACACCAAACACGACATGTTTCCGTGCAGCCATCCCAAAGTTAGCATTTAACGCGAGGTTATAATGCGCTTAAGAGTATATGGTCAGGCTGCACTACAAACAGCATCAGAGAAGGGTCTCCGAATGCTGCAGAGGGGCTTCTGCTCATGCAGGGGCGCCCTCTCACATAGGAACCAAGCACTCTGCCTTCAGGATTGATAAGGCCTGCCATAGGAGTGACTTATAGGTTTATATGTGTGTATCTATGTAGTGATATAGGTAGCCTATATCACAGTAAGGGGTGCATGCACCACCTTACCCAGGCTGCAGTAGCAGACCTGTGGTGTCAGATTTAGTCTGCTTCCCAGGGGTGGCATAATACATGCTTCAGCCCCTGGTAGGCCTGTGAAGTACCTATGCCCATGGCACCTAAGGTACCATATACTAGGGACTCATAAGGTACCACAGTATCCAATCACTAGTGCACCTAGAGTGCACTCCAAGTCGTTTAGAGAGAACAGAGAGGCTGGGGCCCTGATTGGCAGGGTCCCAGCCAGACTATAGCCAGAAACCAGTGTAAACATCAGAAAAAAAGTGGGGGCAACATAAGAGGCAGATCCTACTCTCCTACACAACCCCCCCAAATGCAGGGACACTAAACTAACCTTGACCAGTTGAGTCTTCGTGCTCTAAGTGGAAATACCTTGAGAGTCCATCTGCATTGGCATGTTGGGTCCCAGGCCTATGTTCCACTGTATAGTCCATCCCCTGTAGGGAAATGGACCACCTCAAAAGTTTTGGGTTTTCACCTTTCATCTGTTTAAGCCATAGGAGGGGCTTGTGGTCAGTCTGAACTATGAAGTGAGTGCCAAACAAGTATGGCCTCAGCTTCTTCAGGGCCCACACCACAGCAAAGGCCTCCCTCTCTATAGCTGACCAACGTTTCTCTCTAGGGGTCAGCCTTCTGCTAATAAAAGCTACTGGCTCGTCTTGACCTTCATCATTCAGTTGAGACAGTACAGCTCCCAACCCCGCTCAGAAGCATCTGTTTGGACAATGAACTTTTTGGTGTAGTCTGGACTCTGTAAGATGGGGGCAGTGCACATGGCCTGCTTTAGGTCTTCAAATGCCTTCTGACAGCTAGCTGTCCACTGAACCTTTTTTGGCATTTTCTTTGAGGTCAGATCATTCAAGGGGGTCACTATAGATCCATATCCCTTCACAAACCTCCTATAGTACCCAGTCAGGTCCAAGAAGGCTCTCACCTGTGTCTGGGTGGTAGGAGCAACCCATTCCATTATGGTTTGGATTTTACTCTGTAAAGGCTGAACCTGGCCTCCACCCACAAGGTGGCCCAGGTACACAACCTGACTCTGCCCTATCTGGCACTTAGTGGCCTTGATAGTGAGGCCTGCTTTCTGCAGAGCCTCCAAAACATTTCTGAGGTGGACCAGGTGATCCTGCCAGGAGGAACTAAAGACAGCAATATCATCTAGATAAGCTGAGCAATAAGTTTCCATCCCTGCCAGAACTTTATTCACCAACCTCTGAAAAGTGGCA
Source organism: Calotriton arnoldi (assembly GCA_963921515.1). Classification (NCBI taxonomy): domain Eukaryota; kingdom Metazoa; phylum Chordata; class Amphibia; order Caudata; family Salamandridae; genus Calotriton; species Calotriton arnoldi. The sequence continues at coordinate 1,698,146 of CAWUFW010002237.1, read as the reverse complement.
GGTGCATTTTTCAATCCAAAGGGCATCACCACAAAGTGGTAGTGCCCACCAGGAGTCGAAAATGCTGTTTTGGCTTTTGCATCATCAGCTAACCTGATCTGCCAGTAGCCAGCTGTTAGGTCAAATGTACTTAGATACTTGGCTGAGGCCAAAGTATCAATCAGCTCATCTGCCCTTGGTATGGGATAGGCATCAGTCCTGGTGACTGCATTGAGGCCTCTGTAGTCTACACAAAACCTCATTTCTTTCTTACCACCCTGGGTATGAGGCTTGGGTACTAGGACTACTGGGCTAACCCAAGGGCTATCTGAAGGCTCAATCACACCTAACTCCAACATTTTCTGGACTTCAGTCCTGATACAGTCCTTGACATGGTCAGGTTGCCTGTAGATTTTACTCTTGACAGGCAGACTGTCTCCAGTGTCCACCTCATGGGTGCACCAGGTAGTCTGACTAGGGGTCAGGCTAAACATATGTCTGTACTGTTTCAGAACTTGTCTGCACTCAGTTTGCTGATGGTCAGTGAGGCTGCTTGCCAAAGCAACACCATCTACTGACCCATCATCAGGGTTCTGTGAGATCAGGTCAGGGAGAGGGTCATTCTCCTCCTCCTGGTCCTCATCAGTTGCCATGAGCAAGCCCATGTCAGCCCTGTCAACATATGGCTTTAATCTGTTGACATGGAGTACCCTCAGGGGGCTCCTGGGAGTTCCAAGATTCACCAGATAGGTGACTTCTCCCTTTTGCTCAACAATTGTATGGGGGCCACTCCACTTGTCTTGGAGGGCTGCTGGGGCCACAGGCTCCAACACCCACACTTTCTGTCCTGGCTGGTACACAGTCAGCACAGCCTTTTGGTCATGCCAAGCATTTTGTAATACTTGGCTGGCCTCCAGGTTTTTGGTTGCCTTTTTCATGTATTCGGCCATCCTGGAGCGGAGACCAAGTACATAGTCCATCACATCTTGTTTGGGGGGCTTGAGAGGTAACTCCCAGCCCTCTTTTACCAAACATAATGGACCTCTTACAGGATGCCCAAACAGAAGCTCAAATGGGCTGTAACCAACCCCCTTCTGTGGAACCTCTCTGTATGCAAACAACAGGCAGGGAAGAAGAAGGTCCCATTTCCGCCTAAGCTTCTCTGGGAGTCCTTTAATCATTCCCTTCAGGGTTTTGTTGAAACGTTCAACCAACCCATTGCATTGTGGGTGATAGGGGTGGTGAATTTATAAGTTACACCACACTCCTTCCACATTGCTTTCAAATATCCTGACATGAAGTTTGTACCTCTGTCAGAGATGACCTCCTTTGGGAAACCCACTCTGGAGAAAACTCCAATGAGGGCTCTTGCCACCACAGGGGCTGTGGTGGTCCTCAGGGAATTGCCTCTGGGTACCTGGTGGCATGATCCACTACCACCAGGATAAATCTGTGCCCAGATGCAGTTTGAGGGTCAAGGGGACCAACAATGTCAATCCCTACCCTTTCAAAGGGTACCCCCACCACAGGTAGTGGTATCAGGGGGCCTTTGTGGTGCCACCTGCCTTGCCACTGGCTTGGCAGGTGACACAGGAGCGACAAAACTCCTTTGTGTCCTCTGACATATGTGGCCAATGAAAATGTGGAACAAGCCTGTCCCAGGTCTTGTTTTGGCCCAAGTGACCTGCTAAAGGGATGTCATGTGCTAGGGTCAAGAGGAACCACCTAAACTTCTGAGGTATTACCAACCTCCTGGTGGCTCCAGGGGCTGGATCTCTACCCTCAGAATATAGGAGTCCCTCATCCCAATAAACTTTATGGGACCCACTAGCACTCCCAGCAGCCTCAGCAGCAGCCTGCTGTCTGAGGGGTTCAAGAGAGGGGCAGCACTGTTGCTCCTTACTCAGATCTTCCCTTGAAGGGCCCCCTGCCCCCAAGAACTCAACCTGATCAGGCTCAAGTTCCTCTGGGGCAGTTCCTTCTTCAGGGTCTGCTCCTCCTCCCTTAAGAGGGGAATCAATGATCTGAGACAGAGGGGAAGGCACTGCCTTAACCCTACTGCTCCTCTTCTTGGGAAGCATCTGGTCCATAGTTTCAGGATCCAGAGCTGGTTCAGTGTCATGCATTTTGGCCTGTGACCTGGTCACAGCAAATACCTCTGCAGGGATGCCTAACATCTTAGCATGAGTCCATAACTCTACTTCAGACCAGGCTGAAGTTTCTAGATCATTGCCCAATAGACATTCTACAGGGAGGTCTGCACTGACTACAACCTTCTTGAGGCCAGTTACCCCTCCCCAGGAAAAATTCACAACTGCCAGACTATGGTTGGTCCTGACATTGCTTGCATTGGTCACCTGGTACATTTCGCCCAGGATGATCTGTCCAGGGTCCACAAGATCCTCTGCCACCATGGTGACACTAGCACCTGTGTCCCTAAATGCCAAAGCCTGTTTGCCATTTATTACAGGCTGCTGTTTGTACTTGCCCAGATTACTGGGGCTCACAAGGAAGGACATGTCCATGTCTCCATCACAAATCAGCATTGCCTGAGTGGGTACTCTGACTAGGCCAGAGTCCACTTCAGAACCCAGGGTCAACCCTACTACACCCTTATTCTGAGTACCACCTCCACCAGTAGCTGAACTAGGGGGAACAGTTGCCTTAGGGGCAGGAGTGGTGGTGGTTTGGTCTTTGGACTTGTTACAATCAGAAGTCCAGTGTCCTTTCTGTTTACAGAATTTGCACCAGGGCTTCTTTTGGCCTTTTCCCTTGTTGGATTGTGACTCCCCACCAGATGCAGATTTTTGGGGCCCTTGTGAAGACTTCTGGTCTTTTGACTTATCCCCACCTTTCTCAGGGCCCTTAGAATCCTGCTTCTTTGTGTCACCCCCTTGGTTCTGGGTTTTCTGCCTCACCCTGGTTCTGACCCACTTGTCTGCCTTCTTTCCCAATTCTTGGGGAGAGGTCAGATCTGAGTCCACCAGGTATTGATGCAACAACTGGTTCTGGCAATTATTAAGGATCTGTTCTCTCATCATTAGATTATACAAGCCCTTGAAATCAGTAACCCTACTGCCAACCAGCCAACCCTCCAGAGCCTTGGTTGCACAATCTACAAAGTCAGTCCAGTCCTGAGTCTGTGCCTTCTGGGTGTCTCTGAACTTCAACCTGTACTGCTCAGTGGTTAAGCCAAACCCATCTATCAGTGCACTATTCAGGACTTCATAGTCATCAGCATCCTCTTCTCTAACAGTGAGGAGCTTGTCTCTACCTTAATCTGAAAAGGAGAGCCACAAGATTGCTGCCCACTGCTTTTGTGGGACCCTTTGTACTCTACAGGCCCTTTCCATAGCAGTTACCCACTTATGGATATCATCCCCACTCTGGTAGGGAGGAACAACCTTGCTCAGGTTCCTATGGTCTGGAATATATTCTCTGCCTCTAGGGACACTGTTGCTGCCACCAGGGGGTTCTAACCCCTCTTTTCTAGAAGCTCTCTGGAGCTCCAGGGCTTCCTTGTCTAATGCCAACTGCTTGGTTTTGAGGGCAAACCTTGCTTCCTCATACTGCAGCAGTTTGTACATTCTGTCAGAGGAGGTCTCTCTTCTTGAGAAGTAGGAGTTCGTCTGGTAGACAGATTCTCTGCCAGAGTGATAGGAGTGCTCAGATTCCCTAGAAAGGGACCTAGGCCTGTCCTCCACTATGTCAGTTCTCTTAGGGAGAATTCCTCTGTCCTGTTCAGACCCCTTGGGACCTGGCCCTACAATCACAGAGTCTTGGTCATCCATATGTTCATCATCTGACCCAGACACTGTAATTGACCCACCCACTGATTCAGATCCATTAGCTCCTAGAGCTAATCTAAGATCATCTGCTGTCAGCAGATCTATCAGGTGTAGCGTGGAGGGACTCTGTCCTAGCTTCAGGTGCCTTGCAGCACACATGGTTCTCAACTCAGAGAAAGCCATGTCCTTATACTGAGGCTGAGTGGATCCACTGGGTCCACCCTTTAAGGACATTCTAGTGTTGTGCAGTGTTGTACTACCTACACTAGTTTGTGGCCTACTGATACTAGCTTGAGCTGTAGAAAGGGTGTGCTATCCCTTGGCACACAGCTCTAAGTTCAGTAGAACTTATTGATACTAAGCTTGACTTTATATGTACCTTGAGTACCTATAGTGGTTTTCAGTTAGTAATTCAAATAGAGATTTTCTGGTAAAACAATAGCAAGCTGGAATCCCACACGCTGCCACCAATGTGAGAAGTTGGCCTGGTATATGCTGTTCACTAGTTAAAGTGGACACCTTGCACCAGTACAATTCGACTCTTATGGTAGGTAGGTTTAAGACAACCTTTATAGAAAGCTATCCTAGTGGTAGCTGTGGAGAGCAGCCTTCAGGCTAAGTCTTGGAGGAATGTAAAGCAGCTTGTTTTACCACACAATCTCTTGAATCACCAAATGAAAAGACACCACACAGGTATATATATCAAATATATATGTATTTATTACTAAACAACTCTCTACTAATCTCTTTATGAGATTAGAAGTCAGGAACATATGCACAAATCAACGTTTCACAATAAATTAAGCACAAATATGGCTGGGGCCCTAGGGGTGTACCAGACCATATACTAAAAAAGAGACTTAGGAACAACGACTTGCAGGGAGACAAGGCCCAGGGCCTTCAGAAGTGTTGGGGCCTCACGATACCATCCAAGGCAGGTAAGTAAAGGACCCACGGGGGACGCGTGCAGTGCGTGAACACAGGCGCGGATCGCCGTAGACTTCAATGGGGCAAGTCGCGGTTGGAAATTAAGAGTTTAAGGGCACTTCGGGAGTAGCTACAAGCAAGTCACTTACAGGGTAAGTAGTTCTAGGGCCAACACCCACAGGAGCACCGTAGTGCTGGAGTTACCTCACCCAGGGAAGCCGGGTGCATAGGTGTCATTTGGTGTCGGGTCGCGGCGTCGTTTTCAATGGGAGCCAATGAAGACTTGCTGCTTGTGAAGTCCGAAGAAGTGTCCGGTGGAATCCAAGCCTGGATTCGGAAGAAGGAAGACCTGAAAGCAGAGGGGACAGTGTTCAAAGTCACTGGGCAGTGACCCGGGGCAAGGAAGATGAATGCCCACCGTCGTCGAAAGATTCAGGTCGTTCACAGGTGTCTTGACTCTTCGGCCACGAGGTCCAGGAGGTGTTGATGACAACCAGGAACTGGATTCGGCGTGTCCCACAAAGTCTGTAGCTGACTGCAGTGTCGGCAACCCGATTGGAGCCAACAAGCCTTGGTAGCAGCAAGTCTCGTGGAAAGCGTAAAAAGTCAATGGTGCAGACCAGCAAGGTCTGGAGAACTCACCCAGCAAGGGTAAGTCAGGGCAGGCCTGGAGCAACCAGGGGAGCCCTTTGGTTCTTTAGAAAAGTCTACAGGGGACCCACAAGCCGGCTGGCAAGGGATCACAAAGATGCCTCGGGAGATTTCCTTCAACAGGGGCCCACGGACGCTCGAAATGGGGTAGGCCTCCGATCTTCGGAGGGATTCCTGATAGAGGCTGGGACCACATGTGGTCCAAAGCACAGGTTCGTAGAATGTCGTGAAGGGGTTGCACCCGACAATAGTGCACGGTACCCAGGGACTGCGGTTCCTCGTTACTCGTGGGGTCCACTGGCCTCAGCTTCGCTGGGGACTCACGATGGCCTTTGAGAAGTCAGAAAATCCTTGCCTTGGGCTGCAGGGACCTCGGGCTCCGGTGGGAGCGGCGTAGTTTGTGACCGTCGTTTCAGTTTTTGGTGCCTGCCAAGCAGGGGAGTCACTCCTTGACTCCAAGGGAGATTCTTCAGTCTTCCAGAGGTAGTGGAACGTCGAAGGTCCAGGATTCTTCTTCAGAGCGTCGGCCAGGGGTATCTAGTTTGCAATGCACAGGTTCCCCCTCTTATACTAAAAGGAAGGGAGGGACTAGCTCTATGACCCCACCTATTGGAGGGTCAGGGGAGTGGGTGGCTACACCCACTTCCCTTTGTCCAGTTTCGCGCCAGAGCAGGGGCAGGTAGCCCCTGAGCTGGTTTGAACTGGCATATGCACAGAGGAGCCTTCTGCTCCCCCAGTGCAGGATTTCAAAGCACTCTAGGAGTGCACCCACCCAGCCCCAATACACTAAACCCTGTCTGGAAGGTGGTCACACTCTCCTGTGACAGGATACCTATTGTTGGGCTTCCTCCACTGCGAGTTTTGGTCATCAGCAGGAGGGCAGCCCAGTGTCTGTGACTGGTGGCATCCATTTTGTGATGCCAGGGCTCTTCAGGATTCTACCGCGTTTCCACAGTAGGTACATGTCTATCCCTCTAGAAGGGTGGAATGCTACCCCCGCCGCCAGAACTGGTGGGGGGGTAGTATTCCAAGATGTTTGACACCAAACACAACATGTTTCCGTGCAGCCATCCCAAAGCTAGCATTTAACGCGAGGTTATAATGCGCTTAAGAGTATATGGTCAGGCTGCACTACAAACAGCATCAGAGAAGGGTCTCCGAATGCTGCAGAGGGGCTTCTGCTCATGCAGGGGCACCCTCTCACATAGGAACCAAGCACTCTGCCTTCAGGATTGATAAGGCCTGCCATAGGAGTGACTTATAGGTTTATATGTGTGTATCTATGTAGTGATATAGGTAGCCTATATCACAGTAAAGGGTGCATGCACCACCTTACCCAGGCTGCAGTAGCAGACCTGTGGTGTCAGATTTAGTCTGCTTCCCAGGGGTGGCATAATACATGCTTCAGCCCCTGGTAGGCCTGTGAAGTACCTATGCCCTTGTCACCTAAGGTACCATATACTAGGGACTCATAAGGTACCACAGTATCCAATCACTAGTGCACCTAGAGTGCACTCCAAGTCGTTTAGAGAGAACAGAGAGGCTGGGGCCCTGATTGGCAGGGTCCCAGCCAGACTATAGCCAGAAACCAGTGTAAACATCAGAAAAAAAGTGGGGGCAACATAAGAGGCAGATCCTACTCTCCTACATGCTTTTATGGTTACCCCCACTTTTCGCCTGGTGTCATGCTGTTTCTGACTAGTCTGTCTGGGATCCTACTAATCAGGACCCCACTCTCTGTGCTTTCTCCCCTAAATTGGTATGGTATGTACTTAGGTACATCCTAGATTGGACACTGGTGTACCCTTATCAGTCCCTAGTATATTGTACTAAGGTACCCAGGGCATAGGTACACCAGGGGTCCCCCATGGGCTGGAGCATGTATTACGCCATCCATGAGGGACCACTCAAACTGTAACTACAGGGCTGCCATTGCAGCCTGTGTAAGCTGGTGCTAGCACCACCTATGAAAGATATAGGTTTACCTATAGCTAGGGTCACTGCACTTAAAACCTAAAAGTCACCCCTAAAGCAGGCCTTTCAATCCTGAAGGAAGGGTGCTTGGTTCTAAGTGTGAGGGTGCACCTGCATGAGCAGGACACCCCAACAGCCTTCAGAGTCCATTCTCCTGGGCTGTAAGTGCATCAGCAATTAAGATACATAGAGTGGCCATGCATCATTACACAATGACCATCTCTAAACTGGCTGTAACAAACCCTATCATGTTTGGTATCAAACATGTTGGAATCATACCCTCACACCATAAACAGTGTGGGAGGGATGATTCCATGCACTGTAAAGCTCCTCCGGGAGGCCCTCAATGCTCCCGGTACCAGTCTTCTAGAGCCGGAAAGCACAATATGGCTGCTGCCGACTAGAGACTCGATTCTGCCCTCTTGCTGCTGAACCAACAATAGGTATCCTGTCACAGGGAGGTGTGACCACCTCCCAGACAGGGTTTAGTGTATTGGGACCGGGTGGGAGCGCTTGCTAGTGCCACTCAGTCTGCTTGAAGGGCACACTTGGTGCCCTCCTTGTATAGTCCAGTTCAAACCAGCTCAGGGAGCCGTTGGCTCCAGCTCTGGCGCGAAACTGGACAAAGGACATGGGAGTATCCTCGCCACTGGGGACCCCCTCCCCTGGGAGGGAACCCTGAATTGTCCCAACCCTTTCCTTAGGGTACTTAAGGGCTTACCTGAGGGTGGATCCCTAGATACGTTGTGGGACAAGATTAATTTCAAGACACCATCTGGGCACTCTGGGCTTCGCTCTGGGCATCAAGGCTGCAACTGGGAAGACTCCTGCTGCTCCTGATCTCGTCGCCCTGCTCGTCTGCTGCAACGTCCGTCCCTTTGCTCCATACAGGAACCTTCCAAGACCTGTGGGCATCCAAGACACCTGAAGGAATCTCCCTTGAAGTGAAGGAGTCACTTCCCTGCATCTGCAGGCACTGCAACTAAGCTGACCGGTCTGCTGACCCTGGGCTCCCACAGACTCCGAAAGGCTCAGCAACACAGGTGGTGGTTCTCCACATCCCTCTAGGCCTGCCCTGCCCTCTCACAAAGTTTGAGGCCAGTATCCCTCGTCAGGCTGCAGGAACCGAACCCCTGTGCACAGTGTCGACTTGCAGTTGCAAAGGCTTGTTGGCTTCCTTCTACCAAGATCTTTGGGCTCCAAGTAGCCCCAACCTCAAGCATCTGCAGTGACCAAAATCTTTGTCCTCACTGCATCACTTGCACCGTGAGCCTGCATCTTTGGTGAGCTGCTTTAGGTCCTCTTGCGACTCCAGTGCCTCCGGCCTGTGGGTCTTCTTAAGGGTCATCTTTGAATTACGGGGGCCCCCCTGATTGCGCGGAGCCTGCCCTGACTCCCCTGCTTGTGGGGAGTCACCTGGACCTTGCTGGTCCCGACACTGCACCTTCTTCGCTTTCCACATTGTTTGCAGTTGCCAAGGCTTGTTGATGCTCTCGACGGACACGACCCCTCAACTCCCGACATCCGACGTGGGACAGCTCGTGAACGGCTCCTGGTCTTCCACAACATCGCCTGGTCCTCACAGCTGTAGCTCCAAGGTCACCGTCATCTCCCCTGCAACACTCGACATCGGTGGGCATTCGTCTTCCGTGCCTCCTGGTCACTCCTGAGTGGCATAGACTCTGTTCCCTCTGTATAAGCTTTGAGGTCCAAGAGTGAGGGGAAGAAACAATTACTATAGAAAAACACTTGTCTGACCTAGATTTCTTTTCAAACGGCCTCCAGTGGGCTCATATTCAGGGCAGATCCACAGCACGACACTGCTTGATGGCTGTTTGTGGGGTTTCTGTCATTTCTATGATGTTATCTTTTTAATCTTGTATGTTATTTTGCTTTTCTCCTTAGGTAACACTTTCATGCAAATCTTGTGAACTATAACATGGTGTTTACCTTTTTAAAACAATGTGAATCAAATGTACAATTCTGATCAGATTGAACTAGTATGAGCCAAATATACAAAAAAAGTTATAAAAAAATAATTTAAAAATGCTGCTCATATTTAAAAAAAACTTGTGCTGAAGAAAAATAAATGTATTTTGTTTAATTGGTTGGTGTTTAGTGTCGTGCTGTGGATCTGCCCTGAATATGAGCCCACTGGAGGCCGTTTAAAAAGAAATTTAGGTCAGACAAGAGTTTTTCTATAGTAATAACTTCTCAACTTGATTCCACCTTTGGATTCCACCGGACACTTTCACCTTCTTCAGCAGCGGCATCTTCCTGAAGTCCTCCATTGGGTTCGACGGCGGTTTCCAACGCCAATTCACACCTATTCATCTGGCTTCCCTGGTGTAGGTATCCTGGTTCCTAGGGTATCCACGGGCACGGGGCTCTCCAACCTTCTGTCTTCCACGGGGTTTCTTCAGGGTCCACTGGGAACGATCCTTCTTTAAAGTTGCAACCGCGACTTACCCATTGAATTGTATTGAGCCCGCGGTCGTGTTCCCACTCTGCACACTGCCTCCGTGGGGTTCCAGGGTGGTACCTTGGGTCCCCGGCACTTCTACGTCTTCTGGGTATAGTCTTGACTCGGGTCGTGGTTCACATACTACTATTTTAGTATATGGTTTGGACCTCCCCTGGTGACCACGGTGTATTTCATGCTACTTACCTGTTTCTATTGAATAGTATTGTGTGCATTGTGTATATCTCTGGCTAGGAGATATCTGTATGTGTTAGTGAGTGTCTTATAATAAATACCTATTTTTATAAATACACTGTGTGGTTCCTTTTCACTTAATCTATACCTATAAGATTATGTCCTGTTAAAACAAGCTATTTTACACTCCTTCTGGACTAAGCCTGAAGGCTGCTCTCCACAGCTACCACTTAGAGAGCTTTCTAAGGTTGTCTTAGACCACTAAAATCACCATACGGGGTGTCTGGATTGGTGCAAGGTGCCCACTTACATAAGTGTACACCATATACCAAGCCAGCTTCTCACACTAACCTTGCCCAGTTGAGTCTTTATTTCCTAAGTAGCCACATAAGGAAGGTCCTGCACTGGCATGGATACTCCCTATGTTATGGTCCACTTAGAAGACCCTCCCCTGTAGGGGCTTGGATCCTCTCCAAAGTTTGAGGTGTCTACCTGTCAGCTGTTTGAGCCAAGAGAGATGCTTGTGGGGTGTCTGATTAGGAAAGTGAGGCCCTAACAGGGTTGGTCTCACCTTCCTCAGACCACTGGCCACACCAGAGGCCTTTCTCTCTATGACTGACCTGTACGTATCCCTAGGGGTCAACCTTTGGTTGCTTACAGCTTTTGGTTGATCCTGTTTGGCTGGAACAATGTAGGGCCAGTGAAGGTTTGGGACAGCCTTGTCCCAGGTTTTACTTTGCCCAACAGAGTCCATTTGGGGGATGTCACTTGCTAAGTGTAAGAGGGATCCCTCATATTGCTGAGGATTATCCACCTGGCTAGTACTACTAGGCTGGGGGTCCCAAATCTGTGAATGAGGGCATTCCTCTTGGCAGTGGGCCCTGTGGGGTCCACTGACATCCCTAGCCTCTGCAGCCCTAGGCTGATTGAGGCCTAGCAGAGAGGGGCAGGATACCTGCTCCAGACTGGGTAACTTATTGGAAGGTTCCCCTGCCCTCAGTGGCTCTGACAGAACAGGCCTGACCTCCTCTGAGGCAGTTTCTTCACAAGGGGTAGGATCAGTTCCCTGAGGAGGCTAACCCTCGCCTAAAGTCTGGGGGAGAAAGACTTTTCCTCCTCCCTTGTGCTCTCTGTTGAAGCAGGTGGGCCATTCTTCCAGGCTCCACTGCTCCTGCATTTCCCTGTGGTTGCAATGGGGCCTGTTGCAGGGATTCTGCACATACACAGAACTATGCGCAGGATTATGGGACCTCAGTGTATAGGGGCTAAGCCTTCCTACCGCCTTAGTGCCCACGAGCCCAAGACTGACTACCTATAGTGTCTCACTCGCGCTCCTACTCGCAAATGGAGAAACAAATGAATAGACACCCCAGGACACAACACTCCCGGATACCTCAGGAATCGCGGTAACAAGACACACCTTTTCGCTCACATTCTCGTACTTGTCCACAATAAGATCTGACAGAGACACGAAAATAGTTTAAAATATTTATTTTAACTAACATGCTCTAAAATGCAGTATCCGAGCCACCACCAGCAGCATAATGCATAATATCAATACAGTTAGCATTGCAGCAAGGCCATATATCATAAAAGGAGATGTCATTTTATAAAGACAGTGGATAAAGGAGTATAAGGCCTAACCACCCTCCCCTTGGTAAGCAGAAGTATTATTATATAATAGAAGATCTCTGGGCTTTGTCAGCAGACCCCATACCTCAGGCCATAGATCGTATTTCTACATCACAGGTGTGGGTTGCTCTTCTCCCTGGAAAGGTCCCTCTCCAAGTGTTCATTACCCAAACATGTATCCCCATAATATCAAAGTACGAGTCTCCAGCAAAAACAGCTGCATTGGTATGTTTTGTCTAAGTGCTGGGGCTTGACCAGGACAGAATAACAGAGAGTTCTCATGTGAAAGGCATAAACAGAGTCGTGCAAAAATAAAGACATGCAGTGTTTGTGCGCAAAAGCAGAATCATGGCTACCGGGCTCATGCTAACTTAGCGATGATGATAATGTCCCTATCGGCCACGTGAAACCCTCCCCTTGGCCAGGTTGTAGTGCATAGACAAACAGGTTTCAAAGAGAAGCAGAGCCAAATTGCATTATGTTCCATCTAAATAGAGCCAATCAAAAAAGGGGCAAATAAAAAAAAAGATATATATATATATATATATATATATATATATATATATATATATATATATATATATATATATATATATATAGTTCAGTCAGAAAAATTCAAAAGATTACGCGCACCGTGGAATGCACAGCGCTCCAAAAAGGCATCATTGTCGTTAAGAAAAAAGAGGGATGCCATCCAATTGAGCAAAGCGAATGAACGTTCATGGTCCTCGTAATCCAGCGCATCCAGCAGCAGAATAGGGCAACTTGCGTGATATTCGATGAAACTTTCCTGCAAGAGGTGCTGTGTAGCCACACAGGTATCCCAACATGCCAATACTCCAAGTGCAGCCGCACGCATCATACAGACGTCACCAGAACAGTCCTGGTCATGGGCCAGCAAGGGACCCACCAACAGCTCATAATCCGGGTCAGCGCCTGATGTTGTGGAGAGGCAGATATCCAAGGCCCAATAGAATGGGCACCGTCGACAGTAGAACACAGGTTGCACGCGGGTGAAGTAAGCGCAGCAAAAGGTAAGCCTATAGCTCACACTCAGTGTGCCAACGGCAAGCATCCAAAAAGTTGCTGCATTCGTTCACGGTATAGTCACAATAAGCCTGGTCTGTGCAGAACCACAGGATGGACATCCATTGCGCAACAGGAGCAGAAGTACCAGCACTCCACACGCCAATAATAGGATAAGTGGAAAACCACCGAAGGCGCTGCAAAAAATAGAATGTATAAAGGCCGGTATTACTCCAAAAATAGTCTGAAAAGATGAAACAAGGCCGGAGCCCACAAGTTTAAAAAAAATGAGCCAGGCCTTGTGTATCAGACGCATTAAAGATTTGGTGAATCAGTTCCCCAAAATGTAGTGGGAGATTCGTATTCATCAGTGACTGAAATTCACTAGACGTTCTAGCCACCTGCAATTCAAAGGTCTCTTGAGCAGAAGTGAGAGCGACTTCTTGTTGAAACAATAGCGCTTTGAGTCTGCTTAGTTTATTGAAGTCTGTTTTCAAAGTGGGAATGGAAGGCCACAGTGAGCTATCTACAATCCCATGCGGGGGAGGAAAAAGAACATTGCTGCAACAAGTAACTCTTTCGGAAACCGTAACTATGTTGAATGCCTGCCCGTAACGCGCAGCAATTGTGGTTATTTAGGATAAGATAACTACCGTTAGAAAGCAATGTGAGCGTGGGAATTATTGAGGGAACTGGTGTTCCTTTCAGAAAACAGACCAAATTAGGCGCTGATACATTGCAAGCGCCGTGAAGCTGAACTTGTGTACATACTAACGTATGTTCCACTGTAGAATCACAGTCCTCCCCTGTCAGGAATACCTCTTTATCTTCACGTAGACAGTGAAACGTAAATGGTAAAGACCACATTTCGTGCAGAAAAGTACTACCCAGGGGTTCAAATCTCCTGATAGGAAAATGTTTCATACATGCAGAAAATTGAAAGGGGGAAATGGGCAAAGAAATAACCCCATGTATTAACCATACCGAGGAATCGGTCTCCGCTATAGAAAACGGTAGTTGTTCTAACTTCTCATTATGTAACAAGGTGTATGTGGAATCTTTCATTGACATAAGCTTTTGTTTATCGGTCAAATTAAACGGTAAAAACAGGGCAGTTGTGTTTAAATAATCCCAGGGCACTTTCCCATTTTTCAATGTTTGCAAAGTCCAGCCAAATTGCATTACAGAACGCAACTGATTTGGACCATGATACAAAACAGACACATCATTCTGCACAATGTCAATAACAGATGAAACAATATTGGCCAAAGTGTAAATACGAGAAGACAGAGTATTAATGCTGTTGTCTACCACATCCAAAACTTTATGCAGGTTATCCTGATCCAGCTGTCGCAATCTGAAAGCAGCCTCTGCTTGGGACAGCTTCCAGATTTCGTTATATGTTGCATATGCGAAACGCCTCAGACGAGGAGACCGTGGATCTAAAAGGAAATCTGCCAGATCAATGTCACCATTTAAATGTGAGAGATGTTGTTTCACAGATGTCAACGATGACTGTCCTAACCACTGTTGACACAATTTACCTACAGAATATGTAGTAACTGTATGTGATTGTGGAAAGCGAGGGTCAGGTCTACTGAGCATAAACCCCCTGTTGAATTTGAAAAACACAACTGGCAAGAATTACTACTGAGCGGCCAAATTAACCATCCCAAGGGTGCAATAGTGGTCGAATTGAGGGTACCATTGTGGACCATACCTTGTAAGTCCTCCAAAGAATAATTTGTATATTGCTGCCAGTCATCATACTCTGCTAATGAGGGAAACAAGGTACAATTTTAATTGTTAGCAGTAGATAAACCAAAACATGTAGTTTGTTGCACTGTCTGATTCAAGAATAACAGCTGTGACGGAATCAAACACGCACGATGCAATGATTCAGTTCCCTGCACCTGCCAATTTTTGGTACCCCATATTGATTTCAAATCAATCGTCTCTTTCCAATAATCATAACCTTTCAAGGATAAATCGGTTATGAAAGTCGAAGAATATACCAATTTAGTATGGGTCAGCATGAATTTCGTGTGTGTTTGTGAACTCAATTTATAAAAATAGGATCTCGGGTCTGATAGATTATAGCCAGAAAAGTAGACAAACTTATTTTTCTGCGTTTGCGAACTACCTTGGAACGGGGCAGGACAATGTTTCCATTGTGTATGATTAATCTGATTACGTACACTGTTTGATTTATGTAAAAAATGATGACCATAATGTTGGAAACAGAACAAATCAGCATAATTGGCAGAATTCAAATACAAATCCTCAGTTTCAAAAGCAGTGTAATATTTTAAATCTCAAAATAAGGAATGTACGGCATTAACATCCCAGTCGTCGGAATGCAGACCAGGTGTGATAACATCACCTAATGAGACACGAAAGACATATGGCATTCGAATCGTCTCCGTCGGGCCGTATATTTCGTATTGAACTCTATCCCAAACAATACCATCTACTATTCGCACAGCCGAAATGTTAACGTGGGATTGATCTCTTTTCATCATATGAGATGAGGTGTGTGGTGCCAAAACACCATCAGCCAAATGTACATCAGAACGTTCAGGTAAATAATGACCATTAATCAAAAGGAAAAAGACAGTCACAATCCAAACCACATGAAGAGAAACACTGTTGTAAGTACCATCCAAATGTAGGTCCAAGGAGGAACCAGATAAGTTCTGTGAAACCAGGAAAAGAAAAGAAAAATCGACTGGGAGGGTTCCTCCGTAGTAGAATTCGATGAAGAAGACGATGAAGGTAAAGAAAAGTTGTCTCTTTCCTTGTAATAACCAACAGTTCCTAGTCGATACAAAGGTGGACGGTCAGCATTAAAAGATGATTGGAGCGCACATGCAGGAATGTCCACAGTAAGCTCCATAGACGGTGAATCATAATTTCAAGGTGTAGCCGTCAAAGAAGAGGACATAACAGGCAGCACATCAATTGAGGTTTCCATTTCACGCTCTTGGTGTACGTTAGTCGCCGTCAAGGACCTCACAGGAAGTGAAACATCACTTTGCAGGACTGGTTTGGGCATACTATTCAGTATCGGCCAAATGGATTAACTTGAGATGTTCATGGGAAATGTAGCGATTCTCCTTGCGTCCAGGCAGTGGAGGCAAAATCACAGTTCCAGTGCCCTTTAATCCAAGAACAGGGACCAAATTCTTTTTTGTTCTCTATCTTCTCCCGGACCAGATCTCCAACTTTAGGAAGCCACCCTGTGACTGGGATCAGCACTGCTGTGTCTTTGGACGAGTGCAACTGAGCTTTAGCAAGAGTGTCTCGAGTCTTTTGTAGATCCTGTAACATAGCACAATGGTTATCTACGTCAAATGTTGCGGGAGCCGCCACAACGTCTAGACCATCAAGGTCTGGCACAAACATTTTGATGCCAAAGAGCATTTCATATGGGGTCCGCCCACCCAGAGATCTTCTTGGGAGATTATTCATTTAAATGAGTCAGCCAACCCCTGCCAGTACCTAAGACTCTAGCTGTCAAAGATTGCTTTAAGTCACAGTTCATTCGCTCCACTATAGAATTGCCCTCAGGCCTGTATGAAGACGAAAATTGCAATAGCACCCCCAACGACCTCATCGCATCCTTGTAAGCCCTAGAGGCGAACGCAGGACCCTGGTTAGAATGGAAGGTACCACAAGCAAATGTTCTGATAAAGACATGCAAATCTCTAATGACATTTCGAGCGTCAGCACTACGTTGCGGCCAAATCCAAAGGAATCTATATGCAGTGTCAGACATCAAAGGACCGCAGTGATCAAGATAAATATATCCAAATGGTTGATTTGAGACGTATAGCTGCATGTGAGGTGGACGTGCAACCGTGGACGGTTTAATCTGTTGACAAATGTCACAAGAAAGTACATAATTACGTGTCTGTTTATATAGACCACGCCACCAATAACGCTGCTGCAAGAGAGACACTGTCGTTGAAACTCCAGCATGTGCAGATGCCTTGCCTTCGTGAGCGGCAATTATCAAAGGAAGCCTGCAGTACCTGTTGGGAATCAGCCGATTCCCAACGGACGGAATGGAAGCAAAGGGAACTTGTTCCGGTGATAAATGATGAGAATATTTAGACGGGAAACCTTGTGGGAACGCCGTCCCATCCCTTGTAGCAGCTATAGCTGCCAGGATTTCATTATCAATTTTAGTTATGGACCTTGTAACTGCTGCTACTGAACACGTGGCAACTGCAGATTTGGCTGCCTCATCAGCCAAAGAATTACCGACAGCATGTGCTCCCACACGCTGATGGCCAAGAGTATGTATAACATGTGTGAGCGGCAAGCTTTCCTTAAGAGCTGCCACCCAAACCCAAAGCGTTTTATGCTTGATTGCGCTACCTTTAGAGTCTCGATAATTGTTTTGAGACCAAAAGAATAGATTGTCATTAAAGGACTGTACACAATAGAAAGAATCGCACACTATAAGAGTAGGTACATCTGGATCAGCGAATTCAAGAGCCAATACTAAAGCCTGCAGCTCAGTCAACTGAGCTGTGCAGTCTCCAAGAGACTGTGTGTGGACTAAGGAAGACTTAAACACACTGTCAACCATAGAGCCCGCCACAATAGCACAAGCAGCCGAGTAAGCGTGTTTGGAACCAATGGCCGGCTGCGCAGATCCGTCGGTATAAACTATACATTTGTATTGGTCAAGAGGAAGTAAAAACTGCGGCGCAGGATGAACCTGTTTGTATTGTAAAAACTCCTGCGTCTGCAAGGATGGGTCAAAGATAAAAGTGACATCAGCCGATGTCAAAGAACTTGCCCATTGAATCCAACGCGGGTGTAAGGCTTTAGAATTAAGCACGCTCGCTATTGTGACTGCCTCTAGAGTAGGCACAGGCGATACCATAAGAATGGGTTTCCCCTGAGCCAAAGAGCGCTCCTTCAGGATCACCATCTGTACTGCTGTATGAATTTTCTCAATGGGTGAAAAACGCATCTCTGCTGAGGTGTACAAATGCGATTTGTAGGCAATGGGGACCATACCTCCCTCATTGAACGTAAGGTAAGTGAAACCCACTGAACCCAGTACAATCCGTATGACTAAGTTAGTTGTGTTGTCACGAGTTAACAAGAAGTTAGTCGCAAGCAGATCAGACTGCAAGGACCAAAGAATTTCTGTATGTTTCGGAAGCCAGCTGGAAGACGAAAAAGAGGGTTGTATCAAAGCATAAAGCGGTTTGATACGCTGAGCATAATCAGGAATGCATGTCCTCCCGAAATTAAAAAAAACCCAGCAAAGATTGTAACTTCTTAAGAGTGGAAGGAGGCTGTAATTGAGCACATTTTACCAGAAAGTGGGGGGCTAACCCCCTCCCTTCATTGTTGAGTTTGTAACCCAAAAAGAGAACCGCAAAATTAAAATTAAATTTGTATCCCAAGTCTGCAAAGGACAAGATGATGCGGTCAACACGCACCAGATGTGGTATCAATTCGTCATCAGTTAAATAAATGTCGTCGACGTAAGAGAAAGCATCAGGATCTATGTAGTGTAAAAGTGACACAACACGTGCAGCAAACGCACCAGGGCTATTCTTATAGCCCATGGGTAATCTTGCAAATCTTTTCTGATTGCCGACCACAGTAAATGCAGTCCAGTCACAGGTCTCAGGAGCCAAATTGTGACTGTAAAATCCATTGGAAATATCTAAAGTGGTTTTATACTTTTTTCGGACAATGTTATTTATTAACGCAGAGCTGTGGGTGTTTTGTACGGCAAACGTGCGAACATGACTGTTCAAATTTCTATAATCCAAAACTATGCGATATGAACCGTCCGGTTTTGATATTGGAAAGAGAGGATTATTCATTGATGAAACACAGGGTTCAATTACACCCTGATATTCCAACTGGGCCAAAATGTCACTAACGGACGCTTTCGCCTCTCGTTTAATTGGATACTGCGCCTGAGGCTGTGGCATCGATCGCAAAGGGATCTCATGTGCCGGTGAATCTCTATCCCAGCCCACCTGATTGCGATACACAGCCGGCGCTAGGGCTAAAGCCCATTCCGAGGCATACGCTTGTTTAGTCTCCTCAGAGACGTAATACGAAAAACTGGGAAGTATCCCGTCCTCAACTCGGAAGACGCTAAAACAAATGGGGGAGGCCAGTCCGCCTCCGCCAATAAAATGTCATATGACGAGGTAAGGTTATCCCAAAAGATATCCTCAGTTGTACGTTGTATATCACCTTCAATTTGGAGGACTATCTCATAAAGTCTATCAGGGGGTACAACTCGTGTATCAGCCGTTTCCACAGTAATGAATCTGTCAGTTGCTCTCGCCTCCAGGCAAGGACGGAGAACCTCTCGTACTATGGTAACTTCCCCTGCCCTGTCGAGGAGTGTCACAGCCCATCTCCTATCGAGGAGCAGGGTTCTCAGTGTCTGAGGCATATTTCGCTGTTAAAGCGGCAACTTTCTTCTTTTGAAACGGGGCACGATATGGCAGTTGTCCCTCCGGTTTGGCCTTTACGTCAAACGGGGGTGGCGGATCACGTCGTTGTTGCGTGGTCTCGCCTTTTCTACGATCTTGACACTCCCCTCCACCGGACTGTTGATCCGACGAGTCCTGCAAGGAAGGAGGAGAATGAGGATCAGGAACCTGAAACCTCTCTGGCGTCTTAGCTTAGAGCGGTCACGCAAATCATACCTACGCTCTGAAGCATCAGGTGTCAGTGAACCAGCACGCGAACCTTGCTTCTGTTGTTGATGTTGTTTATTCTTGTTCCAATTCTTTTTAGGAAAGAATGGACGCCCCTCCTTATCGGCAGGGGGTTTATTCTGCGTCTGAGTAAAAGGTTTATTCCCCAAATTATTACGTCCTAATGCTTTATACACCTTAGTGATAATCCTAGGCAATTTGCGTGGTTTATCAACGTCTGCAACTGCCTCAAGGCGCTGACTCACTTGCAAACTAACCACTTCTCCTTTTATATTGGCTAGTATCATATCAGAGACTATAGGGGATACCCCAACCAGTGTCATCCCCAGCTCCAGGGTGGCCTCCGTCCCGTGTTCTTCTTGAACTTTCTTAAGAACGGTCGGAAGCACTGTCATGGAGGGGGTGCCAAAGCATAGAGAATACAGTGCCGCAAACACCTTCCCCCATGTGGTGCAATCAGCTAAATTGGGAATAAGACCTTTTGGTAAACTCATTGTAAGGATTCTGTGTTTATCCAAAGGAGAAGTATTGGGAAATACAGCTTCGAGTTGCTCAAATCGCTCAGCTAACCAGAACGCCAATTCATCTCTATTTTGAGGACGTTTTCCCATCACTGAATTAATCATGATGGGGCTAATTACCATGCCTCCATGTCCTGGTTGCTGAGGAGGGGCTCCAGCCGGAGGCACCTGGATCATGCGGGACATATATTGTACCATACTTCTGTGTATATGAACTAAAGATTCATGTAATTCTCGCAGCTCTGCGTGTGAAACACCATGATAATTTGGGTGTGGTATAAAACCCGCCAAAACGGGCCATGTGGCCCCGTCGACCGATAAAGGGCCTAAATGGACCACTGTAACAGGGTGAGGTAGGGCACCATTAAACCAGATGGTGTGCTCCCAAGCTGATAACGGAACTTCAAGTGACCGATAAGGTCTATAATCCCGGGGAACCGCGACATGTTCATATTCATGAAAGAAATTATCATTCCCATCCACCGCCGGGAACTTAACCCAAAAATAAAAAACCTCGAAGCGAAAAGCAGCGTTTGCTTCAACCACAAAGATAATGGTTGCTCCCGCAACTGGGACTCCATGTTGCGTCAAATGAGCAGTCAGAGCTGCGCGATTATGAGCAGCGATAGCAATAGCCATTATCTAACAAGAGAGTAGAACTAGGAAAACGGCAGCGCAACACTGGGTTGTAAAGAAGAAAAAACAAAACCCTTGATAATCCAAGCTTGAAAAACTTATAATCTCTAATATAGGAGGTAAATCCCTCGCACCACGGACGTCTCCGGTAATTGGTGAGAGGGTATTATGGGCAAGCACAAGCGCTACTCAGGGGTCTCGCGAATAAGTACCAGACCAAACGTTGGTGGTGCCATGTTGCAGGGATTCTGCACATACACAGAACTATGCGCAGGATTATGGGACCTCGGTGTATAGGGACTAAGCCTTCCTACTGCCTTAGTGCCCATGAGCCCAGGACCGACTAGCTATAGTGTCTCACTCACTCTCCTACTCACAAATGGAGAAACCAATGATTAGACACCCCAGAACACAACACTCCCGGATCTCTCAGGAATCGCGGTAACAAGACACACCTTTTCGCTCACATTCTCGTACTTGTCCACAATAAGATCTGACAGAGACACGAAAATAGTTTAAAATATTTATTTTAACTAATGTGCTCTAAAATGCAGTATCTGAGCCACCACAAGCAGCAAAATGCATAATATCAATACAGTTAGCATTGCAGCAAGGCCATATATCATAAAGGGAGAAGTCATTTTATAAAGACAGTGGATAATGGACTGTAAGGCCTAACCACCCTCCCCTTGGTAAGCAGAAGTATTATTATATAATAGAAGATCTCTGGGCTTTGTCAGCAGACCCCATACCTCAGGCCATAGATCGTATTTCTACATCACAGGTTTGGGTTGCTCTTCTCCCTGGAAAGGTCCCTCTCCAAGTGTTCATTACCCAAACATGCATCCCCATAATATCAAAGTACGAGTCTCCAGCAAAAACAGCCGCATTGGTATGTTTTGTCTAAGTGCTAGGGCCTGACCAGAACAGAATAACAAGAGTCAGTGTTTATCGACCTTGCTCACAATGTTCAGACTAAACTCCAGGAACAGGCAGAGAACAAGCACAGCAGAGAGTTCTCATGTGAAAGGCATAAACAGAGTCGGGCAAAAATAAAGACATGCAGTGTTGTGCGCAAAAGCAGCATCATGGCTACCGGGCTCATGCTAACTTAGCGATGTTGACAATGTCCCTATCGGCCACGGGACAGGCCCTAAGGGTCACAGCAACCTGCTCAGGGAGGCCTAACATTTCTAGATGGGCCTTCAGTTCCACTTCAGCCCAGGCTGAGGTTTCCAGATCATTTCCCAAGAGGCAATCTACAGGCAAGTTAGGGACACTGCAACCCTTTAAGGGCCAGTGACCCCTCCCCAGCTGAGATTGACTATGATCATGGGGTAATCTGTCCTAACACCATCAGTGTTGGTCACTTGGTACATGTACCCAGGTAAAAGCTGAAGTGGGGACACCAGCTTTCCTGTCACCATGGTGACACTAGCCCCTGTTTTCCTACAGGCTACAGCTTTCTGACCATTAATCAGAGCCTCCTGTCTGTACTTGCCCAAGGTATTGGGACTTACAGTAAAAGTGGCAAAACCCATGCCACCATCACAGACTAAGGTGGCCTGTGTGGAGGATCTGGCTAGGCCAGTATCCACCTCAGCACCCCATGAGAACCCAACTAAATGTTTGGGTGTTGGGGCGCTAGAGGGCGCACGGCAAGATGGCTGCTCTGTAGAGCAGCTCCGCCGGCCGAGCCCATAATCCTCTCAATATCCTTCACCATCTGGCTCTGTTTGCTGCTGTACCGGCTGATACTGTGTTGTGAGATCGTGCGGAACACTTTTGCTGGCAACTGCGGACTGCGGAGACGGCCTTGACCCCAGTTGCAGACGAGTGAAGCCCAGAGCCTGTGGCGGCAACGTGGCGGGCCGGGATCAGCCTTGCAGCGTGACCTGAGGTAGGCCGCGGGGGTGCTGGTGCTGAGCTGTGGTTGGTGTGGGGTGCGCTGCGTTGCTCGGCCTGTGCCGGGGGTCTGCGTGGTGCGGGCTGGGGGTCGGTGAGCTCCTCTCAGCGTTTGAATAGCGCTGGGTGGGTGGGCTGCCCTCTGGTCCCGGCACTGCGGCCTGCCGGTGTGGGTGTGCGGGTGGCTGCGCTGGCCCCCTCCGATTGTAGCCGGTGATCGGGTCTCTGTGGGGCTGCCTGCGGGTTAGTGCTGGGGGGCGGGTTTGCGGCCCCCGGGTGTCAGCGCCGAGGTCATATCTTCCTGCTGAGGGGTGCGACTTCCACGGCTGCACGGAGCAATCCCCTGCGGAGCACCTGCGGACGCCGTCTGCTCCTGGTCCAACGCGGCTCCATCGTGTAGTGGCGGGTGGTGCCACCATTACTGAGCGGACATTACTGTGCTCGGCGGGCCTCACGCTGGAGGCGTACCTGCATTCCAGGCTGTCTCTGGAGCTTCCGATCCTTGAGGCGCTGTGGCTCTTGTGGAGATTCGACCCGGTGGCGCTGCAACGCCCGATCACCCCTGCGGTGGGGCTCTGCGCGGTGATGCTCAGTTGAGGGTCTAATTTGCTGCCATCCCCCTTCTCTTTGTGGTGGCGGTGTTGTGCGGGGTTGCGCCCCCCCTGCTTTCGCTGCTCCTGTCCTCGAGTCCTTGCTGTCCTGCCTGGCTCTTGCCTAAGACCCATTGCTGGCCTGCTTCTGATCGGATGGACACTACTGCCTCCTTTTTCTTAACTATCCACGCTGCAGTGCTCTCCCCCTGGACGGCTGTGCCACTATCCTGCAGGGTCTACACCTCTCTTGCTCTGGACATCGCTGTTTGACTGGCATCTTTCCTGGGTACGTGCCGGGCTGGTGACATTGGTGGTGATTTGTGGGCCCACCGCACAACTCTGGTGCCTCCTTCCTCTTGCCATATCTTCATATTCCAGGGTCGTCCTGTCTGGTTGAGGGGGTCTCCATTCCTTTTTAGGTCTCGCCTGAGCCAGCGCTTAGCGCTGCTCTCGGCGAGAGTTTTAGTAAGCGGGTTTTGAAAGTGCAAACAGCAGTGGCTTTTGCTGGCGACCAGCTTGCGTTCACGATAGCGTGCACGCGCGCAACAGCCAGCTTTCAGCGCCCAATCAGGCGGCGCCATCTGTCTTTCCTCTCACTTGATTGCTTTCACGCTCCTCCGCCCCTCCCCTCCCCCGCCGCGTCGCGCTCCTTTCACTTTCGCGCGCGGCCAATGCTTGTTTTTTAGTACTTTCAATCAGCTGGCTTTGTTTTGTTTTCTATTTCTTTACTTTTTTTTATAATCGCGGCACCCGCGCTTCACTTTTAATGTTAAAAGTAAAGCGCGGGTGCCGCGATTATAGCAAAAGTAAAGAAATAGAAAAAAACATCTATTTGTTTACTTTTGCTATAATTGCGGCACCCGCGTTTCACTTTTGATGTTAAAAGTAAAGCGCGGGTGCCGCGATTATAGCAAAAGTAAACAAATAGATGTTTTTTTCTATTTCTTTACTTTTGCTATAATCGCGGCACTCCGCGCTTTACTTTTAACATTAAAGTGAAGCGCGGGTGCCGCGATTATAACAAAAGTAAAGAAATAGAAAAACATCTATTTCTTTACTTTTGCTATAATCGCGGCACCCGCGTTTCACTTTTGATGTTAAAAGTAAAGCGCGGTGCCGCGATTATTGCAAAAGTAAACAAATAGATGTTTTTTCTATTTCTTTACTTTTGCTATAATCGCGGCACCCGCGCTTTACTTTTAACATTAAAATTGAAGCGCGGGTGCCGCGATATAACAAAAGTAAAGAAATAGAAAAACCATCTATTTCTTTACTTTTGCTATAATCGCGGCACCCGCGTTTCACTTTTGATGTTAAAAGTAAAGCGCGGGTGCCGCGATTATAGCAAAAGTAAAGAAATAGATGTTTTTTCTATTTCTTTACTTTTGATTTTGGCTTCCACATTTTAACAAAGTAACCGTGTGATCCTGGGCAAATTACTTCATATCAGTGCTCTTGGCTGCCAGTGGAACACCATGTTACAAACAAGGCCTCGTAAAATGAGCTACATAAAAAGAAACATTTACCTAACATTGTGCAAACAAGAAAGGCCACCAAGCTGCGCGCCCAGACATTATGTTAGCAGAAGACGTCACATCACCAAGGACACAGAGCACCAGTGGTGAACTTTTCTTTTATCAATCATTGTTTTCAGATGTGTAGCAACCAACTGCTGCACACACCTGCCCGGTAATATTGTATGTAAAGCGATAATCCATAGCTGTATAATCCTCAGGCCCACGCCGTCTCGCAAGCAAAACGTGTTGTTGATCCAGCAAAAACCTGGTCCGAAAGTCTGATTTGCTGATCGCTTAAAAGCCCAGTTGACATACATGATGATGATAAATACAAACCCAATAATTCTCATAGATAGGAGTATCTGTTCTGATCAGCCTGACCATCCTGCTATCTAGAAGTTTCTTTCCAATTGAAGAGAGGTACATCCATCTTTGTTGAAAAATATCCAATTAAACCACTCTTGGCAAACTGTTTGTTTCATTCTAGATTTAAACAAGCATTGGCATAGCCAATAGGTCTAGCCTTTGGGACCTTATACGTGTTTAACCATGCAACAGTTAATGTTGTTGCACCAAGGATATTGTGCTGCATAACTAAATACTTATAAGGTCCCAAAAGCGAGACCTATTGGCTATGCCAATGCTTGTTTATTTTCCTGTCCGGGCTTGGCTCCGACTATCACAGACTGAGGCGACATCATGGGCAAATCCGAACGCGGTCAGCCGCGTCTCACGTTTGAACCACGCAAGACCAGCCGTGCCTCTCAACATGCAGCCTCTGATTCTGAGGCGGACGTTCCCACTGACCGTCTCACTAACATTGACAAAACACTCCTTGCGGTCCAGGCTAGTCTCCAATCCATAGATGGAAAAATTGACCATCTGAACTTACGCATGGATCATATGTCCGCGATACTGGACAAACATGCGCAGTGCCTGGGGGAGGCGGAGACACGAATCTCAGACGCGGAGGACGGTCTGCAACAAGTCAATGCAAAAGCGAAGTCCATGGAAACGGTGCTGGCAGTTATACAGGCCCGTAATGAAGACTTGGAAGCTAGGTCGCGTCGCAATAACGTGCGCAATAAGGCCTACCAGAGTCCACGAACACGGGCCGCCTAGAAATGTACGTAGAAAATCTTCTTTGTGAGGTCTTCGGGGCGGAGCAGTTGTCCCAGGTCCTGATCGTGGAACGGGCTCACCGTTCTTTGGCTGCCCGCCCGCCCGCCTCCGGGTGCGCCGCCGCGCCCTATCATTGCCCGTCTGTTGAATTATAGAGACCGTGACACTGTGCTCCGGCTGGCTCGCGAGAAGGGCTCCATCACGCATCAAGGGAATGACCTTGCCTTCTACCCTGACTTCACGGTGGCGGTTCAGGAGGCTCGGAGAGAGTATCAACCAGTAAAGAAGCTCCTCATGGCAGCAAAGATACCGTACGCCATGCTGTATCCCGCAAGATTGCGTATAGGAGACAATGGAAAGCATAAGATTTTCACCTGCCCGAAGTCGGCGATGGATTATGCCAAGAACATTGAAAAACGCAGTTGATCCTCAAAATCTGTAACAGGAGGTGATGACGGGGGACCTAGTGAAACACCAGATGAGCAGTGATGCTGGTAGACTGCATGTGTGAACGCAGATTTAGTTTCTTGTGTTGCTCTCCTAGCTGGGCTGACGTTTTTTCAGATACATTTGCTGCACTGAACTCTAGCACCAGTGCTGTTGCTATTTGACATGCATTGATATAATGAAGACCATCTGAACTTACGCATGGATCATATGTCCGCGAAGCTGGACAAACATGCGCAGCGCCTGGGGGAGGCGGAGACACGAATCTCAGACGCGGAGGAAGGTCTGCAACAAGTCAATGCAAAAGCGACGTCCATGGAAAAGGTGCTGGCAGTTACACAGGCCCGTAATGAAGACTTGGAAGCTAGGTCGCGTCGCAATAACGTGCGCATTAAGGCCTACCAGAGTCCACCAACACGGGCCGCCTAGAAATGTATGTAGAAAATCTTCTTCGTGAGGTCTTCGGGGCGGAGCAGTTGTCCCAGGTCCTGATCGTGGAACGGGCTCACCGTTCTTTGGCTGCCCGCCCGCCTCCGGGTGCGCCGCCGCGCCCTATCATTGCCCGTCTGTTGAATTATAGAGACCGTGACACTGTGCTCCGGCTGGCTCGCGAGAAGGGCTCCATCACGCATCAAGGGAATGACCTTGCCTTCTACCCTGACTTCACGGTGGCGGTACAGGAGGCTCGGAGAGAGTATCAACCCGTAAAGAAGCTCCTCATGGCAGCAAAGATACTGTACGCCATGCTGTATCCCGCAAGATTGCGTATAGGAGACAATGGAAAGCATAAGATTTTCACCTGCCCGAAGTCGGCGATGGATTATGCCAAGAACATTGAAAAACGCAGTCGATCCTCAAAATCTGTAACAGGAGGTGATGACGGGGGACCTAGTGAAACACCAGATGAGCAGTGATGCTGGTAGACTGCATGTGTGAACGCAGATTTAGTTTCTTGTGTTGCTCTCCTGGCTGGGTTGACGTTTTTTCAGATACATTTGCTGCACTGAACTCTAGCACCAGTGCTGTTGCTTTTTGACATGCATTGATATAATGAAGACAATGATGTTTCTGAATCTGTTTGCTCTGCGCTGATGGCCTTTTTCCTTTTAGGTGATGCAACCTTCACAGTTGGCCAGTGGGTGCTATCATGATGGCTTGGCCACCTCCCTTCACATTGGGAGGGATCTTGTGCTCAGGCGCCCCCCTTATGGGTATTCCCCGCAACTGGTTACTCCCTTGGGGTTATGCTTGGGAATTGTTACTGGGGGTTTGGGAAGGCTTTGGCATGTTGGGGCCGCTGAAGTGGGTGGGGGTGCTGGTGGGCGGGGGGTGTTGTAGGGGTTGTTCACGTGACTGACTCTTTTCTAGCTCCATTACAGGATGCATGTCTGCACTATGAAACAAACATAATCTCGCTCCCTTGCGTGGTGAGGACGTGCTGTCTTGAGGTGTTGGGCACTTTATGTTTTAGGGATAACTTGTTGCAATTATCCATAGTAATGTGATGTCCATCTCTTGTTTAACATGGAATGTACGGGGGCTTAATACACCAAGAAAGATCCGTCAGGTATTGGCGCACTTGGACCGTCATGGAATTGGCATCGCCCTTATACAAGAAACGCACCTGACACAAACAACTGACAGGCTAGTCGGGCGTCGCTGGGCTGGATACCGGCTTGCCTCTTCCTATTCCTCCTATAGCCGTGGGGTTCTCATCCTCGTCAAAAAAGGCATCCCCTTTACTGTAATCCACACTCATGCTGACACTGCAGGGCGCTATGTTGTTCTACATGGGAAGTTGATGGGCACACTCGTTACTATTGTCAATACTTATGGTCCTAACACAGATGACCTGGCAATGGATGAGTGTATTTTTGCTGTTCTACGTGGGCTCCCGGATGCTGTAGTTCTCTGGGGCGGGGACCTAAACACACATCTAGATCCAACTAAGGATAAATCCAGCGGCAGGGAGGGTCATTCTCCTGGGGCAGCTCGTGCGATCAACGATGGAATGGCGGACCTGGGATTGCTGGATATCTGGCGCTATAGAAATCCTGACACTTTGGAGGGCACACATATTTCCACAGTGCATGGCAGTTGGTCCCGCCTCGACTACTGGCTAGTGAGTGAGGGGGCGGCAAGCTGGGCAACGGAGGTGGTGGGGTTGCCGCGTACACTGTCGGATCATTGTCCTGTCCGCCTCACCCTTTCTATCCCGCAAACTGTTCCTAGGGCCTTCACGTGGCGATTTAGGCCTTAAGCGCTAATGGACCCTACCTATATGGAGACGATTCGTGAGGACATCACACAATACTTTGCACACAACAAAGGGTCTGTGGATAGTGCTGGGGTACTCTGGGAGGGATTTAAAGCCACCATTTGCGGCACTTGTATAGGCACGACAGCTGGTATATTAAAAGGCCTTCGAGGACAGTTAGCTAAGGTGAAGACAGCATTGAAAAAATTGGAGCAGGATTATGAAGTGGCACCTTGTGAGTCGACCCAATCTTCTATTAAAGACGCTATACTAGAGCATGGGAAATTGGCGGAGGACGAGATGAGATATATTTCTAAGCGCCACGTAGCTTGGGCTTATGGTGAGGGTGGTAGGCCGGGACACCATTTAGCTACTAAAATTAAATACCGCATGGAGAGGGAGGTCATTACTAAGATCACGGATGCTGAGGGCCAAGACCACTACACTGTATCTGACATTACAGACCAATTCCGGCAATTTTATGCAAAATTATACACTTCCCAAGGTGAGACTGACGTTGCCGCCCTTGATGAATATCTATCGCAGATAGCCTTGGCATGGCTGTCAGATGGTCAGAGGGACTACCTTAATCAACCAATCATGGTGGAAGACATTTGAATGGCGATCAATGCTTTGCCTAATAAGAAAGCTCCGGGCCCTGACGGGTTTCCCTGCGAATTTTACAAAACGTATGTGGAGGAACTCACCCCTTTTTTAATAGAAATGTATGCTGAAGCGTACGATCTGGGTAGATTACCACCGTCTCTACGCGAGGCACTTATCATCACACTACTCAAAAAAGATAAATCCCCCACTAATTGTGAATCATACCAGCCTCTTTCGCTTATTAATACAGATGTAAAAATCCTGGTGAAGATCCTGGCCACTCGCCTACAGCCACTCATGCAAAAATTGGTCCTACCAGATCAATCTGGTTTTATTCCGGAGCGCTCTACCTCCCATAACCTCCGTACACTGTTTGCTATGCTTCACACTCTCAATCCTGATTTGCCGGCGGCGACAGTCATGCTTGACGCCGCAAAGGCATTTGATTCAATAGAATGGGGTTATCTTTTTTATGTGTTGCAGCGGATGGGTTTTTCACCTCTCTTTATTAAATGGGTGCGTCTCCTCTATGCAGGTCCCACAGCGCGCGTCCGGATAGAGGGCTATACTTCTGACCCAATACAAATCACTAGGGGCACCCGACAGGGGTGCCCCCTTTCACCAATGTTATTTGCCCTGACACTGGAACCCCTAGCTTGCCTTATTAGGCAGGCCCACAAGCATGCTGCTCTTAATTTTTTTCATCGGCCGGTCATCATCTCTCTTTACGCAGATGATATGCTGCTTTTTATACGTGTGCCCCGCACTTACCTAGCGCCAGTTCTGCGTGAATATATCCGCTTCGCTCGCTTTTCTGGCCTCCACATTAACTGGTCCAAATCTGTTGTGATGCCACTGACGGAGAGCACTCTTCCACATGAACTTGAATTTCCCCTTTTGTGGGCCACGGATTCGGTTAAATATTTGGGGGTGTGGGTCCACCGGAACCCAGAGGTCGTTATCCGTGAGAATTATGGGACTGCCACTGCGATGCTGGAACAACAAGTGGATAGATGGGTAAAACTCCCACTCTCTCTTGCAGACCGCATTGCATTGATCAAAATGGTAGTATTGCCTAAATTTTTATATTTTTTCAGTAATATACCGCTTAAACTCACGCAAATTGTTTTTAAAACTCTACGCACTCTGCTGCTTTGCCTAGTCTGGGGTGGCCAGCAGGCGCGGGTGAGCTGGAAGACTCTCACACTGGATTACAAATGCGGGGGTTTCAGTGTACCCGATTTTTATCTCTACTACCTTTGTGCACACGCACAATACGCGCATTTCTGGTTCACCTCTCATGCTTTTGTCCCACATGTGGCTGTGGAACACTGGGATGCACATCCCCTCCCATTGAGTTCTCTATTAACACACGACCGTAGGCTTACGCCCCGGAACACCTTTAGCACTATTAACTCGACGATTGCCGCCTGCCAGACACTGGGCCGTGAGGCAGGTAAACTACCATTATACTCTCCGCTATTACCGTTGGCTCACCACTCGAACATATCGGTAACACACGAACGGGGGGCTCTGCGTACACTGGCGCAGGTAGGCATAGATAAGCTACAAGATCTATATCCTGGCGGTACCTTTTTGGCTCATTCTGACACGGACTATATTCAGAATAAGACACCGCTCTTCGTCTTTTACATGCATAGGGTGAAAAAGGCGTTGCAGATTCACTACCCCACATTCCCGATGGAACCACCGGAGACGCTGGCGCTGCGCACACTGCTCCTCGCCCCCACCCGACATAAACTAGTTACTAAACTCTACCACGCTGCCAAGGAAGACAGGCCCCTCTCTTGTGATAGAAGCCTTAGCAAATGGAATGAATATCTCGACCCACAACTCACGCAGAAAGACTGGGAACACTGCTGCCAACTCACCAGCGCCCTCACCCCTAATGGGAACTTGTGTATCATACACTTTAAATATCTTCATCAAGTTTATTATACTCCGCATAAACTTTTTACATATGGGCTCCAAACCACACGGATGCTTGCAAGCGATGCGGGGCTTTGGGGGTGGATTTCTGGCATCTGGCTTGGACCTGTAGGCGGGTGTCGGAATACTGGGCTGCGGTGATTACCACGTTATCAAAGATTGTTGGGACTGTATTGCAGTGCTCCCCACAAATATGTTTACTTGGTCTTGTCCCCTTCCTAAAAGGTGTCACGGGTAGGCAGCCGAAAGTGGCGCTGCTTATTGCCAAGCGCCGAGTGGCGTTGGTATGGGATAGTGCGCCGAGCCCTACAGAGGAACAATGGCTTAGGGATTTGGTATTTTGCAGAGATAATCTAGTCTTATATGCGGAGGAGCTACCATCATCCTCCAGCCCAGGGACATCTGGGAGCCTCTGTTGGTGTACTTGCGTTCTGTTGCCCGACCAGCTACCCTGGACACTGAGTCCCTGTGAATGTATGTGCCACAGGTATTAATGTAAGTCTGTTACACTTGCTCACATGTGAGATTCATTTGTAGTCACGTGCTGTTCTTCTGATTCTCTTTGCATATGGTTGTACCGAATGCTGTATTTTTTTCTTTAACTGTACACTGTATGAGACTTTATGAAAAGCAATAATAAAAAAAAAAGTAAAAAAAAATGTTTGGGTGCACTACTACCACCTGGGGGACTACTACTTGGAGCACTAGGGGGTGTTATAGTAGTAGTAGTGGCATTCTTATTGCTGGCCTTGGGACAATTGGAGTCCCATTTCTTGTGGCTTTTCTCTTTGCAGACATAGCAATAAGGTTTCTTTCCAGAGGAAGGAGTTTGGGACCCACCCCCAGAGGAAGACTTTTGGGGACCTTCAGAAGACTTCTCTGTAGACTTATCCCCACATTTCTCTTGGGCTTTGGAATAATCTTTCTTCCTCTGGTCACCACCACCACCCTGATTATTCTGCTTAACCCTGGTGCGGACCTATTTGTCTGCCTTCTCTCCCAATTCTTGGGGAGAGGTCAGATCAGAGTCCACCAGGTACTGTTGCAAAAGTTGGTTCTGACAGTTAATAAGGATGTGCTCCCTCATTATCAAATTGTACAATCCTTCATAGTCTTGTACCTTGCTTCCATGAAGCCAGCCTTCCAGAGCCTTCATAGCACTGTCTACAGTCCTGGGTGTGTGCCTTCTGGGTGTCTCTGAACTTAATCCTATACTGTTCAGTGGTTAAGCCAAACCCATCTATGAGAGCACTCTTCAGTACTGAGTAATTGTCAGCATTCTCTTCTCTAACAGCGAGGAGCTTATCTCTACCTTTATTAGCAAAGGAGAGCCACAGGATAGCTGCCCACTGCTCTTGAGGGACCATCTGAACTTTGCAGGCCCTCTCCAAAGAAGTGATTCATTTATGGATATCATCCCCCTCCTAGTAAGGAGCGACTATGCTGCTCAGGATCCTATTGTCTAAAGAAGTTTCTCTGATTCTAGGGACACTGTTGCTACCACCATGGGACTCTAGTCACAATCTCTTCCTAGTCTTCTGTACTTCCAGGGACTCTTTGTCAAGGGCCAACTGATCTCTCCTGAGTTTAATTCTGATTTTCTCAAGTTTGAGTAATTGGCATACCCTGTCAAAAGAGTTGCCCCTCTTACTAGATATGGAGGTCCCGATAGTAGTGCCTGAAGCATTGGATTCTCTAGAGGAGGATCTAGACCTCCTTGGTCTACTCTGGACCCTCCCAGGAGGAACAAAGAGTATATCCTCTGTGCCATCTGCACTATTCCCTGAGGGGGGTCAGAGTTTGGCAGGTTGGAATCATTTAAGTCCTCCTGCCCATACTCAGAATTGAGATCATCAGGGAGAACCCCTGTGCTCCCTCTCCATGAGTATTCCCACCCACATTATCCTGTTCTTCTGCCCCTACAGAATGGCTTTCATCCTGACGTAGCAGTTCTAAGAGCAGCTTAATGGTGGGGTTGCCACCTGTCTTTATCTTTCTAAGACTTCATAGGGTCCTTAGTTCCTGGAACTTTAGACCTCTGTACTTAGCATACTGGGGTACACTAGTATCCCCAAATAAAGACATGGTTCTAGGTGTAGTGAGGTGTTGCACCTACCTACCCTAGTGGGACTAAACTCTCTGAGGTTGGAGAAAGGGTTGTGCTAGACCCTTAACTACCCAACCCTAAGTTCAGTAGAACTTACTTATTCTAAGTTGAATTATATGTGGCTAATATTAGTGATGATTTTTAAATTACTCCACACCAAGATTATCTGGTAAAACAATGCAGGCTTGAATCCCAATTGCTGCACACCAATGTGAGAAGCTGGATTGGTATATGGTGCACACTTATGTAAGTGGGCACCCTCCACCAATCCAGACGACCCTCATGGTGATTTTAGTGGTCTTAGACAACCTTAGAAAGCTCTCTAAGTGATAGCTGTGGAGAGCATCCTTCAGGCTTAGTCCAGAAGGATTGTAAAGATGCTTGTTTTACCAGAGCATAATCTTATTGATATAGATTAAGTGAAAAAGAACCACACAGTGTATTTAGAAAAATATGTATTTATTATAAGATACTCGCATACAGATATCTCCTAGCAGGAGATATACACAATGCACACAATACTTTTCAATAGAAACAGGTAAGTAGCACAAATACAGAGTGGTCGCCAGGGGGAGACCAAACCATATACTAAAATAGTGGTATGCGAACCACGACTCAGGTCAAGACTATACCCAGAAGACGTAGAAGTGCTGGGGACCCAAGGAACCACCTGAGGTAAGTAACCAGGAACCCCAAGGAGGCCGTGTGCAGAGTGGGAACACAACCGGGTGCTCAATACAAGCCAATGGGTAAGTCGTGGTTGCAATTTTAAAGAAGAAGGACCCTTCCCAGTGGACCCTCAAGACACCCTGTGGAAGACAGAAGTTTGGAAAACCACCCCACCCGTTGATACCCTAGGAACCAGGATACCTACACCAGGGAAGCCGGGTGCATAGGTGTGAAGTGGCGTCGGAAACCGACGTCAAACTCAATGGAGTACTCTAGGAAGATGCCACTGCTGGAGAAGGTGAAAGTGTCCGGTGGAACCTAAAGGTGGATTCAAGATGAGAAGTACCTGCAAGCAGAACGGACAGAGTCTATGCCACTTGGAAGAGAACAGGAGGCCAGGAACACAAATGCCCACCGAAGTCGAGTGTTGCAGGAGAGCTGATGATGACCTTGGAGCTGCAGCTGTGTGGACCAGGTGACGCTGTGGAAAACCAGGAGCCGTTCACGAGCTGTCCCATGTCGGGTAGACCTCCTCTCGCAATTGCAGGGGCAGATTCTACACCCCCACCTCCAGAGCCTGCACCTTAATGCCCGGAGATTGATCAGGGCAACCTGAGTTCTTTCTCTCTCCCACCGGATGCGGTGGATGTTAAGTTATCGGCCAGAAGACACTCCACCAAGTCTGTCTATTCCTGTAGATGGGTCGGATTTGTTAAGTGGTGTGGAAAGAGTTCAATTGATCCTTTGAAGGCCCATTTGTAGGATGTTCTTAGTTTTTCTCTATCCTTGGCCCAGTAAGGTTGTGCTGTTTAGACTGTTAAGGGCTTCTTGTCGGCTTTATCAGCCTTCCTTTGTTTGCCAGACAAACCATCGTTGTGTAAGTCTCCCATAGTCAGGAGGTTCATTAAGGGTCTCACTAATAGATTTCCTCCCACTCCTTTTATTGTGCCTCAGTGGGATTTAAATTTGGTTCTTACTTTCCTGATGGTTCTCCCTTCGCATCTCTTCATACTTGTCTGTTGAGGTTTGTTACATTCAAAACAATTTTTCTGATTGCTATTACCTCTGCCAGGAGGGTGAGTGAGCTTCAGGCTCTTAGTTCTAAGCCTCCTTTTACCACCATCCATGCAGATAAGATGGTTCTAAGGACCAGAGATGCTTTCCTGCCTAAGGTGGTTACACCTTTTCATCTAGGGCATTCTATCACCTTACCTTCTTTCTATCCTCCCCCTCACCCTTCCAAGGAGGAGGAGAGACTTCACTGCCTGGACCCTAAGAGGGCGCTCAGCTTCTACCTGGACAGAACCAAGGACTTAAGGATGGTCTTCATTGGCTACATGGGTAGAATGAAGGACAAAGCGGTCTACAAGCGAACGCTTTCCAGGTGGATCATCTTGTGCATCAAGATCTGCTACGCCTTGGCATGAAGGAGCCGCCTGAAGGTATTAGAGCTCATTCCACTAGAGCTAAATCTTCTTCTTTGGCTTTGGCTAGAGGTGTCCCTGTTGTAGACCTCTGTAAGGCGGCAACTTGGGCCTCCCTCCACACCTTTGCGAAGCATTATTGCTCGGATTCAGAGGTGAGGAGGGATGGCCATTTTGCACGTTCTGTGCTGCAGGATTTTTTGGTATAGGTAGGTGGACACCCTCCTCCGGGATGGGACTGCTTTGGGATTAAATTCAAAAGGTGAGGAATCCACAGGCAGATGTATCCATTAGAAGAACAAGTTACTTATTAACGCTTTTTCTGGTGGATACAGTATCTGCCTGTGTATTCCTGACTGACCCACCCGCCTTCCCGTTGTCTACCTTCTTATACCGAAAATATTTCTGGCATGTAGCTCATGTATTTTGTTGTTATTCGTAATGATGTGATGTTTGCCATTAGGAAATGCCTTTAATTTAGGATTTCCATGTTCTGTTCTCTTTTGGTTCTACTGTGTACACTTGCGGAAATGTTGTATACTGTGTATGTTTGTGAAATGTTGTCGGTTCACCCGCTCGCCTCGAAGGCACTGAAAAAATGGGTGGAACTGACTTCAGCATGCCAACGTGGTCTTCTTATGGCTCCGATGACATCACGCGGAGTCACGAGCGGAGCCATGCCATTGTGACGTCCTCCATGTGGGAGAGCTATGAAGAAAGTTTCTGTGGAATGATGCGCAAGGGCTGATTCAAAAGGTGAGGAATCCACAGGCAGATACTGTATCCACCAAAAAAGCGTTACCGAAGGTAAGTAACTTTTTCTTTAGGACCAAGATTCCCCAAGGTCCAGTTAGACCCTCAAATCGTACCACCAGCGGCACTAGGGCGGTCGGGTGCAGAGTGCAGAGACCCAATGTTAACCAATGGGGCTAGGAGGCACTTAGGTTAGGGGCTCCTCATGGGCAGGTCACTCGGTCTTGGGAGCTAAGCTCCTAGGGTTAACGTCAGGGCAAAGGGGGTCCCAGGTTGGCACCAAGTCCACACCACAAGCGGTGCAGGGGCGGCCAGTTCCAGGGTGCTTAAGAGGGGTCGAGAGCTCAATGAAATCCAATGGAGATTGCCAGCTTTGGATTTTGGCTGCAGGCACAGTCCAGGAAGTCTTCCTGGAGGAACCAAAAAGCTGGGCAGCTAAGTTGGAGGGCTCTGGGACATAGGTGTACCTCAGGAATCAGTGGTCTAGAGGACACTCAGGCAAGTTATCATAGTGTGCCATAAAGCGCCACAGGGGTAACGCGACATTAGCCCTGCACGCTAGGACCACTATACAAAAGGCGCATGATGGGGTCATAACAGTGACCAAGCGGCACAAGAAAGTGAAAGTGCAAGCACCAATTTATGTCCTCCAAGCTACGTTGTCGAGTGCATGCTTATTAAGGTTCGATATTGCTGCTGACATGAGACTGATCTCTATAAACTAAAGCTTGAATACACATTCTCCCACCTTGGTTTGAGCAAAGGCTACCATCAATTTGAACTGGAAGAAAACTGTAGGTACAGTACTACTTTTTCAACTTGTGTTGATTTGTTCAGATACAAAAGACTTAGCTTTGGTGTGTCGTCAGCCGCAGAAATCTTTCAAGATGTGGTTCATCGAATAATTCAGCCTGTAACACGTTTTAAATTCTATGAGCATATTTTCTCTGAAAAGGAAAGGACTCCTGATTCCGAAAAGGTACAAGCATTGTCGTCTACGTGCCCTCCAGAAGGTCAGACTGTAGGACGCTGGCTCTGTATATACTATGCCAAAGTAAGGTATAGTGGGCACAGAGTCCAGGGAGTCCTCAGCGGTATAGCAGAGGCTGTGGTTGAAACTGCAATCATTACAGGATTGTATTTGCTTTTAAAACAATGAAAGACACATAGAGATTACTTCGGAATACTTTTAGATTACTTTTGGATTACATCGACTACTCTGGGTGATATGCCTTGATATCACACCGGGGCTCCTACAATACAAAGGTAAGTAAGAAACATTTTGGTTTGAAGCACAGTTACTTTTCTTTCATACAAAACACACACAACAGAACATTTTTGGAACAAAAACTTGCAACGTTGGTTCCTATGGGAAAAAGAGAGTTAACGGTTTACAGGTAAGTAAACGACCTGCAAGTATGGCTTTTGGGGTTTAGGACCAAGGTTCCCCAAGGTCCAATTAGGCCCTTAAATTGCACCACCAGCGG
Source organism: Calotriton arnoldi (assembly GCA_963921515.1). Classification (NCBI taxonomy): domain Eukaryota; kingdom Metazoa; phylum Chordata; class Amphibia; order Caudata; family Salamandridae; genus Calotriton; species Calotriton arnoldi. The sequence goes on along the minus strand of CAWUFW010002237.1, from coordinate 1,660,806 downwards.
CACTAGGGCGGCCGGGTGCAAAGTGCAGAGGCTCAATGTTAGTCAATGGGGCTAGGGGGCACTTCTGTTGGGGGCTGATCACGGGCAGGCCACTCAGGTTTGGGAGCTAAGCTCCTAGGGTTAAGGTCAGGTCAAAGGGGGTCCCAGGTTGGCACCAAGTCTACACCAGGTCAACAACAAAAAAGAGAGGGGGGGACCAGGAGCCTATTAAGGTCCAGTGTCCGTGCTCCGCAAATGACCGTTTAAATCATAGGGGACACTGTTCCAAATTAAGGGTGCAATATGTCACCCAGTCAATGTGAAGAAAGATAGGGAGTAGAACAGAGGATCAGAGGAGAAGAAAAAGAGAGAGGCAGAGGTTCATCCCCAGTATCAAGGATCCAATCCCGAAGGGGAGGGCCAAATCTAGCCTCTCAGTTGACCTCACACACCCCGAGGGATGTCATGCTTCATCATTGGGCTTTTTAGCTCCTCGTTGGGCTGGCGCTGCAATGCCCGACGGTCCCCCGAAGGGTCACTTGCACGGAGATCTTTTAAGAGAAAAGCCGTTTAGGTGAGTGCGGGTGTGTGGGGTGGATCCAGTGGAAGCAGTGTTAAAATGCATGCGAAAGTGAATAGATAAAAATACCTAGGGGTATCCACAGAGGAGTCCTTTAATAGCGTGGTGCCCCTGGTAGATTAAAAACCAGAAGGTTGGTGAGTTACTGTAAGGCCCAATGTGCCCGTGTAACTAAGCAAGAGGTCGACATGTTTCACGCCTAGTAGTCTGAACGATCAATGGCGTTTCTTCAGGACCTAACTGATGTGGTGTGTGTGCACTAAAAGAGGGGTTTCAAAATAGGGATGGTAACCCACATAGGTGAGAGGTGGCTTGGGATTAACCACAGGGATATTGTCCCTATTGTGTGGTATGGAAATGTAGATTTGCCCAAGCAGTAATGGTACCTAAAGAGGGATGACAAAACGAATAAAGAGAGAGAAAAGATTCATGCGTCAGAAGTGTCAAGGCAGAAATCCAAGTAAAACCTGTGCACATGACACGTGGTAGCGTCCAGTACAGTACATTCAAGTCAAAATACATTCACACAGCTATGGCCACTGCTCATAGTTATTGCGCGGATGACCTCGTCACTGCCAATACCCTACGGTACATGCAGAGAGACCCACACGGATGCTGTGCCATGCTACAATAACATCGGGGATGGTCACGGCGTCCGAGGTAGTCCGTACGCCTCCCAAGGGTAAGGCGTAGTGTCAGTCATCCGTGAAAGCATATGGGTGTCCCATTCAAGTATGCATGGTGTCCCGCCTGATGCGCTGACTCTGTGGGGGGGGCATCGAAGCGTCGAAACCCATCCGACCGAGTGCTGCGTTACCAGTGCTGGTACATCACTATACCCGTGCGGTTTGAAAACGTGACCATAATCAAGGGCGGCCGGTCTTAGAAAACATAAACACGCAAGCAGAACATTCGATGCAGTTGAGGGCAGTGCCCAACTTACCCTCACTTCGAACGGGAGCAGTCTCCCTAGGCTAGTATCCGCTGGGTGCCCGCACCCTATTGGCTATATTAAGGGAGAGATAGGAAATGTTGACAAAATTGCCATGACTATCAATTTCGAAACTGCGGGTAAGGTCACGCAAACCTCATGGATACCGTCTAATCAGTACACTTTTTTACTCACGGTTGCGTCGGGTGCCGGCTCTTGAGCACCTACCCTCTCCTAGCGGCTGCCTGCAATCAAAGTGTGTGGTGCCTCCGTATGATATACATAGCTGCCGGGATGGCGGATGAAGGCGTTCCCTACTTCCTGTTCGGTCAACGTGTGGAGCCTAGTCATCATTGTGTCTCTATGCGCTTGCTCAGTGGGGAAGTGTCTCAAGACTGCGCGAGCGCATGCTCCGTGAAGGTTACTTTCTTGCGCACGCGTGTGTTGATGATGCGCCCCGGGTCCCTTTTACAGTGATGTTAAGCATACAAAGTGTTAGGGATACCTCATTTTCTATGTCCTACAATAAAGTGGAACCCACGAGGTCCATTTACTATTCCCAGGGGTATGTGTAGCCCTGGTGGAGGCAACAGTGACAGACCATGACACAGTCTTGCAGTAACAATGCGTGCCACGCTATGGGTGTCTGTCACGATATACGTCCCTAGGTGCTAATGCCATTTACCTCCTCTGCGGAGGGGGGGAACTGGTGTTGTCTGGACACTAGGGGGGGGGGGGCGTGAGGCAGACCAAGCTTCTCCTGGACATTACAGGGAATATGTGTGTGTAATGGGCGGGTATGATTTGGTGTACAGATCTCAATGTTCCCTGGGTTATAGTTCCACCCAGGGTATTTCATCGTTTAGTCCATTGATCTGGGTATGTAAACGGAAATCCAACGCTGTTCTTGACGCAGGAGGGCCTGCGTATTCCATGTGGGTCTGAACTCTAGGACTGTCCAAGCCAATTGTTCGCAGTTATGACCCACCTCCAGGTAGTGGTTGGTCAGTTTCGTGGCTGTCCTGCCCCGTTATATGGTGCTCTTGTGTTCGCTAATCCGTGTCTTAACTGGGCGTGTAGTCATGCCGACATACCTCAGATCGCATGGGCACGTGATGAGATAAATGCAGTTCTTGGTATTGCAATTAGAGTGCCCCCGTTGTTCCCAGATGAAACTGCCCAGACTCAGTGTTTTCGTCTGGGTGGTGGTGGAGCAAGCGTTACAGTTACCACACGGGTAGTGCCCTGACACAGGTGGTAGGTTCCAGAGCATAGCGTTCTGGGAGTTCTTCCTCTTGTCAAGGGGACGTGTGTTGATCAGGGTATCCCGTAGGTTCGCCGTTCTTTTAAATGCAAAACGTGGTTGTTCCATGTTCAGTGAGTCAGTGTTGAGTATCTTCCAATTCCATATGATGATGTTCTTCAGTTTGTTGGACAGAGGTGTAAAGGTGGTGACGCACGTGAGGGTGTTGCTTGTTTCTTTCACTTTAGTTTCGAGAAGGGCTTGTCTGTTATTATTCCTTGCTCGCTTTCTCGCGTTCCTCACTACCCTCTTCGGGTAGTGTCTGTCCAGCAGGTTCTCCTCGAGGTGATTGGCCTCAATTTCAAAATCCTGGGCGGTGGTACAGTTGCGTCGTATCCGAAGGAATTGGCCATACGGGAGATTCTCACGTAATGCCTTCGGATGGTAGCTCTTGAAGTCAAGCAGACTGTTGCAGTCGGTAGCCTTCCTGTGTAGTGTTGTCCTGATTGTGCCTCCTTCAAGGATGATCTTCAGGTCCAGGAATGGGATGGTTGAAATCACTTATAGTACCCGTGAACCGGAGGTGTTGGTTGAGTCCATTGATCGATTCCATGAAGGATTCACAGGTGGTCCTGGGTCCTCTCCATACCACACAATAGGGACAATATCCCTGTGGTTACTCCCAAGCCACCTCTCACCTATGTGGGTTACCATCCCTATTTTGGAACCCCTCTTCTAGTGCACACACACCACATCAGTTAGGTCCTGAAGAAACGCCATTGATCGTTCAGACTACTAGGCGTGAAACATGTCGACCTCTTGCTTAGTTACACGGGCACATTGGGCCTTACAGTAACTCACCAACCTTCTGGTTTTTAATCTACCAGGGGCACCACGCTATTAAAGGACTCCTCTGTGGATACCCCTAGGTATTTTTATCTATTCACTTTCGCATGCATTTTAACACTGCTTCCACTGGATCCACCCCACACACCCGCACTCACCTAAACGGCTTTTCTCTTAAAAGATCTCCGTGCAAGTGACCCTTCGGGGGACCGTCGGGCATTGCAGCGCCGGCCCGACGAGGAGCTAAAAAGCCCAATGATGAAGCATGACATCCCTCGGGGTGTGTGAGGGCAACTGAGAGGCTAGATTTGGCCCTCCCCTTCGGGATTGGATCCTTGATACTGGGGATGAACCTCTGCCTCTCTCTTTTTCTTCTCCTCTGATCCTCTGTTCTACTCCCTATCTTTCTTCACATTGACTGGGTGACATATTGCACCCTTAATTTGGAACAGTGTCCCCTATGATTTAAACCAAGTCTACAACACCAGCGGAGCAGGGGCGGGCGGGTGCAGGGTGCTCATGAGGGGTCGGGAGCCCAATGCAATCCTATGGAGATTGCCAGTTTTGGATTTTGGCTGCAGGCTCAGTCCAGGAAGACTTCCGGGAGGAACCAACAGCTGGGCAGGTAAGTTGGAGGGCTCTGGGATGTAGGTGCACCTCAGGTCCTCTTCTCCAGGGTGCCGGGCGGCCAGATGCAGGGGTGCCTTTTGAGGTCGGATTTCTCCTTCCAGGGCCACTTGTGGATGGTGGGTGTCCGTGCAGAGGCTACAGGTGATGTCGGGATTCCTGGAGGGGTCATCTCACGGTGGACTCAGACTCTGGAGCTCTGGGGTACCTCGCTGGGACTGGTGGGCTACTTGGACTCGGGCCGTAGGCGACGGGTGCTGTGGTGTTTACAGGCGTCGAGTTTCTTCATCCTCAGCAGGCTCACAGCCTGTCTTTGGAGTTTTCTCCTGAACAGAGCTGCTGTTCATAGGAGATCCGGTCTTTGTGGAAGGTAAGTCAGTCCTCCCAGGGGTTCTGTAGGTTGCTGGCTGCAGAACAAGTCCACTTTTGGGCAGGATCTCTGGAAACCGCAGACGGGTCGGTTGGGCTGGGCAGTGTCAGTTCTTCTCTACAGTCTCCTCTGCTGTGCGACTTCTTCCGTCCTTCTTCTTCGTAACTGGCAGCAATCTAGAAAGGCAAGGTTCAGGGTCCACCTAAATACTAAATTTAGGGGCGTTAGAGGGATGTGCAGGTCTGGACCTATAGGTCTCTTCCTTGGGGTGAGTACACCCCCAATTATGCCATCCTCCAGTGGGAGGGGATATGAGCCTCTCTAATTGGCTGGATCCCTTCATCTTCAAGATGGAGGGGACTGAGATGTTTGCTTCGCCTCGCCTCCCCCACCTGAGGGGTGGGGTTGGCAAAGGTTGGTAGAACCTCTCCTCCTAACCTTTCTCGCTGATTCTCCCACCCAAAGGGGGAGTCAGAACCGGTGGGAGCCAGCTGCTGGGGGCAGCAAAAGGCAGGGACTGCTTACAAAGGCGGCAGGCCTTTGAAGCTTCTCCTTCATGGAACCAGCCCATCCTGGGGGAGGAGACATGACACCTCTGCCCAGGATGGGCTTTGTTTCTGGGCCCAGAGAGCGGAGGCCCTCTACCCAGGGGTCCAGAAACCTGTCTGGTGGTGGCAAATGGCGGGCAGCCATTCAGGAACCACACCAGGGCTGGTTGTTTTTCAAGAGGCATCTCTAAGATGCCCTCTGAGTGCATTTTATATTAAATCCCACACTGGCATCAATGTGGGTTTAATGTGCTGATAAGTTTGCTAACAAACTTCCCAGGTTTCAGTAAAGCCATTATGGAGATGTGTAGTTCGTAATGACCAACTCCCAGACCATAAACACTTTATGGCTTTACTGCGCTTACAATGTCTAAGAATGAACTTAGACGATGTAGGGGTACAGTGCTCATGCAACTGTACCCTCACCTGGGGGCTAGTGCATCCTGCTAGAGGGGTGACTTAGCTAGGCCCCAGGCAGCGGGTTGCGGGCATGGCACATCCCATGTCTTCTCTTTTCTCTGCACCAAAACATGCAGCCTTCAATGGCAGTGTGTGGGTGTGAAGGTGCACGTCCTCTAAGGGTAGCACAATAGGTGCTGCATTACTTAGAGGCCTTCCCTGGTCACAGTGCCCTTGGTACCCATAGTACCTTTTACAAGGGGCTTACCTGTGGCCAGAGATGTGCCAATTGTGAGATCAAAGGTACAGGTTTGGGAAAGAACACAGGCCCTGGGAGCATCAAGTCAAAGCGCATCAAGTGTCAGGCAAAAAGTGGGGGCGGGGGGGGGTTCTGGAACAGAAACCCACTTTCCTACACATGCCCCCCCCAGCCTAAAGGCCAGGAGACTCAGCCAAACCTGGGAGAGTCTTCCTAGTCTTTCAGGCAAGGAAGAGCAGAGGAAGTGGTTTGAAAGTTGCAGGGCCTACAATGCCTTACATCTTACTGTCCAGGTCAGTCCCTTTGGGGAGCTGGCCTACCTCAACAATTTCAGGACATAATTCCCAAGGCTCCTTTCCAAGCTCTTTAATGTCTTTACCCCATCTTTTTAGTTTGGGTTCAGAGGTGCCTACCTCTGCAAATTCTAACTTAGCTAGGGCAAAACCCAGCTTACCCACAGAGGTTACCCACAGCTTGAGTAACTCCACCATGGCTAACAGGGTCAGGAGGCCTAACTTTGTAGTTGGCATGGAGCTAGACCACCATGCCAAGGACAGTGCTGCCATGAAGGCTAACACCCAGCAGAGGCTGCTGACAGCTGTCAGTGCCCAGAGCCACACCTTTAGCTCTTCACTAGTAGGTGAAGGGGCTAACCTACAGGCTTCTTTGGGGTCTGGTCGCATCTCTTCTCTTTAGGGTGGGGGGCCACTACACTTTGTAGTAAACACCCTTCTTCCACTCTCTGTTCTGTCAGCTGAGGAGCCACCAACTCAGGCTAGACAGTTGCCTGACTAGTCAGATCTTTTTGTGGACTATGGAGGACTTCACTAGTGCCAACTTTGGGGTTCTCCCTTATTGGGATAGAATCTCCCTTGCCCACTGGAACTGTGGCTAACAGGTGTCCACCTTTCCTACACAATTCTTGCTTTGTCTTTTGGGGCTTATCTGCACTAACTGAAGGTTCAGCCTTCCCAGATTCCTTGGGTGAGGGCTGGCACTGGAACAGTACCTTACTTTGCTCAGGCCAATGTCTGGGTGGTCATTCCCAAGGAGACAATCAAGGGGGAGGTCTTAATCGACTAAAACCTTTATCCTATTAAGGGAACCAGCTATTTCTAGGGGCACTACAGCCACAGGCCTAACAGTGACCTCCCCTGGGACAGCCCTTACTCTTTTTGTCTCCCCAGGGACATACTGGTTTGGGAGTACCAACGTGTCATGCACCACAGTGTGCCTGGCACAGGTATCTCTCAGAGCAGTGGTTGGGATTCCATTCATTAGGGAGAGGTGTGGCGCAGCAGCCAGGGTGGCTGACTCTGGAGCACTGGGCTCACAGTTCGATCCCCGGGGCTGGCGGCAGCTCAGCCCAGCACCGTGTGACACTGGGCAATAGCTCTCTTAATCGTCCCGACGGTCCCCTGTGCCTTGAGACCCTTAGGGGTGATTAGTTCGCGCTTTACAAAATACTGGGTTATTCACCAGTAGGTGGTGGAAGTGTCTACTCCCCTCTGGAATTTGCAACTCACCATTTGGGCCCATTTTCCAGTTGAAGGCTATGTGGACTTCCTCATCCGAGGGACTAAACTCATAGGCTACACTGGCAACCCCTGGAGCTACACTAGGGGCTTTGTTTGTAGGACAGCTAGGCTCCTTGGTGTAGTGTCCTGTCTTTTGACAGTTGTGACACCATACCATACCTTGTTGGGATCCCAACTTTTACCTTGGTACCCAGTTTTACATTGTGAGGTCTCTTTGGGCCCACCCTCCTGGACAGTTTTTTGAAGGGCTACCTGGGATTCCTTATTTTTACATTTAGGATGTTCACCCTCTTTCCCCTGGGGAGGTTTTCTAACCCCTTTCTTTTGGTCACCCCCAGTGGACGTTTTGTTTACCCTAGTCCTGACCCAATGGTCTGCCTTCTTTCCCAATTCTTGGGGAGAAATTGAACCTAGATCTACCAGATACTGATGCAACTTTTCATTGATGCAGTTACTTAAAATGTGTTCCTTCATAAACAAATTATAAAGTCCCTCATAATCATGCACTTTACTTCCAATCAACCAGCCACCTAGTGTTTTTTCGTTGAGTAGTCTACAAATTCCACCCAGGACTGAGTCTGGGATTTCTGAGCCCCCCTGAATTTAATTCTGTACTCCTCAGTTGTGAGTCCAAGTCCCTCAATCAGGGTACCCTTCATGAGTTCATGAGACTCAGCATCTGCCCCAGTAAGTGTCAGGTGTCTGTCTCTGCACTTATCAGAGAACAGTTCCAGAGAACAGTTCCTAAAGAGTCCCCAGTGACTATTCCTCACCTTCCTTGCTTCACAAGCCCTCTCAAAGGCTGTGAACTGTTAGGTGATATCATCACCATCCTCAAATTTAGGGACAATCCCTTTGGGGATTTTAAGGTCATAAGATTCTTCCATCTCTCTGTTGTTTAAATTGCTGCCACCATTGATGGGTCCTAGGCCCATCTCTGCTTTCTCTTTCTCTAGAGCTAGGAGCCTAGTCACTAGCTCTAGCCTTTTGGTCATCCTTGCTAAAAGGTGGTCCTCCTCAGTGAAGTTGTTCTTACTGTCTGGCATAGAGTCAGCCCTTCCTCTGTAGGATCTAGACCCTGTACTCCTTAGTTTGGAGGAGTAGGACACAAAGTTCCCATCCTCCCTAAGTATTTGAGAGGGTGAGTTTAAGACTTCATCATCCTCACTACTTTCCCCATCTGCCTGGAGATCTTCTCGTTCAGTAGTGGGGTGGTCCCGTGCATGCCCTGTCAGAAACTCCATGAGCTGTGCTCTGGTAGGGTTGGACCCAGTTCTTATTTTGTTAGCTTTGTAGAGAATCCTTAACGCTCTACCTCTAGGTTGGAGTAAAGGGTGAGGTCGAGCTCCTCAGCCGTCTTCTCTGCATTGCTCACTGCTTTACTAAAGTTGGTTCTTTTTTAAAAGACCTATCAACAGTTCTACATACTTCCCCCCCTAACTTCAGTGACTTTTAAGTTTTCTAAAAAAATTACTACAGTAACTTAATACAAGGCCCGAACATGACTTTTAGAAATTTGAAAAATAGTCAATTCAAAAAATTCGTTGTACTAATGTCAATTTTTGGATTCTTGTCGTGTGAACAGGTGTTGACTAACAGATGTTGACTGATCCAACAAATGCAAAGTCATAGATCCCACCGCTGATCCACCACTGTAGGAAGCTGGCTCTGTATATATGTAGGAAGGTAGGATCCTTCTAGCATGGTTACTCCCACTTTGTTTTGGTGTCAGTATTTTTATTTTTACTAAGCTGGCTGGGATCCTGCTAATCAGGACCCCAGCCACTCTGCTTCCACCCTAAATTTGTCATGGTAAGTACTTTAGTACCTCACAATTGGCTACTGGTGTACCCTGGTAAGTCCTTAGTATATGGTACTAAGGTACCCAGGGCATAGGTATACCAGAGGACTCCCATGGGCTGCAGCTTGTATTATGCCAGCCATGAGAGACCACTCAAACTGTGACTACATGCCTGCCATTCCAGCCAGTGTAAGCTGGTGGCAGCACCACTTACGACAAATATAAGTTTCCTTATATCTGGGTTCACTACACTTAAAACATATAAGTCACCCCCTAAAGCAGGCCTTTCAATCCTGTAGGCAGGGTGCTAGGTTATAAGTGTGAGTGCGCCCTGCATGAGCAGGACACCCCCTACAAACCCTGGAGTCGATTCTCCAGGCTTTGTAAGTGCGGTCAGCCATCTTGATACATATAGTGGCCATGCGTCACTACGCGGTGGCTAACTATATATTGGCTGTGCTGAACCTGGGCAGGTTTGGTATCAAACATGTTGGAATCATACCCCAACACCATTACCGGTGTCGGAGGTATGATTCCATGCACTGGAGGGGGGCGGGCTCCTCTGGAAAGTCCCCAGTACTCCAGATAACAGCCTTCCAGGGTCTGACAGCAAGCTAGTGCTGCTGCCGACCCCAGACATGAATCTGCCCTCCCGCTGCGGAGCTGAACTCGAGCAGGGGAGGGTAGAACAATAGGTTTCCTGGCACAGGGAGGTGTGACCACCTCCCAGACAGGACTTTGTGTATTTGGCTGGGGTGGGGGTGCTTGCCAGCGCCACCAGACTGCTTTGAAGGGCACATTTGATGCCCTCCTTGCATACTCCGGTTTGAGCCAGTTCAGGGAGCCCTTGCCTCCCGCTCTGGTGTGAAACTGGATAACGGACATGGGAGTATCCTCCCCTATGTGCTGCCCCTCCTCTGGGATGGACGCCCCCGAGTCATCCTAACCCCTTTCTTAGAGTATAAAAGGGCTTAACTATGGGTGGGTCCTCAGATTCATCGTGGGACAAGACTCAAGCCTGAAACCACGTCACTCTTCGACCGTCTGGACAGTTGGACATCGCCTGGAACTGAGACTGTATCAAGGAAGACTCTTGCGGCTCCTGGTCTCGCTGTTCTGCAAGTCTTCTTCATCGTCTGTGTTTCATCCAGGATCTTCAACAGACCTGTGGGCACAAAGGACACCCGAAGTAATCTCCTTGGAGTGAAGGAGCCACTCCCCTGCATCTGCAGGTACCGTAAGAAGCTGACCGGTCTGCTGCTCCTGGCGTCCACAAGGCTTGACCTGTCCTCTCTACAATTTTGAGGCCAGTATCCCTCGTCGGAACTGCTCGGACTGAACCCCTGTGCACTGCGTCGATTTGCTGTGATTGCTGTGATCCTTCTTAAACAAAAAGAACAGATGATTGACGGAATGCTGAACAAATTAAATATCCCCCCGTCACAGATCTGGGTTTAATCCATTTGTTTTTTGCACCACGCCATCCCAGTTTGGCCCAGCAATATGCAAATCAGTCTTGACCCTGCTCTTCATGGGAACAGTCCAGTGCGAACTGCCAGGCCAGGTCCTCCCTGGACCGCAAACAAGCATCCTGTGACTGGTTTCAGGGTATCACCCCTCATCAGCCAGACTAGCTTGAATCCAGTGACATAGTGAGCACGGGTCCCACGTCTGGGTAGACCCTTCCCATTTAGGGTGACAGAAGCAAAAAGAACAGATGATAGACGGAATGCTGAGCAAATTAAACATTCACCCCCAGTCACAGATATGGGTTTAATCCATCGTTTCTTTGCTCACCACGCCACCCCAGTTTGGACCCAGCCATATGCAAATCCGTCTTGACCCTGCTACCCAAGGGAACAGCCAGCCCGAACTGCCACGCCAGGTGCTCCCAAGACCGGAAACAAGCATCTTGGGACTGGTTTTGGGCTATCACCCCTCATCAGTCAAGACTAGATTGAATCCAGTGGTACAGTGAGCAAGGGACCCACGTCTGGGCATACCCTTACCACACAGGGCGACAAAAGCAAAAAGAACAGATGATAGACGGAATGCTGAGCAAATTAAACATTCACCCCCAGTCACAGATATGGGTTTAATCCATCGTTTCTTTGCTCACCACGCCACCCCAGTTTGGACCCAGCCATATGCAAATCAGTTATGACCCTGCTCCCCATGGGAACAGTCCAGTCTGAACTGCCAGGCCAGGTCCTCCCTGGACCGGAAACAAGCATTGTGGGTCCGGTTTCGTGTATCACCCCTCATCAGCCAGGCTAGCTTGAATCCAGTAGCACAGTGAGCACAGGACTCAAAATCCTTCTTAGGCATGGCTACCTATTGCTCCAGGTACATTTGTAAGTTTACCACTGTGAGTGGCCCTCTAAGAGATCTAACAAAGCAAGATACTCTGTTTGAATGCTTATCTTAATGTGACCAAAGTTGCAATTGAAAATGCAACTGAAATGGCTTACTTTGATCCGAAATTACATACAGAGATTATGATAGATGCAAGCCCGGTGGGGTTGGGCACAATTCTTGCCCAACACAATGGACAGCCCAATGCTCAGAAATGCATTGTGGCCTACGCTAGCCAGAGTCTAGCTCAGACTGAACGTGCTTATTCTGAACCTGAAAAAGAAAGCTTAGCTGTAGTATGGGTAGTGTGAACCCTTTCATGTGTTTCTGTACAGAAAGCATTTCCCCCTTGTCACAGATCATCAGGCGTTGCTCACCATTTTCAGAAATCCGAAAGCCAAGATATCCCCTTCATCGACAGGTGGGGTCGGGTCTGCAGGAGTACGATTACACTATTGTGCACAAATCGGGGAAGGATCAAAACCTGCAGATTACTTTTCACAAGTGCAGCTATGGCATCATATCACAACGTCCAAAGCAGCAGAGGCCTACATCAATTTCATAGTAAAGTCAAGTGCACCTGCAGCTCTTTCTATTGAACAGATTCTGACAGCTACTAGTACTGACAAATACATGTTCAAGCTTAATGAAATCATTGCAACACAATGAGGAAGTAAACATACTAGACCTCTTACAGATTATGTTGAGTGCCAGAAATGCAAGAATGTTCGGGAAGAAATTTCTGTTACACATGATGGTGTCATACTAAGAGGAGCAAGAATAGTTATCCCTGAAAACCTGAGGAAACAAGTTATTGGACTGGCACATGAAGGACACTGTGGCATTGCCGCCACTAAAAAAGCCCTCAGGGCCAAAGTTTGGTTCCCGTGCCTTGATGAACGAGTTGAAAGGGAACTAAAAGCTTGTCATCTGTGCAACTGTCTGTCTCCCAAGACGACTCAGCACCTGCGGAACATGTCTGAACTTCCTAAGCAGGCCACGGAGAGGATTGCTGTTGACTTCTGCGGACCCCTCAATAATGGACATCATCTCATGTTAGTTGTCGATAAGTACTCACATTTTCCTGTAGTGCAAGTCTTATCATCAACCACACATGACAAAGTCTTCAGGAGGCTGGATGACATTTTCACAGCATGGGGTGTTCCTTCGATTCTCAAATCTGACAATGGTCCACCCTTCACTAGCAGAGAGTTCAAAGACTTCCTTAATCATTTGAGCATTAACATCAGAAAAGTACACCTCTCTGGCCACAGGTAAATGGCGTTGTTGAACGATTTATGAGTACTTTGAAAAGGGTGGTTCAGCATGCTGCGCCGGAAGCAATCAACCTCAAGTCAGCTTTAGGCCCAGCCCTCCGTGCCTACCATTACACTCCTCATTCCACAACCGGAGAAACTCCTGCCACCTTTCTGTTCGGGAGAGCTCTTGGATCGAAGATACCACAATGGACCACCAGTCGGTCAATAGACCTTGACGAGATTCGTGTCACTGACACCTCTCACAAATGCAAAATGAAGGCTTACGCCCATAAGCGCCAATGCGCTCGAGACACGGTCTTCGAGAAAGGAGACCGAATTCTTGTCAAACAAAAACGGACACACAAGACTGACGCTCTGTTTGACGCTGAACTGCTAACAGTTATGGCGAGCAAAGGACATATGTTAACTGCCCACCGACCTGGAAAATCCATAACCAGAGACTCGTCACACTTTAAGCATTTGCCTCGATGTTTGTCGGCTCCAGACCTCATGATTGAGACAAGTCCACCTGAGTGCCTAAGTCAAGCATCCGACTCTTCTCCAGAGATGCCAGATGAAGGCGCCCCTCCTCTACCTCATACAATTAGATCTGGAAGACTGGTGCGAGCACCTCAACAGTTCATCGAGGAGTTATAATGTGTGTATGTGTATATATTTGTTTGTACTTTTTATTAACAAAAGGGTAGATATTGTGTCCTATGTTTGTGTCGACGAGGCCTCTAGTGGCCCTCGGCAGACTCCTTACAAGTATTACGTAATCTGTTGGGTGTGGTAATAAAGTTTGTCATGCAGAGCGTTCAGTTAACGGTTACATGCTGAAGAATACAGAAGTGCAAACCTGAGCTCCGTCTGTGGCATAGTCTGTTACATGCTCCTGGGGTGGGGAGGATGTCATACCAGCCACAGACCCAAATGTGAATGCCAGATTGGAGGCACTCTTCTGACACCATTGTGAATAGTTGAGCAACTCACTCACTAGCTCCAAGCAATTGTTTCTCTTCACATCTTTGAAATTCACGTTGCTCATTGACTCTCGATGATCTATGGCTCCCCTTCATCAGTATATCCCATTCACTGAACTCCAGTAAAGCTTTAGCATTAGTAAATAAATGTGTTCATAGCAGTCAAGTTTTCAGTTTGGCTATGTATGTCACCTCCATGTTTTTATTGTGTTTATGATGATGCTTTACGACGAATGAAGTAAAGCATGCATCTGTAGGTTATTAAAATTTTCAGAAATGACACCATTTGGTGGAATTTATTGATCTAGGCCTTGAACAGCTGGTAATTTCCCCCACTCATAGTGCTGGTCATACCTTGGATGGAATATGCTCCAATTACCACTCTCTCAAAATCAACTCCCCACTACCAATGGCCTGGACGGATCACTGGTTTATTCCATTTGAGATAAATCACAAGTCCACCAACATCATACAAAACCGTGCCAGCGGCCCCCCACCATGGTCCGGAAATGGAATAAAATGTTAATCAACCCTGATCTCAACACTATAGCACTAGACCTCAGACCCAATCTAACAGGTGACCTAGCTAGGGACTCACAACATTTTACCTCTTGGATGTCCCTACTCTGTAACACTCTAGCCCCCCCAGTCAACTTAAAAAGGAAAAACCCCATCATCAAAACCTCCCCCCCTTGGTTTACACAAAAATTGATAGATCAACATCTCCAATGTAGACAGCTTGAGCGCCGATGGCGAAGAAACTATAAATCGGAAGATCTTTCCCAGTTTAAACTAGCGTTAAAAACCTATCATAGCCTGATCAGACTAGAAAAGAAAGTATACTATTCCAAAGTACTCGCCTCAGCTGACCAAAAAACAATTTTTAAGATAGTGAAATTTTCACGCATCCCAAAGCACTCGAACGAGAAATCCCTCCCTCACAGTATCTATGTAATCAAATAGCGGATTTCTTTGAACAGAAAATTCAAAACATTCATGCCGATTTTAAGGATATACCTCCCCCCATCACTAATCCAACATCTAAAACCCAGAATAAAGCACACCACCTACATTCATTTCAAAGGATTGACTTGGAACAATCCCACCAAACTATCCTCTCCTGCGAATCAGGATCTCCTTTTGACTCCTGCCCCCTGAAAATCCTTCACACCATTGTGGACACTGTGAATCCATTCATAAATAGTATAATAAATGCATCACTTTCACTAGCAGAGGTACCCTCAGACTGGAAAATCGCGGCAGTTAAGCCCCTCCAGAAAAAACAGTTGGCAGACCCTACCACCCTCTCCAATCTCCGGCCTATTTCCTTATTTCCCTGTCTCAGTAAAATTACTGAAAGAATAGTCAACAGTCAACTCACGACCTTTTTAGAAACCAAAAAAACACCCTATCTCCAACGCAATCAGGCTTTAGGCCATTACACTCCACAGAATCAGCACTTCTACATACCGCGGATAGCCTTAAATCCGCACTGGACGAAGGGAAAAATGCAGTACTGATTTTATTAGACCTATCAGCAGCATTCAATACCATTTCCCATGAGATCCTGCTACATCGCCTCAACGCATGTGGCATTTCCCATCTGCCTTTGGCCTGGCTCAAATAATTTCTGACAGGCCGTCAGCAAGTAATCTCGCTCGGGCCCTACCAGGCAGCCATGAAACCTCTGCATATAGGTGTCCCGCATGGATCTATATTGAGTCCAGTACTGTTTAACATCTATATGGCCCCGTGTTAGACCTGACACCATTGGCGTGAGTCTCCCTTCCATTTTTTCGCTGTGCCTCCTCTGTTTTTTCTGGTGATAGATGCTCTGGGCGCTGCGCCACTGCCATTCAGTGCCGCAGCGCGGATGCTCCCTGTGTAAAGATAACATATGAATTGATGTATCCCTGATTGGCTTATTTGGTCTACCTGTTAGTCCCTAGTAATGTGGCCTGTGTGTGCCCAGGGCTAGTAAACCAAAATGCTGCTGGTGGGCCTGCAGCAATGGGTTGTGCCACCCACAGAAGCAGCTTGTAAATTGTGTCTCAGACCTGCCACTGCAGAGTCTGTGTGCAGTCCAGAACTGCCATCTTGGCTGTGAAGTGCACCCACTTCCCAGCCCCTGAACCTTCCCTTGGCATCATGTAAGTCCCCCTTATGGTAGGGTGCATTGTATGTGTAAGGTAGGACATGCCCTGGTGTATGTAGCATGTCCTGGTAGTGAATTACACCCAATTTCGTTTTTCACTACTGTAAGGCTACATGTTCCCCATAGGCCAGAATGGGCGGTTTGACTATTACACCCTATAGTCCTAACTGAGCCCAGGAACATGGTAGAAAGACGAATTTAGTATGCCTGAGCTCAGAATATTAAAATACATCTTTTAGTGGAGTTGATTTTTATATTCTGTGTTTGAAAATACTACTTTTAGAAAGTGAGTATTTTCTTGCCTAAGCCTTCCAGTGTGCTCTGCTGTCTTGTGTATTGACTGTCTGGTTTTGGAGGGGCAAGGCGGGCTGAGTCAGACCTGGGTTGAATAGAGAGGTCTCCTTCCTGAGTGAGGGAGGGGCAGCTGCTTGACCTGAATAGGGCTGTGCCTGGCAAGGTGAATGCTGGCTCCACCTCCTGCTGTGTGTCTGATAGCAGGCCCCCTTTTCTGAAAGAGAAGATGCAGAACTGGTTCTGGCTGGGTTCAGTGCCTGGTAGCTTGGAAGAACAAAGACTTTTGGGGTATAAATAGTTGTGCCCAAACCCCTAAAATTTGTATTGCCCCTGGATCTCAAGACCAACCTCTGTCCGTGGAACTGAAGGAAGCTGCAGGAGAGGACTGTCCTTGTGTTGTGTGCTGTTCCCTGGATTGGCCTGCAGTAGTTGTCATTGGACTGGAAAGAAGAGGGAAAAGGAGGTGTAAGAGAACTTTTAATCTTGAACCTGCAATCACCCAAGGGCTAGAGAGAGAACTAGCCTCCTGACTGAAGTCTCAGGCCCAGTAGACTTCATTTCGTCGCTAAAGCCTGTTAGCGAGCCGCCGCAGCCGAGGAGCGTCAAGAAATCCGTCGCACGGCTGCCGCTGAGTGCTCGCTGACCAAATCATCGCACCACACGCTTACAGATCGCCATTTTGTCGCTAACACCCGTTAGCGAGCTGCCGCAGCCGAAGAGCGCTCGGAAATCCATTGCGCCGCTGCCGCTGAGTGCTCGCTGCCCAAAGTCATCGCCCCGCACGTTTGCGGACCTTGGAACCATCGCTATCGCCCGTTTGCGAGCCGCCGCAGCCGAAGAGGGCTCGGAAATCCATCGCGCTGCTGCCGCTGAGTGCTCGCTGACCTGATCATCGCCCCGCACGTTTGCGGGCCTCGAAACCATCGCTAAGGTCCGTTTGCGAGCCGCCGCAACCAAGAGCGTGAGGAAAAACATCGCTATCACGCCTTAGCGGCATTTTGTGGATTATTGACACCCACACCCAGGAACTGTGAGTAAAAGGGTCGCAGAGACCACTGCCCTGAACTTTGCATTCCCCAATTGAACTATTTTTGCAGCATCAAGAGAGTATTATTTTTGTACAGTACAGTATTGTGGCTTTTTCGTTATTTGGTCTTGTGATAAACCTATATATAAAGATAACTATTTTTGATAACTACCTGTGTTGTGTCCCTTTGTAGTGCTCCTCACTGTATTACTGTGTATGGTCATAAATGCTTAACACACTGCCTCTGAGATTAGCCTAACTGCTCGTGCTACGTTACCGCAGGGGTTGTCAAAGGGGTGCAGCCCTTCACTCTGACTTAGAAAGAAGGGTCCCTGCTTGGACAGTGGCCATCCACTGCCAACCAGAGACGCCCATTTCTAACATTGGTGGTCAGCGGTGGGGATCTGGACTTGCGTTTGTGACCGCATACAGTAATTATAGTGTACACTACTAGTGAGTGCAGACCATAACGTACCACATACCTTTGAGGATTTTTTTTTTGTCTATTGTTGATTAAGAGTGCCAGTTATTGATACTATGGCCAAGCCCAGAGCCGTTGACCCAGAAGAGTACTCCTGGGAAGAGGAGAAGATAGATACCTACACTTCCAAGGAGCTCAAATTTTTTTGCGAGAAATTTACAGTCCCTACCACAGGTTTCACCAGGAAAGAAGAGTTTTGCAAGGCACTGAAGGCCTGGCTAGCAGCCAGGGATGCCCCTAGGGATATGGGAGAGCCTGTGGTGGAGGGAGAGAATGTGGATGAAGTGATTGATGTAGTAGGTAATAAAGTGCTTTCCAGGGAAAGAGAGAGACGCCATAATATGGAGATGGCTAAGATGCAACTAGAAGATCAGAGGGAGAGAGACCTCGAGAACAGGAAGCTAGAAACTGAGAACAAGAAGCTAGAGTTTGAAATGATGAAAATGAAGCTTGAGCATGAGAGAGCATTGAGGGAGCTGGAGATTAAGGCAAAGAGTGGAGAGACCTCCAGTCCCTCTGGTGGCAGCATACAAGTAGTACAGACGGAGAGCAGAGTATACATTCCTAAAGAAGTTATTAAAGATTTCCACAAGAGAGAGGATATTGGGCAATGGTTTGCCGCTTATGAAATGGCCATGGTGTCCCACCGGGTCCCTGAGAAGGATTGGGGAGCGGGGTTGTGGGGACGGTTTGTGAGTGAGGGGAGAGACACCTTGTTGGATCTGCCCCCAGAAAGGAGAATGGTTTATGAACACATGAAAGAAGCTCTGATGACCCGCTATGGGTTGACCCCTGAGATGTACAGACAAAGGTTTAGGTCCTGGAAGAAGTTGGAAGGTACAACGTGGGTTGAATATGTGTCTTTTTTTTGCAGAGCAATGGAACGCTGGGTAAAAGGTAGCAAAGTAGAAACTTTTGAGCAACTATATGATTTGATTGCATGGGAGCATCTATCTGATAACTGTTTTCCTGAGCTACGCCAGCACCTCATTGATTGCAGGCTGACTAACCCTAGGAAGCTTGCTGAGGAGGCGGACCGCTGGGTCAGCACCAGGGTTTGCCAGGGTCCAATGGGAGACTTCGCCAGAGGTGGGCAGGGTCCCCAGCAGAGAAGTGGGGGGGACAGGGGTCAACCAAGGGGGTTCCGCAGAGGGCCCCAAAGTAATGCCCAAGGGAACCAAGCCGTGGTGTCCCAGCCTCCCCAAGACAGGAAGCCAATGCCCCCGACAGGTAGGCCTGTTCACAGGGGGCCCCCTACTTGTTATCATTGTGGTCAAGTGGGCCACCGGTCCTTTGATCCCCAGTGTCCTCAGAGGGCTACTGCCGCACCCCCCCCCCGTGCGCCACCCCGCCAGATGGCTAGTGTAGCCTTGGAAGGAGAAGAGATGGATGCCCAAGAGGGGTGGGACCCTGTGCAGTTAACCCTTGTCTCCCTAGGAGACTGCGAGAAGGTCCCTAAACCTGCACTGCCTGACAACACTAAGAAATACAGGCAGTGGGTGACCATCAATGGCCATAAAGTGGAGGCTCTCAGGGACACAGGAGCAAGTATAACTGCTGTCAGCTCCCGGTTGGTGTCCCAAGAGCAGATTATTCCCCATGCATTCTGCCCAGTAGTGTCAGCCGACAACTCAGAGAGCCAATGTGAGGTGGCTCAGGTTCCCTTCGAGTGGGGGGTCTCAGGAACTCTTCAGGTAGCTGTGAGGCCCGCCATGCCTGTAGACTGTCTGTTGGGCAACGATTTGGAGAACTCCCCGTGGGCTACGGTGGAGAGGAGTTCTCACTTGGAAATGCTGGGTCTGCCTGAATGGGCGTGTGCCACCACTCGGTCCATGGCAGCCAAAAAGGGTGTTGAGAAAAGTCTGGAGCCTGAAAGTATGGCCCAGATCCCTGCCTTAGAGAGAAGGAGCAGGGGGCGCGGGAAACCAGCCCCCTTAGTTCCCACGGCCCAGGAAGGAGCAGACCTTAAGGGGGATGCCCTGGAGCCTATCGGGGAGCAAAGCAACGACCTGGGGGACCTGCCTGAGCTGACCCATTGGCAGCAGGAGGGGGGGCCCACCAGGGAGGACTTTTGTGAACTGCATAAAATGTGCCCTTCTCTTGAGGGTATGCGGCGTCAGGCTGCAGCCCAGGCAGCAGGTGATATGTCTGGTTCGCATCTGGTCTATTGGGAGAACAGTCTCCTGTATAGTGAGCCTAAGGCTGCTGAGCCGGGGTCTGCCCGTGTGCTGGTGGTACCCGAGTGCTTCAGAGCCTTCCTACTGGGGTTGGCTCATGACATTCCGTTGGCAGGACATCTGGGGCAGACCAAGACCTTTGAGAGACTGGTCACCCACTTCTATTGGCCCCAGATGCGCAAAAGTACAGATACTTATTGCAGGACCTGTGAGACTTGCCAGGCAAGTGGGAAGAGTGGGGGAAGATCAAGGCCCCACTCCAGCCCTTTCCAGTTGTGAGTACCCCATTCGAGCGAGTGGGAATTGACATTGTGGGGCCTCTGGACCCCAAGACAGCCATGGGCAACAGGTACATCCTGGTCTCGGTGGACCATGCCACCCGGTACCCTGAAGCCATCCCGCTCAGGACAGTGACGGCCCCCGTGGTGGGACGTGCACTGATGGGATCTTCTCCCGTGTGGGGTTCCCCAGAGAGGTGGTGTCTGACAGGGGGACCAACTTCATCTCCCAGTACATGAAGTCTCTGTGGGAGGAGTGTGGGGTAACTTATAAGTTCACCACTCCTTACCACCCCCAAGGAAATGGCCTGGTTGAAAGTTTCAACCGGACCTTGAAAGGTATGATTATGGGTCTAGAGGAGCCCCTGAGGCGTAAGTGGGACGTCCTCTTGCCATGCCTGTTGTTCGCCTACCGTGAGGTGCCCCAGAAGTCCTTAGGGTTCAGCCCCTTTGAACTACTCTATGGTCACCCGGTCAGAGGGCCTCGGAGTCTGGTCAGGGAAGGCTGGGAGCAATCTCCCAGGAAACCTCCCCAAGACGTATTTAGCTACATCTTGGCCTTCAGGAACCAGACTCGGCGTTTCAGAAAGATTGCTAAGGCAAATCTGGAAGCCAGCCAGGAGGAGATGAAACGTTGGCACGACCAGAATGCCACTCTGGTCGAGTTTCAACCTGGTCAGAAGGTTTGGGTACTGGCCCCAGTGGAGCCCTGCGCGCTCCAAGATAAGTGGACCGGTCCATTTGAGGTGGTGGAGCGCAAAAGTCAAGTTACCTACTTGGTGGACTTTAAGTCGCCCAGGAACCCCCTGTGGGTCCTGCATGTGAACCGCCTGAAGCCCCACTTTGCGAGGTCTGAAGTGGGCATGTTGCTTGCCACAGATGCTGGAATGGAGGAGGAGAGTGAGCCTCTTCCTGACCTCCTGTGCGCAGAAGAGAAGGATGGGTCAGTTGAGGGTGTGGTCCTCTCCACCACACTGACCCCTGAGCAGCAGAGAGATTGTCACCAGCTGTTGGGACAATTCTTAGATTTGTTTTCCCTAGTGCCTGGTGTCACTGACTGGTGCGTCCATGAGGTAGACACCGGGGACAGCCCCCCTGTCAAGCATAAGGCTTACCGGGTGTCTGACAGGGTCCGGGCCTACATTAAGGAGGAAGTCTCCAAAATGTTTGCCCTAGGGGTGATTGAGTCCTCTAGCAGCCCTTGGTCCAGCCCAGTGGTCCTGGTACCGAAAGCTGCTGCGCCTGGTGGGGCCCCTGAACTAAGGTTCTGTGTGGACTACCGAGGTCTCAATTCGGTCACAAGGACCGACGCGCACCCCATCCCCAGAGCAGATGAGCTAATTGATCGGCTAGGGGCTGCCAGGTACCTCAGCATGTTTGATCTGACGTCTGGGTACTGGCAGATCGCCTTGACTGATGGGGCAAAGGAGAGGTCCGCATTCTCCACACCAGATGGGCACTACCAGTTCCGTGTGATGCCCTTTGGGATGAAGAATGCCCCTGCCACCTTTCAGAGGTTGGTCAACCAGGTGTTGGCTGGGCTGGAGGATTTCAGTGCCGCCTACCTGGACGACATTGCAGTGTTCAGTTCCTCCTGGGAGGACCACTTGCGCCACCTCTGGGAAGTGTTGATGGCGCTGCGCAGAGCAGGCCTCACAATCAAGGCCAGTAAGTGCCAGATTGGGCAGGGTTCTGTGGTGTACCTAGGACACCAAGTGGGGAGTGGCCAGGTGGCACCCCTGCAGCCCAAGATTGAGACCATCCTGGTTTGGGAGCCCCCAAGGACCCAGACGCAGGTGAGGGCCTTCTTAGGACTCACGGGGTACTACAGGAGGTTTGTCAAGGGGTATGGCAACATTATTGCACCCTTGACTGAGCTGACTTCAAGAAGCAGCCAAAGATTGTGAACTGGACTGACACCTGTCAAAAAGCTTTTGATGCCCTCAAGACTGCCATGTGTACAGCGCCCGTACTCCAGGCACCCAACTTTGCTAAAGAATTTATTGTCCAGACAGACGCTTCAGAGCATGGGGTGGGGGCTGTTCTGTGACAGATCAATGAGGAGGGACTAGACCAACCTGTAGCCTTCATCAGTAGGAGGTTACTGCCACGTGAACAGAGGTGGAGTACAATTGAGCGGTAAGCATTTGCTGTGGTCTGGGCGCTGAAGAAACTGAGACCATACCTGTTTGGGACTCACTTCCGGGTTCAGACAGACCACAGGCCCCTCAGATGGTTGATGCAAATGAGGGGTGAGAATCCCAAGTTGTTGAGGTGGTTCATTTCCCTACAGGGGATGGACTTTACGGTGGAACACCGCCCTGGTACAGAGCACGCCAATGCTGACGGTCTGTCCAGATTTTTCCGCCTTAGTGATGAGAACTTCCCAGGGGATGGGTAGTTCTCCCCACATTTCAGCTGGGGGGGACACGTGTTAGACCTGGCACCATTGGCGTGAGTCTCCCTTCCATTTTTTCGCTGTGCCTCCTCTGTTTTTTTGGGTGATAGATGCTCTGGGCGCTGCGCCACTGCCATTCAGTGCCGCAGCGCGGATGCTCCCTGTGTAAAGATAACATATGAATTGATGTATCCCTGATTGGCTTATTTGGTCTACCTGTTAGTCCCTAGTAATGTGGCCTGTGTGTGCCCAGGGCTAGTAAACCAAAATGCTGCTGGTGGGCCTGCAGCACTGGGTTGTGCCACCCACAGAAGCAGCTTGTAAATTGTGTCTCAGACCTGCCACTGCAGAGTCTGTGTGCAGTCCAGAACTGCCATCTTGGCTGTGAAGTGCACCAACTTCCCAGCCCCTGAACCTTCCCTTGGCATCATGTAAGTCCCCCTTATGGTAGGGTGCATTGTATGTGTAAGGTAGGACATGCCCTGGTGTATGTAGCATGTCCTGGTAGTGAATTACACCCAATTTCGTTTTTCACTACTGTAAGGCTACATGTTCCCCATAGGCCAGAATGGGCGGTTTGACTATTACACCCTATAGTCCAAACTGAGCCCAGGAACATGGTAGAAAGACGAATTTAGTATGCCTGAGCTCAGAATATTAAAATACATCTTTTAGTGGAGTTGATTTTTATATTCTGTGTTTGAAAATACTACTTTTAGAAAGTGAGTATTTTCTTGCCTAAGCCTTCCAGTGTGCTCTGCTGTCTTGTGTATTGACTGTCTGGTTTGGGAGGGGCAGGGCGGGCTGAGTCAGACCTGGGTTGAATAGAGAGGTCTCCTTCCTGAGTGAGGGGAGGGGCAGCTGCTTGACCTGAATAGGGCTGTGCCTGGCAAGGTGAATGCTGGCTCCACCTCCTGCTGTGTGTCTGATAGCAGGCCCCCTTTTCTGAAAGAGAAGATGCAGAACTGGTTCTGGCTGGGTTCAGTGCCTGGTAGCTTGGAAGAACAAAGACTTTTGGGGTATAAATAGTTGTGCCCAAACCCCTACAATTTGTATTGCCCCTGGATCTCAAGACCAACCTCTGTCCGTGGAACTGAAGGAAGCTGCAGGAGAGGACTGTCCTTGTGTTGTGTGCTGTTCCCTGGATTGGCCTGCAGTAGTTGTCATTGGACTGGAAAGAAGAAGGAAAAGGAGCTGTAAGAGAACTTTTAATCTTGAACCTGCAATCACCCAAGGGCTAGAGAGAGAACTAGCCTCCTGACTGAAGTCTCAGGCCCAGTAGACTTCATTTCGTCGCTAAAGCCTGTTAGCGAGCCGCCGCAGCCGAGGAGCGTCAAGAAATCCGTCGCACGGCTGCCGCTGAGTGCTCGCTGACCAAATCATCGCACCGCACGCTTACAGATCGCCATTTTGTCGCTAACGCCCGTTAGCGAGCTGCCGCAGCCGAAGAGCGCTTGGAAATCCATCGCGCTGCTGCCGCTGAGTGCTCGCTGACCTGATCATCGCCCGCACGTTTGCGGGCCTCGAAACCATCGCTAAGGTCCGTTTGCGAGCCGCCGCGACCAAGAGCGTGAGGAAAAACATCGCTATCACGCCTTAGCGGCATTTTGTGGATTATTGACACCCACACCCAGGAACTGTGAGTAAAAGGGTCGCAGAGACCACTGCCCTGAACTTTGCATTCCCCAATTGAACTATTTTTGCAGCATCAAGAGAGTATTATTTTTGTACAGTATTGTGGCTTTTTCGTTATTTGGTCTTGTGATAAACCTATAAATAAAGAAAACTATTTTTGATAACTACCTGTGTTGTGTCCCTTTGTAGTGCTCCTCACTGTATTACTGTGTATGGTCATAAATGCTTAACACACTGCCTCTGAGATTAGCCTAACTGCTCGTGCTACATTACCACAGGGTGGAGCAGGGGTTGTCAAAGGGGTGCAGCCCTTCACTCTGACTTAGAAAGAAGGGTCCCTGCTTGGACAGTGGCCATCCACTGCCAACCAGAGACCCCCATTTCTAACACCCCACTTATAGAACTGATATCATCATTCAACATCGATACTGCATCTTATGCAGTCGACACTCAGCTGATTCTAACATTAGATAAACAATCTACCAATGCTGAAGTAAACTTCCAACATTGTCTCACAGAGGTCTTTCATTGGATGAAGCAGAATCACTTGAAGTGCAACTCGGAAAAGACTGAAATCATGCTCATAGGCAAAGCCAACACTTTAATCCCCAGTCGCTGGTGGCCACTAAATACCCCTCCGCCACCTAATACGGTGGAGGTAGTAAACAATCTTGGGGTAAAATTTGATTCTACCCTATCCTTCCGTCCGCAAGTACGATCAGTGGCAGGGAAGTGTTTTCAACTGATTAAATCCTTGAAATTCTTTTTTGACCTTCTCCCAGCCACCGCAAGAAAAACTGTTACAGCAGCCCTAATAACTTCTAGGCTTGACTACTGCAATAGCCTCTATGCAGGTACCAACAAAACTATCCTAAAAAAACTTCAGACCGTTCAACACTCAGCAGCCCGCCTGGTACTCAAGCTGCCACGTCGCTCCTCAGCATCCGCAGCTTTAACGGTGTTGCATTGGTTACCCATACACAAAAGAATGCTATTTAAGATACTCGTCATCACCTTTAGAGCTTTCAGGGCCACTGGATATCTGTATCTCAGATCCAGATTCTCACCCTATATCACCACACGCACCCTTAGATTTACTTCAGCAAATCTTTTAAAACCTGCCTGTTTCAAACTTAAAACTAGAGGAGGGAGATCAGTAACCGTCCTAGGGGCAAAAGCATGGAATTCAGTCCCCAGCCAGTTTTGTCTCATTCAATCTGAAGCTCGTTTCAGGAAATCCCTAAAAACTTGGATTTTCGGAGCCCCCGACTCTCTATGCTTCTCATTTAACACCTTCAGTCTCCCCAAGGCAACTCGGACTACTCTGTACCTTCTCCATCTATTTCTGCACAGCGCCAAGATTCTCCTTTCGGAGTGATAGTCGCGCTTTAGAAATTCCAGTTACAATACAATACAATCTAGAACCAACTTTGAAATAAGTGCAAACTCCTTGAGTGTTTTTACAAAGGCACCTTTTTTTACTCGATCATCTTGTAAGAAATTCTGCACACTGAGATTATGGTGAGGGTCAAAATCTGTCAGCTCTGCATAGATAACTGCCCTCCTACAGCCGGACAACTTTATGTTTCTACCTATGTAGCACTCTTGTCAATGCCAAATTGTTCTGCGTCATGCGGTTGATGGTCACATGTCAAGATGTCCGATTGTGGGACGGCTTGGATGTCCCAACCTTGTATGCCTGGTGCTCAAGCATGAGTTGGTGTAGGCTGCCCCCAAGACATTTGAGAACATTTGGGGCTCTGGATGAAGTGCAGCATTAAGTCGCAGAAAGGGGGTAGACTGGTTTCAACTCCTATCATCCATGAGAAGGTGGCATGAAAAGGTATGCAGCTAACGCAGTTGTACTTTTTGGAGGCACATCACTGTAGTAAATTAGGTATTGACACAGATGATGGACGGAATGCAGAGCAAATCGAACATTCACCCCCAGTCAAGAGCGCAGGGTCAAGACTGATTTGCATATGGCTGGGTTCAAACTGGAATGGCAAGGGGAGCAAAAAAACTATGGATTTAGGCCCAGATCTCTGTACAGGGGTGAATGTATGACATTGCTCTGCATTCTGTCCATCAATTTTTATTTTTGCATCTGTCACCCCGAGTGGGACAGGTGTGCCCAGACGTGGGTCCCGTGCTCTACTTGCCACTGGAGTCAAGCTATCCTGGCTGATGAGGGGTGAAACCCCAAAACCGGTCCTAGGATGCTTGTTTCCAGTCCAGGGAGGACCTAGCCTGGCAGTTCGGGCTGGACTGTTCCCATTGAGAGCAGGGTCAAGACTGATTTGCATATGGTGGGTTCAAACTGGAATGGCATAGGGAGTAAAAAAAACAATGGATTTAGGCCCAGATCTCTGTACTGGGGTGAATATATGACATTGTTCTGCATTCTGTCCATCAATTGTTCTTTTTGCATTTGTCACCCCGAGTGGGACGGGTATGCCCAGACGTGGGTCCCGTGCTCTCCATGCCACTGGAGTCAAGCTATCCTGGCAGATGAGGGGTGAAACGCCGAAACTGGTCCTAGGATGCTTGTTTCCAGCCCAGGGAGGACCTGGCCTGGCAGTTTGGGCTGGACTGTTCCCATTGGGCGCATGGTCAAGACTGATTTGCATATGGCTGGGTTCAAACTGGAATGGCATGGGGAGCAAAAAAACAATGGATTTAGTCCCAGATCTCTGTACTGGGGTGAATGTATGACATTGTTCTGCATTCTGTCCATCAATTGTTCTTTTTGTAAAAAGGTATTGTACTGGACATGTACTGCAATATAGACTTCGTCCTTAGAACGTTAGGTATTGCTGCTACTGAGCCTCAGGAGTGTCGTGTTTGATTTCTGACTGTTGAAGCTTCCAGAAAAACAATAAGACAAGAACTGGGGTAAGATGCATGATTCCTTCTTAATCCTCCCAGTTTGCCATTATGCTTCTAGGATGCGAGTGAGCGTTTTGCTCTGTTCTGATCCCGTGAGACCCGCACTGGCTCTAATACGGGTGAGTGGTCTAACAAACAACAGTTGGTTAAGTATACATATATGGAGAAGCGCTAAGCGGCACACCACCTTTTGTTTGCGAGCATGTGTGTACGCAAGGGTTACTTTTCGGATATTTTTTTAACCCGATCACGGACACGTGTACTTTCACGATATTGGCACCATTCATGCATGAATATTAATGAATTTGGGTGCAGTACCATGCCTCTGCGGTTTTATAACAGAGAACCCGAAACTACACGATCACTGATAGATTGGTCATTATATTGAGAGGCACACAGTCCACGTTTGTGGCAGAAGGGGTTTGCGCAAGGTGGTGCTAGATGCGTGTTTCCACACTTCGTCACCTTAAGATACAACATGGGGCATGAAGTGAACAAGGTGATACAAGGAAACAACATCATGCATGAAATAGCATTGCCCAACGTCTGACAGAATCGAAAAAAGACATTTAAATGTTATTTGTCTTGTCTGTTTCTTTTGTATTTCAGGTCAGGTCACAAAACAAGGTATAACAGTGCTTTGCTATTTATGGTGTGACTGATTACTTGGATGCTCACTACACATTGTTGAATCAGTCACCGAGTAGTGTAGGTTACATTATTTCGGTCCTGATGAATTGCCATTAGATCCCTTGTGGACTAGACTAGGCAAGATACATGTTGCCCTCGCATTTTAGCAAATGATCACGATTGCTCTCTAGGACCATTGAATCCCACATGAGCAACACAGTTTTTAATTAGGTTAGTGAGCTTCACCAGTAAAGTTTCCTCAAACCCAGCATCACTAGACCTATTTTAATTCACTTTTTTCAATCACACTACACATTCTTCACAACCCACACACCCACACCTCATCATACGGCAAAATTAAAAGATCACTGGCAAAGAGCCCCTTCGCGGTTGCCAGTCGGGTATTGCAGCGCCAGCCCGACGAGGAGCATGCCCAGATGATGAGGCATGACACCTTTCGGGTTGTGTGAGGGCATTTGCTCCTATTAGAGCTTATTCCACTGACCTGACAATCCACTAGTTCTCAATCCTTAATTTCTCCTAACTTTGTCTAAGGAACTGCACACTCTTGTATTTAAGTCTAGATGCCCGCCACCCCTACCCCCCGTGTGGCAGCACTAAAAGCATCCATTCGGTATCAGTACTTTACCTATGTGGACGACACACAAATCTTTCTTGCATTGATGTTTACTATAATGTAACAGCAGGCAGCTTAGGACTACCTGCATCCATCTGCTGACTGCACTGTGGCAAACATTTTCAAATTAAACACTAAAAGAGCACAGTGACTGCAGCTGGGTGACAGAGGACCGCTGCACCTCCAACTTTAGGCTGTGTAAACACTCAGTAAGACTTATTCTTTTTTCCATATTTTTGTGTTTTCTAACCGATGAAAACAACTCAAGGAGTCAAGTTTTTAAATGAGGATTTTTATTCAAAATCACATGACCGACATTATTTTTTCACATAAAACACTCCAATTGCTATGCAGATCAGAATCTTGAGGACACGTCCTTAATAGAGCACTTGTTAGCAACGTGGTTTCGTTTGGGCAAAATCTACTACCAATGAGATTGTTCTGCAGCACAACACACATATCAGCAGGTAGAAAATAATCTGGCACATCAATGCTGCAGGCTTCGATTCTACCACTTTTTACATCCAGGTTTAGTTTCACTTCCAGGTAGGTTTGCTTGTGAACTACATCAAAACTGGTGCTAACACTAAATCTTGGTGTTTTCCCATAAATCCAATCCCATGTCTGAAGCTCCTTAGTTTTATTATGAATTCCAGGGAACAAATCCTCATCTTTTGGATCTATTAGTTTAACATTGATGTCAGTATGATGATGCATAGCGTACTCTCCAGCCACGGAATCCATTACCTCTTGGCAGGATAAAGTTGGATCCACATCCCAGAGACTTTTTACCATAGCAGGAACACTTGGAGTAGCATTACTATGTATACCCTGAAAAGGACTTTTCAGAATAGTGGGTATCAGATGACTGTCTGCCTCGCAAAGCAGTGTGCAATGATGATAAGCCACAGTCCTTCCAAGTTTTGCTGCAGTACCTGAAATTTTAAATTTTCCATCTAGCATGAGATCGTATCTTTTAGTGTCCACCACGTTTAAGTGGGGTCTTGACCTTTTCAATGCTCTGATAATTAGTTTAAGGTTTTCCATTCGGTCATATTTTTTTTTAGATGTGAAAAAGGTAAAGTTGATGTTGCCTTGGTCGTGATAAACGGTTCCACCGCCACTTCTCCTTCTGGCTAAACAAACCCCTTTTTCTCTCATTAGGTTGAGATTACACTCTTTCCATGGATTTTGGTGCCGGCCAATGACAACAGCTGGGTTATTTATCCACAAGAAAAGGATGTGTCTGTCCTCTAAATTCATGTTATCATGAACCCAATCTTCCACTGCCAGGTTTCTATATACATCATTGGACACAGACTGCAGAACAAGACCACTTTTGGTGGTGCTCCAGAAAGACGACGCTGGAACTCTGTGTGTCGAAAGGAATTGGAAGCAGTTCATCAATGAGGATCTGCACAACATTCTGTAGAAAAAAATAAGGAAAAAATAAAACAAAGTTGTTTCTGGCTTCTTCTGTCTTATAGCATTTTGCCAACAAGAAATTGAGCTTTTTCTTCATAATCTCTACATTTCAGAACAAGCTCCAAACAGGTGGACAAGGTTTGGAATGAATGCATGTCTACAATGAAGAACTAAGAACACTGATCAGCTCCAACATAAAAGCATACAGAATATAAAACATTATTGCACAATATCAGTCTACATTAACAAGAATATAAAGTGTGAACGATCGACCAGACATGTTAGGAGCAGAGTGCATTTAGTGAAAGTTCAGTTATTCGATTTCATGTTAACAAATCATAAAAGAATACAAAATATAAAACGTTATTGCACATTATCAGTCTACATTTACAGAAATATAAAATGTGCACAATTAGCCAGACATGTTAAGTGCAAAGTGTGAAAAAAGTGCAGATATCTGCCACCATCTTAAGACCAATCTAGGCAATCAAGTTTTTCCTGCGTTGTAAAACTGTACACAAGTAACTGGCCACATAACAGATCGGTAAGGTTGGTAACGATTGTAAGAACAAGTAGGAGAAGCGACATTGCTTAAAGTTTAAACCACGTAAAATGGGTAATTGTAGGAAAGTGGGTTTCTGTTGCAGTAACCCCCCCCCACACACACTTTTTGCCAGGTTTCTGATGCACTTTGACTTGATGTGCCCTGGGTCCCTGCCAATCACGTTCCCAGGGCCTGTGTTCTTTCCCCAAAACTGTACCTTTATACCCACAATTGCCACATCTCTGGCCACAGGTAATCACATTGCAAAAGGTACCATCGGTACCAAGGGCACTGTGACCAGGGAAGGCCTCTAATGGCTGCAGCACCTATTGTGCCATCCTTAGAGACCATGCACCTTGACACCCACACACTGCCATTGCAGGATGCGCGTTTTGGTGCAGAGAAAAGTGAAGAGTCGACATGGCACACCTCCATGTGTGCCATGCCTGCAACCCACTGCCTGTGGCCTAGGTAAGTCACCCCTCTAGCAGGGTGCACAAGACCACAGGTGAGGGTACAGTTGCATGAGCAGTGTACCCCTACAGTATCGAAGTCCATTCTTAGACATTGTAAGTGTAGTAAAGCCATAAAGAGTATATGGTCTGGGAGTTTGTCATTACGAACTCCACAGCACCATAATGGCTTTACTGAATTCTGGGAAGTTTGGTAGCAAACACTCTCAGCATAATAAACCCACACTGATGCCAGTTTGGGATTTATTATACAATGTACTCAGAAGGCATTTTAGAGATGCCCCCTGAAAAATAACCAGCCTCTGATGTGTTCCCTGACTGGTAAACACCAGCCTGCCACCACAAGACAAGTTTCTGGACTCCTGGGGTGGGAGCCTTTGCTCCCCGAGCCCAGAAACATACCCTTTCCTGGGCGGAGGTGTTCACATCTCCCCCAGGTCAGGAAGAGCCATCTGTGGCAGGGGAGCTTCTAAGGCCTTACCGCCTTTGCAACGTGACCACCAGCCTCTCCTGCTATCAGGAGCAGGCCCCCTTCCTGTCTCACCCCCTTTCCGTCAGGAAGACAGGTGGGAAAAATTAAAATAGCCCAGAAGGTGTGCCCACCTCTGCCAATCCCACCCCTCAGGTGGGGGAGGCAAGGTGAAGCCCACTCTTCAGTGCCCGCCATCTTGCAGATGGCAGGCACTCTCCAATCGGGATTAGAGATTGTGTTCACTCCCCCACTGGTGACCACTACTCATTTCAAGGCCACCTCTAAGAACTGCTTACTACTATACAAAAGTTTCCACCCAAGACACCTTCGGGATAATCTCCCATATGGACAATTCCTGCGTCTGAGAAGGAATTGTACCGAGATTAAAGATTTTAAACAACAGTCAGGTGATTTAAAGAAGAAACTTGAAAAACGCCAGTACCCGAATATGGTAATTGAAAAAGCATACAAAAGAGCTCGCAACAATTGCCGAGAAAGCCTACTGGAGCTGCAACAACGCAAAGAAGTAGAAAATCGCCCATTTTGCATTACGACATTCAACACAAACTCTAACGAAATCACAAAAATTGTGAACAAGCACTGGCGCATCTTGAATAGTGGAGGGATGGATATCCCAAAACCAATTTTCTCCCACAGGAGAGGAAGAAGTATCAGGGACATGGTGGTGCACACTAGACCCAAAAAAACAGAACCCGTGACACAAACAATGTTATTACCACCTATTTCGGGCCACCATCCGTGTGGCATGTGCCAGGTCTGCAGACTCACCAAAAGAAGTAAAGAAATAGTCTTCCGCAACGGGACGAAATGGGATCAAAGACATTTCACCACATGCAACACCAAAAATGTTGTTTATCTGATCTCGTGCCCGTGCCGATTAGAGTATGTGGGCATGACCACACGCCCAATCAAAATCAGAATTGGAGAACATAAAAGTAATATTAAATGTAAAAAGAACTCCACTAAGATGTCTGCACATTTTCTAGAGGAAGGCCACAAATGGGAAGATATCGCCTGGACTGTGATAGAACAGGTCCCAAACGAGAAACACCTTTTTGAAAAGGAACAAAGATGAGTGTTTCGTCTTAGGACTCATGATATAGGGCTGAACGATGACATTCCTTGGAACCAATTGTAAATGTACCAAGAGTAACTGAGCACACAAATTGAATATGAACGGTGAACACGAGAGGTGGTCTAACACCTAGAGACATTCCCAATCGCCTGTGTGGTATTTTTGCATACCTTGATTGGTTGCTGTATCGCTCAAATAGCATTTTATATCACAGCAACAGGAATCTACAACAATATGAATCCGAAGACACCACTAGACCTAAATGGAAGCATGGCTCACACAACCATATCACACATACATGTCCATCTGAAGGACATACGCAAAGACATAATGAACTGTTGTCTCTCTTCTTTCATACATTTTTTGACGTTTGTTTTTACCATATTTGGAGTATCCATTCGGCTAAAAATCCCTGTTTTTCTTAAGAATTCTGTAAGGGGCCATATATATACACTTTTGTATCAGGCGTGTATATATATATTTTTTCATCAGGCGTATATATTTTTTCATCAGGCGCTTATTTGCCACCAATGCCCTTTCTTTAGGAATAACCCAGGTGTTTATAAGGACAATTTCTTTTTAAATAAAATTTTTCTTTTACAGACTGTTCTATTTTTAATCTGATTTAGCCGGGATTACTTTTTCACAAACAGGATCCAGAAAAGTAATGTTTTCCATGCCGCTTCTACATAAATCAAGAATACCAACATACAGGAAGTGCAGTTTTTAGTACCAAGAAACAGCACTTTTCAGGCGGCCATTTAAATTTTTAGAACGTTCTAGTGTTTCTGCTACATCCAATTCCCAGCGCGCCAACCACGAAGCATGCAAACTGAAATACAGAACCCTCACGCCCAGTCTCTGTTCCCACGAGCCACGAGAAGGTAATACCAGGTTGTGATGGCAGCATCCAGCAAGTTAGACGATGGCAAGTCTTGAAAACAGCCGCTTACCGAGGCACAAAAATACGAGTTACCGTAACTCGTAACCAGTCTTTTTATCTATCTTTTTGCAGTGTCTGACCGCATGCGCCTTCACCTATCGTGACAGCTCAAGGGGCTTATCGCATTTTGAATCTAAGTATGTACTCTAACTGTGTCACGTATTTGGCTTCATAAACGTGCCGCTTAAAACCTAACGGCACCAAGCACCAGAATGCATGATTTCGAGCTACGGGTGAATGTTTTTTAGCTTTATCTTTAAATATCGGGCGTTCCAAGGACCCAGTATACACACGGGCGCCGCCAATAACCTAAATAACCACGGGTATGAATGTGAATAGTATGTCTGGCACGAATGAATGGAGGAGCACCTATAATCGATCGTGAACAGTGTTTTTAGATTTTGTGATTTAGCAAGTTTGCATAAGTAAGGTGGAACATTTCTCCTCTCTCTCCTCCCCCCTTAATGAGCCTGAGTGAGAAAAATATATCACTGTGGTATTTACCACGATCTCACTGTTTGTTTTACATAATGAGTGAGTCACTTGAAAAATATATCACGGCAATTTGCCACACGCCGCATTGGTTCGTATGATGGTGATGTCAAATGTTGCGCAAATGGTTTAAAGTATTGTCATTACTTTGTTCTTTTTCCTTTCCAGAACGATACAAATATACCAATAGGGTATCATCGGATATGCATTTTGGGGGCATCATTGTGTGCACCGAAAGACTTTAGGCATATACAACTTTGGAAATTACTATTCCATTAAGTAAAGTAGGGATCGGTCTTGGTCCTGATGATGAGAGCCAGGGGGATGGCTTTCGAAACATGTTGACCCTGTAGAAGGTGACACATCACAGTACACCCTCTACACCTCCCCATTTTAACGCTCCCAGCTAGGGAAGGCAATAAAGTATATTTTTTCCACTAGCCAGGGAATTTTTAAATTACATACACCGCGATTCCCTCACGACCCTACTATCCCTTGCACCACACATAACTTCTATCATAATCTTGAGTGCTCCCGTGTCTACGTAGGTCGTAGCACGCCCCGCCCCGTAGAGGGACGGGAAGGCCCCAATGATGAAGCATGACACTGAATTAGGCATCAGTGTGTGAGGGGCATTTTAAAAACTTCAA
This sequence comes from Calotriton arnoldi, assembly GCA_963921515.1. Classification (NCBI taxonomy): domain Eukaryota; kingdom Metazoa; phylum Chordata; class Amphibia; order Caudata; family Salamandridae; genus Calotriton; species Calotriton arnoldi. The sequence goes on along the minus strand of CAWUFW010002237.1, from coordinate 1,626,392 downwards.
GGAATTCCTTCTGATCAATTTCAGAAAGGTACCCCGTAGTAACACCTTTCACACCATCGTTACAACTACAGCCTTCCAGGTTTGATAGGCGTAATATAATGTAATGGTAGAATCTTTTTGTTGATATACAGTATTTTAGGAGGACGATTCTATCAGAGTTTCCTCTTAACTCCTTTTTTGTTTTTGAATAGTGAGCATACCAAGGGTGTAGTCACCCTAAGGTCAGTAGCCCATTGGCTACTAACCCGAGACCCCTAAAACGCCCCCTAAATACAGTATTTAGGGGGCAGCCCTGAACCCAGAAGGAAGATTTCCGCAACCTACGAAGAAGGACGAAAGAAGACGCACAGCAGAGGAGACTGCAGAGAAGAAATGACTTGGCCCTAGCCCTACCGGCCCTTCTGCAGTTTCCAGAGATCCTGCACTTGTCCTGCAGCCAGTGACCTCCAGAACCCCTGGGAGGACTGTCTGCCTTCAACAAAGACTGGATCTCCTATGAACAGCAGCTCTGTTCAAAAGAATCTCCAAAGAAAGACTCAGAGCCCGCAGAAGACAAGATACCTGACCCCTGGAATCACCACTGCATCCGTTGCCTACGGCCCGGGTCCAAGTGGCCCACCGGTCCCAGCAAGGTCCCCCAGTGCTCCAGAGTCCGAGTCCACCGTGGGTTGACACCCCCCCCTTCCCCACGGGGGGGCCTGCAGCCTCTGAACGGAGACCCCCCCTCAACCGCGAGTGGCCCGGAAAGGTGAAATCTGACCTCAAAAGGCACTCCTGCATCCAGCCGCCCTGATCCCTGGAGAAGAGGACCAGAAGTGCACCTACGTCCCCAAGCCCTTCAACTTAACTGCCCAGCTGTTGGTTCCTCCCGGAAGACTTCCTGGACGGAGCCTGCAGCTAAAAACCAAAACCGGCAATCTCCATAGGATTGCATTTGGCTCCAGACCCCTACTAAGCACTTTGCACCCGGCCGCCCCTGCGCCGCTGGTGGTGTGGACTTAGTGCAGACCTGGGACCCCCTTTGCCCTGACCTTAACCCTAGGAGCTTGGCTCCCAAGACAGAGTGGCCGGCCTGTGAGCAGCCCCCAACCAAGGTGCCCCCTAGCCCCGTTGGCTAACTTTGGCATCCTGCACTCTGCACCCAGCCGCCCTAGTGCTGCTAGTGGTGCAAATTGAGTGCCAACCTGGACCTTGGAGAACCTTGGTCCTAACCACCAAAACTCACCCTTGTGAGCCAAGTACTTACCTCCAAAACCGATAACCATTTTATTCCCATAGGATCCCATGTTGTAAGATTTTGGGCTTGAAATTGTTCTAAGTGTGGACTTTCTAATGTATGGAGAAAAGTGAATTCAATTGCACAGTATGAAAGGTCGTACTTACCTTGTATGTAGAACTCTTAGGGTGTGGTAACTAGGCATACCACCCCAGTACTCAAAAGTAATCTAAAGTAACTCAAAAGTAATTTACAAGTATTTACTGTATAGTACCGACTGCATTTAAAAGTGATACAAACCTGCAAGAATTGCAATTCCAAGCACAACTGCATTTCCTTGAACAGTCTTGCATTTGAAGGTATATTTTATTCACCTGTGCTAAGTCCTGCTTTGTTCTAAAATAAAAAAAATATTTAAAAAAATGATTCTAAAATATAACCTAAGTATATCTTTTTTATACTTACCTAATTGGTCTGGATTCTGTCTCTGAGTGTGTATATCCATCATTGATTGAGTGAATACAATAAATGCTAAACACACCCTCTGGATAAGCCTGACTGCTCGCCCACACTACCACAAAGAGAGCTGTTGGTACTTACCTAATTTAGCCTCTGCTATACCTCTGGGGACTCCCTGGACTCTGTGCACACTATACATTACTTTGGTATAGTATATACAGAGCCAGCTTCCTACACTGGGCCCACAAAGGGGAAGCTTCAAGGGCCTGCCACCTTTGTAAGCTGTCCCTGCCTTTTGCTGCTCCCAGCAACTGGCTCCCACCGGTTCCGACCTCCCTACTTTGGGCAGGAGAATCAGAGGGAAAACCAAGCTAGGAGGAGAGGTGTGCCCGTCTTTGTCAACCTCACCAGTCAAGTGGGAGAGGCAAGGTGAAGCACACATCTCAGTCCCCTCCATCTTGAGGATGAGAGGACCCAGCCAATTAGAGAGTGGTTCATGCCTCCATCCCACTGGAGGGTGGCATAATAGGGGATGGACTCACCCCAAGGAAGGGACCTATTGGTCCCGACCTGCACACCTCTGTAAACGCCCCTAAATTTAGTATTTAGGGGCGACCCTGAACCTTGCCTCCTCAGATTCGAGGAAGAAAGAAGAAGGACCAAAGAGCCATGCTGACCCAGGAAGAAGAGGACACCAACTGCTTTGGCCCCAGCCCTACAGGCCTGTCCCGACTCAGATTTGCCTACAGCAGAAACCCCGGCATGTCCATCAGCCCCCCCAGAACCCAGAGGACCTGCCCTGCCTTAATCTCACAGACTGTCTCCCGTGAGCACCGGATTTGCTTAACCAAAAACTCCAACACAGAACCCGGATACAAGTGACTCCGCAGTTCTGCATTACTCTGCACCCGAAGCCCACGGCCCGAGTTAGAGTGGCCCAACACCACGAGGAGGTCTCCCGGCGATCCTGACCTGGGATCTGGTGATCTCCGACCTAACTCGAGCTTCAAGCTGATGCCTGCAACCTCAACCTGAAGGGTCCACCGCGACCGGAGCTGGTAAGAAGATCCAATGCCTCAAGACACTCCTGCACCCGATGCCCCACAGTCTTGGGTGTCCCAACCGACGGTGTTCAGGCATCCCCCAAGAACCCAACTTACCTCTCCTGCCGGTGGTCGCCTTCAGGAAACCTTCTTGCCCAAACCTGCAGCAATTTGTTCTAGCCAGAGATCTCCATTGCAAACCACAGGGCTCAGGACATCTTCTTGGCACTCTGCATCCGGCCACCTCAGAGCTGCTGGTGGTGCAGCTCCTGTGCTGATTGTTGGTCCCTGCAGTGCTGATCCTAACCCCAGGAGCTTTGCTCCCATATCCGAGTGGCCTGCTCGTAAGCAGTCCCCAATCGACGGCCGCTTAGTCCCATTGATTAACATTGGGCCTCTGCACTCTGCACCCGACCGCCCTACTGCTGCTGGTGGTGCGATGCGAGTGCCTAACTGGACCTTGGGGAACCTAGGTCCTAACCCCCAAAAGCCATACTTGCAGGTCGTTTACTTACCTGTAAACCGTGAAAATTCCCCATAGGAACCAATGTTATGAGTTTTTGTTCCTAAAATGTTTTGTGTTGAACTGTGTTTTGTATGAAAGAAAAGTAGCTGTGCTTTAAACCAAAAGGTGTCTTACTTACCTTGGCATTGTAGGATCCACAGTGTGATATCTAGGCATATCACCCCGAGTAGTCGATGTAATCCAAAAGTAATCTCTATATGCCACATGTATCAACATTTGTAATAGCGATTACCTAATTGCGATTTTCAGCGAATCGCAATTAGGTAATCGCTATTACAAATGTATGAAACTCCAAGAGTTTCATATAGCGATTCGTAAGGGGTCGCAAAATGACCTACCTCATTTATAATAATGAGGTAGGTCGCAATTTGAGACCCCCTGGGAATCGCTAAAATCACTGGCATGGTGGCTTGCTGTGGTCAGCAGACCACCATGACCGTGACTGCTTTTAAATAAAGCAATCCTTTTTTTTTTTAAATGCAGCTTGTTTTCCTTAAAGTAAAACAGGGTGCATTTAGATAAAAAAAATGAATAGTTCACTTTTCATTTTTTAAGAGCAGGCAGTGGTCTGTGGGACCACTGCCTGCTCTTAAAAAAAGTATTTGCATACATTCACAAAGGGGAAGGGGTCCCTTGGGGACCCCTTCCCATTTGTGAATGGGTTACCACCAACTTGAAGTTGGTGGTAAAATGCGAATGTTTTGCAACTGCTTTCACGGTCACAAAACATTCATACACAACGTTACGGTTTGTTATTTGGAAGGGACGCCTTAAACACGCCCCTTCCAAATACCGAATCGCAAACCCATTTTGCGATTTGGTAACAGGTTACCGAATCGCAAAATAGGGTTTGATACATGTGAAAAGCATTTTTTGCGATCCCAAATGGCCCGATTCTGAGAATTGGACCATTTGCGAATGCAAAAATGCTTGATACATGTGGCCCTATGTATTTTAAACTGCTTTAAAAGAAAATATCAACCTGTAATGATTGCAATTTCAACCACAACTGCATTTCCTTGTAAAGTTTTGCATTTGAAAGTATATTTACCTTACCTGTGCCAAGTCTTGCTTGGTTCTAGAAATAAAACATAAGTATATTTTTTTTTACACTTACCTCATTGTTCAGGATTCTGTCTCGGAGTGTGTGCCATCAGCCTTGATTGAGTGAATACAATAAATGCTTAACACACCCTCCTGATAAGCCTAACTGCTCGACCACACTACCACAAAGAGAGCTGTGAATGATTATTTAATTTAGCCTCTGCTATACCTCTGGGGATCTCCTGGACTCTGTGCACACTATACCTTACTTTGGTATAGTATATACAGAGCCAGCTTCCTACAGTAATATAAAACGTTTTCTCAAATCCTTGAAAAAAGTTATAAAAGAACAGGTTGTCATAAAGTCCTTTGTGCTGATAAATTGTCACATGGGCATTTGTGTAAGTTTTCAGATCAATCATTTGCAATGGGATATGTTACCAAACGATGAATGGTATCAAGTCTGAAGTGAGTCAAAACAAACTTATGACAACTGCTATGGACAGACTTGAGATAGGGTTGCAAGTCAAAGATAGCCAAAATCATATGGGTCTTAATGACACTGGGTTTTGTTAGTTCTGTAGCCAATCTTGTTTCCGCAAACATCAAAAAGCGCATCTTTTTTAGGTCCTTCCTAGAAATAGACTGTAAAGAACAAGTTACTTACCTTTGGTAACGATGTATCTGGTAGAGACATATATTAGTTGTAGATTCCTTACCTTAGAATTTCCCCCAGGCGTCAGTCTGGATCCGGAGATTTTTCGTCAGCAGTACCCCCAGAATGTCGATAGGAGGCGTCGTTCGCTCCGCGTCTGTCATCGGCGACATGGGCGCCGGGATGACGTCGCGGGACCTATATACATGCTGCCCCTGCGCGCTGACGTCAGTTCTTAACACGACTTTCCATGCCAGAAGCGCAAATCCATGAAAGACACTGACCACTGGCACGTCAAAACTAGGGCCCTTTAGCAGAGTCCCTATCCCTAGAAATCAGTTCGCAGACCGGGGAGGATGGGTGGGGCGGTAAGGAATCTACAACTAAAATATCTCTCTACCAGGTACATCATTACCGAAGGTAAATAACTTGTTCATCTGATAGAGAGTGTTAGTTGTAGATTCCTTACCTTAGAATAGATAACCCAGCAATACCATCCCCGGAGGAGGGTCTGCGAACCAAGATCAAACTAGGAAGTCCTGGAGGACCGAATGGGCAAAGTACCCGTCCCTCTGGACTTGGCTGTCTAGGCAGTAGTGTCTGGCGAATGTGGGCAGGGATGCCCACGTCGCTGCCTGACAGATATCAAGGAGTGGGACTCCGCATGCTAACGCAGTGGTTGCCGCTGCTGTTCTAGTGGAGTGAGAACGCAACCCCACAGGAGGTTCCGTCTTCACCGAAGCATAGCATATTTTAATGCAGAGGACAACCCATCTAGAGAAGGTCCATTTTTGAATAGCCCGACCTTTCTTGGAGCCCACATAGCCAATGAAGAGTTGATCATCGACCGGAAGTCTTTAGTACGTTCAAAATAAAAAGACAACGCATGTTTCTGATGGATATATCTGCCTGTGGATTCTTTATCTTTTGAACTACCTCACAGGTAGATACTGTATCTACCAGAAAAAGCGTTACTGAAGGTAAGTAACTTGTTCTTTGGGTCCAGATGGTGGAGTCTCTCCTCCTCATTGGAGGGATGCGGGGAGGGTAAAAGGTGGGCAAAGTGATGGATTGTCCCACATGAAAAGGCTTGACCACTTTAGTAAGGAACAAAGCTTTCGTTCGAAGCACCACTTTATCCGGAGGGACAGACAGATAAGAAGGCTAGGAAGACAGAGCCTGGAGCTTGCTAACTCTAGAGAAGAGGTGATGGCAATAAGAAAGTATGTACAAGAGCACCTCTGAAAGAGGGGCAGGAAGGGGATCAACAGCCTTTGCTGTGCACCATGCCACAAATTTGTTCCATCTACAGCCATATACCATTTTACTGGAGGGACGCCTGGCTGCCAAGTTAACATTACAGACTTCGGGAGGAAGGTCGAAAGCTGTCAACTGATGCCGCTCCATCTCCACGCAAGGAGGTGGGGGCTGGATAGGGCCAGGTGAAGAACCATCCCCTGCTGCTGCGAAAGAAGATCCTTCCGAAGGGGCAGTCTGATCGAAAGATCGATGGCCATGCTCAGAAGGTTGGAATACCAGACTCTTTGCGCCCAATCTGGAGCTACAAGAATGACTTGAGCCCGATTGTGCTTGATCTTCTTGAGTACTCTGGGCAGAAGTGATATAGGCGGAAAAGCGTACAGGAGGGCGAAGCTCCACTCGCAAAGAAAAGCATCGCTGAGCAAAGGCCGCCTTGGAAACTACAACGTGCAATACTGCTGACATTGCGCGTTCTCTTCAGAGGGAAACAGATCTAACTAAGACTCTCCCCACCGCCAAAAGAGACCTTGCGCCACCTCAGGATAGAGACACCATTCGTGATCGAACAGGCACCGATGGCTGAGTTTGTCTGCTATGGAGTTCAAAAAGCCCGCCAGGTATTGAACCACCAGGGTTATGCCCTGATGTTCCAGCCATGTCCAGAAGCGGAGAGCCTCCTGACAAAGGGTCCATGATCCCACCCACTCTGTTTGTTGCAGTACCACATGGCGGTGGTGTTGTCAGTGAACGCCTGCACCACTTTCCCCTTGAGAGAGGGAAGGAATGCCTTCAGTGCCAGTCTGATCGCCCGGAGCTCCAGAAGGTTGATATGGAGGCCGGACTCCGAAGGAGACCAGACACTTTTGATCTCCCCCTCTCCCAGATGTCCGCCTCATCCCAGGAGTGACGCATCTGTCACCACCATTAGATCTGGTTGGGGAGGAAGAGGGATCTGCCTCCGACCCAATTTTGGTTTGTTAGCCACCACTGCAGTTGGTACGCAGTTCCCTTCCAGATCAGGACGTAGTTGGAAAGATTCCCCTGATGGAACTTCAGGTCCCGTTGCAGAGCCCGCATATACCACCTGGCATGACCCACCAGCAGGATCCATGAGGCCATGAGGCCCAGCAGCTTCAGAGTCATTCTCTCCAAAATCCGAGATAGAGGATGAAACATTGGTATGTTAGCCCAAATATCCCAGACACGCTGCTCAGGAGGATAGGCCCGATAATGCACTGTGTCCAGAACCACCCCAATGAAAGGGAACGTCTGAGAGGGAGTCACGTGTGACTCCGGCATGTTGATAGTGAATCCCAGTGAGTGCAGGAGGTCCGCGGTAGTCTGGAGATGGGTGACGACAGCCTGGGGCGAGCCCGCCTTCAACAGCCAGCTGTAAAGCTAAGGGAAAACTGGTACCCCTGATCTGTGCAGATGAGCTGCGAACAACGCCATCACCTTTGTGAACACCATTGGGGCACTGGTAAGGCCGAAGGGGAGAACGGTAAACTGGAAGTGCTCGAGGCCCACCGTAAGTAACGTTTGTGGGCAGGCAGGACGGGAATATGAAAATAAGAATCTTGCAAGTCCAACGCTACCATCCAGTCTCCTGGGTCGAGGGCAGAAAGGACCTTGGCCAAAGTGAGCATCTTGAACTTCATCTTCCGGAGGCAGAAGTTGAGGGTCCTGAGGTCTAAGATAGGACGCAGGATATCGGAGTAGGGGCTGCCCACGTAAAGGTGAAAAGATATGGGGGGCGTGGGCGCAATATAGAGGCCAGTCGACAGTGCCACAGGGGGTGCTCTAGTAATTGCCAAGAGGAGAGAAGCTCATACATCTGTAGACTGTATGGACAATACCAGCTAGTAATTGTCAAGGATATTCGTCATGTTTTTCGGGACACCTGCAATAATGTTTATCCTGTACTGTTAACTTGTAATTGATGATGATCTGAAGTTTGTTTTTCATGTTTAATAAAAAGAATTAAAAAAAAAAAAGAAAGGGCGCAGGCCATTGTCCTTCTTGGGCACCAGAAAATAGCAGGAATAACAACTACGTCCTACTTCTGGCACAGGGACCCTCTCTACGGCTCCCTTGGCCAAGAGAGCCGAAACTTCCTCGCGGAGTAGCGCCAAATGATCCTCTGACATTCGATCATAAGAGGGTGGCACAGCGGGAGGGATCGCTTTGAAGGGGAGGGAGTAGCCCCTCTGGACAATTTGCAAGACCCACTTGTCTGACATGATGGATTGCCGGTGGAGGAGATGATGGCGAATCCTGCCTTCAACTGCCCATTGATGGGCCTGAACTGTCGGACTAGGAAGGTTTGGAGGCTGCAGCAGACGGTGAAGGGTGGTCTGGCCTGCCTGCTGGCTCCCTGACCCACGAGGACGCTGGGTCCCACATCCGCAGCCATGCAGAGGCTGGATAGCTTGCGTGGCTCAGGGGCTTTGCTGGACAGGATGTGGCAGGGCACCCCTTCTGTAGCCACGAAAGGCAGACTGAGGTGGACGGGAGGTAGCAGTGAGGCCCAAGGATCTGGCCATAGCTTGAAAATCCTCGAATCGCTCAAGCGCCGAGTCTGCCTTGTCGCCATAAAAGGCAAGTGCCATCAAAGGGCATGTCCATCAAAGAAGATTGGACATCCCCCCCCCCCCCCCGAGAAGCCAGAAGCCCTCAACCAGGCGTAGCGTCTGAGAGCTACCGACGTGGCAATCGTTCTGCCCAATGAGTCGATGGTATCCAGTCCACATTGGATGGTGAATTCGGCTGTCTCTCTCCCATCTGCAACTGCTTGAGAGAGAATGGCCCGGGCCTCCCCTGGGCACTGAGGCAGCACCTGCGTGACCGTATCCCAGATAGTACGGGTTTATCGGCCTAAGATGCAAGCGGTATTCACCGATCGCAATGCGAAGCTGGAGGAAGAAAACATCCTCTTCCCAGGGTGGTCCAGCTTCTTGGATTCCCTATCTTGGGGAACAGAAGGGAATGCGCCTTTTGAGTATGAGGCTTGGACGACAGCGGGATGTTGCGTCAGAACGCTGGGTCGCCCAGAGCAGGACGGTGGAAGCAGGCGATCATCCTATTCACAGAAGTCCCTGTGCTAGGCTTGGTCCACGTGCCCAGAAGGACGTTTGTGAGGGTCTCATTGACAGACAAAAGGGGTTCAGAAGTGGAAGCTGCAGGCTGAAGCACCTCTATCAGGAGGCTATTCCTGACTGTCACCGAAGGGAGCTCGAGGTCAAGGACCTCGGCTGCCCGTCTCACCACCATTACGTAGGATGCCCCCTCCTCCATAGCCATGGTAGGGGGAGAAAGCAAGCCAGTGTCAGGGGAAGTGTCCAACCCACTGGCCTCACCTAGGTCCATCCACCAGTCCATGGGGTCTTGAAGCTGGTCAGTTAAAGGGTCCAACGGCCCCTCGAGGTCCATGACGACGGACAACGCACAGGGGTACTGCGGACCCCTGGGGGGGAATTCTAAGGTAAGGTCTCTATCAGATGTGTTAGGGTGTTCCAAAAATTCAGGATGCCCCAAAACCGAACAGATCTGTTTGACATAATTCAGCCATTGTATTTGGAAGGGCGTCGAGAGTTTCATACAATCGTCGATCACCTTGCGGTTTCAGATAGTGTCATCGCAAGACCAAACTTTGTGCCACAGAAAAATAGGATGGCTTTGAGCTATGTCAGTGATAAATTACATCCCTAGTTCTGAATGACAAACTTGGGATGAACAGTTCTGGGGTACAGAGAGTAAAAATCCAAAGAAAGCATTCCCTGCTACTTCAAGTGGGTTGATGTTACTATATCCCCATATACCCGCCCCATACAGTGCTGTTAATATGCACTTTGCCTTACATATGGTTAACATTTCTTTGAACCAAGTTTGTTTTTGAGGTTTAACAGTGCAGAAGTGGCTTTTATGAGGTTTAATTTCCTAGCATTGATAACATCCCTCCATGACCCACTCTCTGAGAACAGAACTTCCAAATAGGAAAACGAGGTGGTAAAACTTAATTTGGTGTCATCGACAAATAGGTCACGACAGCTAACAGTACCCTTACCACATTTCATTATGAATATCTTACACAAGTTAATCATTAAGCCCAGGTCAAGCATAGAAGCATAAAATTAGAGAAGCGAGTAAACGTTGTAATCTCATGGGGGTATGAGCCATGAAGACGGCGATGTCCGCAAAGAGAAGAACAGGAATTGGGCACTACCAATCTGAGAGAGGTCCTTGAAAAGTTGCGTCAACACATTCCCCAAACTGTTGATATACAGGGTAAATAAAAACATTGCAAGGACACAACCCTGCTTGACCTCCCGCTCTACTCCAAAAGAAGAGGTACATTCACTCCTGAGACGTACTGGACTCTAGCCCTGCTCCCTGAGTACGACTCCCTTAGAAACACTATTATGGGCAGGTCTACTCCTAGTTATTCCAAAATGGACCACAATTTGTCATGAATAATGCAATCAAAAGCACTGGATAGGTCCACAAATGCTAAGAACATATGGCCCTTCGTACCCAGTGTGTACTTACTAATTAGCAAGTTGAGATTCAGACTTTGCTCAAAAGTCACCATACAGCTGCAAAAACCATACTAGATGTCAGACAATATCTCGTTATTTTCTGCCCACTCCTCCAACCTATTCAGTATGATTCTACCTACAACTTTGACCAGAGAATCAAGTAAAGAAATGGGGTGATAGAATGCTGTATTAGAGCGATTCCCTTTCTTATAGATGGGGCGATTAAAGAGTCTGACCAGGTACTCAGGGACCCTGAACTACAACAAGCCCTTAATACCAGAGTTAAAATAGGACCCCAGAATAATATATTAGCTTTAAAAAGCTCGACCAGAATGCAATCAGGGCCTGGAGCCTTTCCGCCCTTACTGGTCAGATGGGGCCCTGTTTACCTAGTCCAAAGTAAACTGAAGGTTGAGTATACTGCGGGATGGATCCATGGCAGCAGTTGACTTAGCATTCTCCTGCCCCACCAGATGTGGATTAGAATATAGTTTTGCAAAGTGGGCCACTGTAGGAAAGTAGGATCTGCTTTCATGGTTACCCCCACTTTTTGCCTTGTGTCAGTGTGTTTTGACTGTAGCCTCCTAGGATCCTGCTAATCAGGACTCCAGTAACTGTGCTCTATCCCCTAAATTGGCTCTGGTAGGAACTTTGGTACATCCACAATTGGCTATAAGTGTACCCTTATAAGTCCCTAGTATATGGTACTGAGGCACCCAGGGCATAGATACACTAGGGGTCTACCATGGGCTGCAGCATGTATTGTGCCACCCATGAGAGTTCTCATGAAACTGACTAAAGGCCTGCCATTGCAGCCTGTGTTAGGTGGTGCTTGCACCTCTCACAACAGTTAGACGTTTCCTTATATCGGAGGTCAATATACTTAAAACCTACAGTAGGCCATTCAGTCCTGAGGGCAGGGTGCTTGGTTACAGGTGTTAGGGTGCCCCTGAATGGGCAAGACACCCCTACAAACACGGGAGTCTATTCTCCACGCTTTGTAAGTGTGGTCAGCCATTTTAAGACATATAGTGGACATCAGTCATTACGAGATGTCTACCTATACAGTGGCTGCATGTTTGGTATCAAACATGTTGGAATAATACCCCAACACCAATTCCAGTGTTGGATGTCGGATACCATGTACTGGGGGCTCCTTTGGGGACCCCCTGTACTCCCGGTAACAGCCTTTTAGGGTCCGCAAGCAAGCTTGTGTTGCTGCCGACCACAGACACGATTCTGCCCTCCTTCTGCTGAGCCAAGCTCGAGCAGGGGAAGGTAGAACAATAGGTTTCCTGTCAGAGGGAGGTGGGACCGACTCCTAGACAGGACTTAGTGTATTGGGCCGAGATGGGGGCACATTAGAGCGCCACCAGACTGCACTGAAGGGCACATTTTGGTGTCCTCCTTGCATACTCTAGTTTGAGACTGTTCAAGAACCCTTGGTTCCCGCTCTGGCGCGAAACTGGACAAAGGACATGGGAGTATCCTTCCCTCTGTCCAGCCCCTCCTCTGGGACGTAGCCCTAAGTCGTTTCAATCCTTTCCTTGGGTACTTAAGGGCTCCCCTGTGGCTGGGTCCTCAGATTCGTCATGGAACAAGACTCACCTCTGAAACCAAGACACTCTTCGACCGTCTGGACACTTGGACTTTGTTGGACTGCAACTGGAACAGAGACTGCATCAAAGAAGACTCCTGCTGCTCCTGATCTCGCTGTTCTTCAAATCTTCTGCCTCGTCTGTGTCTGTGCTTCACTCAGGTTCTCCAGAAGACCTGTGCGCATCAAGGACATCCAAATAAATCTCCCTTGGAGTGAAGGAGTCACTCTCCTGCATCTGCAGGCACCGCAACGAAGCTGACAGGACCTGCTGCTCCTGCCCAGCAACACAGGTGGTGGTTCTGCAGCTCTCTAGAGGCCTGGCCTGTCTTCTCTGCAACTTTGAGGAAAGTGTCCCTCGTCGGATCTGCTGGGACCAAACCCCTGTGCACCGCATCCACTTGCCGTTTCTAAGGATTGTTGGCTCTGCACTCCAGAGATCTTCGGGCTACAAGAAGCTCCAGCCTCCAGCACCTCATCCCTCGAAGATCAGCATCCTCACTGCATCCTCTGTACCGTGGGCCCCAATCTTTGTTGAGCTGCTTGAGGTCCTCTTGCGACTCCTGTGCCTGTGGGTCATCTCGAGGGTCTTCCTTTGCTTCAGTAGGCTCCCCTACTTGCTGGGGCCTGCTCTGACTCTCCTGCACTTGGCGAGTCCCTTAGACCTTGTTGGTCCCAACGTTTGAATCTTCTCGCTCTCCATTCAAGTTGCGGCAACCAACGCTTGTTGGTGCTCCCGCCGGACACCGACCACCTAGACATCCGACACCCGACGTGGTACAGCTCGTGCACGGCTCCTGGTCTTCCTCAGAGTCCCCTGGTCCTTACAGCTGCAACGACAAGGTCCCCGTCTTTACTGCTGAACTGCTCGACAACGATGGCCATTGTGCTTCTGTGCCTCCTGGTCACCTCCGTGTGTCCTAGACTCTGTCCCCTCTGCTTGCAGGTTCTCCTCTTCAAGAATCCACCCTTGGATTCTTTCACAGGCTTCTCCAGGGGCATCTTCTTCGAAGTCGTCCATTGTTGTCTACAGCAGCTTCCAACGTTACTTTACCCCTATGCACCCAGGTTCCCTGGTGCAGGTAACCTGGTTCCTAGGGCATCCACAGGTGGGGTGGCTCTCCAACCTTCCGTCTTCCAAAGATTTTCTTTGGAATCCTCTGGGAAGGGAACTTCTTCTTTAAAACTGCAACCGCAACTTCTCCATTCACTTACATTGGGCCCGTGGCTGTGTTTCCACTCTGCACACAGCCTCCGTGGGGTTCCTGGTACATACCTTGGATGGTTCCTTGTGTACCCAGCTCCTCTGAGTCTTCTGGTCCAAGTCCGGTTCTCCTTAGCAGTTCGCATTCCATTTTCTTGGTATATGGTTTGGTCTCCCCCTGGAGACCAGTATATATTTGTGCTACTTACCTGATTATTTTAAAGTATTCTTGTGTTGATATCTCCGGGTAGGAGATATACCAATGTGTTAGTGATTGTGTTGTGTAATAAATAGACTTGTTTTTTATAAAACACTGTGTGGTTATTTTTCATATAATCTACACTTTCGATTAACTGTGGTAAAGCAAGCTGCTTTACACTCCTTCAAGATAAACCTGAAGGCTGCTCTCCACAGCTACCACTTTGAGAGCTTTCGATGGTTATCAAAGACCACTAAAATCACCATAAGGGTTGCCTGGATTAGTGCAAGGTGCATCACTTAAATAAGCGTGCACCATATATTAAGCCATCCTCCTACATTGGTGTGCAGCGGTTGGGATTTAACCCTGCACTGTTTAATCAGCTAATCTAGGTGTGGTTAGATGAAAGACCATCACTAGCTTAGGCACATATAAATACTTTTTGTGATTAGTAAGTCCTACTGAACTTTTTGGATTGGTAGTTAAGGGTGTAGCACAACCCTTTCTCCAATCATTGGAAGTTTGGTTTCACTAGGGTAGGCAGGTGCAACATCACACTACACCTAGTCACCATGTCTTTAGTTGGGAAAATCAGTGGGTCCCAACCCTCTAAATACAGTGGTCTTAAGTTCCAGGAACGTAGGACCTTAGCTGCATCCACGAAGATAAAGACAAGTAGCAACACTAACACAGAGCAACTTTTAGAGATGTTCCTACAGTATGACCTCCAGAATCCTGTGAGGCCAGAAGAGCAGGAAAACTCTGGGTTGGGGGGCCTCATGAAGATCGGTCAGGGGTGGCTCACCCCAGTGACCCAAATTCTGAGCATGACCAGGAGGAGTCTGAAGACCCCTCACTGGTAAACTCTGATCCCCGAGGGAATAGTACAGATTGTACAGAGGGAGTCCCTAGATGTAGGTCCCCCTTTATTCATCTTAGGATGGGAGGGTGCAAAGAGTCCAGGTGAGGTCTAGGTCCTCCTCCTTCAACTCCAATGCCTCTAACCCCTCCATAGGAACCTCCATCTCTAGTCAGAGGGAGGACTCCTTAGAGAGGGTATACCACCTGCTCAAACTTGAGATAGCTAAGCTCAAGATCTAGAAGGAGCAGTTGGGCCTTAATAAGGAGACCCTGGACGTTCAGAGGGCTAGGACAAATTTGGGACTAGGGTCCCATGGTGGCAGCACTAGCGAACCTAGGGTCAGGGAGAAATCCTTTGATACTAGGAACCTAAACAGGATAGTCCCTCCTTACGAGGAGGGGGATGACATCCATAAATGGATCACTGCTTTAGAGAGGGCCTATAAAGTTCAGAAAGTCTCTCAAGGGCAGTGAGCAGCTATTTTATGGCTCTCCTTTGCTAACAAAAGTAGAGACAAACTTCTCACTGTTAGGGAGGAAGATGCAGATATTTACTCAGCCTTGAAGAGTGCCCTCATAGATGGGTTTGGCTTGGCCACTGAACAGTACAGGGTGAGGTTTAGGGACACACAGAAGGCACACACCCAAGACTGGGTTGATTTTGTAGACAGTGCTATTAAGGCTCTGGAAGGCTGGCTTCAAGGAAGTAATGTACATGATTATGAGGGACTGTACAATTTATTGATGATGAGCACATCCTTAATAATTGTCAAAATTAGCAACTGCATCGGTACCTGGTGGACTCTGCTCTGACCTCTCCCCAAGAATTGGGAAAGAAGGCAGACCAATGGGTCCACACCAGGGTGAAGCAGAAATCTCTTGGTGGTGGTGACCAGAAGAAGCAAGATTCTTCTAAAGCCCAAGAGAAGGGTGGGGAGAAAGGTGCAGACAAGAAAGAGTATTCACAAGGTCCCCAAATGTCTTCCTCTGGGGGTGGGTCCAAAACCTCTTCCTCCTCAAACAAAAAGCCTTGGTGTTAACTGTGTAAGGAGAAAGGTCATAGAGCAAACGATGCCAATTGCTCTAAAGATGGCACCAAGGAGACTACTACTACTGCTCCTAAAGCAACTAATGCCACTAGCACCAGTACATGTAGTAGTAGTGCCCACAAGGGATTAGTAGGGTTAACCTTGGGTTCTGAAGTGGGGTTTGGCCTAGTTAGAACACCCACTCAGGCTGCCCTTGTCTGTGACAGTGGCGTGGAACTTCCCACTTTACTTGTAAGTCCCACTAACTTTGGCAAGTACAGACAGCAGCCATTGATTAAAGAAGCTGTGCATACAGGGGCACCGGGGCCAGTGGCACTATGGTGACAGAGAAACTTGTGTCTCCTGAACAGATCATACTTGGTCAAATCTATCAAGTAACCAATGCAAGCAATGTCAGTACTGATCATTCCTTAGCAATTGTAAATACCAGCTGGGGAGGGGCAACTGGCCGTAAAATAGTTGTGGTTTCCCCAGACTTACTTGTGGACTGTCTGTTGGGCAATGATTTAGAAACTTCAGCCTGGTCTGAAGTAGAGTTCAGGACACATGCAGAGATTATGGGAATCTCTGCCAGTGCCTTTGCGGTTACCAGGTCATCAGGCCAAACAGTTAAGCACTGAGGGAGCTCTGGATCATGGAAGAATGGACCAGCTAGCTCCTAAGAGAAGGAGGAGGAATGGTAAGGAGTTATCCTCCTCTCAAACTCCCAGTGAGGATCATTCTCCAGAGGGAGAACACCTCAGCCCCAGTGAAGGAACTGTCCCAGAGGAACTTGGGACTGACACGGCAGAGTTCTTGGGGGCAGGGAGTCCTTCCAGGGCAGATTTGAATTTGGAGCAGAAATCATGCCCCTCTCTTGAACAGCTCAGACAGCAAGCTGCTGCTGAGGAGGCAGGGAGTGTCAGTGGGACCCACAGAATCTATTGGGAAGATGGGCTCCTATTTTCTGAGAGTAGAGACCCCAGGCCTGGTGCCACCAGGAGGTTGGTCATACCTCAGAAATTCAGGGGGTTTCTATTATCCCTAGCACATCGCGTTCCCCTTGCAGGACATCTTGGGCAAAGCAAGACTAGGGGCAGGCTTGTCCCTCACTTTCACTCGCCCGACATGTCTGAGGATGCCAAGGAGTTTTGTCGCTCCTGTGTCATTTGCCAAGTCAGTGGTAAGTCAGGTGGCAATACAAAGGCCCCCTTAATTCCACTTCCAGTGGTTGGGGTTCCCTTTGAGAGGGAAGGGATAGACATTGTAGGTCCCTTAACCCGCCAACCAAATCTGGGCATAGTTACATACTAGTGGTGGTGGACCATGCAACTAGGTATCCAGAAGCATTTCCAATTAGGACCACTACAGCTCCTGTGGTGGCTAGGGCCCTTCTGGGAGTCTTTTCCAGAATGGGGTTTCCTAAGGAGGTCTTGTCAGAGAGAGGAACTAACTTCATGTCTAGCTATGTCACTGCTATGTGGAAGGAGTGTGCTGTAAACTACAAGTTTACCACACCCTATCATCCACAGTGCAATGGGCTTGTTGAAAGGTTTAACAAGGCTCTAAAGGGTATGATCATTGGACTCCAAGAGAAGCTGAGATGAAAATGGGATGTCTTACTACCCTGCATTATCTTTGCCTACAGAGAGGTTCATCGGAAGGGTGTGAGCTACAGCCCATTTGAACTTCTGTTTGGACATCCAGTTAGGGGTCCACTGTGTCTGGTTAAGGAGGGATGGGAGCAGCCTCTCTAACCCCCTAAGCATGACATAGTGGACTATGTCCTGGGCCTACGCTCACGTATCACTGAGTACATGAAGAAGGCCAGCAAAAACCTTGAGGCCAGCCAGGAGCTTCAGAAAGCTTGGCATGACCAAAAGGCTGTACTGACTGTTTACCAGCCAGGACAGACAGTGTGGGTGTTGGAGCCTGTGGCCCCAGCAGCTCTGCAGAACAAGTGGAGTGGCCCCCACACCATTCTTGAGGAAAAAGGTAAGTTCTCCTACTTAGTTGACCTAGGCACTCCCAGAAGTCCCTACAGGGTACTTCATGTGAACGGCCTAAAGCCTTTTATTGACAGGGCGGACATGAGCTTGCTCATGCCCACTGATGAGGGACAGGAGGAAAAGAGAGACCCTCTCCTGATCTACTCTCTCAGGACCCTGTTGATGGGTCAGTTGATGGAGCAGCCTTGGCAGGCAGCCTCACTGACCAACAGCAAGCTGCTTGTAGACAGGTCCTCAATCAGTTTACCAATGTCTTTTCTCGGACTCCCAATCAAACCATCTGGTGTACCCATGAAGTGGACACCGGTGGCAGCCTACCTGTCAAGAGTAAAATCTACAGACAGCCTGACCCTGTCAGAGACTGCATCAGGACAGAGGTCCAAAAGATGCTGAAGTTGGGGGTCATTGAGCCTTCCTATAGCCCTTGGGCTACTCCTGTAGTCCTTGTGTCAAAACCTCACACCCAGGATGGTAAGAGAGAAACAAGGTTGTGTGTAGACTATAGAGGCCTCAATGCAGTCATTAGGACTGATGCCCATCCAATTCCCAGGACAGATGAGCTGATTGATGCTTTGGTCTCTGCAAGTATCTCAGTACTTTTTACCTGACTGCTGGTTACTGGCAAATCAGACTGAATGAAGATGCCAAACCATAAAAAGCATTTTCAACCCCTAGTGGGCATTATCAATTTATTGTAATACCTTTTGGCTTAATGATCGCACCTGCCACATTTCAGAGGCTGGTGAACAAAGTCCTAACAGATCTGGAAGCCTATAGTGCAGCATATCTCGATGATATTGCTGTCCTTAGCTCTACCCGGGAGGATTACCTGGTCCACCTAAAAAATGTTCTGGAGGCCCTGCAAAAGGCAGGCGTCACTATCAAGGCAACAAAGTGCCAGCTAGGGCAGAGTAAGATTGTGAACTTGGGCCACCTTGTTGGTGGAGCCAAAGTTCAATCATTGGAGAACAAAATCCCGACCACAATGGCCTGGGTTGCTCCCACTACCCAGACTCGGGTCACAGCTTTCTTGGGCACAAATGGGTACTACAGAAGTTTTGTTAAGGGCTGTGGATCCATAGTGACACCCCTTAATGATCTCACCTCCAAAAGAATGCCTAAGAAAGTTCAGTGGACAGTTAGCTGTCAGAAGGCATTTGACGACCTGAAGCAGGCCATGTGCTCTGCTCCCATTCTGCAAAGTCCTGATTACTCCAAAACCTTCATTGAGAATCCAGACAGATGCTTCAGAGATAGTGGTAGGGGAAGGTGCAGTATTATCACAACTTAACAGAGAGGGCCAGGACCAACCAGTAGCTTTTATAAACAGAAGGTGGTTTACCCCCAGGGAGAAACATTGGTCAGTTATTGAGAGGGGCGCCTTTGCTGTGGTCTGAGCCTTGAAGAAGTTGAGGCCATACCTGTTTGGCACTCACTTCATTGTTCAGACAGACCATAAGCCCCTCTTATGGCTTAAACAAATGAAGGGTGAAAATCCCAAACTTTTGAGGTGGTCATTTCCCTACAGGGGATAGACTTTTCAGTAGAACATAGTCCTGGGGGTAACCATGCCAACGCAGATTGACTCTGCAGATATTTCCACTTAGAAAATGAAGACTCAACTGGGCAAGGTTAGTCTCATCTCCTTACGTTTGGGGGGAGGGGTTTGTGTAGGAAAGTAGGATCTGCTTTTATGGTCACCCCCACTTTTTCCTGGTGTCATTATGTTTTACTGACTAGTCTGACTGGGATCCTGCTAATCAGGACCCCAGTCTCTGTTCTTCTTCCCAAAATTGGACATGGTGAGTACTTAGGTACATCCCAGATTGGCTACTGGTGCACTCTTGTAAGTCCCTAGTATATGGTACTAAGGTACCCAGGGCATAGGTACACCAGGGTCTCCCATAGGCTGAAGCATGTATTATGCCACCCATGAGAGACCACCAATATTGTGACTACAGGCCTGCCATTGCAGCCTGTGTAAGTTGGTGCTAGCACCAATTACGACAGATATAATTTTCCTTATATCTGAGATCACTGCACTTAAAACCTATAAGTCACCCCTAAGGCAGGCCTTTCAATCGTGAATGTACAGGAGAAAATGGTCCCTGTGGAACACAATTAAAACAATGATTTATGATTGCGTCTGTTAAATTACTCTTAGACAATTCCTGTTCAACATTATTTAATCATATTGAACACATGTTGGCATGTTCAAAACAGAGCATATGTCTGAATAAATTATGCAGTGGTGCCCCAAAGAAGGGAGAAAGAAGGGTTGGTGCAGCAAAGTGCAGAAGTGAGGGTTTGGTGGAAAAAGAGGAAGGCAGTGACAATATGTACATCAAAAATTACATACAAAGCCTGTCCAGCGTGTCACAGGGCTACAAATGAATTTACAGAGCCATTATGTTATGTTTGGCGCAGTGAAAAAAGCACTGTTGTACACAGTGGCATAAAGAATAGAGCTGTCGACGTTTCGACCCAGTGATAGTGTAGGGTAACCTAAATCCTTACAGTAGGGTCTTCATCAGGACTGTGAGGGCACCTGAGAATTAAATAAAATAACCTTTACTGTATTAAAATAAAGAGGACTGGTTGCAATGCAAAATGCTAAAAGATTTCATGACAAACAAGTGTTGAGAAATTACCGATGTCCACCTGTGCCTGCGGTGAACAATAGGTCTGGAAGGGCCCGTGGACTCCCAAAGCAGAGAGGGAATCAAGATGGCAATCTGTAACAAGAGTTTAACATGCCATCAGTATTAAATGACAAAGCAGGTGTGTGCTTAAGACTGCTTGTCTATCTGGTATTTACTCTGCCAATTAGTAAAAACTTACTTCTCAAATTTCTGAATATCTTAGAATCTCTTCTGTGGTAAGGCAAGGATAAATCCAGGTGCTCCGTAATTCTATGACAATAGTAAAGAAATTGTATGTATATATAAAGAGTGAATTATCTCTCCACCGCCATAAAAAGCTGAAAGTTCTTGTCATTCAGCGTATTTTTTAAAAAGGGAAAGAAACGGAGTAGAAACAACCTACCTCCTCTTCAAAAAACACGTCCGTTGGCTGACTCCCAAACGAAACAATGACTGAGTGGTGACTAATGTCCTGGCCTGACAGGCCGGGAGCGTGCACGCGCTACGCTGCGAGTGCAGCCACTAGCTGCTGACACCCGTGTTGTCAGAGCTGATGCTCTATGGAGAGCGAAGGACCGCAGGTTAAACGCAGTTCGGTTGCAGCGGAAAAAAGGGAAAACAGACCGCATGAGGTCAGAATGTTGGTATATTAAACAAGCATTTGCAATGCAATAGGTCTCGCAGTTGTTAGAGTTTGGGCTATTGGCATTGTAAATGGCAATGCCTTTTATTTATGTGTTGGTTTTTAAAACATAAATAAAAGGCATTGTCATTTACAATGCCAATAGGTTAAACTCTCGCAAATGCGAGACCTGTTGCATTGCAAATGCTTGTTGTACTTTGCATGTCATCCGGCAGGTGTGCTGTGCATTCCTGGCACAGGAAATGAAATGTCACGCGAGCCAGTGACGCGGCTAATGCTTTAAGACTGCAGAGAGCAATTTAATGATTGTCACGGTTTAGGTCTGTCTGTGGAACTGGAAATAACATGAGAAAATCTATTTGGTCATGCTGCTCCCAAAGCGTTAAATACCACACCAGATTAGAAGTTCATTACAGACTTGGACGTGGAGGACTCAAAAGCAAAATAATAAATGATAAAGTGAAATATCGAAATGAAGACGTTAAACAAATGGTTTATTGTGAGTAAGACTCTTAGTTTTCTGTTTTTCAGATTTCTGCATGTGAATACAGAACAAAGTAATTATTTTCCCTACCTGTATTTATTTTTAAATGTGAGGGGAAACGGAAATATGGTGTTTTTTCCCTATGTAATTAAAATAGGAACAAGGTTTCACAAGGATGCTTCAACGTCATCCCAGATATACACGTGTTTGTAATAAAATGCTATTCTTTTCAGCTGAGGCTCTTGTACTGTCTGGGGCTGCTTACAGTGCTAAATCCCATCAGGCAGACAAGTGTGAGTGTACATTTATCAGTAAAATATAATTGGAAATATACTAGTTACTGCTTCAATGTTCCACAGATCACAAAATAAATAAGGGCAACAACGGGTAAATACGGACAAAAATATGCATACATATAGCTGGAAATGTCTTGAAACTATATGCCATTAAACCAGGAGCCGTAATTATGAGTTAAAGGTGCAAATGGTAACAAGTTATGATGGCATTAAAAGCTGTGCAACTGGTACCACAACAGAAATGTCTGAGTGTATTAATCTCTAAACTACAAATTAAACAATCCAGCAGTGTTGAAGACTGAGGAACAGATTTAAAAGTGTAATGAAAACTAAATAAAAGCTATAAAGCAGCACTCATAAAACTGGAGCGTTTATAAGAATAATTTCATAAAATGTTCTACCAATCCTGGACTAATATTTGTAAGCAGGTTTTAAGATCACAAAAGTCCAGCCTTATTTTTATCAGGCTGTCATGTATTTCTTAACAAGTTCATCTCTCTTGTTGAAACGGTTTAAAAAGCAGTTTCTCTATTTGTCAAAATCTTATCTGCTTCCCGGGCATCTCATCACTATGTGCAGGAGCAGGATGCTGGGAACAGCCCTCGTGAAGACTTTTCTTATCTGCTTGTTAAATAAACAAGCAGATAAGAAAAGTCTTCAGAACAGCCTTGAAGCACAAAGAGAAAAAAAACCCTCACCATCTGGTTTCATTCAGCCGCTTGTCTTTGCGTCTGGGCTGAGTGAAAGCAGATGTGCTTGTCACGATGGGCGGCATCACAAAACTGCAAGGCCGTCAACAAAAGTGACAGCCAGCAAAACAAAAGCACATAAAAAACATTAATCACGACCAAAGCCAATTGGAAACGGTCGAGACACAGGGGCGTGGATTAAAGTTCCCTTCTCTTCATACTGTTTACTATAGCTCTCGCAGGCGAGGAGCGCATGCGCTCCAACGCCAGGCCGAGACCTAAAAACTAATACAACGGCTCGTCTTGTTCTAAAAAAAACCCTGACGTAGTTGACAACGATCTGCAAGTGCACTGGTTGATGCGCTGCAATTGATGAAAAAACAAGTGCCATAGCGGGGCATAGTGGAGGTTACATGAAAGAAATGTCTGGCCCACAAGTTAATATCTACACGAGACCGTGGGTGTCATAGGTGAAACCTATACCTATTTACATATACTCTGAATACGCTGTGATGTCTCTGTTGTTAAAAAATACTTTAATGGGGCATCCTATGGATAACATCAAAACATAACAAACAACAATTATGCCCTTGATCTACTGCATACATGAAATGCATATTATACATGAGTCAATGGCCGCGTTTGAGTAAATAAGAGCTTTGTGTCAATCGTGAAGGCAGGGTGCTCCGTTCTAAGTGTGAGGGTGCCCCTGCATGAGCAGGACACCCCTACAACCTTCAGAGTCCATTCTCCCGGGTTGTAAGTGCATCAGCCCTAAAGATACATAGAGTGTATAGAAAAGTAGGGTCTGCTTTTATGTTTACCTCCACTTTTTTGCTTGATGTAATGCTGTTTCTGACTACTCTGACTGGGATCCTGCTAATCAGGACCCCATTCTGTGCTTTCTCCCCTAAATTGGTTTGGTAAGTACTTAGGTACATCCCAGATTGGACACTGGTGTGACATCAGTCCCTAGTATATGGTACCAAGGTACCCAGGGCATAGGTACACCATCGTTTCCCCATGGGCTGAAGCATGTATTATGCCACCCATGGGAGACCACTCAACTTGTAGCTACAGGCCTGCCATTGCAGCCTGTGTAACTTGGTGCTAACACCATTTACGAAATATATAGGTTTACCTGTATCTAAGGTCACTACACTTAAAACCTATAAGTCACACCTAAGGCAGGCCTTACAATCCTGAAGGCAGGGTGCTCGGTTCTAAGTTTGAGGGTGCCCCTGCATGATCGAGACACCCCTACAGCCTAACGAGTCCATTCTCCCGGGTTGTAAGTGAGACAGCCATATAACATGTAGAGGGGCACCGCATCATTACGCGATGGCCATCTCAAAACTGGCTGCAACGAATCCTTTCAGGTTTGGTATCAAACATGTTGTGGGAGGTATGATTACATGCACCGTAGAGCTCCTTTGGGAGGCCCTCGGTGCTCCCCGTACCAGTCTTCCAGACCCAGACACCAAGCTAGGGCAGCTGCCAGCCAGAGACACGTTTCTGCTCTCCTGCTGCTGAGCCAAGCTCAGGTAGTGGAAGGCAGAACAATAGGTATCCTGTCACAGGGAGGTGTGACCACCTCCCAGACAGGGTTTAGTGTATTAGGGCAGGGTGGGGGCACTTGTCAGCGCCACATAGTCTGCGTGCAGGGCACACTTGGTGCCCTCCGTGCATAGTCCAGTTCAAAACGGTTCAGGGAGCCGTTCGCTCCCACTCTGGCGCGAAACTGGACAAAGGACAGGGGAGTATCCTCCCCCTTGTCCAGCCCCCTCCTTAGGGAGGGGCCCCTGAATCGTCCCAACCCTTTCCTTAGGGTATTTAAGGGCTTACCTGTGGGTGGGTCCCTAGATTCGTCGTGGGACAAGATTCATTTCAGACACCACTTCTTCTTCAACCATCTGGGCACTCTGGACTTCGTTCTGGGCATCAAGGCTGCAACTGGGAAGACTCCTGCTGCTCCTGATTTCGTCGCCCAGCTTGTCTGCTGCAACGTCCGTGCCTGTGCACCATACAGAAACCTTCCAAGGCCTGTGGGCATCCAAGACACCCGAAAGAATCTCCTTTGGAGTGAAGGAGTCACTCCCCTGCATCTGCAACCGCAACACAGCTGACGGGTCTGCTGATCCTGGGCTCCCACGGACTACGAAAGGCTTAACAACACAGGTGGTGGCTCTGTAACTCATCGAGGCCTGCACGGTCTTCTCACCGAGTTTGAGGCCAGTATCCCTCGTTACAACTGCTGGAACAGAACCCCTGTGCACCGGGTCGACCTGCCGCTGCCAAGGCTCGTTGACTCTCTACTCCAGAGAACTTCGGGCTCCAAGAAGCTCCAGCCTCAATCATCTCTTACAGCCAAGATCTTGGCCTGCACCGCATTCTTTGCACTGTGGGCTTTCATCCTTTGGTGAGCTGCTCGAGGTCCACTTGCAACTCCTGTGTCTCCGGTCCATGGGTCTTCTCGAAGGTCTTCTTTGGCTCCAGTGGGCTCCCCTGCTTACTCTGCGCCTGCTCTGACTTACCTGCTTCTGGTGAGTCACTTGGACCTTGCTGGTCCCGACAACGCACCTTTTTCTACAACTACATTGATTGCCGTTGCCAAGGCTTGTTGGTGCCCCTGCCGGACACTGACCCCTTGGCTCTTGACATCCGATGTGGGACAGCTTGTGAACGGCTCCTAGTCTTCTACAGCATCGCCTGGTCCGCACAGCTTCAACTTCAAGGGCACCGCCAACTCTCCTGCATCTCCGACATCAGTGGGCATTAGTCTTCCATGACTCCTGATCACTCCTGAGTAGCATAGACTCCGTCCCCTCTGCTTGCAGGTACCTCTCACATTGAATCCACCTCGGGGTTCCCCCGGACTCTTCTCACCTTCTTCATCAGCGGCATCTTCCTGAAGTCTTCCATGGTGGTCTACAGCGGTTTCCGACTCCACCTCGCACCTATGCACCTGGCTTCCCTAGTGTAGGTATCCTAGTTCCTGGGGTATCAACTGGTGGGGTGGCTCTCCAACCTTCTGTCTTCCTCTGGGTTTTTTCTGGGTCTGCTGGGAAGGGTCTTCCTTCTTCTTTAAAATTGCAATCCCTACTTACCCATTGACTTTTTGAGTACGCGGTCGTGTTCCCACGCTGCACACGACCTCCATGGGGTTCCTAGATACTCACCTTGGGTGGTTCCTTGGGTCCCCGACTCTGCTACGTCTTCTGGGTCCACTCTTGTCTTGAGTCGTGGTTCGCATTGCACTATTTTAGTATATGGTTTGGTCGCCCCCTGGGGACCACTGTGTATCTGTGCTTTTCGCTTATTCTATTGTCAAGTATTGTGTGTATTGTGCACATATCTCCAGGTAGGAGATACTGTATCGTGTTGGTGAGTGTTAATAAATATTTTTTTATAACTACACTGTGTGGTTCTTTTTCACTTAACACATACCATAAGATTAAGTGCTGGTAAAACAAGCTGCTCTCCACAGATACCACTTAGAGAGCATTCTAAGGTTGTCTAAGATCACTAAAATCACCATAAGGGTTGTCTGGATTAGTACAGGGTGCTAAACTTACGTATGTGAGCACCATATACTAAGCCAGCCTCCTACATTGGTTTTGCAGCGGTTGGGATTCAAGCCTGCATTGTTTTACCGGCTAATCTAAGTGTGGATTAATTAAAAAAACATCACTAGCATTAGGCACTTATAATATTTAGATAGTCTATATGATTTCTACTGAACTTTTAGAAGGGTCTAGCACAACCCTTTCTTCAATCTTAAGTTTTGTTTGCACTAGGGTAGGTAGGTGCAACACCACACTACACCTATAGACACCATGTATTTAGTAAAGGACATCAATGAGGCCCAGTCTTCTAGATACAGTGGTCTTAAGCTCCAGTAACTAAGGACCCTGTGTACCTCTAGGAAGTTAAAGACAGTAGCAACCCAACCACTAAGCATCTCTTAGAGCTGCTTATCATAGATGATCTCCAGAACCCCGACAGGTCAGGGGATCAGGACAAAGTGGGTGGGGGTGCTCAAGAAGATGGGTCAGGAGGGGTTACCCCTAGTGGCCCTAATTCTGAGCATGACCAAGAGGAGTCTGAGGACCCCACATTGGTGAACTCCGATGCCCCAGGGAATAGTGCAGATGGTACAGAGGGTGTCCCTGGAAGTAGGTCCCCCTTTATTCCTCCTGGGAGGGTTCAGAGCAGACAGATGAGGTCTAGATCTCCCTCTGTCGAGTCCAATACTTCAGATACTTGCATAGGAACCCCCATATCTAGCAAGAGGGAGGATTTCTTGGAAAGGGAGTCCCATATGATCAAACTTGAGAGAGTTAGACTCAAGCTCAGGCGAGATCAGTTGGCCCTTGACAAGGAGGCCCTAGAAGTACAGAAAGCTAGGAAGAAACTGGGACTGAGTCCCATGGTGGCAGCAATAGCGTCTGTAGAATCAGGGAACGATCCTTTGACACTAGAACCCTGAGCAGGATAGTCCCTCCTTACCAAGAGGGGGATGACATCCATAAATGGATAACTGCTTTGGAAAGGGCCTGTAAAGTTCAGAAGGTCCCTCAAGTGCAGTGGGCAGCTAGCCTGTGGCTCTCCTTTGCTAACAAAGGCAGAGATAAGCTCCTCACTGTTAGAGAAGAGGATGCTGACAATTACTCAGTCCTGAAGAGTGCACTCACAAATGGGTTTGGCTTAACCACTGGGCAACACAGGATTAAGTTCAGAGACACCCAGAAGGCACATACTCAGGACTGAGTAGATGTCATTGATAGTGCTATTAAGACTCTGTGAAGGCTGGCTTCATGGAAGCAAGGTACAGGACTATGAAGGATTGTACAATTTGTTAATGAGGGCGCACATCCTTAATAACTGTCAGAACCAATTTTTGCACCAGGACCTGGTGGATTCTGATCTGACCTCTCCCCAAGAATTGGGAAAGAAGGCAGACAAATGTGTTAAGCAGGGTTAAGCAGAAAAGCCATGGTGGTGGAGGTGACCAGAAGAAGCAATATGCTTCTATGCCCAAGAGAAGGGTGGGGAGAATGGCAAAGCCAAAAAGGAGCGTTCTCAAGGTCCCTAAAAACCTGCATCTGGGGGTGAGTCCCAAAACTCCAAAAAGGGAAAAAATAAACCTTGGTGTTATTTATGTAAGGTAAAGACACATTGGACAAGAGATGCTGATTGTCCGTAGGCCAAGGAACCAACTACCATTGCCCCTAAGGCAACTGCGCCCCCTAGCACAGGTACAAGTGGTAGTACAGCAACCAAGGGATTTGTTGGGTTAACCTTGGGCTCTGAGGTGGGTTCTGGCCTAGTCAGAACTCAAACTCAGGCTGTTCTAGTCTGTGATGGCGGCATTGATCTTGCCACCTTACTAGTAAGTCCCACTAACTTGGGCAAGTACAGGCAACAGCCTTTGATCAATGGAAAGGAAGCAATAGCTTTCGGGGACACAGGGGCCAGTGTCACAATGGTGACACAGAAACTTGTGTCCCCTGAACAAATAATGCTTGGACAGATGTACCAAGTAACCAACGCTAGTAATGTCAGGACTGATCATTCCTTGGCAGTTGTGAATCTCAGCTGGGGAGGGGTAACTGGACCTAAGCAAGTTGTGGTATCTCCAGACCTACCAGTGGATTGTGGGTTGGGCAATGATTTTGAAACTTCAGCCTGGTCTGAAGTAGAGTTCAGGAATCATGCAGAGGGGATGGGCATCTCTGCCAGTGTCTTTGCTGTGACCAGGGTTCAGGCCAAACAGCTCAGCACTGAGGGAGAATTGGATCCTGAAAAAATGGAGCAGATTGCTCCTAAGAGAAGGAGCAGGAAGGATAAGGAATTATCCTCCTCCAAAACTCCCAGTGAGGACCAGCCTCCGGAGGGGGATGATCCTAGTCCTTGTGAAGGAACTTTTCAGAAGAACTTGGGCCTGACCAGGCAGAGTTCTAGTGAGCAGGGGGCATTCAAGGGCAGACTTGTGTTTGGAGCAGCAATCCTGCACCTCTCTTGAACTCCTCAGACAGCAACCTGCTGCTGAGGAAGCAGGGAATGTCAGTGGGTCCCATAGGATCTATTGGGAAGATGGGCTTCTGTATTCAGAAGTAAATTACCCCCGCCTTGGTGACACCAGGAGGTAGGTGAAACCCAGAAGTTCAGAGGGTTTCTTCTTTACCTGGCACTTGACATTCCACTTGCAGGATCACTTGGCAAAGTAAGACTTGGGACAGGATTGTCCCTCATTTTCACTGGCCCATATGTCTGAGGACACCAAGGAGTTTTGTCGCTCCTGTATCCCTTGCCAAGCCAGTGGTGAGTCAGGTGGCACTACAAAGGCCCCCTTAATTCCACTCCCAGTGGTTGGGGTTCCCTTTGAGAGGGTAGGGATTGACATTGTTGGTCCCTGTTGGACTTGGCCCTTTTTGCAGGGTCATCCCTAAACTTTTTGCCTTCCTCCTATATTTTTTCTGACCTGTTGTTGGCTGTTTTATGACTCTGGGCACTTTACCACTGCTGATCAGTGCTAAAGTGCATATGCTCTCCCTATTGTAAATTGTGTTATGTATTAGTGACTCCATGATTGGATGATTGGTTTACTTGCCAGTCCCTAGTACAGTGCACGGAGTGTGCCCAGGGCTTGTAAATCCAATACCGCTGGTGGGCTTGCAGCACTGGTTGTGCCACCCACAGAAGCGGCTTGTAAAATGTGTCTCAGGCCTGCCATCGCAGAGCCTGTGTGCAGCCTAGGGCTGCCATGTCGACTTGGTGAGTACACCCACTTACCAGTCCCTAAACCTTCCCTTTACTGCATGTTGGTCACCCCTAAAGTAGGCCCTAGGGCAGGGTGCATTGTAAGTATAAGGTAGGACATGCCCTGGTGTGTGTGGCATGTCCTAATAGTGAATTACAGCCATTTTCGTTTTTCACTATTGCAAGGCTACCTGCTCCCCATAGGCCAGAATGGGCAGACTGACTATTACACCTTATAGTCAGAACTGACCCAGGGAACATGGTAGAAAAACGAATTTAGTATGCCTGAACTCAGAATGATAAAATACATCTTTTAGTGAAGTTGGTTTTAACATTCTGTGTTTGAAAATACCACTTTTAGAAAGTGGGTATTTTCTTGCCTAAACTTCCAAGCCTGCCTCTGCTAGGTTGTGTATTCCTTGTCTGGAGATTGAGTGACAGGGGCTGGGGGTGGCTACAGGAGACAGGGTGAGTCAGCACAGGGCTGAATAGAAAGATCTGCATCCAGAGTGGAGGGAGGAGTTGCACCTGGGTCTGAATAGGGCTGTGCCTGCCTTCCACAATGCTGGCTCCACCTCCTGCCGGGCGGCTGAGCACCCTGCCCCACATTCTGAAAGGAAAGAAGGAGACAGAAAAACAAAGTGCTCCAGGACTGACCAGAACTGGTTTTGGGCTGGGCAGAGGCCTCTCTGCCTTCAGAGAACAAAGGAAAGCTGTGTATAAAAAGGGGACCCAGACCCCTAGGAAATTAGATCACTTTGGGAAAACAAGAAGAAACCTTTGCTGAGGAGCGGAACCAAGAAGGAACTGAGGAGAAGACTATCCCTAAGCTAGAGGGATCTGCCTGCAGTGGTTGCCTGACTGCCAAAGGAAGGAGAAAGGACTTTGTGTGCACTTTTATTCAACTTGTAAAGTATCTCCAAGGGCTTGAGAAAAGAGCTTGCCTCCTGCTGAAGTCTCAGGGACAACAGACTTCAACCACCAGCTCCCCAAGAATCCTTTGGAAGTGCCTGCTGCTGTTTTGGGCCTTCTGAAGGGACTGCGTGTCGCAAGGAGCTGGAAGCGCGACTCAAGAGGAAGAAGCGTGTCGCCGTCGCTGCTGCTGCCGTCGCAACTCCGAAGGAGGGTGTCGCCGCTGTAGCTGTCGTATTGCACCGCATCGAGAGAAGCGTCCCGCAACGAAGAGGAAGCGTGTCGCCGTCGCTGCTGCTGCCGTCGCAACTCCGAAGGAGGGTGTCGCCGCTGTAGCTGTCGCATTGCACCGCATCAAGAGAAGAGTCTCGCATCGAGGAAGAAGCGTGTCGCCGTCGCAGCCGCTGCCGTCGCAACTCCGAAGGAGGGTGTCGCCGCTGTAGCTGTCGCATTGCACCGCATCAAGAGAAGCGCCTCGCATCCACGGAGAAGCGTGCCGCCGTCGGAGCTGCTGCCGTCGCATCACGAAACAAGGGTGTCGCCGCTGCAGTTGTCGCATCGAGCGGAAGCGTCTCGCAACGTCGGAGAAGAGGGTCGCCGCCAAAGCCGCTGTCGTCGCATCGCTGAACAAGGGTGTCGCCGCTGTAGCTGACGCATCGAGTCGAGACTTCTCGCAACCTCGGAGAAGCGTGCCGCATCAGGAAGAACTTGACGTCTTTATTTCTTTGCACCAGAACTTTGTCGCATTTCCATCGCTGCAACATTGCTTGTTGTGGAAGCGTCCCGCATCGTAAGGTACATTGACTTAAAGTGTCGCATCTTAAGAACTGAACTGAACTAAGCTAAACCTACCATTTTAAGTACAGTATTGTGGATTTTTGTCGTTTATGGTCTTGTGTTAAAACTATATAAAGAATACTTATTTTTGATATAAAACCCTGTGTGGTGTCCATCTGTAGTGTGTCACTAGATTACTGTATGTGTTCACAAATGCTTTACACACTGCCTCTGAGATAAGCCTGTCTGCTCGTGCCAAGCTACCAAGGGGGTGAGCAGGGGTTATTTTAGGAGTGTACCCCTTTACCCTGACTAGAGGCGAGGGTCCCTATTTGTCACAAGTACCTACCTGTGCCAACTAGAGACCCCCAATTCTAACATTGGTGGTCAGCGGTGAGGATTCTGGACTTGCATTTGTGACTCATGTACAGTGATTGGTGAACACTACTAGTGAGTGCAGACCAAAACGCGACCACATACTGTTTGTCTGTTTTATGGTGTCCTCCTGGAGGTATTTTTTGATACCATGACTCTGGTTAGTTGTTGCAAAATGGAACTCAACTTCTGGCACATGTTTGTCTACACAATGAAGGAGCTACGTGTGTTTTGCAAGGAAAGGGGGCTGCCTGTGAAGAGAAGGTCCAGGGAGGATCTAGAGGCATCCCTATTTCAGTATGAGTTACCCAGCTGGAAGGCAACACTACCAGTTGAGTCTGAGAAGGAGGAATTCCCTAGAAGTGAGGGAGAAACAGAAAAAGATAGCTGGCTTCTGGCTTATGAGCAGAAGCTGAGAGAAATTGACGAAGAGCTGAGAGAGCTTGATGAGGCTCAGAGGGCCTTAGCCCAAGAAAAGAAATTTGGGCAGCTCAGGAAGTGAGCTTTGCTGAGTTGGAGGTGGAGTCCAGCTCAGATGGTGGCAGCAAAATTAAGTTATTCAGTGCTGAGAGAGTAGTGCACACACCCAGAGATGTGGCGCCTGACTTGGAGGGGTTAACATACACCAGGAGGTTCAAGGACACGAGGTAGCTCCAGTAGTGCGCAGTGTCCCTGAGAGGAATAGGGAAACTGACGCAGGGATTCATGGTCCTAGTGGTGGGAGGGACACTCTACTGACTCTAGATGAGAGGTACAGGAGAGGGGTTCCCCCATGGTTGAAGTCCTGGTGGGTCAGTGTGAAGACCGCCCAGAAGAGTGTGGGTTGAGTGACAGAGACAGTCAGATACTGTCTTGCCAATCTCAGAAGAGTGGTGTGGGGTACGTGTGCGAGGCACTGGATGGTGAGGTGAAGGATAGTTTGGTTAACCCCTGTGGGGGACTGTGTGATCCAATTTTGGGAGAGCATATTGTAAGTCCCTGTTTTCCAGAGCTATGCCAACACCTGTTGGAGCGTGAGTTCTCTGACCTCAGGGAGCTCACATTGGAGGCAGACCTTTTGGTGGATTCCAGAGGGTCTGAAGAGGCATTGGGGAGTGACCCTAAAGGGAGTGGCTCAGGTATCTTCCAACCCAGCGTGGTGGAAGTGGCTCAGAGTAGCCCAGCTAGGTCCTGTTGTAGTGAGAGAGGTGTAGGGACTCACGTCCTGTCTCAGTGGAGAAGGAGTGAGTGTGGGGCTGCGTGTCCCAAGGTGCCCGAAACCCAGTCTCAGAGCCTGGATGGTTCTTTAAGGGAACACCAGGTAGGGAGCCCAGGCTGTCCTGAGGGGCCGCCTGTTGAGGAGGATCTCCTAGTGTCTAGAGAACCTGGAGCGTCTGTAAATGGAGCTCCAGTGTTTCTGGTATCTGGCAGTGCCGCTCCACTTGGGAGGGTGCAGAAGTCCAGAGTGAGGGGTGAGAGGGGGAGAGAGTCCCCAGTGGAAGAACCAGTGGGTCAGGGACCAGCCAGAAGGGCTGAGTCCCCAGTGAATGACCATGGTGACACCACTTCTGTCCTGGGGGATCTTCCCGCGCTGTCAGATGGACAGGGGTCGGGAGATCTGCGCCAGGCGGACTGTCACACAACACATGAGAGATGTGTTACCCTCTGGGGGGCATGCTTGCTCCCCAGGAAGTCCTGGTGCACCAGGCAGATTATTACACAACTCTAGAGGAGTGTTTTTCCCTTGGGGGGTTGGTGTACCCTCCCGGAAGTCCTGGGTTGCCAGGCACAGGTCCAGCCTAAGGGTACAGACCCTAGGTTGGAGGGCCAGGTTCAGGGTGTCCCCCTGACCTGGAGAAAGGGGCAGCTGCTAACAGTGCCCCTACCAGTTTGTCTTCTGGGGGCACCGCTCCAGGTGGGAGGGTGCAGGACCCCAGTAAGGGGGGCGGGGAGAGGACAGCCTCACCCCTGGCCTCTGCCCAGTCTAAGGGTACAGACCCTATGCTGGAATCCCAGTTGCAGGATAGAACCCCTGAACTGGTGGGCGAATTGTGCAGGACACCTGCCGCAGGTGCCCTGACAATTCTGGAAGGGGTACCGCTCCAGGTGGGAGGGTACAGAGCCCCAAGGAGGAGGACCGGGTGTGGGAAAGCCCACCCCAGTCTCCAGTCCAGCCGCCGGGTATAGGCCCGGGGCTGGTGGGTCAGCACCAGGATGTCATACCTGACCTGACAGGAGGGAGAGTGGACAAAGGGTGCCAAGCACCTGGGGCTACTGCCCCCCGCTCTCTGACGCCACAGAGGTTTGAGAGCCCTGAGAGGCATAAGGCCTGGGTCTCATCCCTGACCACTGTCAGTGGCCACTGTGGCTTGCTGGCTGTCTGTTGGGACACACCTGTGAGCAAGTTAAGGTTAGGTGCTGCACAGGTGGTGTCCACAGGTGAGGAGAAGGGTTCCCCATGGATTAGCTTGGTGGGCCCTGAGAGTATGGACAGAGGGATCCAAATAGGTTCAGATTGGCGTAGAACTGGAGTATGCCCCTGCTGTTGTGGGCCAGGGTCCAGGTTCTATCGCCCAAAGCAGGGAAGCCCATCAAGGTAGTGATTGGTCTACCCTGCGTTTTGGCTGGAAGGGGGTTGTGTTGGACTTGGCCCTTTTTGCAGGGTCATCCCTAAACTTTTGCCTTCCTCCTATATTTTTTCTGACCTGTTGTTGGCTGTTTTATGACTCTGGGCACTTTACCACTGCTGATCAGTGCTAAAGTGCATATGCTCTCCCTATTGTAAATTGTGTTATGTATTAGTGACTCCATGATTGGATGATTGGTTTACTTGCCAGTCCCTAGTACAGTGCACGGAGTGTGCCCAGGGCTTGTAAATCCAATACCGCTGGTGGGCTTGCAGCACTGGTTGTGCCACCCACAGAAGCGGCTTGTAAAATGTGTCTCAGGCCTGCCATCGCAGAGCCTGTGTGCAGCCTAGGGCTGCCATGTCGACTTGGTGAGTACACCCACTTACCAGTCCCTAAACCTTCCCTTTACTGCATGTTGGTCACCCCTAAAGTAGGCCCTAGGGCAGGGTGCATTGTAAGTATAAGGTAGGACATGCCCTGGTGTGTGTGGCATGTCCTAATAGTGAATTACAGCCATTTTCGTTTTTCACTATTGCAAGGCTACCTGCTCCCCATAGGCCAGAATGGGCAGACTGACTATTACACCTTATAGTCAGAACTGACCCAGGAACATGGTAGAAAAACGAATTTAGTATGCCTGAACTCAGAATGATAAAATACATCTTTTAGTGAAGTTGGTTTTAACATTCTGTGTTTGAAAATACCACTTTTAGAAAGTGGGTATTTTCTTGCCTAAACTTCCAAGCCTGCCTCTGCTAGGTTGTGTATTCCTTGTCTGGAGATTGAGTGACAGGGGCTGGGGGTGGCTACAGGAGACAGGGTGAGTCAGCACAGGGCTGAATAGAAAGATCTGCATCCAGAGTGGAGGGAGGAGTTGCACCTGGGTCTGAATAGGGCTGTGCCTGCCTTCCACAATGCTGGCTCCACCTCCTGCCGGGCGGCTGAGCACCCTGCCCCACATTCTGAAAGGAAAGAAGGAGACAGAAAAACAAAGTGCTCCAGGACTGACCAGAACTGGTTTTGGGCTGGGCAGAGGCCTCTCTGCCTTCAGAGAACAAAGGAAAGCTGTGTATAAAAAGGGGACCCAGACCCCTAGGAAATTAGATCACTTTGGGAAAACAAGAAGAAACCTTTGCTGAGGAGCGGAACCAAGAAGGAACTGAGGAGAAGACTATCCCTAAGCTAGAGGGATCTGCCTGCAGTGGTTGCCTGACTGCCAAAGGAAGGAGAAAGGACTTTGTGTGCACTTTTATTCAACTTGTAAAGTATCTCCAAGGGCTTGAGAAAAGAGCTTGCCTCCTGCTGAAGTCTCAGGGACAACAGACTTCAACCACCAGCTCCCCAAGAATCCTTTGGAAGTGCCTGCTGCTGTTTTGGGCCTTCTGAAGGGACTGCGTGTCGCAAGGAGCTGGAAGCGCGACTCAAGAGGAAGAAGCGTGTCGCCGTCGCTGCTGCTGCCGTCGCAACTCCGAAGGAGGGTGTCGCCGCTGTAGCTGTCGTATTGCACCGCATCGAGAGAAGCGTCCCGCAACGAAGAGGAAGCGTGTCGCCGTCGCTGCTGCTGCCGTCGCAACTCCGAAGGAGGGTGTCGCCGCTGTAGCTGTCGCATTGCACCGCATCAAGAGAAGAGTCTCGCATCGAGGAAGAAGCGTGTCGCCGTCGCAGCCGCTGCCGTCGCAACTCCGAAGGAGGGTGTCGCCGCTGTAGCTGTCGCATTGCACCGCATCAAGAGAAGCGCCTCGCATCCACGGAGAAGCGTGCCGCCGTCGGAGCTGCTGCCGTCGCATCACGAAACAAGGGTGTCGCCGCTGCAGTTGTCGCATCGAGCGGAAGCGTCTCGCAACGTCGGAGAAGAGGGTCGCCGCCAAAGCCGCTGTCGTCGCATCGCTGAACAAGGGTGTCGCCGCTGTAGCTGACGCATCGAGTCGAGACTTCTCGCAACCTCGGAGAAGCGTGCCGCATCAGGAAGAACTTGACGTCTTTATTTCTTTGCACCAGAACTTTGTCGCATTTCCATCGCTGCAACATTGCTTGTTGTGGAAGCGTCCCGCATCGTAAGGTACATTGACTTAAAGTGTCGCATCTTAAGAACTGAACTGAACTAAGCTAAACCTACCATTTTAAGTACAGTATTGTGGATTTTTGTCGTTTATGGTCTTGTGTTAAAACTATATAAAGAATACTTATTTTTGATATAAAACCCTGTGTGGTGTCCATCTGTAGTGTGTCACTAGATTACTGTATGTGTTCACAAATGCTTTACACACTGCCTCTGAGATAAGCCTGTCTGCTCGTGCCAAGCTACCAAGGGGGTGAGCAGGGGTTATTTTAGGAGTGTACCCCTTTACCCTGACTAGAGGCGAGGGTCCCTATTTGTCACAAGTACCTACCTGTGCCAACTAGAGACCCCCAATTCTAACAGTCCCTTGAACCCTCCACCTGCATCTGGACACAGTTACATCCTAGTGGTGGTCGATCGTGCCATTAGGTATCCAGAGGCAATTCCCCTTAGAACCACTACAGCTCCTGTAGTGGCCAGGGTCCTTCTGGAAATCTTTTCCAGAGTGGGCTACCCTAAGGATGTCTTTACAAACAGAGGTACCAACTTCATGTCTAGTTATATCACTGCAATGTGGAAAGAGTGTGGAGTAAACTATAAGTTTACCGCACCCTACCATCCACAGTGTAACGGGCTTGTTGAAAGGTTCAACAAGACCCTAAAGGGTATGATCATGGGACTCCCAGAAAAGCCCAGGCGAAAATGGGATGTCTTAGTGCCCTGCCTTCTCTTTACCTACAGATAGGTTCCTCAGAAGGGGGTTGGCTACAGCCCATTTGAACTTCTGTTTGGACATACAGTTCGGGGTCCATTATGTCTAGATAAGGAGGGCTGGGAGCAACCTCTCATACCTTCTAAACAGGATACTGTGGACTATGTACTTGGCCTGCGCTCACGTATGGCTAAATATATGAAGAAGGCAAGTAAAAACCTTGAGGCCAGCCAGGAGCTTCAGAAAGCTTGGCATGACCAAAAGGCTGCCCTGACTGTGTACCAGCCAGGCCAGAAAGTGTGGGTGTTGGAGCCTGTGGCCCCAGCAGCTCTCCAAGACAAATGGAGTGTCCCCCACACAATCCTTAAAAAGAAAGGTGAGGTCACCTACGTGACCCAAAAGTCCCCTCAGGCTACTTCATGTGAAGCGCCTGAAACCTTTTGTGGACAGACATGAGCTTGCTCATGGCCACTGATGAGGGACAGGAGGAAGAGACTGACCATCTCCCTCATCTCCTCTCTCAGAATCCTGTTGATGGGTCAGTTAATGCAGTAGCCTTGGCAGGCAGACTCACTGACCAGCAGCAAGCTGATTGCAGGAAGGTCCTCAATCAGTACAAACACATGTTTTCTCTGACACCCTGTCAAACCACCTGATGTACCCATGAAGTGGACACAGGTGACAGTCTGCCAGTAAAGAACACCATTTACAGACAGCCTGAACATGTCAGAGACTGCATCAGGACAGAGGTCCAAAATGTGCTGGATTTTGGGGTCATTGAGCATTCAGATAGCCCCTGGGCTAGTCCAGTAGCCCTTGTACCAAAACCTCACACCAACGGTAGAAAAAGAGAGATGAGGTTTTGTGTGGACTACAAAGGCCTCAATGCAGTCACTAGGACTGATGCCCATCCTATTCCTAGGGCGGATGAGCTCATAGATACCTTGGCCTCAGCCAAGTTTATGAGTACATTTGACCTGACTGCTGGCTTCTGGCAAATCAGACTAGCTGAGGATGCCAAGCCAAAAACAGCAGTTTCAACCCCCAGTGGGCTTTATCAATTTATTATGATGCCCTTTGGTCTGAAGAATGCACCTGCCACATTTCAGAGGTTGGTGATCAAAGTTCTAACAGGTCTGGAAGCCTACAGTGTAGCATATCTAGATGATATTGCTGTCTTTAGCTCCACCTTGGAGGATCACCTGGTCCACCTCAGGAATGTTCTGGAGGCCCTGCAAAAAGCAGGCCTCACTATCAAAGCCACCAAGTGCCAGATAGGGCAGAGCAAGGTTGTATACTTGGGTCACCTGGTAGGTGGAGGCCAAGATCGGCCATTGGAGAGCGAAATCCAGACTATCATGGACTTGGTTGCTCCCACTACCCAGACTCATGTCAGAGCTTTTTTGGGTCGGACTGGGTACTACAGGAGGTTTGTTAAGGGATATGGGTCCATTGTGACTCCCCTTAATGATCTCACCTCCAAGAGAATGCCTAAGAAAGTTCAGTGGACAGTTAGCTGTCAAAAGGCATTTGATGACCTGAAGCAGGCCATGTGCACTGCTCCCATTCTGCAAAGTCCAAAATCTTCATTGTCCAGACATATGCATCTGATATAGGGGTAGGAGCTGTTTTGTCACAACTAAATGCAGAGGGCCGGGACCAACCAGTAGCTTTTATAAGCAGAAGGTTGACCCCCAGGGAGAAACGTTGATCAGCTATAGAGAGGGAGGCCTTAGCTGTAGTCTGGGCCTTGAAGAAGTTGAGGCCATGCCTGTTTGGTACTCACTTCCTTGCTCAGACAGACCATAAGCCCCTCTTATGGCTTAAACAAATGAAGGGTGAAAATCCCAAACTTTTGAGACGGTCCATTTCCCTACAGGGGACTATTACGTATATTAATCATGCCTAGATAGACCATTATATAGATCATTAGCTCAAAATCACCTTTTTAACCATGACAAAAAGACCCGACAATTAAAACAGTTTTTGGATCCAGTTAGTAATTTTTAACACACACACCTTCCTCTCATTCTACTCACACCTGCACACCACATCCAAACCCCACTCCTCACGTCGGCTAAAAAGAAAAGAACTTCGGCAAAGAGCCCCCATGCGGGGCCCGCTGGACATTGCAGCGCCAGACCAAAGAGGAGCTGCCCGATGATGAAGCATGACACCTTTCGGGGTGTGTGAGGGCCCTTACTCCTATTAGGAGCACTCCCCTGGACTTCGCTGGATTCAACACAACAGGAGACCTAGATCCCTACACAGGAATAGCACACTCCTTGTTTCATGGTCAATTTAAAGGGCGTGTGTGCTGGACCTTAAGCCCTAGTCCCTCCCTTTTAGTATTGGTTGGAGAGCAAGACCATGGCTTCTTGTTGCCAGTCAGCATATATGGGAACCAACCAGGCAGACTGGTTCCTCCCTTCCTGACAGAGGCACCTATTGCTAGGGCACAAGTCAGGGGTGGGTGCGAGTGAATCGGATCTCCCACTATTTTTAGGGAATGGCATCCATTCTCCTGAGAGAGGGTAGGAGGTGTTGGTGGCGTCACTTTATCCCAAGTTCTGCTTACGTTTGCATCTGCAAACATTACATGGCACCCTATTCTTAGGTAATCTGGCTTGAATGTGTTTCAACACTCCCTCCCTCAGCAGCGTCTTTATCAGTGAGCATGCACCAGGAATGGGTTATTTTGAGATTTCTTAAATATGAGAGACCATGTGAACAAGACACCAGTAAATCTTCCAACCCTTTACAAGGCAAGAATGCGAGACACTTTTGTAGCTGGTGAAAGAACAACAGCAAGAAACAAATGCATAACAACAAATGATAAACTCTTAATTGACAGGTATTGTGTATGTATTTGTGATTACTGAATGCGACTCGTGTTTAAAAAATGTATATCTTTGAGTAATTTATTATATAGTATATCATATGTTGATATGTGGAAAACATACGTGTGATTTTTAAAAGGAAAACGAAGACCATAAATACTATGTTGACAACTCTGTGTGTATAGATTTGTGTTGTTTTTGTAAATTGCCCATGCAGGCAGAAGGCCACCTCAAAGCCCTGATAAAGGTACAAGGTGGTTACAAACTTAAAGCACCGTGTGACATTATTAATACCCAACATATAATTGCCTTTGATTACGTATGTCAACCGTGATAACAACTTGATAAGTTCCAAATATAAAAATTTAAGAGCACATATTTTCTAAAGCAGTACCTGCGTTCCATTATTTGTATGCAAGAGCGAATGTCTCCATTACTTCATTTCATACAATGCAAATGATTAAATGTTTATCTGCATACATTAAGCTCCAAAAGTAGGCTCGCTTACTTTCTAAAATACTCACAATTTTGTATTTGTAGAAAACAAGATGTACATGCACGTTTCGAAATAAATAATGAATTGTTTGCTTGGTTTACCTACGAAAATCGAATTGCAGACATGTTTATATATCCATATGTTGCAAATGGTGTACACTTATCTCAGCTTTAGGAGTACGCTAAGCCTGTTTCCTATACTAAGGCTAAGCTAAAGTTGTGACATTACTTCCAGTGACGTCATTCAGACATGCCTTTGCTGAATTATCCCCTCCCCCACTGTTGTTTAGGTCTTGTGCCACTGCCTCAGGCGCAAAAAGTACCTGCTGCGTGCGTCCCGTCTACATTAACTGGCTCCTGTCTCTTCACCAACCACTTAGGCGATCGGCGTCCTGAAGCAGCAAGAAGAACACTGAAACACGTAACAGGGTCCAATGCTCGGGATTAACCTTCCGCAGACGAGAGCCATCCGACCTGTACTACTCAGTGCGTAGTTTCCTGTGGCCGCATCCAGCACTTCCTGTGCTGTGTATATCGGCCCTGGTAAAAAAAATACTTTCTCTGGGGAGTTTACTGCAGTTTAGTAGCTTCACGGACATATCCTGTGGACTGGGGCACCAGAGAGTGTGCCGTCGCTTTTCGGTATCTTTTTTTGTGTCGTGCCGCCATGTAGTATACAGTCCCCTGCGCACCTGCAGTTATATGAGAAGGTGATCTGCAGGAAAAGGCTACATACATCCTTTTGCTGCCACTGCTCAGCAGGCTGGTCTTTGTTCTCCCTGCTCCTCAGTTGCGGGGTCGGGCTCACACTGCAAACAGTGGTCGTTTGAGCTCGGCCATACGTGTCAACGTTTGGGAGTAAGCGAGAGGGAACTTAAAGTCCGAAATTGGTTTACACGTTAACTTGCATTTAGCTAAATTCTTTGTTTCTTTATGGAATGCATTAAAACCGCTAATCAAAAGGGTACACTTCTTTTCGACGTGCAGGCTTCAAGACAAACAAGCATTGGCATAGCCAATTGGTCTCGCCTTTGGGACCTTATAAGCGGTTAGTTATGCAGCATAATATCCTGGGTTCTGTGCCGCCATGGATTGAAGCATTGTCAGGCTTATCTGCACCACTTTTGTATCTTGTGCAATAGCTCATTGGTGATTTTTTGCAGTCAGACTTTGCTGCCGGCCATTAGGGCAAAATGGAGAAAGTAATGCAATAAACATGACGCAGCTGTTTATAAAACGACTCTGGTGTGTAATATCATTTTAGGATAGACAAATTCTGATCCATGCATAACTTGTGAAAAAGGGAATGAAACAGATTTGCCCACATTTATGCTGCTTGTTTAATAAGGAATGGAACAAACATTGGCAAGATTATGAGGTGTAAATTAAAAAGGTCCGCAATAAAATGCGTGTACCGCCTAGTGGTCCAGTGTCACGTGTGACACCTTCAGCCTGTCATGAAATTTTAACCATCAGCAGTTTGCAGGCCAGGATTCGCATGCCTAAACTGTGAACTGCAAGCCCCAGAATGCAACCTGCAGTGGAAGAAGGTTGGAGTTTCCATTAATTGGAACCGCTCCTTCATTACTTGGAAACCTTTGTTTTTGTTTAACTTGGAACAAAAAGACTGCCCCAGCCATTCCCGACTGAATTCATTGATGCCATGTGTGTCGCCCTCGGCCAGTCCTATGTTTTTGTTCCATTCTGGTACGTGGTAGTATGTAAGGGCTTCAGAACGAAAAATACTATCTTTTGTCTAGGAACTAAAAGGCTATTGCCGGCTGAATGTGTCACGTGACACCTGTGCACATTTGATCTGGATGTTACACAGTATTGCGCAGTGCCTTAGGCTAGCCACATAAAAGCAGAATAGATTTGCATTCCTTTTATAACGCTGCGCCTTTCTTCGTAGTTCTCGCGGAGTGGTATCTGACATGCTTTTTTGTTCCAGGTTTGATAACCAAACAGACAAAATGGAAACCTTAAAACTGAATGTAATGCGGTGTGATTGGGCTAGTGAAATGCTCCCGTATTTTAGCCCAGGATGCGTGGTCCAGTGGCCACAGCTTCAGGTGTATTTCAGAGAGACCAATACCCTCCAGGTGGGCTCAGTTAAGTACTTTACTGGTGAATATGCAGGCATCGGCCAGCACCTCGTGGCTGGAGACGTGGAAGTGAAGAGAACGCCCCAAAACGTAAGCAAATTAGTGAAGTTGTTTTCTTTTGACGAGGGGTGTACGAGAAAATGCCAAAGCCTCGCTGGTCACATCTGGTGGGCTGGAGGTGGTATGTTCTGTATATTAGTACCAAGCACAGAGTGCCGCACTGGAGGAAGAAAGAGGCACGGGTGGTGTCTCAGCATCCGATGCCTAAGCTTCTGCAGCGCTGGTAAAATTGCTTCTAGGCTTCACAGATCTAGAAGGAGCATGCCTTTTTTGTCCAGAATCCATACCCCATGTTCACGAGGGCAAACGCAGGAATCTCGGCGGTCTCTGTATGCACTGTGTCCACAGAAGGCACTGCCGCTAGGCTCGACCTAAAAAGGAATGAGGTAGAGGGGTGTGTCTATTAGAAAGGTTATTCAGTTTGACTGACGAGGACAGCAATGTGTGCCCGTCCTCAAGGCACCTTGTCCTGGTTTGGGAACCTGCGGAGACCGCGGTTCTGAAGCCGGCTTGTCTAAGAGACAACTGCGTATATAGGCCGCGCGCTTCAGAACTCCTGCTTATTCCAATTTTTAAAAAACTTTCTTTTTACCATATCAGTTACTGCCTGGCTAGAAAGAAATGTTAATTTTTGGCTTTCTTCTTCCGTGCCCGCCGAGACCCTGGCTGAGCCGCCAGGCAGAGTGAAGGAACAAAGGCCGGGCTGACCGGCTGCTCTTCAGGCGCGTCGGCCGGGAGCATGGCTGGCTTCACAGGGCCTCTACTGCCGGTGGACCGCGGAGGGCCCTTTGAAGACGCTGCTCGAAAGTTCAAGAAGGAGGGCGGGGTGTGCAGGAGTTTGGAGAGATTGAGAGATTAGCCCAGAGACGAGGTAAGCTTGTCTGCGCTCGATGCAAAGCATGTCTGTCTGAACTCTGCGTCTCTTTTACCTCTGTAAATGTAAGGTGACCTGATGCCTCAGTGTAACCACGGACGCAAAGCTCCGGGACTGGCATTTTCTTTTTACAAATTACCGTATTCAGGTGTGTTAATCCAAGGGAAGCAACCAGGACAACAACTCCTAGAATTCAGTAGGTTAAGCAAACAAGCACTGACGAGCGGTAGCGACGTCGGATGCACGTCGTCGTGCCTAACATAGGAAAAACTGTATAAAGGAAATAGTACACGTACCGTGTAACAACCAAGTAAAGGGGCCAGTAGCCATGGGAGGTTACAAATGATGACATTGACGTCACTAAGGAGGGACTAATAACCCTATTAAGGAATCAGACGCTAGCATTTACAAAGGACAAAG
Source organism: Calotriton arnoldi (assembly GCA_963921515.1). NCBI lineage: Eukaryota > Metazoa > Chordata > Amphibia > Caudata > Salamandridae > Calotriton > Calotriton arnoldi. The sequence goes on along the minus strand of CAWUFW010002237.1, from coordinate 1,583,002 downwards.
ACACAAGCCAATGAAAATTAAGGGTGGGGAAGTGGGCGGGGCTTCTCTCCCGTACTGAACTAGAACAAATCATCGCCAGAGCAGCGCTGGCTCAGGCTTGACCTAAAAATATGGAATTTGCATATTCAACAAATGAACATTGCTTCACATTTAAATGACCATAAAAAGTTGAAGCAACAGCTACATCTATTCGTTTTTCCTAGTAAACAACTTGCAACCAAACTACCCCAAGTATTGAACTTTAAAAATACAGGAGGCAAACAAAACCTTGCATGCAAAAATAATAATAGGCAGCAAGATACCAAGTGTGTTATAGTTGTTGACTCCATAATACTTCTAATTTTTATGGATGCCAAGTCGTGGGCAGGCGAGAAATTTTGGTATCATATATTCGACTAATAACATTAAGGAAAAAGCTCTTTTTTTAGGTCTCGTCTAAGCAGCACTTGCGTTGTCTCTTCGAGACATGCTGTATTCAGCATATGGGCATTAAGCTCCGCCCATCTTTTTAATTGGCTCCTGTTACTTCCCTTTGTAAATGGCGGCTTTTTCTTGTTCAATAGGCTTAGTAGTCCCTCCTTAGTACCGCCTTTTCTCTTGTTGTAAACTCCCATGAGGACTGCCAGTTACATGTGTTGTTACTCTATATGTTTTAATTACAGCTTGTGAGTACTATTTTAGTAATGACTTTCTCCTAGCTGCTGTTGCAGGCAGGACACACTCCCGCTTCTGCAACCCAGCCTGCGTTTCACCTGCAGGGTAACGCTGCGCACGATTCATCATCTTTAACAATGGCGGCCACGCCTTTCTTCTCTTGTGCGTGGCTCGCCAAACTCTATTTTTTATATATATTATTTTAAGTAGCACGGCCCTTAATCTTAAACAATGGCGGCCGCGCAGCTCGCGCCTCTATTTTGTCAATATTCATTTTTTAAGCAGCGCGGCACGCCTTCTAATCAGCAACATAGATGGCTGCACATTGCTTTTCTTCTGGGCGGCTTTAAAGCATAAAGTGGAGGCGCAGGCTCAAGTGACTGATGATAGCCTTGTGTCACGCCTTATTCTTTTTCAATATCTTTACTTTTGTTAAAATCGCAGCACCTGCGCTTTTTCCAAAGTAAATAAATAGAAAAATAATAGCGGCTGCATGCCTTTTCTTTTCCTCTTTCTATACTTTTGTTGCAATTGCGGCACCCGTGCTTTTGCTTAAGATGTTTAATGCTAAAGCGCGAGTGCCACAATTGTAACAAAAGTAAATACATTTTTTAAAAAAGCACGGCTGCCATTTCTTTTCCATTTGTTTACTTTTGTAGCAAATGCGGCACCCACACTTTAGCTTTAAACCGCTTAAACTAAAGTACGGGTGCTGCAATTGTTTCCAAAGTCAATAAATAGAAGAAAAAAAATGCAGCTACGCGCCTTTTTTTTCAATTTCTTTACTTTTGTTACAATCGCGGCACCCGTGCTTTAGCTTTAAAGCACGGGTGCTTCAATTGCTTCAAAAGTAAAGAAATAGAAAAACAAGCATTTGCAAAACAATATGTCTCGCATTACTAAAAGTTTGAGCTATTGGCGTTGCGTTATTATTACCAATGCCAATACCTCAAACTTTCAGTAATGGGAGACCTATTGCATTGCAAATGCTTGTTTTAGGTCTCACCTAGGCAGCGCTTGCGCTGTCTCTTCGAGACATGCTGTATTCAGAATATGGGCTTTAAGCTCCGCTCAGCGCATCTGGTTGGTTGGTTGGCCTGCCTTTTGGAAATTCCTTTACTGTGGTTGGTCAATAGTGTCCATCTGTTCCGCCTTTAGGTATTTGGTTCCCTCCCATGGGACATCACTGATTGTTTCTTTTGGTTGGCCATCTGTTGCCTTCTTGCTGGCAGACACCCCCCTCCCTCCCGTCATTGCTGCCGTCGTTCCTAGTTTTCTTTGCAGTGCTTTCCCCACTGCATTCCGGTGTTCCCGCTAGATTTGAATAAGTTCACTGTGAACCTTGTTTTTTGTTGTTTATAGCTGGCATACCGCGCTTGGTCAACAACAATGGCGCCCACGCGCCTTTCTTTTATTTTGCTCAGCACGCCGTACAGCCTTTTAGGCACACCTCCCCAGCCCCCTCCAAAGTAGTATAGTCCTGGAATGGGGGGGTGTCTCCCCTCGCAGCTGCCTCCAGCTTTCTTCCTTTTTCATTGTACCCGATCAAGGTGACTGAAGCAGCTTTTTCTGAATCTACACGCGGAGCGCTGTCCCGCTTTTCCATTCTTCTACCGAGAAATACTCTCAGTGCATTGTCACTGCTAATCCACAAAGGGATTCTACAACGCTACGGCTGTGGCGTATAACTAATTGAGCCCCTCTGGCCCACCTACATACCCCATTGGATTGACAGCCTGTCCTCACATTGAGTACCCGGACGGGTCCTCATGTGAGTAAACCTTTTCCTCTTTTCTTCACGTGTGGCACATCATTTTCACAAGTCTGCTCAACCATATATTCAGATGTCCTTTCATCAATAGTCCTGAAGAGACCCCACATTGTTTTGAGGGTCGAAACGCCGTCGACAAACGGAAGAAGCGAACCATTTCCCCAGCACATATCATTGTATATAGCTGCTGTTCACATGGAATCATTTTGTTAATGGTCGACTTGTACAAACTGTGGAAACCTTGTATTTAATATTCACGTTGTCACTTAGGTTTAGGTTACCTTTGTCACTTGGGACACTATGCACAAATGTTGTTTTGATGTATAATGTTTACTCCTAACTTTATTGTTTAAAAAATCCATAAAATATACTACACTGGAATCGGTGTGTTAGTGGTTCCTTCGCGCTCTGCCATTATCTAACCCTCTATATCGCGATTGTGCTTATGTATCATAACCTCATAGGATATTATTCCACAGGAACCATTGTTTTTCCTATATATCCAGATTTCTTCCAGCAGTCCGATGGGGCTGTGCTCAAGAATGCTTGCTCGACAGCAGTTTGGATACATGATGGAAATGAAGGTGTGACAGCCTCTCATTTCCCCCAGAAGCAGTTTGCAGTGGCATTGTGCACTTGGGCTTTGCAGATGGGCCATGAGCTTGTTTTTCTTTTCCGATCGGCTACGACCATGTTTTGAGTGGCTACGTGCATGCGTGCCTTTATCTATTTTTTTTTTTTACAGGATATAGTTTATTTAAATTGGGACTCCTAATATAGTGATGGTCTGATTTCAGTTCACTACACTTTTGTTTAGTTGTAAAAGTAATGGGTTATCCTCGCTTTTTCCACCAAAACTCTTGCGTCAATGGACCACTGAGCGAAGAAGCTGAATGTCCATCCAATTTTTTTTTCTCGAAGAGTGTCCAGTTTTCGATTGTTATAGCAGCGCTTGACGGTAAATGTGTGAATTGCAGTTGTTGCATGTCTAATACTGAGATGCATGCTTAACTCGTTTACTCACTCTGTTGCAGTGTTAGCAGTTCAAAAACACCGAACCACACATCTTTACGTGTTTTGCTTCACGTTTAAACAACAATGTTGAGTTTGTAACTTTAAAGAACATGGAAAAGCGGGGAGGGTATATTGGCTTACAACCAAAGCTGCCCACTTTGGAACTTTAAAACCAAGTTCGAGGCCCGGCACCATCCTGTGATTCCTGGAAAAGCACTTAATTTCTCATGCTTTAAAAAAAAAAAATCTGACATTGAGTAACATAATCTGGTGCTCATTTAGAGCACACTAATGCTCTTGGACAAAGTTTATGCTATAGAGTCACTAACAGTTTACATAATGATCATGACAGTAGGTGTGGTCTCGTACTTCGGATGGGGTGGGCGGCACCATGTACTTTGCAGACTTCTGTAAATGCTGCTACATTCACGAGGCTGGTTTTTTTCTTCAGTTAGTACATTTTGGTTTCCTGTTTTGGGAGGACCTGTACCTCAGCTTTCTGAAGGCCTGGGTTGTGCTTGGGCAACCGTCTGGCTGCTTGTCAAGCTGTCAGCGAGAGATAATGAATAGGCCATGGGAGTAGGGAATGTGTGAAGTCTCTCGCCTCACCCTCCTTAGTGGAAAGTCGTGCCATAGACGGGGAAATTAGCTGTGAGTGACTAATGGTGTTAGTGTGATTAAAAAAAAAATATTACAGCTCAAGTTTCCTTTAATGCACTTGCACAGTTTATGAATTGGCAATCCGTCATTGGTTACAGCATTGTCACATCCCTGAATTCCCTACAGCGACTAGTCGTGTTTCAAAATTGCCCACATCGTCCATATTGGGTTCGCGTGTTCAGTATTTTGTGTTGGACGCAAACTAATTTAGGAAACACCATTCTCTTTCATGTTCATCAACTTTCCGTTAATTTTCCGCGATTAGCCTTCACATAAATACGGGGACCTAGTATAAGTAGATTGTTTGCCTTTTCTAGACTGCACCTTTTACATCTGGGTACTTCATCAGTAAATTTAGCTAACCTCTCAAGGGTCCAGTATATCTTGTGAAGGGTGAAAAAGTGATTCCTTTTTGGGACAGCCGATTTTATACAGGAAACTCAAAGATACTTGCCATACATTTTCTAGATCCGGTCTTGGCAAGCATCTTTCCCATTTTGAGTGTGGTTGTATTTACTTTGTATCCTCTGCATTGACCAGTTCCCTGTACCAGATAGAGACTTCATATTTTAATTTGATGCCACCCTCAATCATGTCTTTGTAGTGCCAGTTATCTTGCAGTGTCAACAATTGGTTCGACCACCATGATTGTAGCAGGTAGTACTTAAATTGTGACAGCTTTCCCTGTGTAACCTCGGATATGGCCCCCCCATCTTACACGGTTTAGTCCGCCTTTTAAGTCCCCCCAACATTTTATACCTGCATCTTTTAGTGGTAAACTAAGTTAATTCAGTAATCAGGATGGTATCCAGGGTGAATTCCATAGAGGGGCAGCTTGAGTATAATAATGAATCCTATCCTTAATGTTTTTCTCATGTTATACCAGACTTGTAACATGGTTCTTAAAATTTTCAAGCAAATCTCCTTGAAATATTTAGGTGCCCAGAATTTATATAAGAATTTATCATGGCCTACGCCTTTAGCAATACACCATGCATAATTCACCTGGGCAGTTTATCTGGTTGCATCAGCAACATCCTGCTGTTTTTAAAATGGAACTCATATACTTATAACTGGAAATCAGGTAAAGCCAGACCACCTTTTCCCAGCATCCTCCTCAGTTTGTTCCATTAAATCACGCACCTGTAGAGGCCCAAAAGAAACTACTGACCATATCCTGTATTTTAGCTAAACTATTTTTTAGGAATGAGTGGAATACTGTAAAATAAAAAAGTTAGTCTTGGTAGAATCATAAATTTGAAAAAATGGGGCCCCTGCATACAAGATAAACTTACCAATCGCAGGGAAAATACTAACAGTTGAGAAAAAACCTAGGCAAGTGACAATATATACATATGTGCAGGTATAACATAATCACAACATACAGTTTAATTCCAATACATCAAAATAGCATACGTGACTGCTTTGTTGGTATCATTTAAAAAAAATTATTATAAGTTATCACATATAAAAAGATAATAGATAGTTTTCTACATAAAAACAACATATTTTTATACAGTGTCCTATATTGCAATAAATACAGAGAATAGTGCACGTTTTGTTATACACTTATTAAAATGTTTTTACTTTTATTTTTCCTTGTGTATTTAAGTATACATTTAATTAATTAATCAAACCATGACATGATTGGAGAAAAGGTCTAGAATGTGAATGGCTGAGATGGTAAAGAAGGCTGGCGGTATGTTGACACTACGCGCATTTCGGCTGAGATGCCTTCGTCAGGAAACCATCACAACATTCACTACATAGGACACAAAGGAATACATAAATACTAAATATGTAGGCCCGCAATTGTTATATTTTACTAACGTCTTACTAGAAGATCGTATTTGGCTTATGAGTATAGTAGGTGGGTTGGAACCCACGTGACCTTACTTTAGCTAATTTCGTGATAAAAGGAGAGTTAGGTGCAAGTGTAAAGAACAACCTTAGTATCACACACCCAGAGAAGAAGATACAACACCCGAAGATGTGAGAACAAAACAGTAGTGTGAGTATCTAGCAATAATCTAATGTATTTAGAAAAAAAAAGAGCAGATGCCCCTGTACATCATCATGCATACACCTAACCGTAGAGAGATGTTTAAATATGGCAAATCCCAATATTGAATATGTCCCATAAAACCTGAAAGAAGCAAGTCCAAGAAGGGTCATGCTTACTAAAGATATGCTGACATGGACAAATTACCTAACGTATTGATGTGTCAATAAATCTCGTAGGGATAACTTATTTCTGATACTATGGCGAATCCTGGTAAAATCCTAAATACAACGGAAGATGGACAAAAAAGCTTTATTCGTAGGGTAACTCGTCAGCCTATTAGTCTATTAGAATGCTGTCTCCAATTAGAAACTGTACCTTATGTGTGATTATGGGTCCCACAGGTGTTTCTGGGGGTGGCCCAACATAATAACTGCTCTGAAATCTTAGCTAGTGTCCACAACAGACTTCATCGTTGTGTACACTATAGATAGAGCAAGCTGGCAATAGAAGGCAACAAATTATAGAGAGTTCTCAGATCTGGCTGTGGATGTATATATATATATCTTGTTAGAGTATATTATAAATGTTGCCAAAGAAAGATGTTAAGAGTTAGATACCGGATTCAGAAACAGGTAAAATAAAAGAAGAGAGGCCTTGTTTCAAACATGTTGCTTATAGATATCCTTGACGGTGTGTCTAAAGCAGTATTACACATCTCAATGTGTGGCCCTTAGTGCAGTATATCGAGGAACAGGCACTAGTAGCATAGAGAATATGCAGACTAGAGCATCCGAAATCAGATGTGTGCATAATAATTGGCATCATACAGTACTCTAACTGATCTAAATAGTTAATTGCATATTAAGGAATACACCGTGAATGAGTACGGCCGTTAGGTAGCCCTAAATATATTGCCGATGGATTAAATTCCTTTAGCTGGATGTGTTGTTTAACAGTTATAAGGCAATAATTCTTCAGAGAATGTTTTTAAAACGCATACATTTAGGTTGTGTCGGGCGTTGCCTAGCGGAGCAGTCGGTACAATTGCAGCGAAGGCGTAAAAATTGGCCAAAAGGTATGCTGTTCTTTTGATCTAGAGGATGGAAACTATCATAATGCAACAGGGTATAGCATGCTGTGGGCTTAGTGTATAGGTCCATTGCTAATACACCTGCCACGTGTTTAATAATGATGTCCAGAAACTCAACTTGGGTCTTGCTTGAGTTAGATGTGAAATGGATGTTACTATCACATAAATTCAACCATGTTAAAAATTCTGACAAGATCTATACTGAGTCCATCCATATAAAAAAAAATGTCATCTATATAACGTGACCATATGGTCACTGACAAAAAATGGAGCCACTTCATTATAGAGTAATTTCCTCTCAAATTGGGCCATGTAGATGTCAGCTACCATTGGTGTGCATGATGCTCCCATACTTACACCCTTCGTTTGTTTATGCAATTGTCCATTAAATTCGAACACATTCTCTTCGAGAACTATTTTAAGGCAGTCAAGAATAAAGGTACTGGCACATCTAATATTCATCTCTAGAATGAACCAGTTTACTGCTTGTAGGACTCCTTGTATAGGTATATTACTATACAGGGCTTTTATATCCAATGTTACCAGCAATTTTGATTCTGAATTGAAGGTAATACCTTCTACTAGATTGTTTATGTGTCTGATATCTTGGATGTATGCAGGTATCTGAGGGACATGGGGTCAGAGTATGGCGTCAATGTATTTTGACAATGGCTCAGTAATAGAGCCTATGGTTGTTACAATAGGCCTGTATGGTGGATCACTTTGGCTCTTATGTATTTTGGGCACTCCATAGATACTCGCCATCTCTGGATGCTGTACATTCAGGTATGCATGTTCTTTTTTGCAAATGTGGCCATTCCTGAGTGCCTTGTTAGTAAGTCGTTGTATTTTGTTTCTCGTCTTACTGGTTGGATCATTATTAATCGTAGTGTAAAAATTTGTATCTCCTAGCATTTCTCCCATCTTGGATATGTAGGTTGTGGTATCTAGTACCACAATACCTCCTCCTTTATCACAATTTTTGATTGTGATTTCTGGAGATTGTTTCAAGTTCAACAAGGCTTTGTATTCCTCTTGATCAATATTGTACGGTGTTTTTGGTACATGCTTGGTGGCTGAAATAAGCTTATGGTATACTACCTGTTCAAAGACTACAACTTCTTGTGGTATTTGGTCTGCCGTGGGGGTAAAGGTGGATGCTAGGGTGAGGCCAGATTGATTACTCAATGTAGGTATAGTATCCTTATGGGCAAAAACGCTCTGAGGTGAATTTTCCTGAAAAAAGCCATTAGATCTACAAACAGCTCAAATATGTTGATTCCAGAGTGAGGGGCAAAAGACAGCCCTCTAGATAGTAAAGAGTAGGTGGATGGGGCTAGGCTAGAGGTACTAAGATTAAATATGTGGATTTTTTTCATTCTCTCCAATATTCGGCATTGCGAGTCACCAGATATTGATTGTAATCGGTCTGTTGATTGCCCTGGTATCTGGGTTGATATTGCGTCCGCCAGTTGCCTCTCCTCATATTGCGCCTGGCTAAAAAGGTTGGCTATTTTGTTGTGCTCTTGAGATATATCGATTACCTCTGGAATCAAACTGATTGGGAGGACCCTCATTGTCAGAATCTGAGGTGTGTGAGAATGTGGTTACTTTACGGTTATATTACCTATAAGGATATTGTTTGTTTTGTAGAGTGTCTATCTGAAAGAGACACGTTAGTGACAGATTCCTTACCTTAGAATATCGTCAGGCTGGATCCGGAAAGTTTTGCGTAGCAGTACCCTTGCGCGTCGGTAGGCGGCGTCGTGCGGCTCCGCGTCCGTCGTCGGCGTCGTGATCGCCGGGATGACGTCGCGGGCAGTACTTAGACGCCGCCCCTGTGCGCTGACGTCAGTTCTTCTTTTTTCCGCGCCAGTAAGCGCAGATCCGGGAAGAGCAGTGCCCTAGTCAATTTTTGACTACATTTTTGGTGATTTTTTCACTGTTTCTTTTCGAGTCATCTCGACTCCTAGGTGTCGGTAGGGATGCCCGGCTTCAAGCCATGCGACGTCTGTGGTCGAATGATGTCGATCACACACCCGCACTTAGAGTGTCTCTTCTGCCTCGGCCGAGACCACGACACGAAGTCGTGCCCCGACTGCCGGGCCTTACACCCGAAGGCTTTACGAGAGCGGTCTCGAAAGCTCCTCGAGGTCCGGCAGTCGGCTCCGCGCCGCACCAAGCCCCGGTCCGGTGAGAGGTCGAGGGGCCGGTCGTTGGAGTCCAAGTCTTCGCACTCCTCGGGTAAGTCGAAGCACAAGAAGTCTAAGAAGCACCATCGCTCTAAGACTTCGCCTCGCCGGTCTCGCGACTTGGCTGAGGCCCCTGTCGGCACCGTCCCCGCCGCCCCGGACGTGCCTGTGGAGCCGCCCCCACAATACCCGTCCTTTCCGGGTTCGGGGGCGACTCCGGCCCAAATACAGGAATTCCTGTCGGCCATGGCCCGCCTCTTCGGGCCTCAAGGTCCCTCCAGTGCGCCTTCGGGCCCCGCGGGCCCTGATGGGGTTGCTCCGGCATCGCCGCCGACTCCGGTCCCGGCGTCGCCCGTCCCGCCAGCCTTGATCCCGGCCTCGGCCTCGATCCCGGCTCCGGTGGTGCCGCAACCCCCATCGACGCCGGTTGACCTAACCACGCCTCCGCCGACGCCGATGTCCCCGGTGCCGTTCCTGACGCCGCCCGGGGCTCCGGGCGGCGTCGTTCCCCGGCTCTCTCCGAGTCCGGACATGGAGCCGGTCCGACGTCGGCTCCGGCGCCGATGAGACCTTGGGTCCCAAATGTCCCTCCTCCTCCATATTTTGAACCGGAGGAGGACCAGGAGAGCTGGGAGGGGTCGGAAGACCCTCTCACACAGCAGTGTGAGTATGATCAGGACTGGGCAGAGGAACTTGGGGATGCCAGTGGTCTGGACACTTCTCCTGACACTGGCATGCTGTCTCCTCCTTCCGTGGCTACGGAGGAGGGAGCAAATTTCGCAACGGTGTTGCGTAGAGCAGCTGGAGCCTTGCACCTCCAATTGTCTACAGTGGCTGTCAGGACTAACCTCCTGACGGAAGTGCTTCAGCCGGCAGCTACCTCCTCGGAGCCATTGCTGCCGTTTAATGATGCACTGTCTGACGTTCTTTTGGGCACCTGGTCCAAGCCCGCCACACGGGCTCCTGTGGGTAGGAACGTGGCCCGACGCCATCGCCCTGCTCCGGGCGACCCCTTATTTCTCTCTCAACATCCCACCCCCGAGAGCTTGGTTGTCCAAGCCTCTGCCTCCCAAACCGCCTTCCCTACCGCCCCTCCGGATAGGGAATCCAAACGCCTGGACCAATTTGGGAAGAAGGCTTTTTCTTCCTCCAGTGCTGGCTTGCGGTCCGTCAACACCGCTTGCCTTTTGGGCCGATATTCCTACTCCCTGTGGGATTCGGTGGCGACTGTTTTGCCCCAGTGTTCTGAGGAGGTCCAGACACTGCTTACCCGCACCATTGCGGAAGGTAGGGATGCGGCAAAGTACACCATACGTTGTGGCCTTGATACCGCCGACTCCCTGGGCAGATCGCTTGCAACGACGGTGGCGCTGCGTCGCCACGCCTGGCTGAGTACAACTGGTTTCTCGGGTGATGTCCAGAATACACTCATGGACATGCCCTTTGATGGAGTCGGTCTTTTTGGTTCCAAAGCAGACCATGCGCTGGAGAGTTTTAAGGACTCACGGGCTACTGCCAAGTCCCTGGGCCTTTCTGTTGTGTGCCCTCCGCTAACCTCTGCTTTTCGCCCCTTTCGTGGCCACGGAAGGGGCGCCCAGTCACGTCCGCTGCCCAGCCACCGGCCCGCGCAGCAAGCGACTTCGCGTGGCCGAGGACGTGGATACCGCCGTGGCGGTTCGGGCAACCAGCGTGCGGGTCAGGCCACCACCTCCAACCCGTCCGCGGCCTCCAAGCCCTCCTAGTCCCTCCTTTCAGGTGCACAGCACGCCAGTAGGGGGCAGGGTCCGCCATCACCTTCACCACTGGCGTGCCATCACCTCGGACAGGTGGGTCTTGGACATTGTCCGAAGGGGCTACTCCCTCCCCTTCGAGACCACCCCCCCAGCCATGCCACCTCAAATCCACCGCATGTCAGGGGATCACTTGGTGCTTCTGCAGAAGGAAGTCACGGCCCTCTTGGCCAAGAGGGCCATCGAGCATGTTCCGACCCCAGAAGTAGGACGTGGTTGCTACTCCCACTACTTTCTGGTGCCCAAAAAGGACGAGGAGGACATGCGTCCTATCTTGGACCTCCGGAACGTCAATCGCTTCCTCCGGAAGGAGAAGTTCAAGATGCTCACCCTAGCTCAGGTCTTGACTGCCCTCGATCCTGGAGACTGGTTGGTAGCGTTGGACTTGCAGGACGCTTATTTCCACATCCCCGTCCTGCCGGCCCACCGGCGTTACCTGCGGTTCACGGAAGGCCTCGAGCATTTTCAGTTCACATGCTCCCCTTTGGCCTTACCAGTGCCCCTCGGGTGTTCACAAAAGTGATGGCGGTGGTCGCAGCTCATCTGCGCCGGGCAGGGGTTCCAGTCTTCCCCTACCTCGACGACTGGCTGCTGAAGGCGGGCTCGTCCCAGGCAGTCGTCTCCCACCTCCAGACTACGGCCGAACTCCTGCACTCACTGGGGTTCTCCATCAATGTGCAGAAGTCGCATCTGATTCCTTCTCCACAGCTCCTTTTCATCGGAGCAGTTCTGGACACAACGCAGTTTCGGGCCTATCCTCCCGAACGGCGAGTCTGGGATATTCAGGCTATGATTCCCATCTTTCAGCCTTTATCCTGGGTTTCGGTACGGATGACCCTGAGGCTGCTGGGCCTCATGGCCTCCTGCATCCTGCTGGTCGATCATGCCAGACGGCATATGCGGGCTCTGCAGTGGGACCTGAAGTTCCAGGGGGCGCAGCACCAGGGCAACCTGTCCGATCACGTCCAGGTCTCGAAGGGGACTGCAAAACAGTTGCAGTGGTGGCTCTCGAACCGGCAATGGGTCATGGGCAAATCCCTCTCCCTTCCCCAGCCAGAGCACACAGTTGTGACGGACGCGTCCCTTCTGGGATGGGGCGGTCACATGGGAGAGGCGGAGATCAGAGGCCTCTGGTCTCCGGCGGAGTCCCGGCTCCATTTCAACCTTTTGGAGCTCCGGGCGATCCGACTTGCACTCAAGGCATTCCTTCCCTCTGTCAAAGGGAAGGTAGTGCAGGTGTTCACAGACAACACCACCGCCATGTGGTACTGCAACAAACAAGGCGGGGTGGGGTCGTGGACCCTATGTCAGGAGGCTCTGCGCCTCTGGACATGGCTGGAACATCAGGGCATGTTCCTGATGGTTCAACACCTGGCAGGTTCCCTGAACGCCAGGGCGGACGACCTCAGCCGCAGGTGCATGATGGATCACGAATGGCGTCTTCACTCGGAAGTGGCGCAAGGACTCTTTCTGCAGTGGGGAGAGCCTTGGTTAGATCTATTCGCCACCGAAGATAACGCGCAATGTCATCAGTTCTGCGCGTTGGAATTTCCAAGGCGGCACTCGCTTGGCGACGCTTTTAGTCGCGAGTGGTGTTGCGGTCTGTTGTACGCCTTTCCGCCTATACCACTTCTACCCAGAGTGTTGAAAAAGATTCGGCACGACCGGGCCCAAGTCATCCTTGTGGCTCCGGACTGGGCTCGAAGAGTTTGGTATCCCGAGCTACTCAGTATGAGCGTCGATCCCCCGATCCGTCTGCCTCTTCGGGAGGATCTTCTGTCGCAGCAGCAGGGGACGGTCCTCCACCCGAACCTGTCCAGCCTCCACCTGCTTGCGTGGAGATTGAGCGGCGGCAGTTGATTCCTTTCGACTTGCCTCCCGAAGTTTGTGATGTGATTCTGGCAGCCAGGCGTCCCTCCACTAAGGTGGTATACGCCTGCAGGTGGAACAAGTTTGTGGCATGGTGCACAGCAAAGGCTGTGAATCCCCTCTCTGCCCCTCTTCTGAGGTTCTTCTGTTCCTTCTTTCCCTGGCCCAACAGGGTTCTGCCCTGGGTACCATCAAGGGCTATCTTTGTGCCATTTCGGCCTTCCTCAGGCTTCCTGATCAGCCCTCCCTTTTCGAGTCCCCTGTTGTTAACAGGTTTCTAAAAGGCATTACACACCTCTTCCCTCCTGTTCCGTTTGTGATGCCTCAGTGGGACTTGAACTTAATTCTTACTTTTCTCATGTGCGCTCCATTTGAGCCTCTACATAACTGTCCTCTTCGTCTTCTGACTCTGAAGACTGCCTTTCTAGTGGCCATCACCTCCGCTCGGCGGGTGAGTGAGCTCCAGGCTCTATCATGCAAACCTCCCTTTCTGTCTGTTCATCCAGACAAGGTGGTTCTTCGGACGCGTCCGTCCTTCTTGCCAAAGGTGGTTACTGCCTTCCACATTGGGCAGACCATCACTTTGCCCACCTTCTTTCCGCCTCCGCGTCCTTCCAGAGAGGAAGAGAGGCTCCACCGTCTGGACCCAAAACGTGCGCTTTCTTTTTATATCAACCGCACACAACACTTCCGGGTGGATGACCAGCTCTTTGTTGGCTACGTGGGCGCCAAAAAGGTCGGGCGGTGCACAAGAGAACCATCTCCCGCTGGGTAACCTTGTGTATCAAAGCCTGCTATTCTTTGGCTAAGAAGGAGCCTCCTGTTGGGCTGCGTGCCCATTCCACCAGGGCAACGGCTGCTACCACGGCTTTAGGCCGCGGTGTTCCGCTGCAGGATATCTGTCAGGCAGCTACGTGGGCCTCGCTGCACACATTTACAAAGCATTACTGCCTTGACAGTCAGGTCCGGAGGGACGGCTTCTTTGGCCGTTCTGTCCTCCGGGACTTCCTTGTCTGATCTTTGTTCGCAGACCCACCACCGGGGTTGGTATTGCTGGGGTATCTATTCTAAGGTAAGGAATCTGTCACTAACGTGTCTCTTTCAGATGCACAAGTTACTAACTTGTGTAACGATATATCTGTAAGAGACAGTAGTTAGTGACAGATTCCCTACCGCCCACCCATCCTCCCCGTTCTGCGAACTGATTTCTAGGGTTAAGGTCATCCCTTTCAGGGCCCTAGTATTTTTCAGACACCTATGTCAGCTTCTTGCATGGCTCTGCGTTCCTGGCGCGGAAAGTCGTGTACAGAACTGACGTCAGCGCGCAGGGGCGGCGTCTAAGTTCTGCCCGCGACGTCATCCCGGCGATCACGACGCCGACGACGGACGCGGAGCCGCACGACGCCGCCTACCGACGCGCAAGGGTACTGCTACGCAAAACTTTCCGGATCCAGCCTGACGCCTGGGGATATTCTAAGGTAAGGAATCTGTCACTAACTACTGTCTCTTACAGATATATCGTTACACAAGTTAGTAACTTGTGCATTTGACTATAGTAATTCTCCGACAAATAGGGATATGTACTCTCTTTACTAAAGAAGCGGATGTCTTTTTTCAATTTATCTGCCTTTTTTTTGGTTAGGTAGTCTGTGTAGGAATTCATATCTCTATCTATGTCTTCTAACTTTTTCCTTGCGTCTTCTAATGCCAATGTGCTTTTGATCTTACTTTCGAGTTCAAGGATAACAGCTGTTGCATCACTTCTTTTGCTGTTTCCACAATAAGCATTATCAGATCTCTTGAACAACGTTTTGCGATCATGGACCACCTCTCCAAGAATTGTTTTACCTGGACAAAAAGGCCTGGTATATTTTTGACTCTCAGGCCCTGGGGGATAACTCCCGCACGTAGGTATTCTAGCATGTAGTACCCATGCAATTCAATTCTTTTTGTTTTTTTCTTGAGAGCCAGCAGTTTAATTATATCATCATTCTTCTCAGAGTTAGATGCTGTCTGTTGACCAAAACCTACAGAACTTCCAACCATAGAAGCAAAGTCCTCGTTGGCGAACCCAAACGTTTGTAGATTTGCCATATTCTAACGTGCAAGGAACTAGTCTCACAAAGGGTGAAAAAGAAACAAAAAGAAAATTAGTTGTAAATAACTGACACACCAACCCTGATGAAAAAGGGAAAGAAAAAAAGAAAAGTTTACAGTGAACCAGGACACAGGTCACTTGGGGAACAACTCTAATTCCTACTAAATTCTTGTACACCGTTAATGTACCCAGCCGGGCATCATTGGAAGTCCCCTCGCAGACAGGCTGCAAGAATAATACATTTGAAAAAATGGGGCCCCTGCATACAAGATAAACTTGCCTATCGCAGGGAAAATACTAACAGTTGAGAAAAAACCTAGGCAAGTGACAACAATTATGTTATGGTTTTTTATGTAGAAAACTATATTTTTATATGTGATAACTTATAATTAAAAAAAAAAATTGATAACAAAGTAGTCACGTATGCTATTTTGATGTATTGGAATTAAACTGTATGTTGTGATTATGTTATGCCTGCACATATGTATATATTGTCACTTGCCTAGGTTTTTTCTCAACTGTTAGTCTTGGTAGAATCACCATTTTAATTAGATTGACTCGACTATACATTTTCAATGGCAAATCTTTCCATCTTGTCCACAGGGTCTGGATATCCTTACTGGCCTTCTCCCCAAAAAATTTTGGTCAATTGTTCCAGTTTTTAAGTAACTAGTACTCACAGATACCAGGTCTATTTTTTAAAACATTGGACTTAATCTCTGAGTTTCCAACCCATTATTTCCATTTTCTCTTTTTTAATCTATCCTAATAGGTCACCAAATTCCTTGGTCATCCTCTCTGTTTTCAATATTAAGTCTCTTTTGTGTTAGGTATATATTATATTGTCGGCATATAACACCACCTTTCTAACTAACCCCAAAGCCACAAAAGCGGTTACTCTTGCCTCCTGAGCGAAGTAAGTGAGCTAAAGGTTCAATTTATAAGTTAAAAGATAATCTGAAAGCGGGCAGCCTTGTCTGGTCCCTCTCATGATATCAAATTTACTTGAAAGGGTCCCGTGCTCTCCATGTCACTGGAGTCAAGCTAGCTTGGCTGATGAGGGGGTGAAACCCCAAAACCAGGCCCAGGATGCTTGTTTCCGGTCCAGGGAGGACCTGGCCGGGCAGTTCGGGCTGGACTGTTCCCATGGGGAGCAGGGTGAAGACTGATTTGCATATGGCTGGGTTTAAACTGGAATGGCATGGGGAGCAAAAAAACGATGGATGTAGGCACAGATCTCTGCATTGGGGTGAATGTTTGACATTGTTCAACATTCTGTCCATCAATTATTATTTTTGCATTTTCCTAGTATGCAGCCCATTTATGTTTAAAGTTACAAAACTCGTTCAACTTACCCATCACTGCATTAACGTTTGTCTGCCACTCTCACTTACCACATCTCCTGGCTTCGGTTTGTTCTAGAGTAGCTATGTGCCGCTAAGCTATTCTCAATATTTTTCTTTAGATGTGTGACTAGGAATTCTTTTTTCTGGCATGCTCCCCACCCGTTGCTCCCAGTATTCCCAGTGCTTCCCTCCCTAGGGACCCCCAGTCCCCTTAATCCTCGACAGTACACATATGCCCATTCAGGGCATATCTCTAGGGTGACTTTGTTAGCTCAACCTTTTATAAAGTGCTTTAATCTACTTCCTTTTTAAAATTGACCCTGTTAGTTCATTTATAGTGATGCTTTCATTTTACTTATTAGCTCATCCACTTCATCTCCCCTCTTGAAATTGAACATCCCATTTCTCCACATAATTCTCAGAGTGGCTGGGAATTTCATTTGGACTTTTGCTCCTAAACTCTTTAATTTGTCCATTCTTTTCCTCAGTTCCGATTACGCTGCACCATCGTTCTGACGCTATCAGACCTGATTACTTAGGAGAAGTCTTTATGCAACAGTACCTTTGACTTCAGGGGTTTGTTTATAATCTGTTCTTTGAGGCTATAGGTCAGAACAATGTTTTGGGGGTTCTGCTACTCAAATTAAGTTTGCAAGTATCTCCATGTACCCTTTGTATGTCTATTTCTAGGTTATTGTCCGTCTGTCTTTCAAAACTCCCTCCTTCAGCATCTTTATCACAAACCCTTTCAGATTATTTCCTTCCACTCTTTCCAATACATTTAAAGCCTCAAATTATTTTGCGTAGAATGGAGTTTCCTATCCCCTTTGCTAGACTTTTATTTTGTTGTTTAAGCTTATCTATTTCCCTGGCATTCTCTTGTATCTTACACTTGCTGTCTCCATGTGTCCTCCAAGACCTTAGTTCTTACCATCCGCTCATCTAGCTTAGCCTCAAGAGCATGACACGACCCTCAGATTTTCATCTCATTTATTTTTTGAGACCTCAAATCTCGTTCTGATTTCGGACTTTAAGTCTGGGAGAATTGAGCCCAGGGAGGTTATATCTAGGCCCGCGCTCACAATGGGAGCTCCCCCCTGAGATCCTCCCTGATTGACTTTATTTTTAGTCCCTAACGGTTCTTTTGTTATTTCTTCTGGCACCCCGGGGTCACCCTGTTCTGTAAGATTAGTCAGTTGTTCAAACATAATAGTTGTTGGTACCCCTATAGTTAGGACCACCTCGGTCTCAGCAACCTCAGGGGTTTCTCCTTCCCCTATACTGTCAAGCTGTATCAGTTGTCTAAAGGCCTTCCTTGCTCTGCAGTCCTTCTGACTTCTTGTGTTGATATGCTTTTTGCTCCCTCCTTTTCGCCTCCATTATTTAATTTTTTTTTTATTAATTACAGAGTTGGCCTCTTACTTCTCCCTTGCTCTTCTTCACTAGACATCCAGGTAAGCCTGAGGGCCTATGTGTTTTTCTCTTCACGTTGTGCACTTTATTCGTTTATATCAACTCTATAGCCCCCTCCACTGCAGATAAACCTCTGGTCTCGATATAGCCCAGTAAGTATCTATTTTTCTTCAAAAATATATTAGCCAGGGGTATTGTTTGGGCACATTAGGTGCGTCTCCCCCACCTTGTTGTGCTAAACTGGATTTATTGTCTAACAACGCTGTCTTGGAGACCTTAGCTGCTCTGGAAGCCTAATTGTTCTTCCACGCCCGTTGGGGAGAGTGTGCATGACTCCAGGGCAAACCCAGGGAGTGACCAATCCAGGCACAAACGAGATCAGTGTTCCAATCTCAAACTCCTTATAGGTAATTTAGAATGTTGGAAATCTTGGCACTTGTGAGAAGACAGAGCACATATCTTGGTGCATTTTTCAATCGTTGAAGAGGAGAGAGCTTGCAAACGAGTCACCCTAATGTCTGCGACTGGCATCTAACCAGCCCCCATATTCCCACCTCTGCAATGGTAATTCTCTGTATTATTACAATCTAGCACCAACTGTCTTACACCTGCTTTCCTTCTCCCTGAATTTCTTCCCTTAAGGAAAAGGCTTGAGACGCTAATCTCAGTTTTGTTAATATATTCAAATATCAAAATAATCATTACGGAAAGTCAAAAGTTGCTTAACCGCTCAAGAGAATTAGCATAACCAAACATTAAACAAAGCAAGCTAGTCCTCTCTAAGTGTCAAGCAGACTGACATAAAATCTTTCTCATTCAAAGCCTAAAGCAAAAGTCCAATGCATTTAAGCTCCTACCCTCACTGCTCTGTAGCTAAAAGTAAAAAGAATAAAAAGTTGTTTGTTCTCCAAATAACATCTTTTATATTGGATGGACAAAGAAGATAACTGGGAGAGATGTCTCTTGGCCGGAACGTACGGAGAGCGTTCACTGACGCAGCTGTTAATGATGGGATGCTGTGCCCCCCGAGAGAGCCCATACATTGTGTGACATGTAGCTGCCGCGTGGGAGAATGTGGTGCGCCGGGTGGTGCAACATGCCCCAGATATGCCCCTGTGGGAGCTGCGCCCCTTTGCCAGTATCGCTGACTCCACGTCGGTGCGCAGATGGAGAGAAGGGGGCTGTCAGGTGTTGGGAGACCTCCACATTGATGGGCAATTTATCACGTGTGAGGAAGCAAGGGTCACCTTCAGCTTAGGGCGGGTCAATTCCTGCAATATGAAAAAAATTCTAGTTTAGCCCAAGAACTTTGGCCGGGGTTCCCAGAGGAGCCTCCCACCACCAACACATCAAAGGTCATGTTATACATGGTGCAGGGTCGACGATTGGTTTCCCATCTTTATAGAGCACTAAGAGACGACCAATCGAATGATGCTCTCAAGATTCAGCAAAAGTGGTACACGCTTGTAGATGAGCCCTAGAAACACGGAGGAGATTCAGTACTGGAGGCGGGAATATAGGCTCATTTTAAAAAAACGTAAGAAAACATTAAAAGAGGATATGTGGGAGAAATTGCACGAGGCTAGCAGTTGTAACGATAGCACGGCATTTTGGCGTGTGGTCAACTCCCCTTTCCTCATGAACTATGATACACCTAAAATTGAGATTGCTGTAACCGAGGAAGAGTGGGTAACACACTTCTCTGCCCTTTATTCATCTAATGCAACTAGTGCACCTTGTCTTCCGATATTAAGTGACGAGGCTGCCATACAGGTGTCTGCCCCCGCACCTGACTGGGCCGCTCTAAACTTTACTTTGGAAGAAGTTTCCCTTGCTATTAGATCTAGTAGGGGAAACAAAGCTCCTGGGCCAGATGGTGTTCCAATCGATTTATTCTAAGCTAATACCGATCTCTGGGCTCCCCTTCTTACTAACGTTTTTAGATCTTACCAATGTACGGGGCTACCTTTGACTTGGGCAGAGTCTCAAATTGTACCCATATTCAAAAAAGGTGACCGTAACTGCCCATCGCATTACAGACCGATCTCCTTACTCGACTCATTAGTAAAGGTGGTGGGTCGGATAATTTTAGTTAGGTTACAAAGCTGGGCTGACAGCAACAACAGGATCTCTGATTTACAATATGGATTCCGCCAGGGCATTGGCACTACTGAGCAAGCAATTAACTTGAACTTGTTACTGGGCAAGTATACACGCATTAAAGACAGTAATCTGTACACGGTATTCGTTGACTTGTCAGCTTTTGACTGTGTTATCCATGAGAAATTATGGTCAGTGATGAGCACAATGGGTATCGACGGTGCAATTATTGCCCTCTTAAGAAAACTGTACTCTAACAGCCATGCTAGGGTACGGTTTGGCATTAAAGGAGACTGTACCCGCCCATTCAGAATAGAAAAAGGGGTTTGTCAGGGGTGTGTGCTTGCCCCTTTTCTATTCAATCTTTACATAAACGATCTGGGTAACACTCTGGCTAGTTTGTGTGCGGATATGCCGCAAGTAAAACAGCGACCAATTCCGGTGTTACTTTATGCGGACGATGCCGTTCTTATGGCACGCACTCCTGTAGCTCTGCAACGTCTTCTTGAAAACTTTACCCTGTTCATGGAAAATCTAGGGCTGCGAATAAACACAAACAAGACATTTGTTATGAAAATGGGTGGGGGGGGACGAAATGCCGGAATATACATTTAGGTAAGGAAATTTTACCCCAAACGCGAACATTTTCTTATTTGGGTATTTTATTTGATAGCGAAGGTACATGGAAAAGTGCAATTGAATCCAGAAGATTGCAATTTTTAAGATCAATTGCGGCACTTCGCAATTTTGCTAGGAAATTGGGGAACATACAACTTAAAGAAATGCTATCTATCTACTATGCAAAGTGTAGATCTATTGCAATGTATGGCTCGGACATCTGGGGTTATGCTAACGTTGAACCATTACAGACGGTGGAAAATATGTTTTTTTAAAATCTTTTAGCACTTCCCTCGAGTTGCTCAAACTATGTATGTCACTCAGAGCTGGGGACTAATTACCTAATAGACTTGGTAAGGACTCAACCACTCTTGCTATGGCACAAAATATGGACCTCGGAACATATGGCCTTGAATCGTGCCATAGTCAAGGACTGCTATGACTCTGAAATGGCCCTAAAGATCCCCTGGCTAAAGTTTATTAAGGATTCTTTGACAGATATGGGCCGTTTGGAATTCTATGAGCATCCAGAATCCCTGTTAAACATCTCGAGGAAAGGATTAAAAATAGAGTCTCTAAACCATCTGGCGGATCTGCGATTATGCGTGGAATTGGGCAAAACAACTGTGAAACACAACCAAACGGTCCTGACTACTTTCTCCATACAACCATACCTTTGTAATGTTCTTAATGCACAACATCGATTTGTTTTAACTCGTTTTAGACTAAACATCTTCCACCGTTTGATAAGTTTCCCAAACCCTAATGATTGGTCAAAAGATTTACAACGTTGCCCATGTGATAATGTATCAAACCAATCAACCATGCACATCGCACTTTTTTGTAAATTCTATAAGGATCTGAGAAGTTTTTTTATTGTACCTTTATTGAAATCACTAAATTTTAAACAATGTTGGCCGGCCTTTTTATACCTACAATTGCTCCCCAGTCTGTACACGTGTGTGGTACTTGCAAGATTTCTTAGGGCGACCCAAGCAAGAAGGAAAACAATAGTAGCAAAGTGTTGATTTATGATCTCTTGGCTGAAATGTGAACTGCACTATTTCATTCTCTGATACCAATGAATTTTATATGTATGTATTTGTTTTGAGAAATTTTAAGTGCATGTACTCTTTTATGATTCACTTTGTCTGAATCGAATAAAGTTATTTTGACTTTGACTAATCTCAGTTTTGTTAATATATTCAAATATCAAAATAATCATTACGGAAAGTCAAAAGTTGCTTAACCGCTCAAGAGAATTAGCATAACCAAACATTAAACAAAGCAAGCTAGTCCTCTCTAAGTGTCAAGCAGACTGACATAAAATCTTTCTCATTCAAAGCCTAAAGCAAAAGTCCAATGCATTTAAGCTCCTACCCTCACTGCTCTGTAGCTAAAAGTAAAAAGAATAAAAAGTTGTTTGTTCTCCAAATAACATAATAATTATATTGGATGGACAAAGAAGATAACTGGGAGAGATGTCTCTTGGCGGGAACGTACGGAGAGCGTTCACTGACGCAGCTGTTAATGATGGGATGCTGTGCCCCCCGAGAGAGCCCGTACATTGTGCGACATGTAGCTGCCGCGTGGGAGAATGTGGTGCGCCGGGTGGTGCAACATGCCCCAGATATGCCCCTGTGGGAGCTGCGCCCCTTTGCCAGTATCGCTGACTCCACGTCGGTGCGCAGATGGAGAGAAGGGGGCTGTCAGGTGTTGGGAGACCTCCACATTGATGGGCAATTTATCACGTGTGAGGAAGCAAGGGTCACCTTCAGCTTAGGGCGGGTCAATTCCTGCAATATGAAAAAAATTCTAGTTTAGCCCAAGAACTTTGGCCGGGGTTCCCCGAGGAGCCTCCCACCACCAATACATCAAAGGTCATGTTATACATGGTGCAGGGTCGACGATTGGTTTCCCATCTTTATAGAGCACTAAGAGACAACCAATCGAATGATGCTCTCCAGATTCAGCAAAAGTGGTACACGCTTGTAGATGAGCCCCTGATGAAGGCTGAAAGGTGGAAAGTTCATGAGGGGGTACAGAAGGTCAGTGCCAACACATGGTTTAAGCTCCTCCAATATAACTTAGTCCACCAAGTATACCTCACCCCACGTACATTACACATAATCTACCTGCGCCGCACAGACGAATGCCCAAGATGTAACGAATGTGGAGCGGATTTTACTCACATGATTTGGTCTTGCCCGCTACTTTTCTCTTACTGGGAAGAAGTACTCACGCATTTACAAAGGGCTACAGGCTGGAGTATCCCCAAGGATATTAGACAAGTCTTACTAGGACTGTTACCTGCGCCACGGCGCAAGAGGCTCACTAGGCGGTTTGCTCTCTTAGGGCTTGTCCTGGCCAAGAGACGTATTGTCATAGTATGGATGTGCCCTCGGCCCCCTGGGTCTGAGGAATGGATCAGGGACGTGTGTGAGTGGGCAACGGCAGAATCGGTCTGAATGAAATTTGTCCGAAAGGACGATAAGGTAGAGGGAGATCTCCTAGCATGGGCCTCGATGTTAGCAGAATTAAAAGAAGAACGGGCTCCCGAGACCCAGGAGTCCCAGGGGGAGGAAGTCTCCGCTAGGAAAGAACAAAATGGGAATAATACCTAGACCATGAACAGTAATATAGACCCTAGACACAGTATTGACTCACTACATGTAATCATGTAAACTGACACAAGTTGGAGAGGGAGGGGGGGAGGGTTGGGAGGTTGGGGAGTTATTTCAATAGGACGTTCTCCTTGTAAAATGATTGTGAGAAGTAGGCCTGGTATATGCTGTCCACTAATTAAAGTGTGCACCTTGCACCAGTCCAAACGACCCTTATTGATGATTAGGTTAAAGACAACCTTTATTGAAAGCTATCCTAGTGGTAGCTATGGAGAGCAGCCTTCAGGCTAAGTCTCGAAGGAATGTAAAGCAGCTTGTTTTACCAGTATATAACCTCCTGAATGACCAAATGAAAGGAGAACCACACCAGGTGTATATAAAATATATGTATTTATTACTAAACACTCTCTACTAACCTCTTTATGAGATTAGAGAACAAGACACACACTATTAAATCACTAGAACGACAGTAAATAGCACAATACACAGCGGGCTCCAGGGGTAGACCAAACCATATACTAAGAAAGTGGTATAAGAACCACAACTTGACTAGGCACAGTGCCTAGAGCACGTAGAATCGCTGGGACCCCAAGGAACCACCCAAGGTAGTGACACAGGGGACCCACGGAGGACGGGTGCAGTGTGAGAACACAGACGCGAGCTCCGTACAACTCTATGGGAAAGTCGCGGTTGGAATTCTAAACATTAAGGACACTTAGGAGAGGACTTCAAGCAAACCCAGCTAAACATAGAAGGTTCTAAGGCCAGCACCCTTGAGAGTACAGAGGTACCCATGTTACCTATCCCAGAGGAGCCGGGTGCATAGGGGTCAAGTGGTGTCGGAAACCCTCGTCGTTTTCAATGGCGTGATGCGAGAAAGTACTGCTGCCGTGGAGAAGAAAAGTGTCCGGTGTGATCCAAGCCTGGATCGGAGATGTGAAGAACCTGAAAGCAGAGGGGACAAAGTCTGGGTCACTTCACGTTACCAGGAGCGGAGCAATCGAATGCCCACCGATGTCGGGTGCTTCAGGTGCGAAGAGGTGAAGCTTGACTCTGCAGCCACGGGGACCAGGAGACGTCTGCGACGACCACAGTCCGGATTCGAGCTGTCCCACGAAGGATGTCGAGTGCTGGGGGGTCAGTGTCCGGATTGAACACCAACAAGCCTTGGCAACTGCAACCCACGCTGTCAGAGGAAAGATGCTTCTGCGAGGACCAGCAAGGTCCTGGGGACTCCCCAAGCGATGGAGAGTCAGGGCACGTCTGGAGCAACCAGGGAAGCCCACTGAAAGTTAAGCTTGCCTTCTCAGGGACCCACAGGCCAACGGACCAGGGATCGCGAAGGGACCTCGAGAGGAATCACAAAGTACCAGCCCATGGAACACTCGTGGAGTGTAGGCCGGAAATCTTCGGTGGAATTACTGCTCGGGTCAGGACTACACGTAGCCCAAAGCACAGCTTCAGGGGTCGCCGAAAAGCATATGCTGCTGCAAATGTACACGGTGCCCAGGGGTATGGGTTTCACGGTCCCCACGAGGGATACGGGCCTCAGAATTGCTGAGAGCGTAGATCGACCAAGGAGACCTCGGGAACCCACCTCCTGTGTTGCAGAAATCTTCGAAGTCCTTCGGGAGCTTTGTAGATGCAAACCGGTCAGATGCGTTTAGGTGCCTGCTCAGCAGGGGAGTAACTCCTTTACTCCAAGGGAGATTCTTCAGTCGTCCAGCAAAGCGTAGATCGTCGAAGGTTACTTGGTTTCTGTAGCAGAGTTTAGTCCAGGTAATATCTAAAGTCCTGTAGTCAGGGGTTCCTACTTTATACCCAAGGAAGGGGTGGGACAAACTGGGGACCCACCTATGGGAGGGTCAGGACAAAGGGGTGGCTACACCCATGTCCTTTGTCCAGTTTCGCGCCAGAGCAGGAGCAAATGGCTCCTGCAACCGGTTTGAGCTGGACTATGCACAGGGACACCAAATGTGCCCCCAGTGCAGACATCAAAGCACTCTGAGAGTGCACCCACCCAGCCCCAATACACTAAAGCCTGTCTGGGAGGTGGTCACACCTCCCTGTGACAGGAAAATTATTGTCAAGCCTTTCCATGCCGGATTTCGTCCAGCAGCAGGAGGGCAGACTCGTGTCTGTGGCTGGCAGCATCCATTTTGTGATGCCAGGGTTCTGTGAAGCTGGTACCGGGTGTACCTGTGTTGTCATATTTCTCCCTCTAGGAGGGTGGAATCATACCTCCCACACCAGTTACTGGTGTGGGAGGTATGATTCCAAGGTGTTTGACACCAAACACAACATGTTTCCATGCAGCCATATTAAAGTTAGCATTTACCGAGAGGTTATAATGCACTTAAGTATATATGGTTGGCTGCATCACAAACAACCCCGGAGAATAGGTTCCGAAGGCTGCAGAGGGGCACTGCTCATGCATGGGCACCCTCTCACATAAAACCCAGCACCCTGCCTTCCGGATTGATAAGGCCTGCCATAGGGGTGACTGATATGTTTATATGTGCAGTGATTAGGATAGATATAGTGAACCTATATCTAAGTAAGGGGTGCATGCACCACCTTACACAGGCTGCAGTAGCAGACCTGTGGTGTCATTTTAAATGGTCTCTCGGGGGTGGCATAATACATGCTGCAGCCCCTGGGTGGCCTCTGGGGTACCTATGCCCTGGGTACATAGTATACCATATACTAGGGACTTATAAGGGTACCCCAGAATCCAATCTGGAGTGTACCTAAAGTACATGAACAACCAATTTTGGGAGTAAGCAGATAGACTGGGGTCCTGAATAGCAGGATCCCAGTCAGACTAAGTCGAAAACCAGCAAAACAGCAGGAAAAAAGTGGGGGCAACCATGCAGTCAGATTCCACCTTCCTACAATGATATGAAGAGTTGTATGAGTCAGGATGCTATTAACATGCAAGCGCAGATTGTAACCAAGGCTCATACACCCATATGTAATGTTTGTGTTTGCAAATGCCAATAAAAACATTTAAAAAAAATCTGCATAATGTTCATCACTGAGATGTTACTTGCTCAGAACCAATTATGTTAAACGTACTTGCATTGGCTAACAGTGCACATCATTTGTTAATAATGCAAACCAAAGGAGAAAAAATGAACCACTTTTACACATAAATAGCATTGATATATTAACGTACTTTACTTGCTGCACTTTGCACTTTGTTCTTACTTGTTTTTAAAAATCGCTGCACCTCGCACCTAGCTCCCACTTGGTACCCCTCAGCAGGCAGGCACCTTCCGCCCCGGTCCCCGGTCCACCACGGGTCGTTCCCGATTGTGTGGAGGGAGCTGGTGGCATTCTAGGTTCCTCACTTCCGGTCCAAAGGAGGGGGGGCGGAGCTCTACGGTCAGCAGTCTAGCTGCTGTTCCTTTTTAAATCCAATGTCATTCTCGACGCGCAGCGGACTCGCGCAGGAGTAAGGCACTTGAAATCTGTCTGAAATTAGCATTTACTTCCGCTCCTTATTTTAACTGCACCTATTGCACTCGTACTTTACTTGCTGCACTTTGCACTTTGTTCTTACTTGTTTTTAAAAATCGCCGCACCTCGCACCTTTCTCCCACTTGGTACCCCTTAGCAGGCAGGCACCTTCCGCCCCGCTCCCCGGTCCACCACGGGTCGTTCCCGATTGCGTGGAGGGAGCTGGTGGCATTCTAGGTTCCTCACTTCCGGTCCAAAGGAGGGGGGGCGGAGCTCTACGGTCAGCAGTCTAGCTGCTGTTCCTATTTAAATCCAATGTCATTCTCGACGCGCAACGGACGCGCCAAAGGCAAGCCTGTCTGCGCCCGTCCGCCGCGGCCAGCGCCAGCCATGCTGCTCGTGGGTCGGGGACTGTAAGCACTCTTTTAAACCTGATCACTTAGGGTTCTTTCCCCCTACAAAATGTAATATCTGTCAATTCTCTCTTACGACAGATTCCATGCTACTAACCCCGGTTGCTCCCCCACCCCCTACCCCCTCTGACTGGACCATGACTCATTTCCCCCCGTAAAGGCTTGCTTGATCAATTGTAGATCCCTTCCTCGCCACGCAGATGACATTTGGCTCTCTTTGGATGCCCACTCATGGGACTTAATGTTCCTGACCGAAACATGGGTCAAGGATAGCTCTAACCCCGACCTCACCTTAGCCATTCCGGCTGGCTACCGGATCCTGGGGGTCAACAGGGCTGATAGTAAATCTGGAGGAGGAGTGGCGGTGGTTTTTCGCACTAGTTGAGAAATATCTCACAGGAAACTCATAAATTTGGGGCCCCTAGAAGCCATGTACTTTTGTATTACGATGGCCCCTAAAGTCGTTATGGTCGGGATCCTGGTCTACAGACCCCCTAACTCCCCTGCCAATCATCTGCCAGAACTCTATAATGCAGCGGATGACCTCTCGCTCAAACATGCTAATTTTACAATTTTAGGAGATTTTAATATACATACGGACGATGTTAATTGCACTAAAGCCCGTCAACTTATCGACACCCTTGAATGCCTCAATCTGACTCAGCTGGTTAAAGGCCCCACGCATTCTGCTGGTCACACGCTAGACCTGATCTATACAAACAACCCCAATCTGAAAATAATCCCCCCCCCCCCCCCCTCCCTTCCGTTTACCTGGTCCGATCATTTTTTTTTTTTTTTTTAATCTTTTTTATTGAAAATGAAACAAACAAATAATAAAAAACAAATACAATGCGGTGCAATAATCAACCATCACAGGCAGTCCTGATCGGTATACAGTTACTATCAAAGCTAAAACATAGGGTCAGCAATTCGATCACATATCATACAGTTTCCTATAGTTTCAAACGTCAGATATCTTCGTTGTCTATCAGTGCTGAAGGGGAGTCGGGGAATGGGGTACAGAGCAAACCCCTGCTTTCGTTCCATGCGCCCCAGATTTTCGTCCATTTGTGCGGGCAACCCCTACTCTCGTAAATCACTCTTTCTGCCTGCATACACCAGTCCAGATCGGACTCCCTGTCAGTGTGGCACAGTGGGACCCCTCCCTTCCATGTACGCGCTATAGTCCGTTTCGCCACCATGCAACCCAAAGAAACCCATAATCTCTCTAAGCGGGAAAGGTCAGTGGCCTCCCAGATATTTAAAAGACAGAGCCGGGGGGAAAGAGCAATAGGTACCTTACTGATCCGGGACAAATCCGATACGACCCTCTCCCAATACCGTTGAAGGATCGGGCATTCCCACCACTGGTGCAAATGGGTACCAACATGACTGCATCCCGAGGGCAAGCCGGGGAGTAGAGCAAACCCATCTTGACCAGTGAGGCACTTGTATAATAGACTCTATGGAGTAATTTAAGCTGTATAAGCGGGAACGAATCGCCACCTCGCGGGAGAGGCGAGGGCCTCCCGCCAATCGTCATCGTCCATGTCCCCAATGTCGGTCACCCATTTGGAACGAAGTCTATCCTGGGCGTCAGGTGTGTTGTTCAGGATTTTACGATAGGTTAGTGAGATGGCCTTCTCCTGGAGGTAGTCATCCAAGAGCCTGTCCTCCAGGGGTGCGGAGACTGGTAGGTCCGTTCTTTTAGGGATCACCAGGCTAAGAGCACTGCGAGCTTGGAGGTAGCGAAAGGTCTCCCCACTCTGCAGTTGATAGTCTCTCTGCAGCTCAGCAAAAGGAGTCACTCCACCCGCCTTCCACATATCACCAACCTTTGAAAGGCTGATTAGTTCCCATTTATCGAACCCGGGGTGCCTAGACAACATCCCCAATCGGCACGAGTCAAGCAACGGGGTCACCCGCGTAATTCTGTCTTTCCATCCTAGAGCAGCTGTCGCTTTGTTCCACAGAGCCACCGTGGTGGAGGTTGGGAAGAATCTGGGAGAGTATTTCGCACCGCCATAAAGTGCCCTAAGATAGCTACCTGGGAGCATGTTATGTCTGTCCATCCTATAGGCGGGATCCCCAATAGGACGATGTGTCCAGTGGTTCAAGACCACGAGCTGAGAGGCCCAGTAGTAGGATTCAATGGCTGGCAAGACAATACCGCCGTCATACCAGTTTTTCGTAAGCTTGGTAAGGGCGATACGGGGAGCTCCACCGTCCCAAAGCAGGGCGCGCACCTCAGCGTCGACAGATTGAAAGTAGCGAGGCGGAACCACGTGCGGAGTATTCTGTAGGACATATAGAAAGCGCGATAGCGCCATCATTTTGTAGAGGGCAGCTTTACCTAGCAGCGTGAGCGGCAATGTTTTCCAGTGCTGTATATCCGCCCGAAGGCGGTTCAGGGGTGGCACCAGATTCCTATCGTAAAAAATGGAGGAATCTTGCGTAATGTAGATACCTAAATACTGGAAGCCGTCCGTTACAATTTTGGCTTCGCAGCCCCTGGGAAGCAGTGGGGGATCTCCGCTCAGAACATAGATCAAGGATTTATCCCAGTTGATAGTGTAACCGGAGTACTTTTGAAAGAGAGTAAAAATATGTAGTACCCTGTGAATTGAGAAGCAGGGCCTTGCTAGATAAAGCAAAATGTCATCGGCGTACAGGGAGATCTTATCCCCCCAGTCTGCCGACCAGTTGAGACCTCTGATAAGGGGGTCCCCCCGTATCCAAATAGCCAGTGGCTCGAGAGCCAAGGCGAAGAGCAATGGCGATAGGGGGCAACCCTGTCTCGTGCCTTTCCCAAGAGGAAGGGAGCTGACCGCGCACCGTTTACTGCAACCCGCGCCATGGGCTGTGAATAGAGGAGGCCTACCCATGACAAGAATCGAGGACCGAACCCGTATCTCTCTAGTGCGGCAAACAAAAAGGGCCACTCAATCATGTCGAATGCCATTTTGGCGTCAAGTGACATAATGACGGAGTCTTCTTGGATGGTAAAGGCCCGCCCCATCACCCCGTGCAGTCGGCGGAGATTCAACGCCGTGTTCCTAGCCGGCATGAAGCCGGATTGGTCCGGATGTATTAGTTTATGGAGATAGGGCGAAAGGCGCCGCGCAAGGAGTTTAGCTAGGATTTTGACTTCTGGATCCAAGAGGGAAATGGGTCTGTACGAACTGCAATGTTCAGGAGGCTTACCCTTCTTATGAATTACCGCAATTGTCGCAAGACGTTGTGTCTCGGGTAACACACCGGCCTTCACTCTCTCATCGTACATTCGCACAAGGAATGGGGCAATTGAGGAGGCATTGGTTTTGTAAAGCTCAATGGGGAGGCCACTAGGGCCCATGGCCTTACCGGACTGCAAAGCGCCAATTGCCTTTGACAGCTCTTCGCCCGTTAGGGCGGCATCAAGATCTTCGACCTCTTGTGGTTCTAAGACCTGCAAAGGCAAAGTTGATAACAGTTCCGCCGCCTCCACCTGGGTGGATGAATTCGTTGTAGTATAAACCCGCCTGAAATGGTCAGCAAATTCCTCCGCAATCCCCCCTCTGTCATGTAATAACCTACCCTCCCTGTCGATAATCTGAGCAACCCATCTCCTCCCTGTCGATAATCTGAGCAACCCATCTCTTAGCCATCTCTCTTATCGAGCCATGCAAGCAGTTTCCTGGCTTTGTCGCCTATGTCATAGACCCGATGCTGCGTGGCCCGGTACTGGGCCCTCGCCGCTTCCTCTGCCATATCTCTATACTCTTTTTGTTTAATAGCCAATCTATGCGCGGTATCCGATACACCCGAGGACACCAGGTTCCCCTCAAGTCGGGCGATCTCGTTTTCCACCTCCTCCAGTTATTTGCGTTTCTCCCTTTTATGACCCGCTATCGCTGCTACCCCACATCCCCGAATCACAGTCTTGTAAGCCTCCCAAAGTATTACATTTGACTCAACAGACCCGTCATTTTCGGTAAAGTAATTCTTTGTGGCCTCCGTCAATGTGTCCCTGATCTGCGGCACTCTGAGGTACCATGGATTGAGCGGCATATCGCGACGGGTGGGGGGTGTCGCTCCCCCATAATATGCCAAGATCGGGGAGTGATCCGAGATGCCCCTGGGGAGAAAGGAGATCTCGCCAAACATGGGAAGCTGGGAGGCCTTGCTAAAGAGATAATCTATACGAGAGACTCTCCCATGTGCCCCCGAGTGAAATGTGTAGTGTTTGGCTGTGGGGTTACAGGTCCTCCAAACGTCAATTAGACCCAGGGCCCCCAACAAGTCCACCCATAGTCTACCGGTTGGCTCCTCATGTTTGGTCGACATACGGTCAAGTTCGCCATTTAAAGCAGTGTTACAGTCACCCCCCATCAAATTGTCACCCTCTGGCAAATTCAAAATGTGTGGGCCAAGATCGCGCAATGTAGAAGAATGGAGTCTGGGGGGAACGTATAGGGAAGTCACATTGAGGGATCAACCTTCCCACTGCCCAGAGGCCGTCACAAATCTACCCAAAGGATCCCGCGTAACTTTTTGGATTTGGAAAGGGAGAGAGTTACGTATCAGGACACCCACGCCTCTAGACCCTCTAGTATATCCTGCGTGAGCTACCAGTTTATAACCCCACCTATTGAGAGCGTAGTAGGAAACTCCCTGGAGATGTGTTTCTTGGAGTAATACAATGTCTGGGGTGTGTCGTTTCAGAAATTGCAGAACTATACTTCGTTTAATCCGATCACCCAGATCATTCACATTCCAAGAGATTAATTTGAGGCGGCCCAACGGTGCAATCATAGCATAATCAGCACTCATTCATAATGGTAGCTAGGGGCCCCTCCTCACGAGGGGTAACAAAGAAAGGTAACGTATGACCCCCACCCGATCCCTGATACGTGATAAAACATGAAATAATGCCTGTGTAAGCAATAGGAAACTGACAAGCATGCTGCTGAGGACCACGGCTGCGTTTAAGAAAGCACCCCTCATTTGACTGCACTAAACAAACAAAAAACAACACCCAATGAAACACCCCGGAGCCCCCCCACCCTGCCTCCCTGCAACGTGGACGTAGAACTGCCCACCCCCCAATTTTGCAGAGTGCCTGTGTACCCAGAACGAACATACTGAATAAGGGAGAACGATACAAGCCCAACTACCCAAGAACATGAGTAATTTCCCCCAGAACTACTATTGTGTGTGTCTGCATACATCACGTTGATAGCAATGAACCCCTGTAGGCAGAGAGCTCCTATGGCCGCAAACGAAGTCCCACAACCTTTAGAACACAGATGAAATGTACGTAATATATGAACTTGTCTACTACCTACAGCTGCCAGCCGGAGAGATAAAACACTATACGGAGCACCAAAGTTACATCGCTTCACATAGTCACCCTCACTCTCGTGGGCCGCTCGGTAAGGTCAGTCACCCACTGCATGGCGCGAGAGACTGCTGCCCATGTGAAAGAGGTCAGGGCGAAGTCCCGGAACCTGGCTCAACCTCCATCAGTCGCCTTCACCTCGCTCACTTCCTCCATGGCAGCCGTCCTGCCGCTGCTGTCGGCTGGGGGAGGCACGTCCCCCACCCCCAGAGGAGCGCCAGCCTTCCAGCCACTCCCAGGATTCCTCTGGGGTCTGGAAGAACCATGATTTCTCCTCTGCCTGGACCCGCAACTTGGCCGGGAATAGCATGGCGTACTTGAGGTTGTGGCCCCGGAGGGCCCGCTTTACTTCTAGAAAAGATCGACGCTGTTGTTGTACCTTATAGGTGAAGTCAGGAAAAAAAGTAATGGTGGCGTTTTCAAACTTGAGCGGTGGTGCCGTCCGCGCCATCTGGAGGATGGCGTCTCTGTCGCGGAAGTTGAAGATCCTCGCCAGGATGGGGCGAGGGGGGGCACCTGGTTTCGGGGGGCCCCCCCCCGGCACCCTGTGTGCCCGCTCCACTGAGAAGAATTGTAAGAGGGACCTGGGTTGCAGGTGGTTTTGGATTAAGTCCTCCACAAAGGGATCCGTGGTTTGCCCCTCCGCCTTCTCGGGCACCCCCAAAATGCGCACATTATTTCTGCGTGTGCACCCCTCGTAGTCCTCCAGCTTCGCCTTCAAGTCCGATGTTTGGGTCAATAGTCGCTTTACTGACGCTTCGAGTATTGTTGTGGAGGCCTGAAGTGTGGAAACGGAGTCTTCAGCTGCTTTTACCCTGTCCCCCATTTTGCGGAGGTCGGCAAGGATAAGGGTGGCCTCAGTCGAGACTGTGTCGATTTCATGTTCCAGCGCCGTTTGGACTCCCTGAATCGCCGCCATAACATCCACCAGCGTCGGGCCCCCTGCATCGCTATGTTGTCCTGGCTCCGGGTCATCTTGTTTTTCTTCGGTGGCATCCAGCTTTGCGTGGGCAAATTTCGTCAATTTTAACTAGTGGGTCTGTCGGGAGCCTTTCGGAGCGGCCATCATGCCCAGTCACGGTACCGCTGATGACCACAAGGGAGGAGGGCCGCAGGAGCGAGGACGACCAGCAATTCTGCCGCCAACAGTCCAAGGGGGGTACTGGCGGTTCGCACCGTACTCCAAAGCACCACGGCAGGGGCCCCCAAGAGCAAACTGACTCGCCAACGGCGTAAAGCAGCCACCCCAATGACTGTCCGGATAAGGCCGCAGTGTACCAGCTGCCCCACCTGTATTGGGGTAGAGAACGTTTAGGGGCCAATCTGGGGCTGAGTAGTAGTCAATATGCACCACCCCTGCACGTGGGGCTATTAGGAGCTTCCACAAGATGCGCAGCCCACCAGCCGAAGTTCCTCGTCACGCACCCTCCGAGTTGCTGCGCCAAGAAGGCCTCGTCTCGGCCTACCTTACATTGTGTGGGGGACGGGTGCAGTGCGACGGTGCGGCATCAGTTGAGCGGATGGGAGAGGCCGATACAACCAGGCGCCTCACAGCTGGCAGAGTTATCAAAACGGGTGGGGGGAGGCGGTAAAGCAGATCCCACACCTCCCCACTTGCCGCTAGGAAGCCGAGTAGAGACCAAACGCGATGTGCAGCAATGGAGTAGAGCACACCGGAGCCGCTCAGCTGCTATGTGCGGTCCAACGGAGGCCAAGAGCGAGGAGCGGTTGGGGCAGTGCTGGAGGCCGACAGGTGCATCCAAACCATAGGCGGCCAGATCAGGCACCCGGGCCTACCTCTGAGGCCGCGGAGTGCCATAGATGTATGTCGGGCAACGTCGCGGCCGGAGCTCCGCCCCCCCCTCCGGCACACTGCTACAGAGGTGATGACTCCGGTCGCCGTCGGCGGATTTTCGTTTTCGTTGGACCGGGTGATTCCTGGGTACCTGGGGCACCCGGTCTGTGAATTCTGCAGGCTCAGCGGATAGGTGTGGCGGATGTCAGGGGAATTTCAATTAGACGGCGCCCGGAGCTCTACACAGTTGCGGCCATCTTGGGTGTTGGCCAGCCACGCCCCCCTGGTCCGATCATTTTTTAATTCCTTTGAGCCTGGCACTGCCTTCTCGGATTCCCAGACCCCCCCATAACTCTGAAATAAGAAGGAAATGGTGCAACGTCACGAGCAATAGCATGACTTCTGCACTTTCCTCTACTCACCTTCAATTGTTAGGGGACCCGGACTTAGACTCAGTAAACTTTAATAGTTGGCTAACTTCTGCCCTAGATACTGTTGCCCCCCTCAAACCCACCAACTCGTCAAGACAAAAACCATCAGCCCCTTGGTTCTCCCCTGAACTCCGTGTCGAGAAAAGCCACTGCAAAAAATTGGAGCGTATCTGGAGATTATCCTACAATCTCACAGCTAAGTCAGTATATAAAGCTGCCCTAAAACATTTCTATAAACTTAAACGCACTACTATGAGAGATCATTTTATTAACAAAATCCACTCTGCAGTTAACTCGGCTAAAACCCTCTTTAAATTGTACAAGATTTTACCAAGCCCGCCGTCACCACTAGAGTAGTCCCCCCTACCTTGACCTTGTGCAAAGGGATATCCGATTTCTTTCAGGATAAAATTCATGATATCTATTCTACCTTTGCCCCCCCCACAACATATTCCAGAGCCTACTGCTGGGTTGGTCAGTAATGACACTTTGTCCACTTTCCGTCCTATCTCTCCCGATGCCTCACTTCAAAAACTTTTAACATGCAAATCCGGTTCCCCCAACGACCCTTGCCCGGCTCAATTTTTCAAACTCCTGGCACCCCTCATCAACACCCCACTGAACTAGATCTGGAATGCCTCACTGTGCTCTGGCGCCTTCCCCGCTGTGTGGAAGCAGGCTCTTCTGGTGCCGATCCTCAAAAAACCTGATGCCGACCCTACCGTTTTTAAAAATTATAGACCTATTTCCCTTTTACGGGCACTGGCAAAAATTCTTGAAAAAATAGTTCAGGAACAACTTTCCACCCACTTGGAAACCCGAAACCATTTTCATGACTCTCAGTGCGGCTTCAGATCCGGCTACTGTACTGAGACCGCCCTTCTCGAAGTCTCCGAGAGCATCCGTGAGAGCGTCGATTCGGGCAAAGCAGCCATGCTAGTGCTTCTCTATCTGTCCGTGGCGTTTGACACGGTCTCCCATCCTATCCTCCTGGACAGATTAAGCAATTTGGGTATCCAAGGCACGCCCCTGTCCTGGATCTGGTTTTATTTCGGAAACCGGACTCAGCAAGTTTTTCTCCGTCCTTTCTTCTCCGACGAGAAACTCCTGCTCTGCGGGGTCCCCCAAGGCTCTGCCTTGAGTCCTCTCCTTTTTAACGTCTACCTATCACCCCTTGCGGCTCTGGTCGAATCCTGCGGGGTGAGGGTGATCTACGCTGACGACACCCAACTGGTGTTTTCTTTTGAAGAACATTCCGAAGCGGCATTCTCTAACTTTAGACACTGCCTGAGTAACATCTCGGCGTGGATGTCACTCAACACTCTTAAGCTTAATTCGGACAAAACCGAGGTACTCTTCTTCAATCAAAAATTCCGCCTCCCCCGACGCTGTGGTGGCCACCTGAGATGAATCCCCCTCCCAAGCCTGTTGACTCGGTGAGGAACCTCGGTTTCCGATTTGACAATGCACTGTCCTGCAAAAATCAAATTAGACAGGTGTCCTCCTCTTGCTTTGGGAAGCTCCGCATGTTGCATAAATTCCTCCACTTTCTTCCCCTGGAGTCTCGTCGGACGGTAATTCATGCTCTAATCACATCCCATCTGGATTACGCCAACAGTCTTTACCTGGGGGCGCCTGCCTACTTGATTAGGCGTCTACAGATTGTACAAAACGCTGCAGCTAGAGTGATTTGTAAAATCCCTTTCCGCCACTCGATCACCCCCCATCTGAGGAAGCTCCACTGGTTACCGGTGATTAAACGCATTGAATTCAAGGCTCTCACTATGGCATTCAGAGCTTTTCGGGGACATGGCCCCCCATACCTGAGAGCTAGACTCAAGCATTATCATCACAACCGGACCCTCAGATCCAACCATCTTCGTCTCCTTGCTACCCCCCGTTTTCGCAGGTCTACAACGGGAGGCAGAGCCTTTGCGGTTATTACCTCCAAAATCTGGAACGCCCTGCCACTCTCCCTCCGCGCCTCAGAGTCTGAACCTATCTTTCGACGGGCTTTGAAAACCTGGTTGTTCACCAACCTCTTGTTCTCTCTCTACACTTATCTTCTGCAGTCTGCATCAGCGCCGGGACACCCCCGTTGGGGGTAGCAGTTCGCTTTATAAACTCCTCCTAGATAAGATAACGGAGGCTCAGCTGAGTGGACTTGTTTGTTGAAACATTAGGAACATGCTCTCCCGGTGAGCACTAGTGGAACATTTGTTACGTGCAAGTAGAGACCATGGTTTGCAGCTGAATTAAAACGATTTTCTGAAACAGAATGGAAATTAAACATTCAGGGTTTGTGCACACAAATAAACAGTCTTTTTAAATGCTGCAGCCTAGTCATGTCAAGCAAAGCCAACCTAAATTAGGCACCATATTTTAATTATGAAAATAATCCACCATAATCCGCCTTTAATAATGACAATTATCAAACATTTACAACATAGTTATAATTGTCGATTTTGACACATCATCTTTCTTTCATAATGCTTTTAAAGTATTATGAATCTTCTTTCATCAAAGAGCAATCTCTTCCTTCATCAGTTATCTCATTGTGTGCTCCTTCATGTTAGTGAAATTACACCGAGAACCCCTAACACAAATTGATTCACAAAATGTGAATGTTAGACAAACATTATCACTACTGCTAGTATTATTAGTGAAATTAATATTTTTGCCAACTAATTGTTAACTAATCCACCTATATGTGAGCCAATCCTTTCCCAAACTCCAGGCTCTCCTAATGTTTGAACCTTGTCTACAATGTTAGTAAAAAATGTAATGTATTTGTTAATATCCTCATTATTTTCTGTATTATAAGTACAACACTGTTTCAATTTTCAGCACATGACAGACTACTCCTTCTTGGACTACTACTCCTTTATCCAAAAGCATAGCTAAAGATATGCGATTTTGAATCACCATTAATCTAATTGCAAATATCTCTTCATTAATCCGAGCCTAAGCACTTGCTCTCATAAAGTTTATAATTCTCTAATCTTTGCAACATTTAAAGCAAAGCCTATAGAAGGAATTAAAACACCAAAAAAATGTTAGACCTGTTGACCTAAATATTTCTGTCTTCACTTCTTCATGACGTACTAAAGCTAGATAACATCCACCTGTCCAACCTTGTGGGAGAGTAAAATAAGCAGTTTTGTTACAAATATTTTAAATATCTTTAAACATGACATCAACATTACCTAGCATATAAAATCTATCTATAATTATAAGCACGCATACTCTTTCCAGCTATGGCTGTTCTATCATACTCGCTCAGCTTCATTCACATCATACACACACTCCCTTCTTGTTCTTTTCAAATTGTAAGACTAAGATGTATTTTTGTATTCTTAATCACAGTCTCTTCTTTCAAATCAAGTTCTTTCTTTTGAACCGCCTGAACAAACTCTCTTGATCTTTTCCTCTTATATTCTCTAATGAATTCATGCTCAACTTCAGTCAACTTACATACATTTGTAATGTTAGTACTTCCAGTGTTAGTACCATGAAACACTAAAAGGCCTTTTGTACTTTCAGTTACTTTCAGATTTCTAATTTTAGGCAAACAATCTATTGAAAGGTCAAAGTCTACATCAGTTTGTTCTAAATAACCCTGATGTTCAGTGAATCAATAGTAGACCGTGCAGGACAACTCATAAGAGTGGTGCAATTGAACATAAATTTCACCCTCTGAAACAGAAGTAGGCAAATGAGTAGAAATTTAACTATTAGACAGTTATTTTTTCTCTAGAATTCAAAACATTTATATGAGCATTTTCTTCAAATACTTCATCAAAACTATTCTGTTTTCTAACTTATGATTCGTAGTAATCTTCAAAAACATTGAACTATTAGTAGGGTTTGAGGAATACCGATTAGGAGAATATGTATACAATAACAATCTAATAAGGGCAACATAAACTATAAAAATGAATTGGAAAGTCATGCAAAATCTTTCTTTTGTTAAAGGCATCTTCACCAGCTCTTTAAATTAGTCTTTTAAAAATTAATTTGAGCTTCAGAAGCAAAAAGAGAAAAGTACAAAAAAGTAATCCAAAAGTAAACAGAAGCAGTTTAAAAATATACAAAGTAATTACATGTAGTTTAGAATCATTCAGGCCTATCAAAATAAGAATTCAAAATGAAAAATTCAGTCTTTAAAAAATGCAGAGCAACAGTTCACTTCTTCATCTGGAAACTTATTCAGCATTTGATAGTCTCCTGTTCGTTTCTCCTCACAGTGAATCTTGGAAATCTTCAAACAAAAATCGAAGATCCCTCAACAGTGTCTCTTTCACTCAGTTCGAGTTTTGTCAGATACGCCCGTTACAGAGCTATGTACTTCTTGTTTGGCACTCTTTCTTGTTGATCTTCTTGTTGAGGCACTTGTTGTACCCCTCTCTGATGATTCTAAAGCATTTTAAAGCAGCATTTTACAAAAAGTTTTTTATTTAAAATTAATCTATAACAAATGTGTGTGTATGTATATGTATATATATATATATATATATTACTGGCAACTCCGTTAACACACTGGATATCTTCCTCCCAATAACGGAACACGGACCACAAAGTAGTGCAGCAAGATGTTCTTTATTGCTCACCAAACACCTCTACAGCCATGACGCGTTTCAGCCCTACCACGGGCCTTGATCACATGACACGCTCTGTCAGGTAGGTAGCTTTTTTATACCTTGCTTTTTTCTTTTTGCTGTGCATTACTTAAAGTGACAGGTGCATAAAGTCAAAATTATAGACATAGACGGCAAATAAACACATATACTGTTTTAAATACATAAATAATTATCATCTAAAAAAGTCACAAATAATGCTGAAAGGAAATCCATTACTTCAATAATAGTAGAATGTCTGATATATGCCTAACCTTGTAGTGTGGTCGTTGGCATGTACATTACTCACAAATATATTGTCGATTTAGAATACAACTTAGTTCCCCCTCTTAAAATTAATAATAATAGTAATAAAATTATTAATAAAAGATTACGGTAGGTAGTTATTAAAACCATGCTTTGTTGAATTCCGGCATAAATGCCTCATTTGTATTTCCTATCAAACATTAATTCCTCTTGGGGATCTACCCATTTCTTGTGGGTGGTTTCAATAGATGATGTGTAATACGTTTGCCGTTTGCCTCCTAAGCTTGATGCTAAAGTGCTAGTGCTATTTCAACAGAAATAAACCTTAAAACCTTATGAATAGATAAAAAAAAATTATGAAAAGATAAAAAACTACCTAACCCTGTGTGTGGAATTCAATTTAAAATATGTGATTAGTAGTGGCAGCGTTAAAAAAGAATATTGTTGATATTAACATAGTATTTACAATCTTAAATGACACAGGCCTATGGGCAAAATTCATGTTATTGTTTCAGTTTGATTAGTATCCCAAAGACTGAATTATTGTAGACAGGTATGTAACTCTTCAGTGACGTTAAGACCTCTAGGTTGCTTGGTATCGAGGTTAATAATATATTGGGCCTCAAGTAATCTGAGCTGTTTTTCCCTGTCGCCACCTCGTTTTTTTAGTGGGATCGCATCTATTAGAAAGTATTTCAGACCGCTGGGGTCTGCTCTGTGTACCTCACTGAAGTGTCTTGCGACAGGATAATTATGGTCCTGATTTTTTATCGCTCTAATGTGCTGGAGCACCCTTTTGTGCCCTTGCAGTATTGTACTGCCGATGTATCGTAGGCCGCAAGGGCACTCCAGCACATAAACCACATACTCAGTTTTGCAATTCAGAAATAGCTTGATAGGGCATTCTAGGTCACTGAAAGGGGTCGTGTAAGTGGTTGTGTTGATACCAAACTGACACGCTTTACACACTTTGCATTTATAAAACCCTTTTCTTTGAGATAACCAAGTGTTAGGGCTGGGACCACTAGGATCGTTTTGTACCAGAATATCCTTCATCGATTTGGCCCTGCTATACGTAATGGCTGGTTTCTTAGGGAGTAAATGGCCAATCATAGGGTCGCTTAAAATTAGCGGCCAGTTTTTCATTATTAGCTTTCTCACCTGATTTTCCTGTTTGTTAAATTTGAAAATGAATCTAAAGGCCTCATCTTTCTCTTGATTTTTAGATCCCTCTATTGATGTTATTTGTTTTATTTGGGGTTTACATAGTAAACTTTCTCTAGTTCTAAACCTGCTCTTGTCAATAGCTTTATTGATGCAAGTGGTAGAATAGCCTCTTTCTTTAAATCTTATTTTGCTGCTTTCTTGTGCTGCGATCAAATCACTGTCACAGCTGCAGATGCGTCTTAACCTCAACATCTCACCGTAAGGAATACTACGGATGAGATGTTTTGGGTGTGCGCTACTTGCATGTAGCACTGCATTACCGGCTGTGGATTTTCTGTGTAACTTTGTTTCCAATTTGTTATTTCTTACAAACACCTGTACATCTAAAAAATTGATAGTATTGGGACTGATGTCTGCTGTGAAATGTAGATTTAATTGATTGGGGTTAAGATTCTTAATGAACTCTTCTGCCTCACTGATTGTACCTTGCCAAATAATAAAGAGGTCATCGATATATCTCCACCAAGCCTTGACATTTGTTTTAATCACCAATGTGTGTTCTTTAAGGAGGACCAACTCCTCCCACCAGCCCATGTGGAGACAAGCATAGCTGGGGAGAAGCTGGCCCCCATGGCTACTCCACGTAGCTGTTGGTACAGATTATTTTGGAACAAAAAATAGTTGTTATGTAAACAAAAATCCACCATATTTAAAAGCATAAGATTGTGTTGGGCATATTCTTGTCCTCTTTTGGCCAAATAGTACTCTAGGGCCCTCAGTCCATCTCTGTGATTTATGGATGTATATAGAGATGTCACATCCAATGTGATTAACAAGTAATCTGTCTGCCAAGGACAATTCATCAATTTTGTTAAAAAGTCACTCGTGTCCTTTATGTATGAAACCAAATTTTGAACATATTCTTGTAAAAAATAATCTATATATTTGGAGACATTTTCGAGTAAACTTTTGCGGGCAGATATAATTGGCCTTCCTGGTGGCATTGCAGCGTTTTTGTGTATTTTAGGAATAAAGTACAAAATCGGGGTTACTGGTTTATCATTTCTTATGTACTTAAACTCTTCCAGCGTTAGTAATCCAGCATTCTTCCAAGCAATCAATTTCAAATTGAATTCGCCAGTTGTTTTGCACATGGTGGAATAATCACTGCGACAATAACAAGCTGTATCTTTAAGCTGTCTCATTGCTTCCTTTACGTAATCCGCTTTTTTCCATAGCACTGTGTTGCCACCTTTATCAGCATTTCGCACTACTATGTCAGGATTCCCTTTAAGTTTTGACATTAATGTATGGAATTGAATTTCCTGTTTGTTGGCTTTTGGTTGTTTGTAATGCTGAACTTTGTAGTTTAAGTCCTTTAGGCCTTTTATCACATTGTCATGAAAATTGTCGATAGAATCTCTAATCATGATTGGATTGAATGTAGAACTAGGTTTGAAAGGTGTTTTAGGTTTCATTTGGTCAGATATATCGTAACTTCTGTCCTCGTTGTTTAGATTTGGACTTTGACTTTTGCCCTCCACCATTAATTCATGCATATCTGTAAGCAGTGCCATGTCAGATTGTGTGAGACCATGATGGAATGCAGTTATATCCTGGGAAGTACTTTGTGTTGTAGGCAAGTTTTTGTCAAGGATCTCCTGATGTTGACTTTGTTGAATGAAGTGTTTTTTCAATTTTAGTTTCCTTATACTTTTGTATATATCAAACCGGGTTGTTGCGTAGTTGAAGGATATATATATATAGAGGGGTGTGTTGGCAGCTTTGAAATTAAACACCCTTGAACTACAACATACGGATTGTGATTTATTGATTTCTAAAAAGACGCGGAGCAGTGTGTGCGGTGAGAAATCCCTTGCATGGGAAGTGTG
This sequence comes from Calotriton arnoldi, assembly GCA_963921515.1. Taxonomy (NCBI): domain Eukaryota; kingdom Metazoa; phylum Chordata; class Amphibia; order Caudata; family Salamandridae; genus Calotriton; species Calotriton arnoldi. The sequence goes on along the minus strand of CAWUFW010002237.1, from coordinate 1,540,335 downwards.
GCAATAATTGAAACGGCTTGGTCCTGCCGTACTCGGAACGCATCACCTTAGAAGCGGAAAAATGGGACTATGCGGACAGGGATATATATATATATATATATATATATATCAAACAATCCACCTCCCACAGTGGCACCATGGAAGGAAGCACTGACACAAAGTGGTTCAGGATTCGGCATCTCTTTATTAGTTGCTGTCGCCCTCAAGCAGAAGGAGAGACGCGTTTCGGCCACAAAGTGGCCTTTGTCAATCTCATGATCCCGGTCCAGGCATTCTCTACTATTTGAGAGAACCTGCCTTCTTTCCTTAGGAACATTAGCCCCTTTGCTGAATCTTTGTTATGATTATTTAGTCTTGAGGTAGAGATAACAAGACACTTGTTCCAGACTGATGTTGCATCAGGTGTCTTATGGAGGCCATTGTCCGCGCATCAGTAGGGACATCTTAAGGATTTTGGGGGCCCTGGGCCAAACGTATTTTGGGGGCCTCTGTTTGGATCAGCTTTGAATTTATGATTCTATTGCAGCTCTTTCATGCCCTCTTTGGCCAGATCACTGAAAGTGCACAGGCACACTCGTCCAAATTCTAAATGTGTTTTGTTTACATCTAATATTCAGGGATAGTGGCGTGTTTTTAGGTCGAGTCTGGGCAGCGCATGCGCTGCTCTGCCAACCATGCTGTATTCGAGTATGGACTTGAAGCTCCGCCCATATTTTGCATTGGCTTGTGTCATTGCCCTTTGTAAATGCTGGCTTCTGATTCGTTAATAGGCTTGTTAGTCCCTCCTTAGTACCGCCTCGTCTTCATTTGTAACCTCCCATGAGGACTGGCCTTTTTACTTCTGTTGTTAAACGGTATGTCTTATTTAGTCTGCAAGCACTATTTTCTTTAATGAGTTTCTCCTACTGCAAGCAGGATATGCTTTCCTGCAACATTAAGCGCACCATGCAGTCTTTCACTTTCCAAACAGCCCGGGACAATGGAGGCCGCTTCTTTGAAATGAAAAAGGTCTCGCATTTACAAGAGTTGGAGCTATTGGCATTGTAAATGACAATGCCTTTTATTTATGTGTTAATTATCAAACAGATAAATAAAAGTAATTGTCATTTACAATGCCAATAGCTTAAACTCTCGCAAATGCGAGACCTATTGTATTGCAAATGCTTGTTGTAATATTGTAACATAGCAGCAGCGCACTGATGTTACAACAAATAATCTCTGTGACATCCTCCCATTTCTCATTTGTGAGATCGTGATCTAAGAGAAATGTTATGGATGTCGAATGAAACAAACGCAGATCATTTCTCTGCAAAACGTTTGTAATAGGCTGTTAAACATCAACCACATTAAAAATAAATTAAAGGAAAACAGCATTTAAAACAATCTGTTTAAGCATTATTCAGGGTCATCAGGGCGAGACTCGCTGCAGAACAGAGCTGGCTCTATCCGGGGGCCCCCTGAAAAGCTGGGGCCCTGGGTCAGAGCCCACTTGCCATGCCTTAAGACGTCTTTGCGCATCAGCTGTCTTATCAATGTCATTGTGTGAATGACTTGACACTTTCACAGGATCTTGGAAAGATAAAGACAGACATGTCAATGATTCTGCAAAAATAGAGAAACTTGAGTCTCGGCTTGCTCAAGATGGATGCGGGCCCTAGAGACTTTACATCAATACAGTAGAGACACTTTTAACCCACACAAAAACGTAGCTGTTAACAAATTCGAGATTGGCTAAATATAAATTGGTGATATTGGCAGCACTGACTATATCAATAAAAAGATGTAACATATTGAATCCTGCAACTCTTTTACCACTACCAAATGATTTAAAAGTGACAATGTTGTACAGAATGTGGATGAACATGATTGTGGTAATGTGACAAAATTGTGCACCAAACCAAGAGCTGACTCTCAGGATGTTACCACTCGATTTGGCTGATTTGGTTTATTTCATGGACGGCTCATGCTTAAGAGATGTTAATTTGTTATATGCTTTGAAATTGGTAGTGCGATGTATAGCAAATGGGCCAGTGGCGTAACTAGACTTGAGGGGACCCCCTGCAAAGTACAGAGAGGCGGTGCCCCGCACGCTCCAAACCCAGTCAAGAGCTCTCAGCTGCTGCCTTTGCACAGTGCCAGAGGGGGCCTCCTGGAGCTTGGGGCCCACCCGCACCACGAGGGCTGTGGAAGCTATTGTTACTCCACTGACGGGCGTAAAGCTGAGATGGTAACTTTGGGCGACAATTTTGCTTATGGAGTTGCAAAGTTTTATGCAATGAGTGGCACCACAGTGCCCATGGACACAGATAAACAATCAGGCAACAAGGGTAAACGTGTTTACTTCTACATCGATACATATTTTTGAGCGGCTAAAAGATGTGTAAAACGAAAAGACAGATGAGAAACAGAAGGAAAATGCAGGATGAAACGAGGAGAAAAGACAAGTTTTGAAAAAGTGATGATGGTAGGTTTATCTTGCTGGATTCATTGCTATCTCAAATGGTGAGACTGTTTCACAGACCTACTCATGTGAGACGTGATGGGATGGTGATTCATTTTAGAACTCATCGGATTAATCCTCATTTCAGAATGATTGCAGAAGATTTCTGTCTGAGATGTGCAACTAAAACAGTTACAAAGATGGACCTTGTAGGGAAGTCAGCTGGTCACTTCACAAGACTACAGATTGATGTTGTAGAGATGCCACCTCGTAATAAACGAAGATATATTCTGGTTATTATTTGCTTATTTTCAGAGTAGATTGATGCATACCCAGCAAGGATGTGTGATGCATTCACAAATGTCAAACTATTATGGAGGGAGCTGATCCCTATGTTTGGAAATACTATTATGATTGAGTTGGGTAAGGGGACACACTTAATTAAATAATGAGAGTGCTGTGTGCTGCTTTAATGATTTACCAAAAGTTCCATAGTAGTTATCCATAAGCATGTGTTGCAGAGGAGAGGCACAATGGTGCAATTAAAAACAAACTAGCAGAGTTTGTGCCTCAACTTCTCTGAAATGGCCAGATGCCCTTCCTTTGGTGTTACTAAGCATGAGCTGTACCCCTCAAAAGTATACTGGAATGAGTCCTGAGAAGTCCTCATGGGAAGAGCTATAAGACTTTCAGGGATGCTGTCAGCAGCTTTGAATAACTTTACTGATTAATTGACCTTGGATTACTGCAAGCACCTAGCTGTTACAGTACGCTCTGTCTCTCATCAGTTTCAACCTGCAACACCTTCTGTAGTTTCTGAACAGTGCCATGATCTGGAGCCAGGAGATTGGGTCTTTATGAAGAAGCATGTAAGGAAGTCATGCCTTGAGTCAAGATAGCAAGTATCTCATTAAGTTATCTGGTGACAAATACTACTGTTAAGGGTGCAGGTTTGTCATACTGAATCCACACATTTCACACAAAGTGAGTGTGTGCTACTGATGAAGAGATGGTGACACTAGCCGCTGAATCACATTGCCAAAATCAGGTTTGATACGTGGATCTGGGAGAGGAGGAGGGGGAGCGACAAGAAGAAAAACAGAATTGAGAAAGTCAAACTCAAAATTTTCAAGCAAAAGATCAAGCAAATCAGACTCCAGTAAATGAAGTAATTGAGACTCATCAGACTTGTGCAGAAAAAGTAACTGAAGAGTACGGAAGCTTGAATAAGGTGCACATACCTGAAACTGAGATAAGAAAGCAGAGCGCTTAGAATGAGTCCAGAACAGAACAGTGAGAAATCAGCTAAAGGAGTAGGTGGAGAAATAAACTGCAATTCGAAATTGTATTTATATAGTGCTTCCTACAGACCTCACATTGAATTGCTTTGCGGCGAGAAGCACACTACTCACAAACCCAAGAATTAGAGTTAAATAGTAGATTACTAATATGTGCTTTCTTTTTTCCTTGTGGATTAGTTGTGGTAAGTTTATGCTCTCGTGGTCTCCTGCATATAGTAGTGTTTTGAGTAGGGGTAGAATAATGGAAGTGGATTACAAAAAGGGAAGTTGTGAGTTGTTATTAGTAGTAGTGGACTTGTGCACCTATTAGGTGGGTGAATTGGACAAGAAGTAAGGGGAAGTTTGAAAAGGATGTTTGAGAGTTCATCAAAATCAAGACAGGTTTTGGATGAGTCAGAGAGAGGAGGGATGGGATAAAAGTTGAAGGGAATTGTTTTATGTTTTTTATTTTTTAACCAATAATTGAATTAACATATACATGTATAGCAACATACCCACACATCTAAATCTGTACTGATATGCATGCATAAATATACTTACATACATATATCACTGAGTAACGTTTTGATACTATATTAGGCATAAGTATATATAATAAATGCTATCATAAGAAAGATGCTTCTGAAGCATGATGAGATTACCGTTTGTACTGTACGAAAAACAATAATTCTGATGGATACATCTGCCTGTGGATTCCTCACCTTTTGAATTCTCCCCTGCGCCAGTATTCCGCGGAAACTTTTTTCCTAGTTCTCCCACGTCGACGAGGACGTCAAAATGGCACTGCTCCGCTCGCGACTCTGTCTGACGTCTTCGGAGCCACAAATAGACCTCATCGGCGTGCTGACGTCAGTTCCCTTTTTTCCATGCCGACGACGCGTAACGGTTTTCTGGGACTCTCCATTTACTTCTTAGGTTACTTTGTTTCTGCTGTTTCCCTTGGAGTGGCAGTGCGATGGCGTCGACGAAGTCAGGTTTTAAACCTTGTAGAGAATGCGGGGGCCATATGTCGATCACGGATCCCCACGAAGACTGTTTGTGGCGCCTCTCCTCGGACCATGACGTCGATGGTTGCACCAGCTGTCGGAAGATGAACCCGAAAGCTTTGAAGGAGCGTGAGGCCAAGTTGTTCATGGCGAAGGCTAGGAAGGAGAAAAGAGGTCAAAAAAGATCGAAGTCGTCGACTTCGCATGCTTCAAAGTCGAAGAAGCACAAGAAGAAGAGAAGGCATGGTTCTTGACGTCGTTCATCGAAAGGTAGGGCTTCGAGATCGCCCTCTCCGGCTCCGAGGCATCGTTCTAGAGATGTCATCTCTCCATTGCCTTCTCCGTCTCCTCCAGCGACTCCGGCTCGCTCTCCGACGCCGAGAGGTTCTCCGGCGCGTTCACTGACGCTGATGGGTACTCCTGGGCCGAGTTATTTGCCGGCGCCGAGGGAATCTAATGAACCTGTACCTGCGGCCTCTCCTGTCTTGGGTCCGACATCACCGGTGCCTTCTCGGCCTCGTGTGGATCAAGATACAGCTCCTTATCCACCCTTTCCTGGGCCTGGGTCGGATCCATCGCATTTCCTCAACGCTATGTATGGCATGTTTGCCAGGGCAGCCTACCCTACCGGTGCGCCTTCGGGCCCCGTGGGTCCGCTTGCGTTTAATTTGGGCGTTCCTCAACAATATGCCCAGGCACCTTTCGTGCCTTTTATGCCTACGGCTCCGTCCTGGCATTTTCCGGCTCCCAGGTTCTCGACGCCGGTCTCTCAGTCTCCGGCTCCATCTGGTGGTCACTCTTCATCTCGACTTCGAGCGGCGCCGTTGCCCGCGTCGGAAGCTTTACCATCGACGCCGGCGCCAGTTTTATCGGCGCCGCATGTGGCGCTGTCATCGCCGATTCCTATTCCGAAGATGAGATCTAGGAGAGAGGCGCAGAGACTGTTAGAGGAAGAGGAATATCAGCAGGATGAGGCTGAAGAAGGTGAGATTGAAGAGGATGAGTTTGAAGGCCTTCAGGAGGCAAGTGGATTAGACACTTCCCCAGAATGGGAACTTTCTTCTCCTAAAGCTTTACCCTCGCAAGATGTTGCACCTTATCATGCAGTTATTAGGAAGGCTGCTGAACTTTTAGATCTTCAGTTACCCACTGCTGATTTCGGACCGAATATTCTGACAGAGGTATTACACTCTTCTTCCTCTGTGGTTGAGCCTCTTTTGCCGTTCAATGAGGCTTTGACTGAGCCTATTTTGGAGGTGTGGAGGAAGCCCCTTTCTGCACCGGCGGTTTCAAGGACTATAGCAAGAAGGTACAGGCCTGCTCCAAATGATCCTGTTTTTCTTTCAGCTCATCCTTCTCCTGAAAGTTTAGTGGTGCAGGCTTCTTGTGCAAAGCAATCAACGGGGTCTTTCCCCCAGACTCCTGGTGACAGGGATTCGAAAAAATTAGAACAGTCCGCTAAAAAGGTTTTCTCCTCTTCAAGTATGGCTTTGAAATCCACCAATGCAACATGCTTGTTGGGGAGGTATATTCATGCCTTGATGGACTCGGCAAAACAGTTAGTTCCAAAGTTGCCGTAGAATGATCGAAGCTCCTTTCAGGAGATTTTGGCGGATACCCAGGCGGCTGCTCGTCAGGTTATACAGTCTGGTTTGGACACTGCTGATGCAGTGGCAAGAGTAATGGGCTCTTCTATTGCTACAAGGAGGCATGCCTGGCTTAGGTCTTCAGGTTTCTCTCCTGATGTACAAAATACTCTTCTTGATCTTCCATTTGATGGTTCCAAGCTTTTTGGGGAAAAGGCTGATTCTGTGCTGCAGAGGTTTAAGGACAGTAGAGCCACAGGTAAATCTTTGGGTCTCCGGTCCCAATCTAGAGGTTTTGGTTTTAAGAGGTATCGTGGTTTTGGCAGGATGTCTTCCTTTCGAGGCCGCCAACAACTTCAGCAGCAGAGCCTACAGTATAAGTCTTACAGAGGGAAGAACAGAGGTCGTTTGCGGGGTGCCCGTCAACTCTCCTCCTCCTCCTCCTCTTCCTCTTCTGCCCCTGCCACTGGTGTCTCTGGAAAGCAGCCCTAGATCCCCCACCTTGGAGCATGCTGGTCCTGTAGGGGGTCGGGTGTCCCATTTTCTACAAGATTGGAAGTCTATAACATCAGACCTTTGGGTGTTGAATCTTGTGGAAAATGGGTACGCCCTTCCCTTCCGGGAGTTTCCTCCTCCTTGCCCTCCTCGTCAGGGCGGGTGTTCAGAGGACCATTTGCTGCTTCTACAGCAGGAGGTTCTTGTGTTATTGCAAAAAGATGCGATAGAGGTGGTCCCTGAGCAGAAAAGGGGTCAGGGATGCTCCTCCCGGTATTTTCTGATCACCACTAAGGATGGCAGGTTAAGGCCTATTCTGGACCTCAGGGTCTTGAATTTTTACCAAACAACAGAGAGGGACTCTGGGCTTTTAGAGAGGTCCAGCATACATGCCCTGGATAAACTTGTGAAGAAAAGGTATGCAGTTCCTGTAAAGGAGAGGGAAGAGGGAAAGGAGGGGCAGGGCAGGGGACTGGCAAGGTCCCTAACTACAAAAAGGAGAATTATAGTAGAAGAGGCGGAGGACTGGGAAGTCCTTCCTTTCGGAATGAGTGCCCTCACACACCCAGCCTGCTGGGTGTCATGCTTCATCATCGGGCATGCTCCTCGTCGGGTCGGCGCTGCAATACCCGACGGGCACCCTATGCAGGTGCTCTTTGGCGGAGATCTTTTATTCCTTGCCGTATAGTGCGGTGGGTGTGAGGGGCCTTAACAGTGTAGGTGTGCAATTGTGTGAATTAAAACAGGGAAATAGAAGGGTCAGGTAAATTAAACTTTAATGATCCTGCCTTCCCCTGATTAAAAAATGAAGTTGGCAACTCACTGCAAAAATCCTGCAGCGTGTTATGCTCAAACTTGTACGGTCAACATGTTTCTTGCCTGTTTAGTCAGAAGGATCTAGTGGCAATTCTTCAGGACCTAGTGAAAAATAAAACTCTACACTATAGTAGACTATGATGTTCTATTCTATTAACAAGAAGGTAGGGGCACCAAGAGGTAAAGTACCTGATGATGCAGCAGCCAATCTGAAATGAGAAATACAACAATGAAAACAATCCATATCAGAGAGCGATCATACTCTAAAATTCTGCCCTCTTATACCTCAATAGTGCCACCAGTCTGTGCACTATAACAAAAGAAATGTGCATTGCTAAAAAGTGGTCATGCTTGTCAACCACAATACCCATGCTGTGCTTAATGCCTTGGTATATGGAAAATAAAACACAGCGGGTTCGGATCATACGGTGAGGAATTAAAAACGGAGAAGAAGTAGCAACATAATGAGTGAAAGGCAACTCACCTCAAACTATCTTCAGAAAGGCCCCTTCAGTTCACGGCAAGTGTGGGACACGGTAAAGAGTTAGTGTCCTAAGAAGGGGCCCACAAGAAGTAGTGTGAGCGTGTACACAAGACACGCGGATGATGGACAAAATTTGGGGGTTGGTAGCCTCTGATGTAGCGAGAGGCAACAATAAGGTGGCTAAGAAACAGGAACCCACGTCTAGGATCGTCACCCACGATCAAGCAGGCACAGCAGCCAGCCCCTGCCCACCGGCGAGGCGTGCGGCCGCCCCTCAGGGAGAGTGGTAGCCGCTCCGTCCGCCGAGTGCGTCAGTATGCCGGGGGCCGCCTGCAGATAGATGGAATCGTGAGGGGCGTGCCCCAGATCGCGGGTATGCTGTTGACGCCGGAGGTCGGCGTCCAAGCCTGTGCCTAAGAAAGTGTCCTCGTACAGGCAAAAGTCAAACCAAGATCCTCCTGCACTGGGGAGAAAGATTATACTCACCAAGAAAACGCGCCCAGGTGACGAGTGACCTACCCTGCACTGCCGGATCCGGGAGGTAATGAACCCAGCAAGGCTGGGGATTTAAATGGTAGCGGAAATGGCGCGCAGGGCGGGGACATGTCAACAAGAACACTGGAGACTAGTGTGTGTGCTAGGCCCCGGTGGAGAGAGGTAGAGATGTATGGTGGCCATCTTGGAATAGTCTCAAATGTCACAACAGGCGCCATCTTAGACCGTGCAAATTAGAACATACAAAAATTATACATAGCGCATGGCTATGAAAACAGAGGGGTGGAAATGTATGGTGGCCATCTTGGCAAAAAACTCATAAGACACAACAGGCGCCATCTTTGAACGTGCAAAATAGAGCATAAGAGATTGCATCTAGCGCGTGACTGTAAAACCAGACAATTGGCCATGACAGAATGGTATCGGCTATATTCTGTTAAGGCTACTCCAAGGAATATCTTCGTTGAGCCCGTGTTTATCAGTGGCCAGACGAAAAATCCATCTCTGTTCGATCCTAAAAGTGCACTTGGGGAGATAGCAGAATGTGCTTCCAAAATAACCCAACTCAAGTTGTCACAAGTGTGTCCAACAGTCTCAAAATGTGTGTAAAGTTTGGTCGTTACTTTGTGACACCGTATGTTGCTCTTGTGTTCCCCAATCCGTGTTTTTACTGACCTTGTTGTCATGCCCACATACCGAAGGTTGCATGGGCATGAAAGCAAGTAAATGCAGTTAGTAGTGTTGCAGTTGGTATGTTTAATTAATTTCCAAGTGAAATTATCAGAAAAAGTTATTTCTTTGGTGGGTTTGGTCAATGTGCACGCTACACAGGACCCACATGGGTAGTGTCCCGAGACAGGTGGAAGGTCCCATAGAACTCTCTGTGTGGGTACAGTTTTAGTTTTGGGTCTGGTATGGATCAATATATCCTTGAGGTTGCTTGTTCTTTTGAACGCAAACCTGGGTGTGGGGAGTCTTAGATCACCTGTGTTGAGAATACCCCAGTGCTTGCGAATGATATTTCTAATCCTGTTGGAATCGGGGGTGAAGGATGTAACACAAGTGAGGGTCTCAATGTGTTCTTTGTGATTAACTTCCAACAGGGCCTCTCTGTTATTATGCCTAGCCCTTTTCATAGCTACAGCTACTTTATGTCGTGGATATTCCCGTGCATGTAAGTTAGCTGCCAATTTCTTGGCTTCTGATTTGAAATCCTCGGCAGAGCTACAATTTCTCCTGATACGGAGGAATTGGCCAAATGGTAAGTTATCTTTCAGGGCCCTGGGGTGGTGGCTACTGAACAAGAGGAGACTGTTACTGTCAGTGGGCTTTTTATACAGTTTGGTACTCAAGCGTCCCTCAGTCAGGAAGATGTTGAGATCGAGAAAGGGGATCCTACAGTCAGAAATCGTGTGGGTAAATTTAAGGTAGGGGTTCAAAGTGTTGACCCATGTACAAAAATCGTCACACGTTGTCCTATCTCCCTTCCAAAAAATCAAGATGTCAGTCGATGTAACGCTTCCACAATGTCAAGTTATTTAAATAAGGATTGCGAACATCAAAAATGAGCCTAGTTTCAAAAGCTGCCACGTAAAGACAGGCCAAACTTGGAGCAAAAGTGCTGCCCATAGAAGTACCCTGTGTCTGGTGGTAGAGTTTGTTATTATACTCAAAAAGTTTTCGGTAAGGGCAAGGGTGGCACATTCCATGATAAAAGAAACCGGTGTGGGAGAGTTCCAGTCAGTGGAGTGGAGAGCATCCTCAATCACTTCTAGAGTGGCACGTTGAGGGATGTTAGTGTACAACGCCTCTACGTCCAGGGTTACCAACATATTAATCTCATCCTGAAATTGAAAACCCTCTATCAAACGGAGTACATCAGTGGTATCTAGAAGGAATGATGGTGTCTCCTTAACTAGTGGCTGAAGGAAATGGTCACAAAACCTGGACAAGGGTTCCAACAGTGAACCAATACCTGACACGATAGGCCTCCCCGGAACTGGGCTCACGCCTTTGTGTATTTTAGGTAGAGTATAAAAGTACGGCGTTATAGGATCTCTTGTGACCAGGAATTCAGCCTCCTTTTTGCTTATCCAGCCTTCTGTTTCAGCTGTAAAAACCATAGATGAAATTAAGGTGGTCAGTCTTTTAGTAGGATTGACAAAAATAGGGGTGTAGTATTCTGCCTTACTGAGTTGTCGTAGACATTCAGTATCGTAGTCACTAGTAGACATGATTACAATGGCCCCTCCTTTATCAGCCTGCTTAATAGTGATGTTCGAGTCATCAGCGAGAGATCTAGCCGCTGCCCATTCTTCCTTGGAGAAATTATGAAAAGGGATACTAGACCTGTCCTTATTTAAGTCTTTGAGCACTGCCTGCTCAAAGGTTAGGATTTCGTTAGGCACCATGCTATTGTTAGGTGTAAAGGTAGAGGGATTATGTAACCCTGAATCATTACTGGTTGGAGTGGGTCTATCTTTGAAAAAAGCATTAAGTCTCACTTTACGAAAGAAGCTGTGTATTTCGCATTGATCACGGAAAAAATCGGTGCGAGGAGTGGGAACATAGCCCAGACCTTTACGCAGAACTCCTAGATCTGTCTCCGTGAGGTTCCTAGGGGAGAGATTCACTACTAGTTTTTCTTCCCCCTGGTCATACTCCTGGTCTCTACGGAGTTCTGAGTGTCCTCCTGCCAGTGTACTTGTTTGGCATTTCCTTTTCTCCGCCCTCTTCCTCTGCCCCAGCCTCTTCCTAAAAAAGGCTGGTTATTGCCAGCAAAAAATTGTGGTGGCCCTTGTGGATAACATGGTGGGCCCTGTGGGTACCCTGGAAAGTGCCACATTGGTGGACCTGGGTAGGATTGCATGGGGTGGTGGGTGTAACCTGATCGTATGTTGCGTCTAGGATTATAATTACCCCAACTGCCTGTACTAGAATCGCTGCTTGAAGAGGATCCCCTCCTTGTTTGCGTAGTACCCTCATCTGAGGAATAACTGGTTTTATTTGAAGTAAAGTCGGCCTTTAAATACGGATAGACTTTTTCTTTGTCGAACCTCTGGATATCTTTTTGCAGTTTACTGATTTTTTGTTTCATCAGAAACTCTTTGTTTTCAGCAATCTCATTGTTGATTTCAGTAAGCTTGCCCTTATATATTGTCATCACAATCATAGTCTTAAGGTTACTCTCAGCTATTTGTATCCGGACAAGAAGGGCGTCTGCTAGTCTTTTTGCTGTGTTAATAATTAAGATGAGTAAGTCCCTAGTGCATTTCCATGCCACTAGGGACCATTCTTTTTTGAATACTGCATCATCCAGAAAGATACGGGGAAAGTTGTTGACTATGAGACCGTTAGGCGCTATGTTGGCCCGTAAATACTCGGTCATCATGGCGCCATGCAAAGTGATTTTTAACCATTCCCGTTTCATGGCTGTTAGTGAGGACCAGTCGTCTGTCTGGCTACCTGAGGCAGAAGTGCCATCAGTGCCCAAAATCGTGGGTGTCTTTAGAATCTCTGCTGCCACTTCGTCACCGAAACTTAGTCCCTGAACTCCCTCCATATTGTCACAAAGGAGTCTCGGGAGGAAAATAACGCGAGTTGATCGGTGGTCAACTTCGAGTTGTGTAATGGGCCAGGGAATACAATTAGCGTTCCTGGTAACCTATAGTCCCACGGTACCGAACCGTACTGGGAATCAAACAACAGAGAGGGACTCTGGGCTTTTAGAGAGGTCCAGCATACATGCCCTGGATAAACTTGTGAAGAAAAGGTATGCAGTTCCTGTAAAGGAGAGGGAAGAGGGAAAGGAGGGGCAGGGCAGGGGACTGGCAAGGTCCCTAACTACAAAAGGAGAATTATAGTAGAAGAGGCGGAGGACTGGGAAGTCCTTCCTTTCGGAATGAGTGCCCTCACACACCCAGCCTGCTGGGTGTCATGCTTCATCATCGGGCATGCTCCTCGTCGGGTCGGCGCTGCAATACCCGACGGGCACCCTATGCAGGTGCTCTTTGGCGGAGATCTTTTATTCCTTGCCGTATAGTGCGGTGGGTGTGAGGGGCCTTAACAGTGTAGGTGTGCAATTGTGTGAATTAAAACAGGGAAATAGAAGGGTCAGGTAAATTAAACTTTAATGATCCTGCCTTCCCCCTGATTAAAAAATGAAGTTGGCAACTCACTGCAAAAATCCTGCAGCGTGTTATGCTCAAACTTGTACGGTCAACATGTTTCTTGCCTGTTTAGTCAGAAGGATCTAGTGGCAATTCTTCAGGACCTAGTGAAAAATAAAACTCTACACTATAGTAGACTATGATGTTCTATTCTATTAACAAGAAGGTAGGGGGCACCAAGAGGTAAAGTACCTGATGATGCAGCAGCCAATCTGAAATGAGAAATACAACAATGAAAACAATCCATATCAGAGAGCGATCATACTCTAAAATTCTGCCCTCTTATACCTCAATAGTGCCACCAGTCTGTGCACTATAACAAAAGAAATGTGCATTGCTAAAAAGTGGTCATGCTTGTCAACCACAATACCCATGCTGTGCTTAATGCCTTGGTATATGGAAAATAAAACACAGCGGGTTCGGATCATACGGTGAGGAATTAAAAACGGAGAAGAAGTAGCAACATAATGAGTGAAAGGCAACTCACCTCAAACTATCTTCAGAAAGGCCCCTTCAGTTCACGGCAAGTGTGGGACACGGTAAAGAGTTAGTGTCCTAAGAAGGGACACTAACTCTTGTTAATAGAATAGAACATCATAGTCTACTATAGTGTAGAGTTTTATTTTTCACTAGGTCCTGAAGAATTGCCACTAGATCCTTCTGACTAAACAGGCAAGAAACATGTTGACCGTACAAGTTTGAGCATAACACGCTGCAGGATTTTTGCAGTGAGTTGCCAACTTCATTTTTTAATCAGGGGGAAGGCAGGATCATTAAAGTTTAATTTACCTGACCCTTCTATTTCCCTGTTTTAATTCACACAATTGCACACCTACACTGTTAAGCCCCTCACACCCACCGCACTATACGGCAAGGAATAAAGATCTCCGCCAAAGAGCACCTGCATAGGGTGCCCGTCGGGTATTGCAGCGCCGACCCGACGAGGAGCATGCCCGATGATGAAGCATGACACCCAGCAGGCTGGGTGTGTGAGGGCACTCATTCCGAAAGGAAGGACTTCCCAGTCCTCCGCCTCTTCTACTATAATTCTCCTTTTTGTAGTTAGGGACCTTGCCAGTCCCCTGCCCTGCCCCTCCTTTCCCTCTCTTGAATTTTTACCTCAGGCAGGAGAAATTCAAGATGTTGACCCTAGCTCAGGTTCTTCTGGCGCTGCAGCAAGAAGACTGGATGGTGTCGATCGATTTGCAGGATGCATATTTTCACATCCCCATCCTGAAGTCGCATCGGAAGTATCTCCGTTTCACGGTAGGGTCCCAACACTACCAGTTTGCGGTCCTCCCGTTTGGACTTACTTCCGCACCTCGAGTCTTCAAGAAGGTGATGGCAGTGGTGGCAGCACATCTCAGAAAGTCAGGGATTCCTGTTTTCCCTTACCTGTGTGACTGGCTGCTCAAAGCAAAGTCGCCGGAGATGGTGCTTCATCATCTGTAGATAACAGCGCGGCTGTTGTATGTTTTGGGTTTCTCGATAAATGTTATGTTATACGGACTTGTAGAGCGCGCGGCTGCCCCGGCAAAGGGGCGTCCCGGTGCTGAAGGCAGAGAACTGCACAGCTACTAGCAGGGAGACGACCTACAACGGAGGGAAGAGGAACGTCTTGACAGCTTTATGAAATGCCAAATAGGTCTTTAGGCTGCGGATAGAAGTGGGGAGCGCATTCCAGAGTTTCGAAGCCAGAGCACGAAAAGAGCACCCTCCAGCACGGACCCTCCTCACCCGAGGGACAACCGCCAGATGCTGCCCCATCGATCGAAGTTGACGGGGAGGGGTGTAAAATGTATGCAGATTGGCCAGGATACCTGGGGATGAAAAATTCAGAATTTTAAATGTAATGCAAAGGGCCTTGAACTCTAAACGTTTGGCCACAGGCAGCCAGTGGAGCCGACGAATAGCACTAGATGTGGAACACATCCTAGGCAGGCCAAGGAGGGTTCGAGCCGCCGCATTCTGGACCCTTTGCAGTCTGATGATTTCAGGCTTGTTAGACCCCAGATAGAGTGAACTGGCATAGTCCAGTCTTGACAGGATCGAAGCCTGAACGATAACCTGTCTGATAGGGGGGTCGAAAAACCCCAGCAATGGTTTGAGCCCCCGCAATAGCCCAAAGCAGGTCCCTGCCACCTTCTTGGTTTGGGTCCGAAAACTAAGGGCGGTGTCGACCCAGACACCCAGGTTCTTTACCACCTGTTTAGGGGCAGGAGCCGGCCCCAACGTGGCAGGCCACCAATGCTCACTCCACATCTCAGAGTCTTTCCCTACCAGCAGTACCTCAGACTTGCTGGCGTTGAGCTGGAGACAGTTGGCAGTCATCCACTCCGCGATGGCCTCAAGATCACTCAAGAACTTACAAGCGTCCCGAGTGATGTCATCGGAGAGTGTGACTACCAACTGTGTATCGTCTTCATAAGATACTGCCGTAAGCCCTCTGTTCTTAGCCACCATCGCCAGTGGTTGAACATATAAGTTAAAGAGGGTAGGGCTCAAAGCTGAGCCCTGTGGCACCCCCTGTTTGGTGGTATGAACTCTAGAGACAAAAGGGGGAGCGGCTACCTGGAAGGTCCTCTCAGAAAGAAAGGAAGCAAACCAGGGCAGAGCCCACAATGCCCACCTCCTCCAACCGCTTCAGCAGGATCTGGTGGGAGACCGTGTTGAACGCGGCACTAAAATCTAATAAGATCAGTGCCGAGGTACGACCCTCGTCCTGGGCCCATCTCAGATGTTCGGTCACAGCAAGAAGAGCAGATTCCGTGCTGTGACCAGGACGAAAGCCATTCTGAGAGGGGTCCAGAATATTATTTTCCTCCAGATACTCCGTCAAGATGGAATTGACGTAGGCCTCAGAGATCTTGGAGACGCAAGGCAGGAGGGAGATCGGGTGAAAACTCTCTGGTTTGGCAGCGTCGAGATTGGTTTTTTTTTTAGCAGAGGAACCACCCTGGCATGTTTCCAGGTGCTGGGGACAACAGCCGTAGAGAAAGATAGATTGATCACCTGACTCAGAGGAGAAATGAGCACAGGTAGGAGTTTCAGAAAATAGGCCGGCTTGAGAGGGTCTGTCGGAGAGCCAGACTTGACTTTGCTGCATAGCACGGACAGCTCCTCTTGGGAAATAGGAGGGAAAGCGGTCAGAGTGCGCTGAGTGAGAAGTCGAGGCACAGGGTCAGAACCTAGCGCATCCTGGGGGAAGGATTTATAGATTTTATCCACCTTCTCTACAAAGAAGGAGGCTAGAGCGTCACATTGCTCATCTGACGATATCAGGGTCGCATTAAGGGCCGTAGATGACTTAAGCTCTTTCTGTATCGAAAAGATACTTTTAGACGGATTAGCACTGGTGCCTTCTCAGCGCAACCTGTTCATAGGGGCAGTACTGGATACTACAGTGTGTCGAGCCTTCCCACCTCCTCAGAGGATTTGTGACATTAAGGAAATGATTCCCTTGTTTCACGATGGAGCGGTTGTTCCAGTCCTGAAGGTCCTATGCCTGCTCGGTCTGTTCGCTTCCTGCATTCTGTTGGTCAACCATGCACGCTGGCACATGAGGCCACTCCAGTGGTGCCTCCGCAGGCAGTGGTATCAGCACAATGGAGATCTCAGGGAGTCGGTCAGGATCTCCAGAGAAACTGCAGCGGATCTGTCTTGGTGGAGTGTGCAGGTCAACCTGCCTCAAGGAAAGCCCTTTCAGCTTCCTCCGCCGGTGGCCACAGTGATCACGGATGCATCCACTCTAGGGTGGGGTGCTCATCTGGGGGATCTGGAGGTCAAGGGTCCTTGGTCTCCAGAGGAAAGGTTGCTTCATATCAACCTTCTGGAATTGTGGGCGATACTTTTGGCACTAAAAGCCTTCCTTCCATCCCTTCGCGGTCAGTCAGTTCAGGTCCTGACGGACAACACTTCCGCGATTTGGTACATCAACAAACAGGGAGGTGTAGGGTCGTATTGCCTCTGCAGAGAGGCTTTGCGACTCTGGTCCTGGGTTCAAAGTCATCAGATTCGTGTTATGGCAAATCATCTGGCCGGTGTGTTGAATGTTCGTGCGGACAATCTCAGTCGGCATTACTCAGCCGATCACGAGTGGCGGATTCATCCAGAGGTAGTCTGTCTCGTCTTCAAGATGTGGGGATTTCCTCGGTTGGACCTCTTTGCCACTCGCGAGAACGCGCGCTGCCCGTCGTTCTGCAGTCTCCAGTTTCCGATGCGGGGAGCGTTGGGGGACGCGTTTCAGTTGGATTGGAGTTCTCAGCTCCTTTACGCATTTCCTCCCATACCCTTGATTCCTCGAGTTCTGAGGAAGGTTCGCCAAGACCGGGGACAAGTCATATTGATCGCCCCGGATTGGCCAAGAAGGGTATGGCTTCAAAAAACAGAATAGGGGAGTGAAGAGGTAGCGTCCAGAGGGACACTGACGGTGGATACGTCCTCCTCTAATCAGTAGTTAACAAAGCATCAAGATCCACCATACGGGTAGTGATCTGAATGATGAAAAAGGACCGATAGTGGGTGGGGAAGAAGTTGTATTCCTACTCCATGATAGGACATACACATAAGTTGTTTAAATAGCCCTCACACACCAAAAGGGCCCTTGATGTCATTCTTCATCATTGGGGTCTTCCCATCCCACTGTGGAATGGGGCGTGCTACGACCAGCGACTACGCGGGAGCACTAATCTAAAGCACTATGTGTGGTGTAGGGGTAGTGAGAGGAAGGGTCAGAAGTGAAGTTAAAAAGGAACTGGCCTCATGGACATAAGACAATTTAATAGGTCGTTGAGGCTGAACCTGTTAAAAAATTGTGATTTGGAATAGTCACGCATATAATGAGCTGACGTTCCTAAAGAGTTAACATGTTTCGAAGCTCAAGGCTTCTTCAGCAGGACTGAGAAGATCCCTTCAGTGCTCACTAGTTGTATAAAAGTGAAAATAGTTATATACAAAAGTGAAAAAAATTTTGGCAAGTATTCATGCACTATATATAGTACCTGTTTGTACTCCTATATGTTAATCTGGCAAGAAGAAAAATGGTTTAGAATGTTAATTGCGCCACCCACGGCGTTGTCTTACGAAGATCTGAAAAGACAACAAATGTGTCAAGGTGACTGTTTTTAAGACATAGTGCTATCATGGTGCATGGACCTGTGAAAAAAATAGGGGAAGAAATGGGAAAACATACAAAACACACTACATATAGCATAAAACACACACTCTATTCGTGACTATTGTAATTGTATCCAAACATGGTGTGTAGAACGATGTATACACACAATACATACAATGTATGAATGGGTATATTGCCCCATGAGCCTCAGGTACAGATGAACAGGAAGAAGTCACTAATTACTGTAGGGGAAAAAAATTGAAATGAAAAGAGAAACGGTCAGGTAGTACTCGTCCTCTTGCCGAGTGATCTGTGAAAATCTCGGGCCATGACGGCTATGCCGTACTTACGTGCTGCTCGACAAAGTTTTGCCCCATACTGCTCACCCGCGGCTCCGCTGTGTGACTGGGAGTGCGGGGAGCTGCTATTTAAGCAGAAGTATCAAGTGGAAATTGGATTCACCTGTAGTGCTGACGTGAGGAAAAACCGGAAGGGAGCTTCCATGTTTGATTTTCCTTGCGCGCTAGAGCGCTAACCACAGTACTCAGCGGAAATGAGTATTCCGTACGTGCTAGAATGCTCGAAGTGTATGTAAATAACCTGAGTTTTTTTGGAGACAAAATGTGCTGTGAAACTGCACGATTGTACCCAAACACTGCGTATGGTTATTTGGGAAAAAGTGGAGCGTTGAAATTGGTGTTACTTCAATTCTCTTGTCAATCGAGTAATTGCAGTAAATGTATTTGAAGTGCATCGAAGCACTCTGAGGAGCAGGTAATATGCTGGGAGCGCTGTTGAAATGGTGCACGTCACGAGCGATGTGTGACTCAGAAGTGTTAGCAGAGCACCGAAACGCTATAGGGGGCAAGAGAAATGATAATGTTGGAAATCATAAAAAGAGCGCTTGTAGAATCGGGCAAGATCAAGTCTGATTAGGATGTGATGAGATCGCTTGTGTGTTATTTAATCCTCTATACAGATGTAACATGTAGGGACCAAACGCTGTGATGCAGTCTATACCCTGTATATAGTAATGAAGGGAGGTGGACAGGTGTAATAAGTACTTTCAACCTGCTAACTGTGCCCACGGAATTTCATCATTCAAACCCTTGTCGTGTGTCCCCAGACGGAACACCCAACGTTGTTCCTTTTCCAAGAGGTCTTTTCGTGGTTGATTTGTTTAATCACTGTCCATCTTATGTCGTCCACGCTGTGGTTGGTTGATAAGTAGTGGGTTGCCATTCTGGTGGTGCTTTTTTTACATCTCACATTGCTTTTATGTTCACCAATCCGTATTCTAATTGGTCTGGACGTCATCCCGATGTACTCCAATTTGCACGGACAAGTGATCATGTAAATTACATTCTTACTGTTACAATTAGTAAACCGTCTTTGTTCCCATACTGACCCATTGGAGAATGTGATTTTTACTCTTTGTGGTAAGAGCACAAGTGCTGCAATTACCACAGGGATGATGACCCTGAATGGGTTGAAGATTGAAAGGGGCCGGGTCTCTTTCCAGTGTGGTACGTGGCCTGGTATGTACAAGAATGTCTCTGAGATTTCTGCCTCTTTTATGGGAAAACATAGGTTTGGGAAAGGAAAGTTTTCCACAGTTCGGTATTTTCCAGTGTTTATTGATTATCTTGGATACTTCATTCGAGTGGGTATTGTACGTTGTGACACAGATTGGTCTGGTCTCTCTTTCTTTCGGGATTGTTGTCCAACAATGCCTCTCTGTTATTGTGCCTGGCTCTTTTCCAACCCTGTTTGATG
Organism: Calotriton arnoldi; assembly: GCA_963921515.1. Classification (NCBI taxonomy): domain Eukaryota; kingdom Metazoa; phylum Chordata; class Amphibia; order Caudata; family Salamandridae; genus Calotriton; species Calotriton arnoldi. The sequence goes on along the minus strand of CAWUFW010002237.1, from coordinate 1,520,671 downwards.
ATTCTAGATGGATATTCACGTGCCAATAGTTTTTTCTCAAGGTCAGTGGCTTGGTTTTTGAAGTCCGTTATTTCAGAACAGTTCCTTCTTAGGCGCAGGAACTGTCCAAAAGGGAGATTGTCTCGTAGATGTCGTGGGTGGAAACTGCTGTAAAGGAGAAGGCAGTTCTTTGCGGTTGGTTTGAAGTGAGTACTTGTTTTAAGCTTACCATTCGAGCGTTCTAGCACGTACGGAATACTCATTTCCGCTGAGTACTGTGGTTAGCGCTCTAGCGCGCAAGGAAAATCAAACATGGAAGCTCCCTTCCGGTTTTTCCTCGCGTCAGCACTACAGGTGAATCCAATTTCCACTTGATACTTCTGCTTAAATAGCAGCTCCCCGCACTCCCCAGTCACACAGCGGAGCCGCGGGTGAGCAGTATGGGGCAAAACTTTGTCGAGCAGCACGTAAGTACGGCATAGCCGTCATGGTCCGAGATTTTCACAGATCACTCGGCAAGAGGGCGAGTACTACCTGACCGTTTCTCTTTTCATTTCAATTTTTTTCCCCTGCAGTAATTAGTGACTTCTTCCTGTTCATCTGTACCTGAGGCTCATGGGGCAATATACCCATTCATACATTGTATGTATTGTGTGTATACATCGTTCTACACACCATGTTTGGATACAATTACAATAGTCACGAATAGAGTGTGTGTTTTATGTTATATGTAGTGTGTTTTGTATGTTTTCCCATTTCTTCCCCTATTTTTTCACAGGTCCATGCACCATGATAGCACTATGTCTTAAAAACAGTCACCTTGACACATTTGTTGTCTTTTCAGATCTTCGTAAGACAACGCCGTGGGTGGCGCAATTAACATTCTAAACCATTTTTTCTTCTTTCCCAGATTAACATATAGGAGTACAAACAGGTACTATATATAGTGCATGAATACTTGCAAAAAAATTTTTTCACTTTTGTATATAACTATTTTCACTTTTATACAACTAGTGAGCACTGAAGGGATCTTCTCAGTCCTGATGAAGAAGCCTTGAGCTTCGAAACATGTTGACTCGTTAGGAACGTCAGCTCATTATATGCGTGACTATTCCAAATCACAATTTTTTAACAGGTTCAGCCTCAACGACCTATTAAATTGTCTTATGTCCATGAGGCCAGTTCCTTTTTAACTTCACTTCTGACCCTTCCTCTCACTACCCCTACACCACACATAGTGCTTTAGATTAGTGCTCCCGCGTAGTCGCTGGTCGTAGCAATGATGAAGCATGACATCAAGGGCCCTTTTGGTGTGTGAGGGGTATTTAAACAACTTATGTGTATGTCCTATCATGGAGTAGGAATACAACTTCTTCCCCACCCACTATCGGTCCTTTTTCATCATTCAGATCACAAGAAGGGTATGGTACACAGATCTGCTTCACCTTTCATCGCACCCTCCGCTCCGTCTCCCTCTCAGGGCAGACCTCCTCTCGCATTCGCAGGGGCAGGTTCTACACCCCCACCTCCAGAGCTTGCACCTTCATGCCTGGAGATTGAACGGGGCAATCTGAGTTCTTTCTCTCTCCCACCGGATGTGGTGGATGTTATTTTATCATCCAGGAGATACTCCACCAAATCTATTTATTCCTCTAGGTAGTCCAAATTTGTTAAATGGTGTGGAGAGAGGTCTATTGATCCTTTGAAAGCCCGTTTGTCTAACATTTTAGAGTTTTCTCTTTCTTTGGCCCAGCAGGGTTGTGCTGTGGCTACAGTAAAGGAATATTTGTCGGCTTTTCTATGTTTGCCTGACCAGCCGTCTTTATTTAAGTCCCCCATTGTTATGAGGTTCATTAAGGGCCTTATCAACAGGTTTCCTCCCACTCCTTTCATTATGCCTCAGTGGGATTTAAATCTTGTTCTTACATTCCTGATGGGTTCTCCTTTTGAGCCTCTTCATAGCTGTCCGTTGAGGCTTCTCTCTTTCAAAACGGTCTTTCTGATCGCTATTACCTCGGCCAGGAGGGTAAGTGAGCTTCAGGCTCTTAGTTCCAAACCTCCGTTTTTGACCATTCATGCAGAAAAGTTGGTTCTCAGGACCAGGGCTGCTTTCTTGCCTAAAGTGGTTACACCTTTCCATCTTGGTCAATCCATTACCTTACCTACCTTCTATCCTCCCCCACACCCTTTCAAGGAGGAGGAGAGACTTCATCGCCTGGATCCTAAGAGAGCTGTCAGTTTCTATCTGGACAGAACCAAGGATCTGAGACTGGACGATCAGCTCTTCGTGGGCTATGTTGGGCGGATGAAGGGCAAGGCTGTGCACAAGCGGACTCTCTCCAGGTGGATCATCTTGTGCATCAAGATCTGCTTCGCCCTGGCCAAGAAGGAGCCGCCTGAAGGTTTTCGAGCTCATTCCACCAGAGCTAAGTCTTCTTCTTCTGCTTTGGCTAGAGGTGTTCCTGTTGTTGACATTTGTAAGGCAGCAACTTGGGCCTCCCTCCACACCTTTGCGAAGCATTACTGCCTGGATTCAGAGGTTAGGAGGGGTGGCCATTTTGCACGCTCTGTGCTTCAGGATTTTTTGGTATAGGCAGGTGGACACCCTCCTCCGGGTGTGGGACTGCTGTGGGATTCAATTCAAAAGGTGAGGAATCCACAGGCAGATGTATCCATCAGAAGAACAAGTTACTTACCTTCGGTAACGCTTTATCTGGTGGATACAGTATCTGCCTGTGGATTCCTCACTGTCCCACCCTCCTCCCCGTTGTCCACCTTTGTATACCAAAGGTATTATTGGTTATTTGACATGGTTGATTTTCTGTGTCTTTTGAATGCCTTGCTTTTCGTTTATAGGAAATGCTTAGTTTCTTTTGCTTTTCCTATTATTCTTTATACTGTGTGTGTTTATGTTTATATTGTATACTGTGTATACTTCAATTATGTTGTCGGTCCACCTGTTCGCCTCGGAGGCACGGAAAAAATGGGTGGAACTGACGTCAGCACGCTGACGAGGTCTATTTGTGGCTCCGAAGACGTAAGACGGAGTCGCGAGCGAAGCCGTGCCATTGTGGCATCCTCGTCGACGTGGGAGAGCTAGGAAAAAAGTTTCCACGGAATGCTGGGGAGAATTCAAAAGGTGAGGAATCCACAGGCAGATACTGTATCCACCAGAAAAAGCGTTACCGAAGGTAAGTAACTTGTTCGTTTGCAGCGGTCTGTCCGCACACACCACCCGATAGACAAACATAGAATATTGACTATGTGCTTTCCTCTTGGGATGGTGTCACATGAAGAGGAATGTAACAACTGTGGAAGCATATTTGCATACATCCATACTAACACACATGGCACACCTTCATTTGCAGTTTCCCTGAGGTACTAAAAAAAGTACAAAATGAGCACGGGCTGCACCAGCTCTGGACACAGGAATAACGAGGAACTTCTGTACAGTTTCCTCAGTCATCCTCAGCAACATCAAGTGAGAAGCTTCGGTTCTGGCTATACGTCAGAGACTTGAACCAGTTCAAGATCGTGAACGAGTACTACCTAAAATAATTGCAGAATTTTACACCTCTGGGTCGTGATACCTTGGGTACTAAAAGTGAAAGCAAAGTTTCTGTTAAATAAAAACCTGCAAAGGAAGGTAGAAAGAAACAGAACGAGAAAGAGAACAAAGATGGATTGGATCTCCCATATTTCGGGAATACAGTATGGGTGGTTATAATTTATGGGACCAAGATAAGATTTTAAAAATGGAACAGTATCAGTATTCTGATAGCCACTCGTCACATTCTTTTCAGGATACTGGCAGTAAACAAGCAGAGAGGTAAAATTGATCAGAGTACCAAAGAAAAGAAGAGTATAGCAGGAAAGGTGAAACAGGACAAGAAATTGAAGTCCGCGTAAAGAGGGAAGAGAAAGGATTAGACTTTAAGACTCCAGTTAAAAAGAAGAAAGTAACAGGACTTTCTAAGAAACATGCCAATACAGCTATGGTTACTCCTGCAGAACAGGACTTGGGCGAGAGCACTTCTATACAGTGCAGCAGAAGTCACAATAGTGCATCAGACTCTCCAGAGGTTTCCGGTGGCGAGTCTAACTGATGAGGTCATACATTTTGAGACTCTAGATAAACATTTAAATCCTTCTGATAGGGTCTATAATCTAGAACTACAGATTGAAGGGGTTATACCACGCATAATTATATCAGTCCTCTGGCTGCATTTATCCGAAGAGTATGACATCATAATAGCTGAAGGGGACTGGCCTCCATTCTCTCTAAGGGAAGCGCTCCGGAAGGAGGCAGTAATAAGGGTAGCTTTTTCTCCCATAGTACCTGAAGATATCAGAGAAATTTACATTAGTGAATGGGTTGTTAAACAGGCTCTGGCTTTATACAGAAACAAAGCAGGATGAGATACACTCTGTTCCACATGTTATTCCCTTAAACAGTAAACCTGAAGCACAGGCTCAATAGCCTTTAAAACTAGAAGCAGAGCATGGTTCAAAGGCAATATTAGATCAATTTCAATATCAGGGCATCATAGCGCCTTGTCTTTTGCCAATGAACATGCCCTTTTTTCCCGTCGTTATACCAGACAGATCCTATAGGATAGTTGTAGACCGTAGGAATTTAAACACCCATACGTGGTGCAAAATGCTCAAAGCACAGGTTTAATGACAAATCTGGCACAGAAAAAATACAAAACAACCTTGGACATCTTCAATGGGTTTTAAGTCAGAACATAGTGCCGAAAGCAAGTATTTAACTAACTTTAGTTTTAGCAGGTTTCAGTTCTCTTTTAGACATTTGCCCATGCAGTATAAGAACAGCTCTGGCTTATTCTCAGTGCACTTCATGGAGATCTTACAACCAGATTCAGAAGTATTATAATACATTGATGATATCTATCTCACTGATGATGGTTTAGATATACACCGAGCTAGGGTGGACAGGACTGTAACAATATTAACATTACATGGTTACAAGATTACCTTTAAAAGTCTAAGATTGCCTATCTTAAGGTGACCTTTCTTGTTGATGAGAAAAGTGTTTGGGGGATAAAAGTTTGGCCAGTTCAAGGCAAGGAAGCCTTATTTCGAGCATGCATCATACCTAAAGAAATGATTTTTCTGAATAAAACCTTCCGGCAGACTACTTTTTTGGGATTTGGAACCATGAAAGACCTTAAGAAACCCTCTATTCGAAAAGTTAATTTCACTTTGTTCATGAATTGGCATTCACAAATGAATATTTCAGATTCTGAAATAAACTATATATTCCAGAATGGAACCTATCATTCTACTCAGTTCCCTCCTGAAGGTTTAGCCTTATGGCCCTATGATTCCTTTACCGGCATGCGTTGTTTTCTTTCCAGCAACCCTGGTCCTAAAGCTAATCGACCTGATCCATGATGTAGCACACACTTACCTGTAGTCGTTACCAGATATAGGGGCCGTTTACAATGTCGGTTGGAAAGGCTCCGAACGGGATTCGGATTAGGAGAATCCGATTCGGAACCTATGTTTCCGACCAAATCGGATACATTTCCGACTGACCGATTACGATGCAAGGAAACTGTTCGGTTCCGATTGGCATTCGGACAGCCCGAGTTGTTCAGAGCCGAATTGTACAGCTCTATGAAACAATTCCGACCGACCGATTACGATACTCGCGGTCGGAAGGGGAACCGTTCGGTCATTCCGAATCGGTTCTGATAGGCACTCGGAGAATCCGAGTCGGTCGGAGCCGATTTGTACAGCGCTACGGACAGCGTTTCCGACCGACCAATTACAATGTTCGATTCTGACAGCCGTTCCGAATCGGTCTGCTCGACGCGAAACGGATGTCGGAATCTGACTTTAGGGGCCTGTAGCAGGCCTCCCTTTACCCGTAGGCCTCCGGCTGGGACCCGTGGGGGTACCCATGAGACCCCTCTCTACAGCCATACACAGTGTGGCAAGCACCATGGGGTGCCCGTCACAGGATGCAAGGTTTTCCCTAACCACCCCTTTTTTCAATGGGAGGCTGTGTTCTCGTTCGGAACACAGGCTCCCATTGAAGTCAATGCAAGTCCGGCCGAACGATGTTCGGAAGCATCGTAATCGATCGGTCGCAGAACCCGATTTGGTCAGAAACTATTTCTAAACCAATTCGGTAGTAAGAGTTTCCGACCGACATCGTAATCGGCCCCATAGTGTGGGCAAGCTGTGCCAACGTTGGTTAGCATATTCCAGTTTTTCGGCGGTGAAAGAGCATTTGCCCTTAATTAAAGAAATGATTGATTTTTCTGATTTTCTCCTGGGACCACACCCCACTCAAAATAAGTGAATCATAGTGACAGGAATATATGCCATTTATAATGAATGGAATAGCTATTCTCGCATTCAGTGAGTGCTTTGGTATTGCAACCACTTGCTGGCCCGTCTACTGTACGAGCTAATGACAATAAGCACGTCTTGACTGTTTTTCTCCATGACCGTATATATGCTGCGAGTGAACCTGATGTCGCTGAAATATCCTAAAATGAGGACTAAGAGCAATTCTTAATTCAGCAGAATCTTTTTTTTAAAGCCACATTATTTTTTATTTGGCAGATTCATTATCATGCCTGATCTGTTTAATCACCAACAGGCTTCACCCTGAAGTAAACGATCAGGTGGTGTTTAAATGTCACCACTGTGGCAAGCAGATCAGATCTGCTCCTGGGATGAAGTATCACATCATGGCTTACCACAACAATATGGTAATGAGTATCCGTCTGGTTATTAGTGGGAGTGAGTGGGTGGATGGGTGAGTGAGTAAATCTTTAGGGTCCGAGTGGTAAAATGGTTCAGAGGGCACCTGGGCTGTTAGCAAGTTAATGCAGGAATAGGGGAGTTGGACACAGACTCTGCATTAACAGTGGGATTTTGCATAGGTAGGGACAGAGACTTAAGGATGTCCAACCAGTGCATGTTCATGACTTCCTTCATCGGATCTTTATAGATAGGGTAGTTTCACCGTGTGTGGGATCTCTGCACGTATTTTAGTAGATACATCTTTCATTTAAAGGAAAACTCACCTATGGAAAGCAACGTTTTTGGTCTGTCTTTTTTAAATTGAGATACTTTGAAACACATTTTCACGTTATTGTTGAAAAATCCACTTCAACTGTTCACTAAAATGAAAAATAAAGCTGTGAATGGTGCAGGAATTTTGGTTGTACTTCTTCAAGGAATCCTAACACTTAAATGTGTCAGAATGCATAATTCTGTCAGGTGGGCAGTTAAGTTTTACACTCTCTGATGTTATGGTACCTAGGCTCAGCCTGGCTCTTTCAGAACCTATTTTTCATTAATGAAACATTTTTGAGGTGCATATTTTGTCTTCAGTGTGTGTTTTCATAAGCACCCTTGTAGCATGGAGCACTGTACAGTACTCAACAACTGAGTGGGCCTGCAGCACACTATCTCTGTCTGCAGAAGTATTCACCCCCAAAAAGGGTGCTTCCCATTGGAGATACTGCTTTGAAGCTTTGTTCATGGGTTCTAATGGAGAAAATCTTAATGTTTTTTTCTCAAAACTTTTTTATTGAGTCATCAAATAAGATAATCACATTCGTTACAGAGGAACAAGAGTATAGATTAATCAATGTAATAGTTTTCGAGCAGGTGACTTCTATATGACATTTATGAAACAAAAAGATAGACAATTCGGGTCTGTAAAAGTCAGCCCCTAACTTTACAAACAACTGTGTCTCATACTTTATAGTAGACCATAGATCATACCCATCAAGCCATTCCATGTATGTCATAACCCCCTGTAGCAACATGTTTGTCCTGTGATATGTCCTCAGATGGTTTCCACTTCTGCAGGTCGTGGTGGGGGAGGCTCTAGTATGAGATCCCTGAAATCTGCCCAACGTTTCCATATTTTAAAGTGCTTGTGCGGGCATCCCCGCGCTTTAAAGATAGGCTGTTCCTGACCCATACACCAGTCAAGGACTGCCTTCCAAGCTCCCAATTTAGACGGAGCCAGATCCTTCCATGCCCTAGCTATATCTCTTTTTGCCAGGGTAAGGCCCAGGTGTCTTTTATAGATGTTTCCCCCTATTTCTTCCGTGATATGTAAAAGAACAAGCTTAGGAGACAGAGGTATGTCCCATCCCAGTACTTCTGATAAGCAACAATTAACTCCCCTCCAAAACCTGCCAAGTGCAGTACAATCCCAAATAGTATGTGTAAGTGTGCCTTCATCGCTGCCAAATCGTAGGCACGTAGGGGAATCTATCAGCCCCGCCCTCCAAAGCTGGTATCTGGTAAAATAAGCACGATGTAAATATTTAAACTGAATAAGTCTGAGGCGAGAAGCTATTGCGGCGTACCTCGGAGATTCCAAGGCCTCTGTCCAATCGTCACTATCGAGGGGACCAAGGTCCGTCTGCCATTTTTCCCGGAGCGAATCTAAAGTCGTGGAGAGGTTCATCACTAAAGTTTGATATATTTTTGCAGTCTTATGATCCCCTAACTCCCCCATGAAAACCTTTGCCTCTATCGGGTTAAACTCTGGGAGAGATTCCAAATGTGCAATATATGGGGATAAGGCATGTCTCAGTTGCAAGTATTTATAAAATTGGGTGTGTGGCATGGCATACTCATTTCTGAGCTCCTGAAAGGACCTCATGGTGGTACCTCGCATTACATCCCCCAATGTGGAAATGGCTATGGCGTCCCATTGTTTAAAACCCACTAAGGTGGATACTTGCGGCATAAGGCCGCTCTGCCAAAGGGGCGTCTCGCTTGTCAATCGTCTCCACCACCCCATCCTGCGCATTGATTCTTTCCACACTCTAAAGACCACTCATGTGGTGGGCGGCAATTTCCGTAGCTCTTTTGGTGTGTATAGAAGTTTAAGGGGTAATACATCTCCCAAAAGCCATTTCTCCACTTGGTACGCCGGGTCGCTGCTATTCCCATACCACCAGTCGTTGAAGACCAGGAGATGAGATGCTGCGTGGTATGATTGGATATCAGGGGTCGCTATACCTCCGCAGTATGTTGACTGAAAGCAAGTTTTAAGTGCAACCCTAGCAGTTTGATCATTCCAAAGGAAACGGCTTAATCTGGAGTTGAGTTTCCAGAACCAGGAGACAGATATCTGAAAGGGGTGGTTCTGCAATTGGTAGAGAAGGCGAGGGAGGGATACCATTTTAAATATCGCTGACCTTCCCAGTATGGAGAGGGGCATACACGCCCAGGGCTCCATCTCAGCCTGTGCGCGCGTCCAGATGGGGGCAATGTTTCTATTCCACCACACCGATTGAGAGGCCGAGATGTAGACCTGAGGTATTTAAGCCCAGTTGTGGCCAGTGTTACTTCTCCCGTCCATGTGCCCATTTCTGAGACTCCACGAATAGGCCACAGTATCGACTTCCTAGCGTTCATATACAGGCCCGAGTGTTGACCAAATATCTGCATAATGCGGAGTATTCGGGGTCCCGTCCGATGCGGTTCCAGTAAGAAGAAAAGAACATCGTCCGCATAGAGGGCGATCCGAAAACCCCCCCGGCCATTCAAAGCCCTTCACCTGTGCATCGATTCGAACCCATGAGGCCAGCGGTTCCATTGCTAACACAAATAAATAAGGGGAAAGGGGGCATCCCTGTCGGGTGCCGCGTCCTATAGGGAAGGGATCCGAAACCGCACCGGCCACTCTAACCGAGGCCGTAAGGTCGGTATATAGTAGTCTAATATAGGACATGAGTTGCGGTCTTATATTTAGGCGCTGTAGGAGAGCAAACAAGTATGTCCACCCCAGCTAATCGAATGCTCTATCTATGTCGGCTAGCAGCAGCGCCGCCGGGCCTTCCAACTGATCGATCGCCGCTACTGCATTATGAGCCTGTCGAATATTGTGACGGGTCGCTCGGTGAGGCATAAAGCCCGCCTGATCTGGGTCACCCAAGTCTGACATATAGGGGAGGATACGATTAGCCAGAGCTTTGGCCAATAATTTGGCCGCCACATTCAGCAACGATATAGGACGGTACGATGAGTGTTGATCTGGAGGTCGGCCGGGCTTAGGGAATACCGCAATTTCAGCATGCCGCCAATCCGGCGGGAGTCTCCCCTCCTCGAGGGCTACGTGTACCGCCTCTAGATAGTGAGTAAGGAACTGGGATTGGAACAGCTTATAGAACTCACACAGGAAGACGTTTGGGCCCGGGGCTTTACCTGAGCGTAAGTCGGCAAGGGCAGCGCTCAGTTCTTCGACCGTCAGCGGGGCATCTAGATCTGCTCGTGCCTCATCCGAAACGGCCTTAGGGGGCAGATCGTCAAGGTATTGATGGATCAACGGTTCTGGCAAAGCTTCATTGGGGGTATATAGCTCCGCATATTAAGTCGCGAAGCTAGAAGCAATTTGGGCAGGGTCAGTGAGTGTTTGGCCATCGTCGCCGAGAATACCAGGTATAGTTAACGGGTGGAGTGCTTGTTGACACAAACGATGCAGGAGAGAGCTCGATTTATCACCCCATTGATAAATTCTGCTGCGCGAGGCCAAACAAGCCTGTCTGGCCTAATCACGCAATGTGTCAGCATATGTTTGTTGCAGGAGAAGAATTTGGCGGCGAGTCTGCCCGCCGTCTATTCCTCTACACCTCTGTTCCAGCTCCAGCAACTGGGCCTCAGTCTGGAGCAATGCCTCCCGGCGTTTTTTCCGCTGGGCGACGCAATATGCAATATCCGCGCCCCTAATGGTTGGCTTCATAGCCTCCCAAATAATCTCTGCGGAGTGCACCGTGCCTAGCTTGTCAGCGAAATAGTCCGTAATTGCCTGACATATGTGCGTTTTATATTGCGGGTCCTGGAGGTGCCATGTCGCTAGGAGCCACCGAAAGGGAGGACGGCTACCCCCAAGCGCAGAGTCAGGATCACTGGAGAGTGATCCGATAAAACCCTGGGTAGTATATCTGTCGCAGCGATTCCATAATAATAAGTGGTTGGTATAAATATGTAATCCAGTCTGGAGAAGGAGTCATGGACCGCAGAGTAATATGTATAGCTGTGTAGCATATGGAGAAGGTGGTAGGCCAGGTAGAACACTCTCCAGTAGGTTGCGGCCCATACACACTGCATCGTACATAACTCAAATTGCAGACAGCCATAATACATTTCAATATGACACCCCCTCTATCATACAATGCTTTGTGGACCACTATGCTTATATATACACTGCCGGGCCGGCGGTATCCCCAACTGAGATAAATAAATACTTGGATGATATTGCCCTGGCGTGGCTATCTGACGCGCATCGGGAATATTTTTGCCACCATATAACGGAAGATGAGATGAGGGAAGCTATAAATTCGCTGCCAAATAACAAAGCACCAGGTATGGATGGCTTACCTGGAGAGTTCTACAAGGAATATAAAGATGTGCTACTTCCTCACCTAGCGGCTATGTACGAGGAAGCTTATGAAGAGGGCATACTACCCCCCTCGCTACGTGAGGCACTCCCGATCACGCTTCTCAAACCTGACAAGGATCCGACCCGATGCGACTCCTACCGCCCCCTATCGTTAATTAACACAGATGCCAAAATACTGGCAAAAATCATTGCCCTCCGACTCCAACCGCTGATGAACAACCTGATCCTCCCGGATCAAGCTGGATTAATTCCGTCACGCTCCACTACACAAAATATACGGACTATATTTGTAATGTTCCATCACTTACACCCGGACCTACCGGCCTCTGCGACTCTATTAGACGCCGCTAAGGCATTTGATTCTGTGGAATGGCCTTATATGTCTCAAGTCCTGAGACGAATGGGATTCCCAGAACCATTTTTGAAATGGGTAGCTCTACTATATACACAACCCAGCGCTAGAATACGTATAAATGGTAATACCTCTGATCCTATTAACATATGCCGTGGCACGCGACAGGGCTGCCCGTTGTCCCCGCTCTTATTTACACTGGCGTTAGAACCCCTTGCGTGTAAGATTCGTCAAAAACATGCTGATACAGCCTTACAGTTTCATCTACGGCCCATAACAATCTCTTTATATGCAGATGATATGGTCCTCAACACCAGACACCCAGATGTAAATCTCAACAAACTCATCCGAGAATATATCGGATTCGAATATTTCTCCGGCCTTAGTATAAATTGGGACAAATCAATGGTGATCCCGCTCACTCCGGGGTCAACCCAACCAACGATTGATTATCCGTTACAATGGCACACAGACCCTGTGAAATACTTAGGGGTCTGGATACACAGAGACCCAGACTTGGTTCTGAGAGAGAATTATGGGAAAGCGCTAACTAAATTAGAGGATCAAATTAACAGATGGATTCACCTCCCACTATCACTTGCTGATAGAATAGTGTTAGAACTGGGGGTCTCTAGTTGGCAATGGTATGCACCTTTGTCCAAATAGGGACCCTTGCTTCTAAGTCAGGGAAAGGGGATTACACACCTGGATAACCCCAGCTCACCCCCTGGGTAGCTTGGCACAAGCAGGCAGGCTTATCTAAGAGGCAGTGTGTTAAGCATTTGTGAACACATACAGTAATACAGTGAAAACACTACAGATGGACACCACACAGGTTTTATAAAAAATAAGTATTCTTTATATAGATTTATCACAAGACCACAAACGACAAAAATCCACAATACTGTAATCAATGATACTTCAAGATGGTAGAAATGGTTTAAAAATAGGTTCTTCACTTAAAAGCAGTCTTTAGCAACAAATAACCCCAACTGGAGTTATCACGACGTCGAGGTCAAAGAAATCCCAAAGTACGGGCGCCCGACCGCGAGGTGCGCGGCGTCGGGCCCGGAGTCAAAACAGACCCACAAAGAACAGTACCTTGGAAAAGCGAAAACAAAGACAGCTCACGGCGTCGGGGAGGTGCGGCGTCGTTGGCGCGTTGCGGCGTCGGTTCCTTGCTTCGGAGGAGATGATGCGTCGGGACCTGGATGCTTGCGCAGGCAGGGGAGGCGTCGGTTCCGGACCGGAGAGGAGGTGACGTCACGATGGCGCCGAGGCCACGGTTCCGTACGATGTCGATAAATTCTTGACCACCCACGTCGACGATCGGCTCCGCGATGATGTCAGCTTCGGAGTCAATGCGGCACAGCAGCAGGCGTCGGGCCGGCGTCGTAAGTCGGAGCAGTGCTCACGGCTATAGCAGGCTTACGATGTCGCTCGCTGGCGTCGAGGTGGCACGGCGGTCGGCGTCGAGTCTTCGTTGCAGAGTCGGAGCAGCGCTCACGGCCTCGATGCAGGAGACGGCGTCGCTCGCCGGCGTCGGTGTTGCAAATTCCTTCTGTAGCACCAGAACAGCAAGTTCCAGATGCAGGCAAACAGAAGGGGTGAAGTCTGGTATCCCTGAGACTTCGGTCAGGAGGCAAGCTCACATCAAGCCCTTGGAGTAATATTCTGCAAGATGATGAAAGTTCTTTAAAAGTTCCTTCTCCTTTCCTTGGCAATGAAGAAACCACTACAGGCCAACCCAGCAAACAGCACACTTGGCAGAGGGGCAGACCAACTCCTGCAGCTTCCTTGGTTCTTCTCCTTGGCAAAAGGGTCATCTTGTTGTTCCAGAAGTGATCTAAAGTTCTTGGGTCTGGGTCCCAATATTTATACTACTTTTCTCTTTGTTCTCTGAAGGCAGAGAGGCCTTTGCCTAGTCAAAACCAGTTCTGGTCAGTCTTGGAGAACTTTGTTGACAAGACTCCTTCTTTCCTTTCACAGTGTAGGCCAGGGACATCAGACACACCACAGGAGGTGGAGCCAGCATTGTGGAGGGAAGGCACGGCCCTATTCAGGTCCCAGGTGCAACTCCTCCCTCCCATCTGCATGCAGATCTCTCTATTCAGCCCTGTGCTGACTCACCCTGTCTCCTGGCAGCCCCCAGCCTCTGTCACTCAAACTCCAGACAAGGAATACACAGCCTAGCAGAGGCAGGCTTGGATAGTTAGGCAAGAAAATACCCACTTTCTAAAAGTGGTATTTTCAAACACAGAATGTTAAAACCAACTTCACTAAAAGATGTATTTTATCATTCTGAGTTCAGGCATACTAAACTCGAATTTCTACCTGGTTCCCTGAGTCAGTTAGGATTATAAGATGTAATAATCTAACTGCCCATTCCTGGCCTATGGGGAACAGGTAGCCTTGCAATAGTGAAAAACGAAAATGGCTGTAATTCACTATTAGGACATGCCACACACATCAGGGCAGGTCCTACCTTTTACTTACAATGCACCCTGCCCTAGGGCCTACCTTAGGGGTGACTAATATGCAGAAAAGGGAAGGTTTAGGGACTGGTAAGTGGGTGCACTTGCCAAGTCGACATGGCAGTCAGACTGTACACAGGCTCTGCAATGGCAGGCCTGAGACACACTTTACAAGCTGCTTCTGTGGGTGGCACAACCAGTGCTGCAAGCCCACCAGCAGCATTTGATTTACAAGCCCTGGGCACACCTGGTGCACTATACTAGGGTCTGACAAGTAAATCAAATGATCCAATCATGGAGTCACTAATCAATGCATCAATTTACCATAGGGAGCACTTGCACTGTGGCACTGAATAGCAGTGGCACAGTGCCCAAAGCATCTAAAACCAGCAAACAGATCAAAAACGGAGGAGGCAATCAGAAAAAAATGGAAGGGAGACTCACGGCAATGATACCAGGTCTAACACGTGTCCCCTCCAGCTGAAATGTGGGGAGAACTACCCTTCCCCTTGGGAGTCCTCTTCACTAAGGCCGAAAAATCTGGACAGACCATCAGCATTGGCGTGTTCTGTACCAGGGCGGTGTTCCACCGTGAAGTCCATACCCTGTAGGGAAATGGACCACCTCAACAACTTTGGGTTCTCACCCCTCATCTGCATCAGCCATCTGAGGGACCTGTGGTCGGTCTGAACCAGGAAGTGAGTCCCAAACAAGTATGGTCTCAACTTCTTCAGTGCCCAGACCACAGCAAATGCCTCACGCTCAATTGCACTCCACCTCTGTTCCCGTGGAAGTAACCTCCTACTGATGAAGGCTACGGGTTGGTCTAGGCCTTCCTCATTAATCTGTGATAGAACAGCCCCCACACCATGCTCTGAAGCGTCCGTTTGAACAATGAATTCTTTTGAGAAGTTGGGCGCCTGAAGCACGGGTGCTGTGCACATGGCAGTCTTCAGGGCGTCAAAAGCCTTCTGACAGGTGTCAGTCCAGTTCACTTTCTTGGGCTGCTTCCTGGAAGTCAGCTCAGTCAAGGGTGCAACAATGTTGCCATACCCCTTGACAAACCTGTAGTACCCGTGAGTCCTAAAAGGCCCTCACCTGTGTCTGAGTCTTTGGGGGTTCCCATGCCAGGATGGTATCAATCTTGGGCTGTAGGGGCGCCACCTGGCCGCTCCTACCTGGTGCCCCAAGTACACCATCGAACCCTGCCCAATCTGGCACTTACTCGCCTTGATTGGGAGGCCTGCCTTCCGCAGCGCCATCAACACTTCCCAGAGGTGGCGCAGATGTTCTTCCCAAGTGGAACTAAACACCGCAATGTCATCCAGGTAGGCGGCACTGAAATCTTCCAGTCCGTCCAACACCTGGTTGACCAACCTCTGAAAGGTGGCAGGGGCATTCTTCATCCCAAAGGGCATAACCCGGAATTGGTAGTGCCCATCTGGTGTGGAGAATGCTGACCTCTCCTTGGCCCATCAGTTAAGGCAATCTGCCAGTACCCAGACGTCAAATCAAACGTGCTGAGGTACCGGGCAGCTCCCAACTCGATCAATGAGCTCATCAGCTCTGGGGATGGGGTGCGCGTCAGTCCTGGTGACTGAATTGAGTCCTCGGTAGTCCACACAGAACCGGAGTTCAGGTGTGGCACCAGGCGCGGCAGCCTTTGGGACCAAAACCACAGGGCTGGCCCAAGGACTGTTAGAGGACTCAATCACCCTAAGGCAAACATCTTGGAGACCTCCTCCTTAATGTAGCTCTGACCCTGTCAGTCACTCTGTAAGCCTTGTGCTTCACAGGAGGACTGTCCCCAGTGTCCACATCATGGACGCACCACTCAGTGACACTAGGAACCAGGGAGAACAAATCAGGGAATTGCCCCAGCAGTTGGCGACAATCTTGCTGCTGTTCAGGGGTCAGTGTGGCAGAGAGGTCAACACCATCCACTGACCCATCTTGCTCCGCTGCAGACAGGAGGTCAGGAAGAGGCTCAGTCTCCTCCTCTATTCCATCATCTGTCGCTAGGAGCATGCCCACTTCGGACCTTTCTAAGTGGGGCTTCAGGCGGTTAACATGCAGGACCCGCAAAGGGTTCCTGGGAGACCGCAAGTTCACCAGATAGGTGACATCACTCTTGCGCTCCACCACCTCAAATGGACCGGTCCACCTGTCCTGGAGCGCACAGGGCTCCACAGGGGCCATGACCCAAACTTTCTGTCCAGGCTGAAGCTCAATCAGAGTGGCATTCTGATCGTACCACCGCTTCATCTCTTCCTGGCTGGCTTCCAGATTCGCCTGAGCGGAGTTCTCTGAAACGCCGAGTCTGGTTCCTGAAGGCCAGCATGTAGCTATATACATCCTGGGGAGGTTTCCTGGGAGATTGCTCCCAGCCTTCCTTGACCAGACTCAAAGGTCCTCTTACCGGGTGACCATACAGCAGCTCAAAGGGGCTGAACCCTAAGGACTTCTGAGGCACCTCACGGTAAGCAAACAACAGGCATGGCAAGAGGACGTCCCACTTACGCCTCATAGGTTCCTCAAGACCCATAATCATGCCCTTAAGGGTCCGGTTGAATCTCTCCAACCAGCCCATTACCTTGGGGGTGGTAAGGAGTGGTGAACTTATAGGTAACACCACACTCCTTCCACAGGGACTTCATATAATTAGATATGAAGTTGGTACCACGGTCGGACACCACCGCTCGGAGGAACCCCACACGGGAAAAAACCCCCATCAGTGCACGTCCCACCACGGGGGCCGTCACTGTCCTGAGAGGGATGGCTTCCGGGTACCGGGTAGCATGGTCCACCAAGACCAGGATAAACCTGTTGCCCATGGCTGTCTTGGGGTCCAGTGGCCCCACAATGTCAATGCCCACCCGTTCAAAGGGGTACTGACTACAGGGAAAGGTTGGAGAGGGGCCTTGTGCTTCCTTCCACTGTTCCCACTTGCCTGGCAAGTTTGGCAGGTCCTACAATGAGTATCTGAACTCTTGCGCATCTGGGGCCAGTGAAAATGGGAAACAAGCCTTTCAAAGGTCTTGTTCTGCCCCAGATGTCCAGCTAAAGGAACGTCATGAGCCAAACCCAGTAGGAAGGCTCTGAAGCGCTGGGGTACCACCAGCACACGGGCTGACCCAGGCTCAGCAACCTTAGGCTCGCTATACAGGAGGTCGTTCTCCCAGTAGATCCAATGTGATCCAGACTGATCACCTGCTGCCTGGTTTGTGGCCTGGTGCCTCAAACCCTCAAGAGAAGGGCACTTCCTTTGCTCCTCACAAAATTCCTCCCTGGAGGGACCTCCTTCTTGCTGCCAATGGGTCAGCTCAGGCAGGTCTCCCAGTTCAGCAACTTGTTCCCTGTAGGTTCCA
Organism: Calotriton arnoldi; assembly: GCA_963921515.1. Classification (NCBI taxonomy): domain Eukaryota; kingdom Metazoa; phylum Chordata; class Amphibia; order Caudata; family Salamandridae; genus Calotriton; species Calotriton arnoldi. The sequence goes on along the minus strand of CAWUFW010002237.1, from coordinate 1,503,085 downwards.
GGGCATCCCCCTCAAGGTCTGCCTCCTCCTGGACCGTGGGAACTATGGGGGCTGGTTTCCCGCGCCCCTACCTCTTCTCTTTAAGACAGGGGTCTGGGCCATATTTTCAGGCTCCAGAACCTCTTGATCACCCTTACTGGCTTCCATGGACCGAGTGGTTACACACACCACTCAGGCAGATCCAACATCTCTAAATGAGACCTTCTCTCCACCTTAGCCCAAGGGGAGTGCTCTAAATCATTGCCCAACAGACAATCAACAGGCATGGCTGGCCTCACAGCAACTTGGAGGTGCACGGAGACCCCCCCACTCAAAGGGAACTTGAGCCACCTCACACTGGCTCTGTGAGTTGTCTGCAGCAACAACAGGGAAGAATGCATGGGGGACACCCTGCTCTTTGGACACCAACCGACAACTGACAGCTGTCACACTTGCACCGGTGTCTCTTAGAGCTTCCACCCTATGGCCATTGATGCTCACCCACTGCCTGTACTTTTTAGTGTTATCAGGCAGCTGAGTTTTAGGGACCATCTCAAAGTCTCCTAATGAGACAAGGGACATCTCTGCGGGATCCCACCCACCTTGGGCACCCATCTCCTCCCCCCCCCAGGGCTACACTGGCAATCTGACGGGGTGGTGCACGGGGTCGTGCTTTGGGATCTCTCATGGGACATTGAGGATCATACCAACGGTGGCCCAATTGACCACACGTAAAACATTTACAGGGGCCCCTCTGAACAGGTTTATCTGTCGGGGCCTCTTGCTTCTTCTCAGGGGAGGCTGGGAACCCTTCCCTTGGTTCCCTTGGGGATTACTTTGGGGCCCTTTCTGGAACTCCCTCTGTTTACCCTTGTCCCCCCCACTCTTCTGCTGGGGACCCTGCCCACCTTTGGCGGAATCTCCCACATGACCCTTGTGGACCCTGGTACTGACCCAGCGGTCCGCCTCCTCAGCAAGCTTCCTAGGGTTAGTTAGCTTGCTATCAATAAGGTGCTGGCGTAGCTCTGGAAAACAATTAGCAGACAAGTGCTCCCATGCAAACAAATCATAGAGCGCTTCAAAAGTATCCACTTTGCTACCCTTCACCCAACCATCCATGGCTCTGCAAAAGAAAGATACATATTCTACCCAAGTGGTTCCCTCCAGCTTCTTGCAACTCCTAAACCTCTGTCTATAGAGTTCTGGGGTCAAACCATACCTTGTCATCAGGGCTTCCTTCATATGGGCATAAGACATCCTATTCTCACTGGGTAGGTCTAACAAAGTATCCCTCCCCTCACTCACAAAGCGGCCCCACAACCCAGCTCCCCAATCCTTCTCAGGGACCCGGTGGGCCAACATTGCTATTTCATAGGCTGCAAACCACTGCCCAATATCTTCATGCTTATGGAAATCTTTGATGACATCCTTGGGAATATATACCCTGCCTTCTGAAGGCACAGATGGTGCGCTGCCACCAGAGGGATTGAGTTCTAAGCCCTGTGCTTTGATCTCTAACTCCCTCAACATTCTCTCATGCTCTAATCTCATCTCTCTCTCTCTCCAAGGCTAACTTGTTAATTTCAAACTCCAGCTTCTTATTCTCTAGGTCCTTTTGACCCTCCATTTTGAGCCTAGCCATCTCCAGCTTGTGTGCCCTATTTCTCTCCCTATCCTCCAGCTCTCCTGGGGACAGGTCTTTGGAAGAAACGCTGCTGCCTGGCGGGGTAGGTACTTTCTCCCCCCTTTGGCCCAGGGGCCCATCTAGCTGCCCTTCCACCTCCTCCACAGGGTGTTCCACATTTTCAGATGCATTTCTTGCTTCCACCCAGGCCCTCAGCGCCTTGTGGAACTCATCCTTTTTAGTGAGGCCTGGAATAGCAACTTTAAATTTTCTACAGAAGGCTTTCAGCTGTTTGGGATTATAGGTATCCAACCTCTCTTCCTCAAACTCTGGATCCATAGAGGCAATAGATGCTGGTGGACTCATGGCAATAAGAATTGGCAGTTCTCAGAAAAATAACAGTCCAAGGAAAAAAATACTACCAAAAAGTATGTGGTCGCGTTTGGTCTGCACTCACTAGTAGTGTACACCAATCACTGTATATGAGTCACAAATGCAGGTCCAAATCCTCACCGCTGACCACCAATGTTAGAACTGGAGGTCTCTAGTTGGCAATGGTATGCACCTTTGTCCAAATAGGGACCCTTGCTTCTAAGTCAGGGAAAGGGGATTACACACCTGGATAACCCCTGCTCACCCCCTGGGTAGCTTGGCACGAGCAGGCAGGCTTATCTAAGAGGCAGTGTGTTAAGCATTTGTGAACACATACAGTAATACAGTGAAAACACTACAGATGGACACCACACATGTTTTATAAAAAATAAGTATTCTTTATATAGATTTATCACAAGACCACAAACGACATAAATCCACAATACTGTAATCAATGATACTTCAAGATGGTAGAAATGGTTTAAAAATAGGTTCTTCACTTAAAAGCAGTCTTTAGCAACAAATAACCCCAACTGGAGTTATCTCGACGTCGAGGTCAAAGAAATCCCAAAGTACGGCGCCGACCGCGAGGTGCGCGGCGTCGGACCCGGAGTCAAAACAGACCCACAAAGAACAGTACCTTGGAAAAGCGAAAACAAAGACAGCTCACGGCGTCGGGGAGGTGCGGCGTCGTTGGCGCGTTGCGGCGTCGGTTCCTTGCTTCAGAGGAGATGATGCGTCGGGACCTGGATGCTTGCGCAGGCAGGGAGGCGTCGGTTCCGGACCGGAGAGGGAGGTGACGTCACGATGGCGCCGAGGCCACGGTTCCGTACGATGTCACGATGTCGATAAATTCCTGACCACCCACGTCGACGATCGGCTCCGCGATGATGTCAGCTTCGGAGTCGATGCGGCACAGCAGCAGGCGTCGGGCCGGCGTCGTAAGTCGGAGCAGCGCTCACGGCTATAGCAGGCTTACGATGTCGCTCGCTGGCGTCGAGGTGGCACGGCGGTCGGCGTCGAGTCTTCGTTGCAAGTCGGAGCAGCGCTCACGGCTTCGATGCAGGAGACAGCGTCGCTCGCCGGACGTAGCAAATTCCTTCTGTAGCAGCAGAACAGCAAGTTCCAGATGCAGGCAAACAGAAGGGGTGAAGTCTGGTATCCCTGAGACTTCGGTCAGGAGGCAAGATCACATCAAGCCCTTGGAGTAATATTCTGCAAGATGATGAAAAGTTCTTTAAAAGTTCCTTCTCCTTTCCTTGGCAATGAAGAAACCACTGCAGGCCAACCCAGCAAACAGCACACTTGGCAGAGGGGCAGTCCAACTCCTGCAGCTTCCTTGGTTCTTCTCCTTGGCAAAAGGGTCGTCTTGTTGTTCCAGAAGTGATCTAAAGTTCTTGGGTCTGGGTCCCAATATTTATACTACTTTTCTCTTTGTTCTCTGAAGGCAAGAGGCCTTTGCCTAGTCAAAACCAGTTCTGGTCAGTCTTGGAGCACTTTGTTGACAAGACTCCTTCTTTCCTTTCACAGTGTAGGCCAGGGACATCAGACACACCACAGGAGGTGGAGCCAGCATTGTGGAGGGAAGGCACAGCCCTATTCAGGTCCCAGGTGCAACTCCTCCCTCCCATCTGCATGCAGATCTCTCTATTCAGCCCTGTGCTGACTCACCCTGTCTCCTGGCAGCCCCCAGCCTCTGTCACTCAAACTCCAGACAAGGAATACACAACCTAGCAGAGGCAGGCTTGGATAGTTAGGCAAGAAAATACCCACTTTCTAAAAGTGGTATTTTCAAACACAGAATGTTAAAACCAACTTCACTAAAAGATGTATTTTATCATTCTGAGTTCAGGCATACTAAACTCGAATTTCTACCTGGTTCCCTGAGTCAGTTAGGATTATAAGATGTAATAATCTAACTGCCCATTCTGGCCTATGGGGAACAGGTAACCTTGCAATAGTGAAAAACGAAAATGGCTGTAATTCACTATTAGGACATGCCACACACATCAGGGCAGGTCCTACCTTTTACTTACAATGCACCCTGCCCTAGGGCCTACCTTAGGGGTGACTAATATGCAGAAAGGGAAGGCTTAGGGACTGGTAAGTGGGTGCACTTGCCAAGTCGACATGGCAGTCAGACTGCACACAGGCTCTGCAATGGCAGGCCTGAGACACACTTTACAAGCTGCTTCTGTGGGTGGCACAACCAGTGCTGCAAGCCCACCAGCAGCATTTGATTTACAAGCCCTGGGCACACCTGGTGCACTATACTAGGTCTGACAAGTAAATCAAATGATCCAATCATGGAGTCACTAATCAATGCATCAATTTACCTTAGGAGCACTTGCACTGTGGCACTGAATAGCAGTGGCACAGTGCCCAAAGCATCTAAAACCAGCAAACAGATCAAAAACGGAGGAGGCAATCAAAAAAAATGGAAGGGAGACTCACGCCAATGATACCAGGTCTAACAAATAGCTATACAAAAAATGGTGGTGTTACCGAGGTTTCTTTCTTTATTTATGAATATACCTATATGGATTCCGCAGACGCTCTTTGCTAAACTCCGTACAGCCTTGCTCAGACTGACATGGGCGGGAAAGCATGCGCGTGTAGGCTGGAAAGAACTCACCAAGCCATACATGTGGGGAGGTTTTGGGGCTCCAGACCTTCAACTCTACTACTACTGCGCACAGGCGCAATATGCCCACTATTGGCTACATCCACATGGACATGTACCACATATTGCGGTGGAACATGAGAGCATGCTTCCTACCCCGCTTATTACACTTATCTCATTGCCACAACAACACATTCCGCCCACAGGGATCTACCCGACGAGTTGCACCTCCAAAACATGGCATGCGCTAGCTAAACGTGCGCACAAACTCCCTACGTATGCGCCAGCGCTCCCATTGACCCATCACCCACAACGACACAAGAAACTAAAATGTTACGCTTACTAAATGAGATGGGATGTCGTACAATGGGGGATGTTTTTCCACATGGGACATTTGTATCACAAAATGATATCACTCTGTGCACACATCATACCCCACTGAAAACCTTTGCATACATGAGACTGCGCGCAGCACTTAAAGCGTTATATCCTACATTCCCAGATGAACCGCTGACACATAATGCGCTATAGATCCTGCTGATGTCCCCGACGCGAAAGGGCCTAGTTACGAAATTGTATAATACGGCCCAACGGGAACAATTCAATGCTCAGGATAGACCCAAAACAAGATGGGAAGACACATTGGATGTAAGTATCACTACAGAGCAATGGGACTACAGCTGCACACAACTGGAAATGCTGACTTCTAACTGCAATCTGAAAATAATACACTTTAAGTTTCTCCATCAAGTGTATTACACACCTGCACAACTCCATATGTATGGTCTGAGGGAGGATGACAAATGCCGTAGATGCGGAGATTCAACGGCGGATTTCTTGCATGTGGCCTGGTCGTGCCCGCGACTTCACTCCTACTGGGCAGAGGTAACCACTACACTTACTACCATGTTGGCAGAACTGATACCTAATACACCCCAAACATGTCTACTAGGCATGTACAAGATCAAATTAGCTTGTAGACGTAAATTCCTCGCAATAGCACTTTTACTAGCAAAGAGGCGTATAGCAATGAAATGGGGTAGTAAGGCTACACCAAAATGCAAACATTGGATTGAAGATCTGGTATACTGTAAAACACAGTTGGAAACATATGCAGAGGAGCTGCCACAAGCTTCTCGTCCAATGAATTTCTGGGAACCACTAGTACAATTTCTAGAATCCACGCACACTGAGGATTGATTATAGTCCGGAAATGGGTATGTAATTGCCAAGTACGAGATCTTCTCCCATAACCCAGTATACTGGGTACTTGCTCTCTTAAGTAGACCCTATTTTGCTGTGTATCAAGGGACTCTGTGATATTTCGGATATTGTAAAGTATGTTGTACTGCTATGACATTGTGATTGCTCGGACATGTAATGTGCATAACTGTGACATGGGAACTTCATCTTTGTGCTTGACCAAGTAAAAATAAAAAAAAATAAAAAAAAAAATATGTATAGCTTTGTGTAGTCGGGTGCAAATGTCTCCATGTATCCATCCACCCCATGTCTCTCATCAGTGTCTGCAGGCGTGTGTCCCTAAGTGTCTCCTGCCCGACGCGTGGTCTCCATCTATCTATGCACGCCAACATAGGTTTGAAACTATAAGCAGAATAAACGTGGCACAAAAACTAGGAGTATAGAGGTGTGCATTCCGCCATCATTGTTGTTCTCCATCTATCCTGAGCCACATTAACTACGTCATTCCAGTCCCCGCCCATTATAGAGAGGCCCGCTGGCATCTCCAGTAGTGTCCTCGTCAGGCGCTCTACAAATGACTCTGAGAGTGGAGGGGGCGCATAGATACTTCCAAGTGTAACGGACTCTCCGTGTAGTGAGCCAGTCACAATAACATACCTACCCTGGGGGTCGGACCATGTTTTAGCATGTACAAAGGGAACCCTGCGATGAATTAGGACTGCCACCCCACGTGAACCTCTGGTAAACCCTGCATGATAAATTTGAATATAACCAAAGCGGGAGAGACATATCTCCTTGGAACCCATAAGGTGAGTCTCCTGCAGTAATAGCACATCCGCTGCGGCACGCTTGTCCTGTCGAAGGACCACACCTCTTTTAATTTTATCTAATGCCCCCCGTATGTTCCAACTGACTACGTGTAGCCTACCAATAGGGTCCATCACAGGGCAGAGTATATAAAATTAAGCCTGGGCGTAGTTCGCGAAGTAGCGCTACGCGAAGCTACGCAAAGTGCAGTTCGCACTACGCGAGCTACGCGTAGCACTACGCGAACTGCGTAGTGCGCTGTTCTCAATGATTGCACAGTGCCGGATGCTTGTCCGCACTATGCAATCATTGAAAACGGCATCTTGCACAGTGCGAGCTGTCTTTTACTGCCGCTCGAGTAGATTTTTACTCGAGCGGCAGCTTTCTCAACGCGGACTGGTAGTTTCTCATCGCGAGCGGTCGCGAGCATACGCGACCACTCGCAATGAGAAACCTGACCTCCCCGCGTTGAGAATCTCGCCGGAGGTTTATTTTCCACGCTCGCGATCGGCAACTTGATGTTGCTGATCGCGAACGAGGAAAAAGTCTCGCCGGGATGTCATTTAGCTTGCTCGCGGTCGCCAACTTGACGTTGAGGACCGCGAGCAAGCAAAAAATGACCGCTGCACTACGCTACGCTACGGTACGCGTGTTTGCACTGTGCTACGTGCAATTCGCGTTGTGCGAAGTAGCGCAAACTACGCGAGCGTAGCGTAGTGCTTTGCCCAGGGTTATATAAAATAAGTGTGGGAGCTTGGCCTATCATAGAGCATGTAGACCATATACTTAGACAAGTATGACACAGTATTTTCAACAAAACTTAACAAACCCAACCCCTCCCCCACCCGCCCCACCCAATACCTCAAAACAGCTGAAGCATCTGTTGCGGTGGGTGTCGTACATCTGCGTCTTTCCGTGGCAAAGACGCGTTTATTCGCCAACGGCATTCAAATATTTTCCCCTGACAAAGGGCAGATACTGCCCGAAATGCATCGGGAGACTTGTTTGAATCACATGATGGATTAATGCATCTTTTGATGAATCATTCTCGATATGGAGCTATAGTATCGGAAGAATAAATAAACTTTTAAAAAGCAGCCAATTAATTCCATTCATTGATTACTGCACTGATCAAGATTCTTAGATCCTGCCTTGACAGGCCACAAGCTGTGCTCAGGGGGACGTTACCTATGCAGGTGACGCTACCTATTCGATTACTCAGCCACACTCTTTGATCAGAGAGTGATACTCCTGAGGCACGCCACAACTTGACAGCATTGGATACACCACGGAGTGCGTGTTCCATCCCATTTATTGTTTGTCGTACATCTTCACCAACGGGAGCAGGGCGCAACCCCACACCAAGGGATCCCCAAGAAACTATCCCCCATCGTAAATTAAGTTCTCAGATACTGAGAAGAGAGTTGTGGGGGGAAATGCCTCACGTAGGCCCTGGGACAATGTCATCAGCCAAGTTAACAACTTAAATACAGTCCTCAAACCCCATGTTGTGATGGTGATGAATCTTGTCGAGCATCTTCTATCCGGGAGCTAGAGGCACCCCGTGATTTGGAACGGTGTCTCGATCGTGATCTGCGAGTAGACTTCCCCTTGGGTTTGTTCAGCTGCCGTGTGGCCTCTCCGGATGACGATTCCGAGTCGAACCGCGGCGGGGTGTGTGGCCTTGGCCGCTGCTTCTCATCTGCCCAGGCAAAGACCTCTTCTGGAGTGTCGAAGAAGTGAGTACGTGACTTGTAGACAACCCACAATCGGGCTGGGAAGAGCAGAGCATACTGGATTTTAAGGTCTCGCAGCCGAGCCTTTGCGGCCGAAAACGACTGGCGACGCTGCTGCACCAGCCGCGTATAGTCTGGAAAGATTAGAATATGATGGGACTCAAATTGAAGTTTGCCAGCCAGTCTGGCCTGCGCAAGGACGGCATCACGGTCATGGAAGTTCAAGAGCCTGGCAATGATGGGTTGTGGTCTGGCCCCCGGCGGAGGCTTTTGCATCAAGGCGCGGTGTGCACGTTCAATGATAAAGCATTGTGACAGAGCTGTCTGGGGGATCCAACCCGCTATCCACTTTGCAAGAAATTGCTCCATATTATTGCCTTCACATCCCTCCGGAAAGCCCACAAAGCAAAGGTTATTTCTTCGTGCTCTGCCTTCGGCGTCCTCCGCCCTAATCGCCAGCCCCTTCGTAATGGACTCCAAAGAGGTCACCCGCGTCTGAAGGGACGCAACCGTATCCTCTGCGGTTCAGATGCGAGTTTCGGCCTCCGTGATCCTGTCCACCGATTTGCGGAGATCTTCGCGAATGAGCGTAACATCCGACCCAACCTCTCCAATCTTAGCTACCAGCACCTCACGAGACTGCGTTATCGCCTCCATCAGTGCAGCATTATACGGGCCGGTAGTGACCTGGCTTGTCGACTCCTGCGCCCCAGACCCAGCGTATCGATCTAGCGTACTCTGCTTGGTGTCCTGCAACTTATCTCAAGTCATCTTCAACGGCGGTATCTGTGCGATGGCCCAGTGGGAAATTTGTAGGTGGCCGCGAATGTATCTCAGTCTGTCACCACAGTAATAGCATCTCCCGGAGGGCGAAGAGTCCCCACCGGAGCCCGTCCAGGCCTCCGTTATCTTCTAGAATGGCGGGAAGACAGGCATGAAGGCAACCCCCACACTGGCCGCACCGGGCCTAGCCAGGCCGCTTCCGCGTGTAAGTACCTCCACACCCCCCTAATGGGTGTCACTGATCCGCCCAATGCCGTGAAACCACGATACGAGGAGGTTTCCACTGGATCCCAAATAACCAAGCGTGTCAGTCCTTTGGGCACTTCGGACGGCGTTCAGCTAAGGCCTGGAGGGGCAGGGCATAACAGAGCACAGCACAGGTCCTCAGCGTCCAATCTTCCCACTTCCAGTACACACGAGGGGGTGAGCCACAGTGAGCAGCAATATGTGGGGGCCACAGCGTTCAGCCTGACCGCGTAAGCACCAGCATCCAGGATGTCAGCTATGTTCACCCTCCTCACAACCCCCTCCGAGGGGCGGCAGGGGGGGCCCCAAGAATCTCAGGCCAGCCACACCTCTGCCCCACCCCACGAACAGCACCCAGGGGGTATCACAGAGGGCATGCAGGGCAACAGGAAACTCAGCTGTAACTTCGGGGGGGGGCCCACAATCAGTCGGGCCGCCCCAAACTCCAGTCCCTTTGGGGCAATACAGGAGCGCCGCGCACTCACCACGGCGGCGCCAGAGCACCCACACTGCGTCAATGCTGGGGGGGGGTTGATGCCAGCAGCCACAGGCTCCTTCACTGCAGCGTCTTCGATCAAGCCCCCACAGCACGTCCTCGCAAGCGGCCGCGGTGTTTCCGGCCCCACCGGCCGCGATTATTGTCCCAGCGCCGCTGCCGGCTTCACAGGTACGCCGTGAGATCGTCCTGGGGCACCGCGCACCAACAGCAGAGCCGCCTGGGGGCAACGTCGTCCAATGTGATGGGACCCAGCGTCGGCCCCCCCAGAATCCCGTGAGCGCAGTGCTACAAAGGCAGGCTCCGGTCCGCCCCACCGTCTCCGACTGCAGTCCTCCCTGGAGCCGCCAGGAACTCCCACAAGTGGCCGCCAGTCAGGTAGGGTCCGCACGCTTCACAGCAGGCCGCGCCCAGTTTCAGGCCTGCGAGACCCTAAATAATGGCTCACGGGTAGCCACGGCGCCAAGGCTTACCCGCAGAGTCCGGGGCTACCATTCGATCCGGCCATCCACGCAGCGTCTGCCGCAGAGTCCCCAATGGCCAACACACCGGGCCCAGGGGCAGCCCCGTACTCGATCACAGGATATGCTGCGATGGTCCGCAGCGTGGCGCTGGCCCAGTTGCTGCTCTGCCGGTCTTCATACGGCCCCAACTCTGCAATTCCGCTGCTCCACGGACAACACAGGATATAGGTGGGGGACCGGGGGTAGAATATATGGGCTGATGGGCAGGATGATAAAAGGATTATGGACGGGCCCACGGAGCTCGTCTAAAGCGCGTCCGCCATGTCGGACCGCTTGGCCACGCCCCCCAGAAAATCTTAATTTTGAGATCTTCAAATGTACCTCTGACGTAAAATGAGGGATAGAAGGGAAGACTTTTTTCAGAGAATTCTTTTCTCACTGGGACCTTCGCTGAGGCAAATTGTAGGTTAACCAAAGCTAGGTGGAGCAAGTATGGTAAGGTAACAGATTCTTGGAAAAAGCTCAGGGTGTAGCCTTGCTGTTAATACCATAAGTAACAAGCATTTGCAATGCAATAGGTCTAACATTTGTGAGAGTTAGAGCTATTGGCATTGTAAATGATGTTTTTTACTAATGTCTCTTGGTTGGAGTGGAGTGGATGGGAATTATGTGTGTTGGATTGGAATTTTTTAGTTGTGCAATTGTGTGGTGTGTAGTGGAATTATGTGGCATGGTGAATAGATAGAGGTGAGAACTGCACAGAATAGTTAGTAAGGAAAATAGAGAGGGATAGGTAGTTTATGCATGAAGTGGTCAATGAACCCCAGATAGAGGAGCAGAAAGAGTGTGTTAGAAAGAAGGGGAGAGCAGGCTACAGACGAATAAAGAGGGAGTGCCTGTGTACACACCAGACTCCCCAAGAAGAGGAGGAGACGGTGGGATTTAGGGAGGGAAACCTTGAAAAGGCATAGGAAAGAAACTGTGATTGAAGACCTGACGTGAATCAAATGAGAGAGGCAGGAAGAGTGTGTGAGCGATCGACAGATAGGGGTAAGAAATGGTACGAGAGAGAGGGACAGGTGGGAGTGGCACCTGGGGGGGAGGCGAGAGGTGGACCAGTGCATAGCACTTAGGAGGTACAGGAAGTTAACACTCGTCTTTAGTGCATCAACCATTGCTGCGTTCGACAGATCAGGGTAGGATGCAGCCAGTAAATAAAGTGGGGTTCAAAGTGAGCGTTTAGCGCCTACACAACCTATCGGTGAACACGCTTTGTAAGTACCCCACACATAAAATAACTTGCACATCAGCCAATTCGTTGCTGATCACCCCCAAGTCTGAGTCAGAAGCCTCTACAATCATGACATCTTAAACCCTCCACCCATGCTTTACCTAGACAACATACTCCTGTTCATGCTCCAGAGTGTTATGTTATGTTAGCTGTATATTTATATCACTATCACCCCGAAGCGTATCACGACGCTGAGCAGGTGTGTGCCTGACCTAACCTAGGACAGAGGGTTCTCTGAAAGGGCAGATCTTCAGCTTCTTGTGAAATTCAAGAATAGGCGGAGGCTCTGTACATGAGCTACCGACTGTGTTGTATAAAAAACACAAATATAAACAAGTATTTATCAGAGGCAATAGGTCTGGCATTGGCAAACTGGTGTGATGATTGCATTGATTTTAATTGGGAGCATTTGCCATAAAAATAAAAAAGGAAAAGAAAGCATGTTACCATCTAACTGTGGCAGTCTTGTCCTGAGAAATAATTATTAAAATGAATAAAAAAGCATCACAAATAAATTTAAGAGAACAATTTGGGTGCTTTCCAGTAGGTAGGTTACTTAGGACAGATAAAGAAACCCTTTTTAGTTTTAATGCACATTACATCAAAATATGATTTTTATTTGTGCAAATAAAAATGTACTAGTGACCTTATAATCTGAAAATAGTTTAAACACACAAGGACGACAAAAAATAAAGATAAGGAATGGGGAAAAAAGAGCATTGGCAAATGAAAGTATTGGCCCACCTGCCTCGTGCACCTGCGATGAGGAAGAGCAAATGCCATCACTGACAGAGCAAGAAAGCCAATGGCTGAAGTGGGCGGACCATGGCCCCATGTGTATGTTTTGGGGGATGTAAATAAAATATGAATGACAGTTTTGTGTAAAGAGTCATTTTCCTCCGATGTGCATTGAAAGTTAAAAGAATTATATACCTGCCTGCTACGAAGCACACATGCTGTTCTATTGAAATTTTTAATAATTACAAGTTTTATTGCATAAGACGGCCACTCTTCGGAGTCAGTATGTTTTTTTTTTTCCTGTTTTTTTTCTACTTTTTATTTTTGTGGCATATGCATGCCACAAAAAGTAAAAAAAAAAAAAAAACAATTGTCTCACCATGGCAAGGCTAGATCTATTGGCTTTGCCACTAATGCTCTGTTATGTATAAAGATGTTTTCAGGCCACAGCTTAAAGTGATACAGTATTTTGTGGGTCAGATTGAAGAGCCTCGAGGTGATTTAGCACACAGTGCACACTGTATCACAAATGTGCACCGCTAATTAGATCTTTCCGGGAGTTGAGCGCGCAAACACCAACGGCTGCTTCGCCACAGAGAAAGTAAAACATTGTAAATCAGCAAGAAGCATGCATTTTAGGATACATAGTGAAACACGCATGTTATATTCCTTCCGTTTGCCATAGGAGGAATTTTGGGGTAAAATATTGGATATTTTAGCATTTATTCAACACGTATATATCCTCTTGCCCCTTTGTAAGGTGTGTTTTCAGTGCTTATGTAGGACAGTATCTGAAAGAAACCCGTTAGTGATAGATTCCTTACCTTAGAATATCCCCAGGCGTCAGACTGGATCAGGAAGGTTTTCGTCAGCAGTACCCCTGCGCGTCGGAAGGTGGCGTCGTGCGGCTCCGCGTCCGTCGTTGGCGTCGTGGTCGCCGAGATGACGTCGTGGCAGCTACTTAGACGCCGCCCTCGCGCGCCGACGTCAGTTCTTTCTTTTTCCGCGCCAGCAAGCGCAGATCCGGAGAGAGCGCTACCCCCAGTCATTATTTGACTGAGTTTTTGAGGCTTTTTGTCTCTGTCTTTATCGAGTCGATCGACTCCTGGTGCCGTAGGGATGCCCGGCTTCAAGTCCTGCGAGGAATGTCATCGCATGATGTCGGTGACGGACCTGCACCGCGTGTCTCTACTGCCTGTGGCGCGACCACGACCCCAAGTCGCACCCCGACTGCCGGTCCATGGCGCCGAAGACTTTGCGGGAGCGGTCCCGAAAGTTGCTTGAAGTCCGGCAGTCGGCCCCGCGCCGCTCAAGGTCCCGGTCCCGTGGGAGGTCGAGGGACCGGTCGCGGAGCCAACACCATCGTTCGTCGGGATCGAAGTCTTCGCACTCGGGGTCAGGTAAGGGGAAGCACTCTAAGAAGTCGAAGAAGCGTCGTCGCTCTCCCACTTCCCCTCGCCCGTCGCGCGACGCGGCTGAGGGTGCGGGTGGTGCCATCCCATGGCTCCGACGGAGCCTACGCAGTCGCTGTCGGCCTACCCGCCCTTCCCAGGTCTGTCGGCGACTCCGGCCCAGCTGCAGGAATTTCTGTCAGCCACGGCTCGCCTCTTTGGGCCGTCGGGTCCCGCTGGTGCGCCTTCGGGCCTTGCGGGCCCGACTGGGGGTCCTTGCCTTCCACTGCCAACGGCTCCGGCATCGCTGCCGGCCCCGGCGCCGCAGGGTCCCCAAGGATCCAGGCCTGGATCCCGGTCGACGCCAGTTGACCTCGTAACACCTCCACCGACGTCGACCCCTCCAGCATCACTTCCGACGTCGCCCGTCCCGACGGACGACGTCGTCCCCGGTTTCAGCCCCGAAGTGGACACGGCGCCGGAACGGCGTCGCTCAACGCCGATTCCGATGCCGCTGGGACCCTTTTATCCCTATGTCCATCCTCCTTATTTCAGGCCTGTTCATCAGCCTTCGGAGGAAGGGGAGGACTGGGAGGGGTCTGAGGACCCTCTCACCGCTCAGTGTGAGTTAGACCCGGACTGGGCAGAGGAACTGGGGGATGCCAGTGGTCTTGACACCTCTCCTGACCTTGGCATGCTCCCTCCTCCTACCGTGGCTACGGAGGAGGGTGCAAGTTACGCCGTGGTGTTGCGTAGGGCGGCCGAGGCCCTCCACCTCGAGCTCCCTACAGTGGCCGTCAGGACTAACCTCCTGACAGAAGTGCTTCAGCCGGCAGCTACCTCTGCGGAGCCACTGCTGCCTTTTAATGATGCACTTTCTGACGTTCTTTTGGGCACCTGGTCCAGGCCCACCACAGGGGCTCCTGTGGATAGGAACGTGGCCAGACGCCATCGCCCGGAATCGGGCAACCCCCTTTTCCTCTCCCAACACCCTACCCCTGAGAGCTTGGTTGTCCTAGCCTCTGCGTCCCCGAGTGCCTTCCCTACCGCACCTCCGGATAGGGAATTCAAGAAACTGGAACAATTTGGGAAGAAGATTTTCTCTTCCGCCAGTTCAGGGCTGCGGTCTGTGAACACCGCATGCCTCTTGGGCCGTTATTCCCACTCTATGTGGGATACGGTGGCACAAGTGCTGCCTCACTGTCCGGAGGAGGCCCGGACAGTGCTCTCTCAGGCTATTGCTGAAGGGAGAGATGCGGCAAAGTTCACAATTCGATGTGGTCTTGACACCGCTGACTCGCTGGGCAGGGTGATTTCCACGACAGTGGCGCTCCGTCGCCAAGCCTGGCTGAAGACTACTGATTTCTCGGGGGATGTCCAGAACACCCTGATGGGCATGCCCTTTGATGGCATTCGCCTTTTTGGCAACAAGGCAGAATGCGCGTTGGAGCGCTTTAAGGACTCGCGGGCTACGGCCAAGTCCCTGGGCCTTTCCCCCACGCGCCCTCCTCCGCCTTCTGCTTTTCACTCCTTTGGTGGCCACGGAAGGGGTGCCCCAACACGTTCGCTTCAGAGCCACAGGTTTGCGCAGCAACAATCTCAGCGCGGCCGCGGACTTGGGCCCCGCCGAGGCGGGTCAGGGAGCCAGCGGGCGGGTCAGTCCACCTCCACCCCGGCCACCACTGCCTCCAAACTTTCCTAGTCCGGTCTTTCAGGCCCATCAAACGGTCAGTGGGCGGCAGGATTCGCCATCATCTCCCCCACTGGCGCACCATCACTTTGGACAGGTGGGTTTTACAAATAGCCTGAAGGGGCTACTCCCTCCCCTTCAAGGCTACCCCTCCAGCCATTCCACCCCAGTACCACCGCATGTCGGGGATCACTTGGCACTTCTTCAACAGGAAGTCACGGCCCTCTTGACCAAGGAGGCCATCGAGCGCGTTCCTGCACCAGAAGTAGGACGTGGTTGTTATTCCCACTACTTTCTGGTGCCCAAGAAGGACAAGGGCCTGCGTCCTATCTTGGACCTCAGGGACGTCAATCGCTTCCTCCGGAAGGAGAAGTTCAAGATGTTGACTCTGGCTCAGGTCTTGTCTGCCCTCGACCCTGGAGACTGGATGGTAGCGTTGGACTTGCAGGATGCATATTTCCACATTCCCGTCCTGCCGGCCCACCCGCGTTACCTGCGGTTTACGGTAGGCCACGAGCACTTTCAGTTTACCGTGCTCCCCTTTGGCCTTACCAGCGCCCCTCGGGTGTTCACAAAAGTGATGGCGGTGGTCGCAGCTCATCTGCGCAGATCAGGGGTCCCAATCTTCCCCTATCTCGACGACTGGCTGTTGAAGGCGGGCTCGCCCCAGGCTGTCGTCTCCCACCTCCAGACTACGGCCGACCTCCTGCATTCGCTGGGGTTCTCCATCAACGTGCTGAAGTCGCACCTGATTCCCTCTCAGAAGCTCCTCTTCATCGGAGCGGTTCTGGATACGACGCACTTTCGGGTCTATCCTCCCGAACGGCGAGTCCAGGATATTCAGGCTATGATTCCGATCTTTCAGCCTCTATCCTGGGTTTCAGTCAGGATGATACTGAGGCTGCTGGGCCTCATGGCCTCCTGCTGGTCGATCATGCCAGATGGCATATGCGGGCTCTGCAGTGGGACCAGAAGTTCCAGTGGGCGCAGCATCAGGGGAACCTGTCCGATTACGTCCAGATCTCGGAGGGCACTGCACAACAATTGCAGTCGTGGCTCACGAACCAGGATTGAGTCAACGGCAGATCCCTCTCCCTTCCCCAACCGGAGCACACAGTGGTGATGGACGCGTCTCTCCTGGGATGGGGCGGCCACATGGGAGAGGCGGAGATCAGAGGCCTCTGGTCTCCGGCGGAGTCCAAGCTACATATCAACCTTCTGGAGCTTCGGGTGATCCGACTTGCACTGTAGGCATTCCTTCCCTCTGTCAAGGGGAGAGTAGTGCAGGTGTTCACAGACAACACCACCGCCATGTGGTACTGCAACAAACAGGGCAGGGTGGGGTCGTGGACCCTATGTCAGGAGGCTCTGCGCCTCTGGACATGGCTGGAACGTCAGGGCATTTCCCTGGTGGTTCAACACCTGGCAGGTTCACTGAACGCCAGTGCGGACGAGCTCAGCCGCAGGTGCATGATGGATCACGAATGGCGTCTTCACTCGGACGTGGTGCAAGGTCTCTTTCAACAGTGGGGAGAGCCTTGGTTAGATCTATTCGCCACCGAAGAGAACGCGCAATGTCAGCACTTCTGCGCGTTGGAATTTCCAAGGCGGCACTCGCTCGGCGACGCTTTTCATCGCGAGTGGAGTTGCGGTCTGTTGTACGCCTTTCCGCCTATACCACTTCTGCCCAGAGTGCTGAAGAAGATCAGGCGTGACCGGGCCCAAGTCATTCTTGTGGCTCCGGACTGGGCTCGAAGAGTTTGGTATCCCGAGCTACTCAGTATGACCATCGATCCCCTGATCCGACTGCCTCTTCGGGAGGATCTTCTGTCGCAGCAGCAGGGGACGGTCCTCCACCCGAACCTATCCAGTCTCCACCTCTTTGCGTGGAGATTGAGCGGCGGCAGTTGATTCCCTTCGCCTTGCCTCCTGAAGTCTGTGATGTCATTCTGGCAGCCAGGCGTCCCTCCACTAAGTTGGTATACGCCTGCAGGTGGAACAAGTTTGTGGCATGGTGCACAGCAAAGGCTGTGGATCCCCTTTCTGCCCCTCTTTCTGAGGTCCTACTGTTCCTTCTTTCTTTGGCCCAGCAGGGTTCTGCTCTGGGCACTATCAAGGGCTACCTTTCTGCTATTTCGGCCTTTCTCAGGCTCCCTGATCAGCCCTCTCTTTTCAAGTCCCCTGTTGTTAACAGATTCCTCAAAGGCATTACTCACCTTTTTCCTCCTGTTCCCTTTGTAATGCCACAGTGGGACTTGAACCTGGTTCTCACATACTTAATGTGCGCTCCCTTTGAGCCACTTCACAACTGTCCTCTTCGCTTGTTAACTCTGAAGACTGCTTTACTGGTTGCCATCACCTCTGCTAGGAGAGTGAGTGAGCTCCAGGCTCTTTCTTGTAAACCTCCTTTTCTGTCTGTGCATCCGGACAAGGTTGTCCTCAGGACACGTCCATCCTTTCTGCCATAGGTTGTTACTGCCTTTCACATCGGGCAGACCATCACTTTGCCCACCTTCTTTCCGCCTCCGCATCCTTCCAGAGAGGAAGAGAGGCTCCACCGTCTGGACCCATAACGTGCACTCTCATTTTACCTGAGTCGCACACAACAGTTCCGGGTGGATGACCAGCTCTTTGATGGCTACGTTGGCGCCAAGAAAGGTCGGGCCGTACACAAGCGGACTATATCCAGATGGGTCGTCTTGTGTATTAAAGCCTGTTATTCTCTGGCAAAGAAGGAGCCTCCGTTGGGGCTGCGCGCCCATTCTACCAGGGCGACGGCTGCCACTACGGCATTGGGACGTGGTGTCCCCTTACAAGACATCTGTCAGGCAGCTATGTGGGCCTCACTGCACACTTTTACTAAGCACTAGTGCCTGGACAGCCAAGTCCGGAGAGACGACTTCTTTGGCCGTTCTGTTCTCTGGGACTTCCTGGTGTGATCTTGGTTCGCAGACCCACCACCGGGTTTGGTATTGCTGGGGTATCTATTCTACGGTAAGGAATCTATCACTAACGTGTTTCTTTCAGATGCACAAGTTACTTACCTTCAATAACGATATATCTGTAAGAAACATTAGTTAGTGATAGATTCCTTACCGCCCCACCCATCCTCCCCGTTCTGCCAACTGATTTCTAGGGTTAAGGTCTTCCCTTTCAGGGCCCTAGTTTCAATGCTCCAGTGGTCAGTATCTTGCATGGCTCTGCGTTCCTGGCGTGGAAAGTCGTGTACAGAACTGAGGTCAGCGCGCGAGGGTGGCGTCTAAGTAGCTGCCGCGCCGTCATCACGGAGCCGCACAACGCCACCTTCATACGTGCAGGAGTACTGCTGACGAAAACTTTCCGGATCCAGTCTGACGCCTGGGGATATTCTAAGGTAAGGAATCTATCACTAACTAATGTTTCTTACAGATATATCGTTACCGAAGGTAAGTAACTTGTGCTTTAGGTCGCTGATATGAATTGGTTCGCACAAATGCATACACGCATGCTTATGTCATTAATAAAGGCATCAGTGCAAATGCCGCCCCCTCCCAGCTGAGCCCCTGCTTGGGTTGGGGGGTGGGGGGAGAACCACAATGATTTAAAGACGTTTTTAGTAGCAAGAAAGTAACATCCCCTGAGTTGTTGTTTGCTTAGCTATTTATTATAAGCACTAAAGTAAAACTCCCCTTAAATGAACACTGAGAGTTTTTCATGTAGAATGTTTTAAAAGATAATTGTTTACACACTCCCTTTGCTACCAATAAAAATGAATAGCTTGCCTTTTTATAAATAAACTTTCTAGTAATTGCATAGCCAACCCGTAGCCGTTTGAAGTAAATGGTTAAAGATTTGTTACATGTGATTATTTTTAGCTAAATTTGAGGTTTGCAGGGGATCTGGGGAATCCACACAAGCCACACCTCCCTGGACTCCCTTGGGCGTCTAGGGAAACATACCAATCCCAGAAATGTCTGAAAACTAGACTAGAGGTGTGGCTAGCATAGACCCCCCAACGTTTTCCTACCCAGAATCGCCTGCAAACCTCAAATTTAGCTGAAAAAAATCACATTTTTCTCACATTTCTGTGGGAGAAAGTTGTGGGGTCACCGGGCTGACATAAATTTCCTACCACCCAGTTTTCCCCCAGGTCTCCCGATAAAAATGGTACCCCACTTGTGTGGGTGGGCCAAGTACCCGCAGCAGGGTAGGGCCCAAAACGTATTGTGGAGACATTAAAATTATCTATCACAAAACGACCTGGTTTTGCAATGGGGCCACCTGCATTTTTGGTCCCGGGCTCGACGGCCATCTAGAAAAACCTACCAAACCAAGAAATTTCGGGAAACTAGACACCCGGGGAAGTTCAGGGAGGTATGGCTTGCGTGGATCCCCCAATGTTTTCCTACCTAGAATCCCCTGCAAAGGGGGCAGGAAGACTGTGGCTATTTTTTGGGGGGGGTGTGGGGGGCATTGGTATGCCCATTATGGGCAGCCCCCACCCCTACGTATAAAAAAGCCAGCATAATTCCTGGCGCCTATTGGGCTTTCTGCCCCCCAGGGGGCAGATCAGGGGCTTTTACCCCATTTGCCTCCTGGGGGAGGCAGAAAGACTGTGGCTAATTGTTTTGGGGGGTGGGGGTATTGTCATGTCTATTCTGGGCAGCCTCCACCCCTAGGTTTAATTAAGAAAAATCACTGGTGCCTAGTGGGCTTTCTTCCCCCCCGGGGGGGCAGAAAGACTTTGGCATTTTTTAGGGGGCGTGGGGGCATTGGCATGCCCATTCTGGGCAGACCCTACCCTTGATCTATAAAAAAAAAAATCCCTGGTGTCTAGAATGCTTTCTGCCCCCTGGGGGGGCAGAACGACTCAATGCGCCCATTTGGAATGGGGGGATCAAAAGCCCTTGCCCAAAGGGGCCGCTCCTCCCTCCCTGGTGTCTAGTGGGTGGATCCCTGGATCGCCACAGGCCCTCCTGTGGCGATCCCCAAGCAGGGAACTACTAGAGAGGGGTACCATTGGAAAGGGGAGATTCTCCCCTTTCCAATGATACCTCTCTTGTGTGTTTCAGTGCTCGGGCGCTCAGATAGCCCCGCGAGCACCGAAACAGTGAAATTCAAACTAAGTTTCGGTTTCATTTTCAGTGTAATGACTTCAGCGCGCCAAGTGCCCGATCGTCATTACATTGAAAATAAAAAAAATGCCTTGGGAGGTTGGGGTAGCTCTTCCCCTTGTCCCAAGGCAACCATTCCATCATGAGCACCAAAGGGGTTACATTAATTTATTTGTTTTTATTTTTTGTAATTCAATAGTGAATTAATTGTAGATAAATAGTTATGATAAAAAAGATGTACTTATTTTATGCAGTCACTTCTATACATGATAAACAGAGAATAATGTAACTATAAGTAATATGTCAATTTTTTAAGTAGAACTAACGAATATCTATATCTTTAAAAACATAATTATTATACACTCTTATACAAAGCAATGCACATATGTAGGAACACATCTATAGTCCAAATAAGTGATTATATACAGAGGGATATGCTGTATATTTATGTTTGAGTATAGTGGTTATGTGGGGAAGAGCCAATTTTGAGTAGTCTTCTTCTGAAGATAAGGTGGTTATTCGTGGATCTTATGTTCGGGGGTAAAGAGTTCCATAGTTTGGCTGCTTGAACAGAGAAGGATGTGCAACCCATGTTTTTTTCTTGTACAGTGGGATTTTGAGGCGAGGTGCCACTCTACAGCAGAAGTTCCTTTGTTGAATGTATTTTGTAATTTTATTCCTGATGAAGAGCGGTCCTGTTCCATGTATCGCTTTGTGGGTGATACAAAGCAGCTTGAATGCGGATCTTCTGGCAACCGGTAACCAATGTAGAGCTTTCAAGGCAAGGGAGATGTGGGCTTGCGGCTTTATATGTAAGAGCAGTCTGCCCTGCTTTACTATGTTTCTCTGATGTTTGTGAATTAATGGAAAATGACAACTGAGAAACTACATTGGAGGTAACTAAATCATGGAAAAACAATTTTAAGTAAAGACAATTTTAAGGAAATGCAAGAAAATCAAAAATTAAAGGAAACATTTTGAAAGAAGGATACTTTTACGGAACAATCCAAAATTGCATTAAACTTGGCTGGAGTGTAGGACTATAGTGGGGTTTTGGGTTCAGGGATGGGTAAGGTTTAGGGTGATTAGAGTTTTTAGTGGTCAGGAATAATTGAAGTTCGGGCATAGAAAGGGGTTTTTAAGGTTCAGAGATGGGTGTAGTATAGAGGTAGTGAGGGGTTTCTAGGGTTCACGGATGAGTGGTGTTTAGGTATATGATGTGTTTTTAGGTATCAGGGATGGGTGGAGTATAAGGGTGTTGAGGGGTTTTAGGGTTTACCGATGGGTGGAGCTTAGGGTTGGTGAGGTTTCTTAAGGTTCAATTATGGGTAGCAGCTGGGGTGGTGAAGAGTTTATAAGGTTCAGGATGGGGGTGGAGTTTAGGATGTTGAGGAGTTTTAATGATTCATGAATGTGTGGAGTTAGATGTAGAAAGGGTTTTAGGGGTCAGGGATGAGTAGTTTAGGGAGATGAGTTCTTATGGGTCCTGGATGGCTGGTGTTTAAAGGTGTTGAGAGTTTTTTTAGAGTTCAGGGATGGAGTTTGGATGTGCTGAGTTGTGACTGGGACAAAAGAAATGTTGATGGCCCTGTAAGTGAGGCATTTATGTTGGGTCCAACTGGAACTGAAAATAAGAGACCCCCCCCCCATCTCCTTCTTTAGGTTTAATCTCTGGGCGCATACCACGCAGAGTACAGACACTGCTGAATATTTCCAGTGTCAGTGAATTGCACTGGGGCATTTCAGTGGAATTACCTGGTTCTCAAATCTGTCTTAATAATAACTGTTGGATCCGGGATTCGTCTCTTCTCTACTGCTGACAAAGTGAATGCATCATGTGCAGGTTTTATGGCCACTCGGACTCTGTGGGAGTCATCAAGTCCTTTGCCCAGCTAAATGTATGTTATGGCCATCAGCTTTGTAGTCTCACCACCTTTGTTCGCACCTTTACATTGAGTCATTTTATTCTGCTTTTCTGGCATTCTGTCAGGCTATTTTTATTGAATTCATATGTTCTCCTTGGTCTTTAAACGGGGTATATATTGGGTCCTCACGTAGCTATTTTGTTTGTGTGCACTCAACCAGAAATGCTCATTGTCTGGTTAGAGACTGCAGAACTGCCACCCCTCATGTGCTTCCCACATTTACTACTAAAACATAAGTGTAATGGTGTGAAGATCTTCACCATTGTGGTAGAAATCTCCACATAGAAAGTATAGGGGAGGTGGAGGTCCCCGTCAGTAGGTTAGTGAATAGCATTGTTTTAGTGCATGTAGTAGTACTACTATAGTACTACTTCACGTACTACAAAATGGAGTTTGTGAATAGAGCACTTAGGTGTCCATTACGATACCGGGCGGTATAAAATCCGCCATCTACCATAGCGGTAAAAAACCGCCCGCCTACACTGTCTGAATACCGACCGAGCAATCACGATGTCGCGAAGCGAACACCGCCCGCGGCGTAAAAAACACACAAAATACCGCCCGTCTATGTCCGAGTCGAAGTCTATCTGTCCGCCACGGACGCAAACCCGCACGACAACCCAAAACCGCCCGCCCTGACTACCGAGACACCGGCCGTGAAATTAGGATCTCCACGACATGAGCGCGGTAAATACACAAATTCACCGCCCGCCATCGTAAACAACAGTGATGAAAATGGACACGGCGGAAGCCCTGGCGGCCACGTCCCTGCACAGAAACCATCCGCTGAGCCAAAGAAACACACACAACATGGCCAACAAGTCCACACAGCAACCAACGCCCAAATACCCAAACACAGTACACATCCCGAAAACACATCCCCTCTGGCCAAAGATAAACTACAAATCCCAGAACACCAGCCACAACACACCTGAAAACAACAGCCCATCATTGCACACCCACATAGGTAAGTACAAAAGCAGCCCCTTCACAGACCACAATCCCTTGCACCACTACAAACTGAGGACGAGAGGAGAGAACACAGCGAGCCAGAAAGGACAGCAGCACACCACAGACACGCACCCATCACACCCATCACCACCACCATCACCAAACACCGGCCCCACAAACCCCCTGCACATCACACACCACACACACACACCGCACCAGCACCACAAACACAAAATCACACACCATGGCAGCACAGAGAATGCCCAAGTACACTTCCACTGAGCTGACGGTCATGGTCGACGAGATCATCAAGGTGCACCCACAAATCTATGGGAACCAGGTCCAACAGACACCACAAGCCACCAGAACCCGGATGTGGAGCAGGATCGTAGACCAGGTCAATGCAGTCGGGAACGTGCCACGCAACCGAGCAGAAATCACCAAGAGGTGGCACGACCTGAAAAGAGTGGTCAGAAAGAAGGAGGCCAAGAATCGGCAGCTGGCTGACAGGACTGGCGGAGGAAATCCCGCGCTATTCAAGACCTTCAAGGCGTGGGAGAAGAAGGTGCGAGGCATCCTACATCCGGAGAGTCTCACCGGAATACCAGGGGAGTGGAGGCTGGTAAGTACAAACAAATGTATACCAGCACACCGCTATGTACTGACATGCACGACCACAATGCCACAGCTCCGAGGGACAAACACCCCCATGTCCAGTACACAATACACAAGACATCACTCACACATGCAACAGACACTCCCACACACTCAGCCCAAAGCTACCAACTAACAAAACCATGGGGGCATGTGTACAGTCAGCCAGCACCGCAACTCCCACCAGGTCCCCTTGTACTCCAGATGCGCCAGAAGGAGCACTCCCCACACCCACACTCATGTGTCAGCCATAGCTGCACTAACCAACAAGTAACAGGTAAGTAGCCGTAACACAAAGTCAGTGGGTCGGAGGGGGGACAGCTGAAGTACAACACCCACCAGGCCCCTAGTCCTACAGCACAGCAAGGAGGAGCACACCCCACACCCATGTGTCAGCCATAGCTGTACTAACCGACAAGTAACAGGTAAGTAGCCGTAACACAAAGTCAGTGGGTCGGAGGGGGACAGCTGAAGTACAACACCCACCAGGCCCCTAGTCCTACAGCACAGCAAGGTGGAGCACACCCCACACCCATGTGTCAGCCATAGCTGCACTAACCAACAAGTAACAGGTAAGTAGCCGTAACACAAAGTCAGTGGGTCGAAGGGGGGACAGCTGAAGTACAACACCCACCAGGCCCCTAGTCCTACAGCACAGCAAGGTGGAGCACACCCCACACCCATGTGTCAGCCATAGCTGCACTAACTGACAAGTAACAGGTAAGTAGCCGTAACACAAAGTCAGTGGGTCGGAGGGGGGACAGCTGAAGTACAACACCCACCAGGCCCCTAGTCCAACAGCACAGCAAGGTGGAGCACACCCCACACCCATGTGTCAGCCATAGCTGCACTAACCAACAAGTAACAGGTAAGTAGCCGTAACACAAAGTCAGTGGGTCGGAGGGGGGACAGCTGAAGTACAACACCCACCAGGCCCCTAGTCCTACAGCACAGCAAGGTGGAGCACACCCCACACCCATGTGTCAGCCATAGCTGCCTAACCGACAAGTAACAGGTAAGTAGCCGTAACACAAAGTCAGTGGGTCGGAGGGGGGACAGCTGAAGTACAACACCCACCAGGCCCCTAGTCCTACAGCACAGCAAGGTGGAGCACTCCCCACACCCATGTGTCAGCCACTGCAGAGCACACCTTCAGCCGACAGGTAGATATCTTACCGTACATGGAGGGGTTTCTGTGGGTGGTAAGCCATCACCACAACTCACAACACCGCCCCCACTCCCACAGACCAGCAAGATGGAGCACCCCTCCCTCCCATAACCATGTGGCATCCATTGCATTGCGCCCTCCAAACCAACAAGTAGATAGACTACTGTACAGGGCGGGGTGTCGGTAGGCATGAGGACTGTATTACGACTAACATTTGGGACATGTCACGTAGCAGAGGAACACGCAGCACTGCTCCCTGTCATAATCATGTGTCCAATGTGCACACGGACATGAATTACAGAGTAATAGCCCACATGAGCCATCTCAAATACAGCAACACCTAAGGAGTCACGTCTGCATGCACAAGTCTCACTGGAGTACTGACCCACACGGCGTGCACTGTGCCACTCATCACACACATCAGCAACACCATCGAAGTCTTGTCCATGTAGTCGTTTCTGCCTGTTCCCTTGACAACGTACAATATCGCCCATGTAAGTCTAACCTGTCTCAAAGTAACAGAGTGGAACCCCAGTAATGCTCATATACACCACTGGACCCATGAACCACACAGCCACACAATGCACATTCAACATATCATCCATCTCATCTCTCAGCCCCAGTGTCATGAAAGGTAAATCATCGGAACAGCTGGCCCTCAAACAGTAGTTCAGCAAACATACCTGCCGATGACAAATAATGTGTCTGCAGTGACTGAAGCGCACGTCACACTGTGATTTACAACATACATAATGTAGTCAAAACCCCAAGAGCACTGCATTGCTGCACATGGCTGAGGGTAGCACGCACACCAAGGAAACGTCCCATCTGCAATACGTTGTGTGGCACACAACCATCACTCACTCACTACAATGCTTGCAGTGCAATGTCCATAAATGATAAAAGTGAGCAGATATGCTGGGGATGTCAGACATACACACACCTCTGTCTCTGCAGTGTCGTGTGGCCAAAACATATGTCCCCTTCTGCACCCATATGTCACAGTATGTACCACAAAACCATATTGCACCTCAAAAGCGTTGAGGGTGCTGTACCCCTTTTGCCATCTGCGTTTCCAAGCGTTTCATTTGAACCCCAAAACCATATTTCACCTCAAAAGCGTTGATGGGGCTGTACCCCTTTTGCCATCTGCGTTTCCAAGCGTTTCATTTGAACCCCAAAACCATATTACATCACAAAAGCGTCGATGGGGCTGGACCACGCATACACCCAAGCCACAAAATGTAGGAGTACAGCAACACACACCCATTGCCATTGCAAATCCGTCCCATGCCACATGATCACATCACACAGTTCCATTGCCTTGCCCACGCATACACACATCGTATATCCACACACACGCATCTGGGAAACCTGTGCACGACAGTGCACAAACTGTGAATGTCAGACAACTAATACAAACCTTGCAAGGTGCAACACAATAACCTATCTTATCCGCCCCACAGGTGCCGAGCAGCTCGATGCTGGAGAGGGAGACAGCAGCCGGCACAGCCAGTCCGCAAGCCCCCCACCCGGACTCACGGATGTAGAGGACCTGGACACCTCTTAGGACGAGGACCCCCGAGCAGGCACATCTGGTGTGGCAGGGCCCAACCGCTCCCCAGGCCCCCTCCTACCCACCAACTAATCACCCCGGGCTGCTGACCAGTCCCAGACCCCTGCTGCCACGGTCGTTGCAGCCACCACCACCGCCGCAACAACCACCACCACCACCACGCCATCCCTGGCCACTGCACCAGCGCAAGGGGTGGCACGCCCGTCTGGCTCGACCCTGGGAGCCAGACAGAGGACCGGGGTAACCAATGTGGCGAGTGGGCAGGTCGGTGGCAGCAGTTCTGGTGGGAGGAGCAGGGTCAGGCCAACGCCATCTGAGCCTGGGAGCCATGCCCTGCTGCAAATCGCCAGAGTCCTTGGGGCCTATGAAGAGGCCCAAGGACAATGGGCCAGGTCATCTGCCGACACGCGGGAGGTCCTTGGGGTGTTGAGGTCCATGGACACCCATATGGGCCAATTCGTGAGCCGTATGGACCAACTTGTGGATCTCATGGGCCAGCTGGTGGTGGTGGTGAGGGCCCAAGCAAGGCCAGCCACACCACCCCCGCCACCACGTGCTGTGGCGCAGGGTCGTGCAACATCTAGTTCCCCTGCGTCCACAGCGAGTGAGCAGTCCTCAGCCACCACCAGCAGCCCACCAACACAACCCCCCTTCCAAACGTGGAAGGGGCCGTCCGAAGAGGAAACAGGTGTCCAGAGAGGACTTCGCACGCTCCAAACGCCAGTGAGTCAGCCAGCCACCTTGGCCACCTACTGCATTAACTTGAACTACGATCCTACCCCACACTGCCATGTGAATGGCATGTGTCTGTTGGACTGTGGACATAGAACATCATGGGTACACCTTGACCATCACGCAGCCATGACCGTCAACTCATTGTTACAGCATGCACCACTTTTGTCATCACCTTGCCCACAATCACATGTCACCGCTGTAAATAAATACACCTTGATCACATTCAGCTGTATGTGCACTGTGTTTATTCAACAATGTGCAACCGCCACCATGATCAGAAATGCATCTGCTGTGTGGTATGTCGATCGGCCAGGAGAGGCTGTAGGAACCTAGGGGTGAAAAACAGAACAAGAGTCCATTGAATGAGTGTGTCACACACTCATCACACAGTACTTGTCATCCACTTTAAGCAATGTACACACATCTCACAGAGCAACAGGGCACAATGCTACAGCCACTGTCAGTGGCATACTACCCTGGACATGGACCATTGCCACACAGCACACAGTGAACAAAAGGCCTCTGTGACAATGCACACATACACCTGCACAACTACAGCTACATCAGCCGTCGTACATGGTCACTCACCGTCAAGTGAAGTAGCGGGCGATGAGCTGCTGACGCACATTCACAGCTTCCTCCTCTCCACTGTCCTCGTCACTAGACCCGTCCTGGTCTGCAGGCGGGGGCCCTGGCTGATCACCGTCATCCACTATCAGGGGGACCTGCCTGCGAATAGCGAGATTGTGCAGCATGCAGCATGCCACAACTATCTGGCACACCTTCTGTGGGGAGCACTCCACAACTCCGGACCAGCCTACCTCAACAGACGACTCAGCTTCTACACCCCCACCCGCCAGCTCCGCTCGACCAGCCTTGCCCTCGCCACAGTCCCCCGCATCCGGAAAACGACCGCCGGCGGCAGATCCTTCTCCCACCTCGCCGCCAAGACCTGGAACACCCTCCCCACCAACCTCCGACAGACCCAAGACCTACTGGCCTTCAGAAGACTCCTCAAGACCTGGCTCTTCGATCAGTAGCAGCACCACCCCCCTCTTCCCCCAGCGCCTTGAGACCCTCGCGGGTATGTAGTGCGCTTTATAAGTGACATGATTGATTGATTGATTGATTGAGTACGCCAGTGCACCCCCGGTGCGGTCCAGGCATCTGAATCTGGACTTCAGGAGTCCAAAAGTCAGCTCCACCACACGTCTGGCCCTCCCATGTGCCTCATTGTAGCGGACATCAGCTGGTGTCCGAGGATTACGTAATGGGCTGAGCAGCCAAGGCCCATTCGGCTAAGCAGAGTCACCTGGGTGTGAGGAACACAGAGAATCGTTGCAATTCCAACTGGACACAAGACCGCATCGCACACCCAGCACGCTACACGAGTCCACATACTCGCCAACAATCCATGCACGGTCCGGTTGCAGATTGGTCATCAGACGTGGTAGGATGCTGTTGCGCATGATGTGCGCGTCATGGGCGGATCCTGGAAACTTCGCACACACGTGTGTTATGACCATGTCCGCAAGGCACACCACTTGCACATTCAGGGAGTGGAAGTGCTTCCGATTCCGATAGATGTGCTCCGTGGCCTGTGGTGCTACAAGGCCAACATGGGTGCAATCAATTGCACCAACAACGTGGGGGATCCGTCCAAGGGCATAGAAAGCACCCTTCACTGCCGCAAATTCACGTGCCCTGGGGAATTGGATGTACCGGTTCCTGTGCATCATCATGGCTGACAGGACATCCCGTAGCACCATGCTGAACATGGGCTGGGACTTTCCACCTCCACTGCCCACTGTGTGTTGGAATGATCCAGTGGCGAAGAAATGCAGTGCAGCCATCACCTTAGCCGTGGGGGTGAATGCAGTTGGATACACCCTGCGAGGACGGAGGTGGGGGTCCAACAAGGCATATAGGTGATGCAGGGTGGGTCGGTCCAGACGGAATTTCCTGATTACCTCCACATCCTCCATGTCTGCCAGCAATTGGTAGGGGCGATGTATGTTTGGTCTCCTCCTAGGAAAGATGGAAGTGGACACATGTCAATGCAACACAACACATGGCATTTTCACATACACTAAACACAAATTACAGACAAAGCAATAGAATCACAGAACAGCTGACAAGTAGGGACTGCACAGCCACAATACACTTACACAGGTCCCCTTACCAATAGCAATGACCAGTGACACATACCATTGCTATGAGCATGCACATGTGGAGTTAGGCCTTAAAAACTTGTAAGGCATGATGATGATATCAGACTGCATATTTGGGAAGCGGCAACACCACGGCAATATAACTAGCTGCTGTGCCTGACACAGCTTCCAAGGCTGGGTGAGTATGGCACACACCAACAACACTATGGACACAGGCTGAGCGGCCAAAACAAGTGGGTCCTGTTGCACGAGGGGATATGAGACAGTCATTGATGTCCCTACTTCACCCTATGTACAGCACTGTACGTATCACACCTCCAAAACACATTGACAGGTGTACACATTGACAGCTCCATGACAACACAGCTGTGTGAATGCAAATACACATCACAAGTGACACGTAACGTTGCACGTGCCAAGTGGGAGATGTACATAGTGAAAGATGGCATGTGTGTGCATATGCATATCCCATGCTCCCATGCCAATGTGTACATGATGATGTGCCAACAGACATGTGGAGGCTGAGCACTGGCCGTCCCTGCCTATGCACACAGCATGTTGTGGCCCTGTCCAGTGTGGACCTGCTACCACACACTAGTCATGGCCACACCTGCAGATGCATTGCGCACATCATACTGTGGCGTGCACATGGCACCAGCGGACTGTACCCGCCATGGGCCAGGCCATAACGGCCAACTCCAATGGCCCTCGCGGTTGCACCCTGCGTGTTCGTCTATGGAGGTAAGCGTCCCGGGCCAGCTCGGAGCAGGCCATCGTCTGCAATTGAAGCAGGCAGACATGGTACACCAATTGCAGCAGCTTGGACCCACTGACACAGCCCCAGGGCGCTATATGAGTGTGGGAGGGAGACCGGCATTACCACAGCTACCAGGGACTGCAGCCTGGCATCCCTCAACAACACCTGCTGCTGCCACCTATCCACCTTCACGTCGATGACTCTGAAGATATGTCCAGGTCCACTCACCAGCGAGGAGCTGGAGATCCTGGATTCCGAGCTCCACGCACACTGCACATGGCTATTTCTTGCTAAAGTTGTGTGTGAAAGACAACTACAGTGTGTGTGGGAGTGCTGGTGGGGGAAACACATGTCGTTGATCCGCAGCACTATGAGTCAGAGCCTGTGGGGTTCCAACATGCACTGCTCACCATGCTTACTACAGGTGGTAGGGGTATGTGAGCTCTCTGGCGCTGAGCCATGTATGTCCCTCCCGAGTGGTGGTACATGGCAACTTCATGTCAGACATCCAGTGACGCAGCCACTTGGCAATGCAGGTCTCAGAGCAGATGTTGCTTGTGAGAATGGCAGGCTGGGGCCATGCTGCCCTTCTCAGTCCCAGCAGCCCTGGGCTGCACATTGACTGCACAATGCCAGTAGGTGACAACACAGACTGCACAGTGGGTTACATGTGTCTTCTGTTCAGGACCCTCCTGAAATGCGCAAACTCAGCCCTGTCGATTGGACACACCATGCCTTGTGATAGGGATGTGTGTGAGAGATAGTGGCACTGAATGTGACCTCCATTGCGGGGTGGGCCATGCACAGGGCGAGTAAGTTGATGGTTGCGCAGTGTTGGACACAGTGTGTACACCCACACAGATGTGTTGCCTTGTGATCTTTGTGTTGGTCCACCTGACAATGGACAGTAGATGTGGGCAGACTACACATTGCTCAATGTGCTGGCAACCTGCATGTGAATGGGTTGGACAGGTACTGTGTAGACACTGAGATGCAACACCTATGGGGGCATCTCATAAAAAGTTTCGGACTGGCCTCACACACCGCCCGGTGTCATGCTTCATCATAGGCTGTCCTCGCCCTCTAAAAACTACGTTTGATAAAGGGCGGGCATACACCTGGAGACAGGGATGCACTTCTACAACTAAGTGATGACCATGTGAAAGTGAAAGGTGATTTAAAAACCATCACACCTGTCACTCAGCTATGTTTAATTCAGGGAACAGATGTCTGGCATTAAAATAGGTGTACGGTGATCCGGGACATTATCTTCCCTTCACCGTATTAAGTGCGGTCAACATGTTTTCTGCGTTAATGTCCCCGTAGGGTACGTCGCATTCGTCAGGACCAAAGGGTTTAGCCTTTTCGCATCTAAAGCGAAAAGGTGCTGCTAATCAGGGGACAGGAATAAAAATTAATTAAACCGCCCGTATGGTGTAGTACCACTGTGAAAGATTCCTAAACTACTATCCTCTATACTCCATGGGAGGGCGAGGGTGGGAGAGCCTACTTGTGACTTTTGTCTGACTTCAGCGCTCCCATCGGTTCTCTCTACAGGCGTCCACTCGGTCTCCCCGTCGGACCGAGTGGACGCCTTTTTATTCCTGTCCCCTGATTAGCAGCACCATAGGTGTTGCATCTCAGTATAATTCTGTAGGAAACTGTTGGAACCCATGTGAGGGGCAGCCTTATTGTGTTTACATATGTGATTGGAGGCTGGCTTGCCCTTTGGCCCCGTGCCTCTAGTTCCCATCCTCAGCCCAGCCTGAGGTGAGAGTGTGTGTGTATTACTGTGTAGACACTCCCAGCAGCATGCATTCACGTGTGATGTACACATGCTGTTAGGCCATGTCCGATTACTTCTTGGCTCTGTTGCACGTCTCGGAGTATTTGGGATGGGTCAGCAGCATGCCACTGTGATCGGTGGATGTGGGTGATGTTGAGAAGTGCATTAGTGACATTCCAAGCCTCCTGTGTACCATCCCTGCAGTTGGAATTCCTCCAGCCCAAGGACTTGTGATGAGCCATTGCAACCAAGTTGATGCCTTTGTGTGTGTGTGACCGCCAGTGCAGCCAATTCCACAAAGGGTGTGACGGCATCTTCCGGATGGGCCACTACGTGGCGTTGACGAATCGGGGGATGCCCCTCGTTTTGTCAGGTCAGCACGGCGCTGCATTTCACCAGTAATGGTCTGCATCTTGACAGTCACACAGCCTGTGCCGGATGCACGTTTGTTGGGGCATCAGCAGCGAGCAAGTGTACAGTATTGTGGGATGGTGTCTTTTGCTGCGAGAGGCAGCATGTGTCCACTGCCTACCCATAATCTGGGTAATGTGATGTTTGTTGTGTGATGCAGTGGGTTGTAAGTGTACTCTGTGCTGTGTGCATCTGACATGCATATGCTAGTCCTGAGGCTCAAGATGTAATTTGAGCACTCTGCATTCTCAATGCACTCAGAGTCGTAGCCCTCAGGAACAACCTGTAGTAGGCTGGAGTGGCAATTCACATGTATGTTTGAGGCACTGTGCCTACTCTGATTTCGTTCGGTCATATGTGTGCGACGCCTCACCTCATATCCCTGGTACTTACACATCCAGCACACTGTGCAACAGTAGTTGTGCTCGTGCGAACGACAGGTGGATGGCATGGGCTCATGACCATTGTGGACTGTCATGTTGCAGTCTGTGTGAGTGGTGTCCCATTCTGCTCCATGCAGGTATGTCCTTGGCCTAATTACGTAGTGGTCATCCTTGCCACCATCAGGACAGTGGGTGTGCACACCGCGATTTGGGGCTATGGTCGCAGGGTGACACAGGCCGGGTGTAGTGCTATGTGCACAACACTTGTGCCACTAATTAGCGGCTTCCTTTACTGTACGCCAGCCATCATGTGTTGATTATGGTGGCTGTGTGCAATCGTACAGGTATTGTGCAACATGTGGATTTGGGAATGTTCTGTGCTGCTTCCCTTGCACCGGTCCATTTCATTGATGCCAGATGAGTGAGCCCACCTCGCTCTCACTCATGTGCCATCTTCCCTGGGTGCTGAGGGACAGGGGATGCTCAACAGTGGTGTGGCATCGGATGTAGCAGCTGCACAGGTGCTGAGTGAGACAGTTGTGACCTGCGCCTCGGAGGGGCCAGACGTGTGCTGGATGAATCACAGGCGGAGACGGCAATTTCGGCCTCATCTGAGGACAGAGGTGATGCATCCATGTTTGCTAACACAGGGGACATGGACTCTGGGTCCTCTTCAGCCACGCGGAGGCCAATGCCCACCCTCCCATCTACTTCCACTGGTGCAACAAGTGTCGGCACAAGGATGAAGGATAGAGTGTCCTTCACACCAGGCACAGCTGCCCCTGTACATGTGACCCCTGCTGCCCTCAGTGCTGAGTCTGTTGAGCTGATGCGCCATCTCTGCGTGGGGCAGACAGCTCTCCTCAATGACGTCATTGCCCATGACATCACTTTGCCGCAGGTGACATAGATCATGGAGGGCCCACATGTACGCGTGGGTGGGCTACACCAGACTGTGCAATGGTTGTCCCCCCCAGACAAGGTGGG
Source organism: Calotriton arnoldi (assembly GCA_963921515.1). Taxonomy (NCBI): domain Eukaryota; kingdom Metazoa; phylum Chordata; class Amphibia; order Caudata; family Salamandridae; genus Calotriton; species Calotriton arnoldi. The sequence goes on along the minus strand of CAWUFW010002237.1, from coordinate 1,469,045 downwards.
CCTTCAACTGGGCCAATCTTAGACTGACATTCCTGACCCTTTCTCCACCCCCCTGGGGAGTGGCACATCTGACGGCAGAAGTGCACGAGTCACAAAAAGATGAAGTGGGGGGACGATGACGTCACGACACAAAGTGACATCTTGGAAGGTGGCTTGCACCGTCAGCCTGATGGCCTCCCCTCGCTCACCCCAACATGCGTTTGCATGTGAGAAGCCAGCGCGTGCACAGGCAGCTCCGAGTTCGCCCCGGAGAGGCCAAAGAGTGGATGTGTGGGTCCATTTGAACAAGTTATCTGTTTCGCGGTATGATCAGTGGTGGGACGCCGTCCACCAGCGTGGTACCCCGACTCGGGACCAGGACAACAGTGACAATGCATGACAGGCTCCGCAATCCGGATACATCACATGCAACACACAGAGGCTGTAGCTGCCCTAGCGGCCCAGGCCGCGTCCAAAATCCCAGACGAAAGGTGGACCCACCCCGGCGCGCATTGTCATTACCACCGCTGCCATTGACTAGGGACCCATGTTGTGGGACATGGGCCTCAGGGTGACGGGCCTCCGAGCCATCCACCGCCAACGACTGTCATGCAACACACACATATCGCTAAGCCAATAGGACACTTTGCCTGCACACCAGGTCTCGATTCGGATTGCCACGTGGGTGGGCGGCGTGCCAGCAATTTTTTCACGCTGGCACGGGAACTGGAACAAATGGACCCACACATTCACTCTTTGGCCTCTCTGGGGCGAGCTCGGAACTGCTTGTGCACGCGCGGCACTCTCTGTCGCAATGGCATGTGACGGGTGGGGGAAAATAGGGAATACGTCAGATGGTGCAAGCCACCTTCCGTGACGTCACTTCCGGGCGTGAAGTGAGCGCCCCCCCACTACTTATGTTTGACTTGTGCCATGCTGCACAATGAGGAGTTGTTGCCTGCGAGATGTGACCAGAATGAGCGCCCAGACTTCCCACCCACCAAGCTCCACTGCCATCCCGTGCCCTGGGTCGCCTGTGCAGGTGGACAATGTTGGGGGTACACCTGGTGGACAGGGGATGTGAGTGCCCTGGTGAGGGCCTGGCGGACGCACAGCAGTATCCAGCATGTCCACAGAGGGTGGGCTTACGTCTACACCTGATGCAGCATTGATCGTGTGCCCGCCTGTTGTGCCCACACGAGTTCACATTCATACCCAGACAGGTGGTCTTTCCAAATGCCCAGGACAGCGGTAATGCTATGCTCCCGAATCCTCCCAAGACAGTGTGTTTCAACAATGCATGTGTGCACCTACCCGTCACAACCACCCACCTGGGCCAATCGGTACTCACGCTTCACATGACACGTGTGTCTTCCACAGTTGTGCTGCTCTCTCAGGGGCGGACCTGCAACTGTCCCGTAGCACACACACAGCACCGAGTCGTACTGGCATCCTGTTTGAATGGTAGGCACACTCACACATCTACCTGTGACACAGTGGTGGCTGTGATGGCAATTGTGACTGCCATGGCAGTGTTGGTGGCCATGGCAGGGCACACTCACACACATTGCATACGCAGCACTTCGTGTCACTACTCGGCACATCGCAGTGGCCACTGGCCCTGGGGTTGATAAATTCTGCTGCCTGTCTATGTTATCTGTGACTGGATGCTGTTGTTCCTGTAGTCGGTTGTATCTGTGTAGTTGCTGATTGCAGTTGTTGCAGTGTGTGCATGGTTAAGTGAGGCACATGCCGTGTATGGTACCTCAGCACTTGCAATGTCTGGTCTCACCTTCCAGTGTGTTGTACACGTGGCAGGGACTTCACTTCTTTCAGACTCTGCTACTTGTGTGTGTGATGAATATACTTTTCTGTGACACGGATTGACTGCATGTATTTGGTGGTATTTCTGGGGAAATGTATCCGTGACATGTTTGCGTGCAAGCATTGCACAGGGTGTGAGTCTAGCCACAGGATGACAGGCAGCATGCGCAAAGTATGCGGGCATGTGTGAGCTTACTGGCTGTGTGGCCAGCAGTGTAGGTGTATGTTAGTCTTGTGATGTACATTGTGCCTGGGCACATGGCTTACTTCCAATGTGTGCATTTGGGAGGTGTTGGTGTGTGTGGTGTGAGTGGTGTGACTTTGGGGTAGTGTTGGCGTGTGTGTGTGCTGTGGCAATGTCGACTACACACATGTGTTACCCATGCCCATGGTGGATGTTTGTATCCGTGTTCAGGTCTCTGAATGTGATCACATGTGTGTGTTGTATGTTGCACAGTGTGCAGTGTGTGGGTGTGTCCTTGCAGTTCAGGCTGACTCCTACTTGTTATGTTTCGGACGTTGTGTGTCTGCAGGGTGTGTGACTGTCAAGATTGTGCCTTGTTCAATTGTGCATGTCTGAATTTCTGCAGTTCTTACTCACTGTGCAGTCCTGCCCACCCACACTGATGTCGTGTGTGTGTTTTGTCAGGCATTGCTGTAGCATGCTTTTGCGAGGCTCCTACTTTTGCTTGCTGAGTGTGAGGCCAGACTGTGAGGGAAATTGTAGACATATGTAGGACTGTGCTTTGTAGTGACCAGGCTGTCAGTTTTAATGTGATGATCTGTTGGGCCACTTCAGGGTCTGACAAGTCCTGGCCCACGAGCTGTAGTTTTTCACTGTGTCCACTGTTACCGCTACTCATATACGTTGACATCCAATGACACTGGACTACATGGTCATCTCACGACTGTCGTGTACTTCACACACTCTCATCCTCTCGCATTCGTACTTGTGTTCGCGAAATGATTCAGCAGAGTCACATATTTGCTTCAAGCCATGTATTTGGACTTACGTCCTCTGTGATGCAGTATAGTGGACACTACTGGCAGCGAAATGCATGTGGAGGATATACTTAGCATGATTACACATACAAAAGGGGGTAGGGGTAGATGTGATTAGTTGTTGACTGTGGGCTTCAGAGTTACAACTGCCTTGCCCTTGCTATGCTAATGTACATTTGCTAATTACTGAGGAGCTGTAAACTTTGACACAGACAGTATTCATTTTGCCTACCAGACAGCTTGACATCATGGTCACAGTACATCTCAGCTCCATGGTACAGGTTTACTACAATAGTTACTCCGACCCACCTGCGTGAGAGGTGACATCAGAGCATGAGCCTACGTGCATGCAGCAGCGTGTCACTAGTTGTGGTGGCTACTGAACATGACACATTCACTGGGGTCATGTTGTTGGGGGATGCATTTGTTGTCCATGCAAAAGTCCTGGCACGGAAGTACAGACAAAGGTGAGGTGACAGTTCTCACATAATACAGCAGACAGATTAGTGTGCACTGACCGGTGCATATGTTCATGTGCGCAGGATACATATTATAGCATAGTTGTTCGTGCAGTATTGTCCATGTGGTTGCTATACACAAATCCCATACCTCTGCCTCCCCCTGTTCATGCAGAGATACTGGATGTGGTGAGGAACAGAGTGCATGTCCCGAAAATGTCCGATGTCATGGCAGTGGAGTTGATGGTGTGGTGTTTGTTGCAGGTTGTATGGTATAGTTGTTGTACAGCTAACTGCCCAGTCCGTGCGAAAGCCAAGCATGGGTACGGTGTTGAACATCATTGTTCAATTGGGGGTATTGCGTCGGGGCCCGATGAATTGACAAGTTGTCAGGTATGCGATACCTTCCAGCAGGGCTTCCATGGCATTGGTGGTAAACATGGATGCAATCCAATGAAGCGGATGGTGGCTGGCAATGTGTTCATCGTAAGTTGTCCCTTGTAGGAGCCTGATGGGACATGTTGGATGACATTCGATGAAACTGTGATCCAGAATACGTTGTGTGGAGGCACACTGGTCCCATTGCAGTGTGTGTCCGATTGCAGCCACATACGCCATGCCCCCATAGACTGAACAGATCCTGTCGTGGGCGTCCAGGGGGGCGAACAGTTGTACCAGGTCCGCCTTTGGACATTCCGGGTTGGAGAGACATAAATCCACAGGACAGTGGAACGGACACCTCCGACAGTAGAAGACGGGGATGACGCAGCTGAACATTGCGATGCGATAAGTTACTCGGTAACTTACGTTCAGCATGGCCAGATTTTCACAGCCCACTATCTGTAGCAGACTCTCAATGTACAGCTGCATCTGTCCGGCGTAGTTGGGAAGCTGTGGTGCAACAGCCATTTTGCTACAGGGCGATGTGATGGCGTGTTCCGGCTGGCTGTGCAGTCAGCAGAGTGTAACCTCCGACGGTGCTGTGAATTCTGGCATGGTTGTACGGAGGCAGGACTTGGGTTATAGCTTGTGCGGAGGCCACAGGCCCTCATCCCACATGCTTCAATGAATGGTCAAGGTCAGTGGTGTCTGACTCCTTCCAGATTACTTGCATGTGAACCGCATGGAGGAGTGGTATTCTTTCATTTTTGTGTTATGAACTTTCTTTCATGTTGGGCGCTATCTGCCCAGTGGACGGTTTCCTCTGCATGGCTCTGTTTGGCTTTTTGTTGGTACAATGGCTGTATTCTCCTGCTTGACTTGTTGAAATGTGGTTTCAGAGTGGGAATGGAAGGACATTCAGTGCTATCTGCTCTCCAGTGTGTGGGCGGCACGCTGCGTTTCCGCTATACGTTGGGCCTTCTGTGTGGGTGTAGTAATTGGAAACACCTGTTGTCAGGCAGCAGGCTTTTTTTATGTTGCGTATTGCATGTCTTGGTATTGCGAGCAGGATGGTATAGGTATTTTTGGATGGTACTGGCGTGCCTTTTGCGGACGAGGTCCATATTCTGCTGGGTGATGTGGCAGCCGCTGTGTGCTTCGCCATGTTTTGCACACAAGGGTGTGTCCTATTTTGGCGTCACATCACTCCACTGTTCGGGACAGTTGTGTGACATCATGTTGGCACCTGTGAGTTGCCGGTTGGGGACATGACTGATGCAGGAAGGCCACGTGACATGTGCGTTCAGGATGGGACTGGTGTGTGGGGTGTGTAGTTGTGCCCCTGTGTTGTTTGTGTGCGGCCCATGCATGGCGCTGTCGTTGGCCTCTGCGTTGTGCGCATGTGTAGCTGCGTCATCGCCGCTGCGGTGCCGTGATGGGGACGTCACTTCCTGGTCCCGGGTAGTGTGTGCCCGGTTGTTGCGAGTTGTTTCATTTTGACCGGTGGGACATTTGTGGGTGCAGTGGTGGATGTGTCCTGTCCACACAGGGGTGTCTTGGGAGCCCTTGTGCAGTTTTTCCGCCCTTGCATTGTGTGCAGTGTTTGCGTGCCCTTGTTGTGTGTCAGCCTACCTGCGTCGCCGCGGCGCGTTGACTCCTAGGTGGTGCATCAGGTAGAGCATGGGGATGGCCTGGAGTGCAGGATTCATGTCGGGGTGGGCCGCCTTTTTGGTCTCCGTACTCAGCAGTCGAGTTTCCGCCTTGGTATGTCGTGCGGTGTCTCTTAGCCGGGGGAGCTGTTTGGTTGCGGCATCGTAATTTGTACGCCGGGCGGTACGTGATTTCGTCGGACGGTGTGTCTCCATTGGCTCGCGCCGCTACGTGAACGGGCGCACTTTGATGGCAGACGGCGTCGCTGGCTTACGGGCGGTGTTTTGCTAACTTTTCACATCCTAATTTGGCGGGCGTGTGGGCAGTTGCGGGCGGACGGTAACAGGCGGTTTTTGCCTCCGACAGCACGGCGGTAGTGCTTCCGCCCGCCATCCTAATGGGCCCCTTAGTGATTAGTAAGATGTATCTAAGGAACACATCACCCACATTTCACAGAACACATCCTCTGTATTTGCCGTCTTGAACTTGTGTGGGGAGGAGAGCAGGCAGCTGCCTGGGCCACCACTTTTTTACCGCTATGAGTATGAGCAATTTATCATACCTCAGGCAAAAACAACTTTGAAGACAAGAAATAACAGGACTCGTGAGTCAATAAAGATGCTACAGCTCTGGCCTAGACTAAAATTTGGCCGCAACCTGTGTTTTGAAATACTAACACAGAGGGGAGGGCTGAGTGGAATGTACCTTAGTGCAACTTACAACACGCCTTGAGTCTACCAAAAGGTTGGTCTGAAAATTTAATTGGTTTTACAGTGCAGCTGTTTCCATACCTATAGTTACCATTTTTTTTATATTTACAGTGTGAGCTATGTTGCTCCACAAAGGAGTATTTCCTTCTCACCTCATGATATTGGCTATTTGGTGTATCAATCTGCCTCCTATAGAGTGCTTTAAATACAATGCATGAAAGGCTATTTTACTTACAAAAGTACTTTAAATCAGCATCATACCAGAATATTGTGGTTTAAATATCATCGGGCAAAAATACTGTGTCCCAATTATCACTTACAAAAATACCACCCTATTGGAGTGAATAATAGAAAATCTGTATCCAATCGAGCAATATATTTTGAATGATATTTCTGAAATTATTTTTATATTAGACAATATTTTTATTATTTGCCATACAACCTTCTGAATCATCACACTTTAAAGTTTTTTTCACGTGGATGCATTGTATACAGAAAACATTATTTTATTGTTTTTACTGCAGCGTGATTTTGTAATGTTTTACTCAGGAAACAAAATGCAAGCCAGACCCAATATTTGTTTTTACTTGAAAATGAAATAATGATCCTGGTGTTTAAAAATATAAATTGTGAAGCAAAGTACATAAAGATGTTGGGCATATTTATCAAATTTACACGCAACGCAGCAAGCCACTTTGCTGTGCTGCGTGAAAGGGAGAGGGTAGGAATGCGTAGCATCTAACATCATACGGTGCATTCCTGCTCTCTGCCTGCGGTGTCGCACAAACGGCTGCCTAGCGCCAATGCAGGCACCCTTGCTCCATGGCACAGGCAGGATTGTTTTCGTGTAGGAAGGGACACCTTCCTGCAAAAAACAATCTTCAGAGGCATTTTCCTCTTTCTATGTGGGCTGTAGAATGCAGCACACGTAGGAAGAGGAAACAATGGGGAGAAATAAACATTTACGCCTCTTCTGGGGGGGCATAGCATTTTGGTGTATTCCCAGAACTACTACTAATGTTAAATCTGAGAATGCGCCAAAATACATGGGTGGATGTGTGGGAACACCCACGCTCCACCCATGTAACGCTTACCTGAGGCAGAGTAACGCAAGGCAGCAACTTGTGCTGCCTTGCATTACTCCACATTTACCAAGCCACACAGGGCCACGCAAGGTGGCCTTGCCTGGCTTGGTAAATATCATTCAAGGTTTTGCGTTGCCCTTGCACCCCCTTGCATGGTGCAAGGACAACGCAAACCCATGATAAATATGGTCCTTCATTTTTAGAAGACACATTAATCTTTGCTTCATATTAGGTGGAGCTGTGTGGGGAGAAGGGAGCATTTTGTTACCTACTTTAGAACGCTTGAGTGAAGTGATTTTAAAGTGTGACCGTCAGGAACTGTCATGCACAACAAGAGGTGTTCTCTTACATAAACATGTAACAGAACACCTCCTGTTGTGCAACAGCATATTTGTGAGAAATAAAACTCATATATGCTTATCTAAATCAGTACTTTATCAACTCAAGTTTATTTAAAAAGGGACATCTGACAGGTTTTTGCTCTTCTATGTCAAGTGCAAAGGATATTAACAGAACATATGTTAACAATAATAGAACATAAAATAGTTTAACTGCAATTTCAGTAAATATTTCATTCCTGTTTGTGGATAAGCCCATTTATGATAACTTCACAGTATATCAGGATATGAGACTCAGTATTACACTCGGCTACATTGCTCAATTAATCTAGCTGATCAGTGTGCAATTACTTTCTTTATATTGATGCAGAAATCCATCAGGCAAGGTTTTAGGTCTGACTTGCCAGTTTTAACTGTTTGGAAGTATCTTGTAATAAAGAAAAAGCTAATTACCTTTGCTAACACTCTTTCTGGTGGGTACTTGATCGAACCGCTGATTTTTCACCATGGGAATACCCCCAGGCTCCAGACTGGATTTGAAGAATTTTTTTAGCAATTCCCTCGCACATCATAGGTAGCGTTGTGCGGCTCTGCACCAAATCTGTCGCGCCTCAGATGTGATGTTGGGGCCCGTACATAACCACTGCCTCCACACACTGACATCAGTTTCTTTCTGATATCTGTCTGCGCCATCGGACACAAAGCCCTTGGAAATAAGATTGTACCAGTGTGCTGATTTCTAGATTGGAATCTTATTAACATAGACTAGAGGACTTCAGGCCTGATTTAGATCTTGACGGAGGGGAATACTCTGTCATAAATGTGACGGATATCCCGTCCGCTGTATTACGCTCTAATTATATCCTATGGAGATCGTAATACTGCGGACGGGATATCTGTCATGTTTGTGATGGAGTATTCCATCCACCGAGATCTGAATAAGGCCCTTCATTCCATAGAGCAGGGAGGTGGGTGGGTAGGTGAGGAATCTACTGTTTAATAGAGTATCCACCAGATAGAGCGTTACTGAAGGTAAGCAACTTGTTCTTCTGTAGGATACTTCTAACTGCAGATTAGATACCCAAGCAGCATCTCCACAGGTGGTGGGTCTATTGAATGAATGGTCCAGACTGGAAATCCTGCAGGACAGACCAGGCAAAAAGTCACTCCCGCTGGACCTTGCCATCCTGGCAGTAGTGTTTCGTGAACACGAAAGCTGATGTCCACATGGCTGTCTGACAGATGTCCAATACTGACACACTGCTCGCCAGCATAGTGGTAGCAGCCTTTGTGCTCTGGTGGAATGACCCCGAAGACTTTCCGGAGGCTGTTCCTTGACCAGCCAATAACAGATCTTAATGCATAGACAACCCACCTGGAGATAGTTCTTTTCTGTACAGCTTTACCTTTTTTTGCCCCAGAGAAACCCACAAGGAGCTGATCGTCCTCCCGATGTTACTTGGTACGATCGATATAGAAGCTCAGGGCTCTCTTTTGATGAAGGCTTGGAGTTTTCCTTTCTCTATAGATGGGTGAGGTGAGGTGAAGAAAGTTGGCAGGGTGATAGACTGCCCTATATGGAAGGGTGTGACAACGTTTGATCAGAATGCTGCTTTTGTCTTGAGTACCAGCATGTCTGGAAAGAAAGTGGTATATGGCAGCTGGACAGACAGTGCTTGTAGCTCACTTACGCGATAAGCTGATGTGATTGTTTTGAGAAAGATGGTCTTCAGCATGAGGAGGCGGAGAGAACAACTGTGCATTTGTTCAAACAGGGCACACATGAGACAAGTGAAAACCAAATTAAGGCCCATTGAGGCATCATAAATGGTGTTGGCAGGAACATATGAATCAGCCTTTCAAGAAACACATCACAACGGGTGATTTGAACAATGACGGCTGATCAGGCAGGTGTAACAAGGCCAAGAGGGCAGATAAGTAATCCTTAACTGTCAGCACAGGAAGGCCTTGCAGAGCCAGCAAAAAATAAATTAACAGTATATCAGCAGAGTGTACCTGTAAATTCTGGATGTGGTGGGGGTAACACTATACAACAAACTTCTCCTAGTGTCCCGCTTAAACAATTTTGGTGGAGGGATCCCTGGCTGTCAAGAACTACTTCGAGAGGAAGGTCAAAAGCCATCAACTATCACCACTAAGTCTCCATGTATGGAGGTTGTGCAGTTCAGGTGCAGGACTCTGCCCTGCTGCTGCAATAGGAGGTCCTCCCGAAAGGGCAGCCGGAGCAGAGGACAGATGCCCATGGACAGTAATTCTGAGTACCAAACTCTCCTTGCCCAGTCCGGTCTTTCCTGAACTTCTTCAGAACTCTGGGCAGGAGAGGTAGAGTTGGGAAAATGTACAGGAGCCCAGAGCTTCAATTAAAGTGTAAGGCATCTCCGAGCGAGAACTTCCTTGGGAACTCAATCACACAAAAGTTTGGACACTGCGCGTTGTTTACAGTGGCGAAAAGATCGAGTTAGGATTGTCCCCATTGTTGGAAGACACACTGCACTACCTCGGAGTGCAGCTGCCATTTGTGATGCACTAGGTGACACTGGCTGAGTTTGCCCTCCCTGGCATTTAAAGATCCTGCCAGCTGCTGTGTGACCTGGGAGATGCCATGGCCATTCAGCCACTTCCAGAGGCGCAAAGCCTCCTGGCACAAAACTCATGACCACAGTCTGCCTTGTTTTATTGCAGTATCACATTGTGGTAGTGTCGTCTGTAAAAACCTGTATTGTTTCTCTTTGATTGCTGGGAGGAAGACTTTCAGTACCAAGCGAATCGCCTGCAACTCCAGCAAGCTGATATGGAGGCAAGCTTCCTCTGGAGACCAGAGTCCTCTGACCACCTCTCATAAATGATCACACCAACCCAGCAAGGATGCACCTGTCACAATCGTTGGCTTTGTGTGGGGCAGGAAGAGGGGTCTGCCACTGGTCCAGTTGTGATTTAGGAGCCATTGCTGCAGGTATTTTGCAGTCTCCTCCGACACCTGGATGGAATCCGAAAGATTCACTTGGCGCTGAGCCCACTGAGGCTTCACATCCTACTGAAGAGCCCCCATGTGCCACCTGGCGTAGTCCACCACCAGGATGCAGGACGACAAAAGTCCAAGAAGCCTCAGAGGCACTCTTATTGAAACCCAGGTCAAGGGTTAAAATATTGGGATCATAGCCTGAATATCCTGGTCTCCTTGAGGCGGAGGGAATGCTCGGAAGAGCACCGTGTCCAGGATGGCTCCAATAAAGGGGAGCCATTGTGAAGGAGTCACGAGTGACTTTGGTACATTGATGGAAAAGCCCAACTATGTCAACAGGTCAGCCCTCATCTGGAGGTGGTTTATGACAATGTTAAGCGAGCCTGCCTTCAGCAGCCAGTCGTTGAGTTATGGGAAGACTGGTATTCCCAACCCCTGAAAATAGGCAACGACCACAACCATCCCTTTCGGCAACACCCAAGGTGCACTGGTAAGGCAGAAAGGAGCACTGAGAGCTGAAAGTGCTTGTGGCCTACTTGAAAGCGTCTCTGGACTTCAGAACTGAGATGTGAAAATAAGCATCCTGCAAATCCAGTACCACCATTCAGTCGCCTTGGTTCAGGGCAGGCAAAACTTGGGCCAGGGTGAACATTTTGAACGTGTCCTTCCAGAGTGAGAAGTTCAGACGGCAAAGATCTTGGATCCTTCTTCAGCACCAGAAAATAACAGGAACAACAACCAGTCTGGGAGGGACTGACAGAAAGGGGAGAGAGTAATTGCTCTGTATAATTTGTGGCACCCACAGTTTGTATGTGAGCCTCTTCCACCCATGGAGGTAAAAGGTGATGTAGCATCCTACCGGGCGATCATGTGCTGCTGGGGGTGACTTAAAACGTTTTTGCGGCAGCTGTGGTGGTAGGTCTGAGGACTGAGTAGATTGTTGCTCCTCTGGTGCTGGACACTGGCGGCCGGATCCCCAGCTTCTGCCTCAAAAGGCTTGGGATGCCTGTGGCTGTTTAAACATGGTTTGACGTTGCATATTTCCACTCCAACAACCCAGAAGAGGGGGTTACAATTTAAGAGCAGTCAAAAGAACATATTATTCACTTCATTTTTATTAGAAATACAAATTTTATGACTAAATACTATACAAAATAATGTAATCAATAGTGATTTAGTTTACAAAAATATCTAAAACCCTGTCATCAATAGAATCTATTTGTATACACAACAGCCAACACCTGTTTTGTGGAGTGTTGTCTCTTCAGCTTCCTCAGGGCTGTGTAGAAAGATTCAAATTGATCCTGAATTTTAAAAGTAATAAAAGAACAAAAGAAAAAAGTAGTCAGAACATGACAAACTATTAAATAGACTTTTGACATACTCACAGGCACTCCCATCTGGCATATTCTGCTTTATTACAGTACAATATTTCTTTTTTTGGGACTTGAAATAAATAGCTATAAGCCAATCTATGAAACTAATTTTTGATAGACACTTACTATAGATTTTCTCATATTCCAAAACTTCATAACTCATATTGTATTATGAGGAATTATTGCTCCATAATTTGACATAAATCGCACCAAATACAACTCACACTTTAAGTTTGATTTTAGGTTCCCAAAATAAAACTTTTTATATTCCTATCTAGTTGTATGACATAATTACATTCAATACTAATACACAAAAATTCACACCCCTGAGCACAGAATTAGCTGTAGTCTTCTTATTGGTTAAACTAGCCTACTAAATTAGAGTTCTTACAGAGCAGTTTATTTATACTCCTTGTGATGTGGATAAATTAGTCATTTTCACAAATATAACATGTAACCTCAGTGTGGAGGTGGAGGTTGTACCCACGGATTCAACTTTATAAATAATATGATACTTTACATATTAAATTCCTATTCTTCTGAATTCCAAACAGAGGCATAATTTGGGAAATACATGCATTAAATCTAATTTTGACACAACTCAAATGTGTGTCCTCATTTTTGGAGAAGGGGTGAAAAGGTAGTTCTTACCTATAATTTGATTATTGCCAAATCAAGACTGCACGTTTCCTTCATAAACACTCTTTATTAGCGATTTCCTTCAAGAGGTTTGACACCAGTATTCTTACGACCAACTTCTTATAATTTTAATACACGTTCTTTTTGGTATTTTGTACTACCGAAGGAACAAAGGTGGTTAGCTGTGAAGCACTTCAGTCAAGTTTACTTTCTTAAACTATAAATCTAATTCAGTGTTCCCTGTTCATATTTCTTACCCAATATGGTGAGGTGTCACATTCACGATTTATTATTCCTTCAAGGTTGTTAGCCTTTCCACAAGCCAACGTGGATCTCTGCATTTTCTGTATATTTAAGCAGACGGCTCAAGCTAAAAGGAAAATATGAGCTAAGTCTAGATTTAATTACTTCCTCAGTTGAATGTGATACATCACCCTGTTACTTGTTAGATTTCTTAATACAAAACAGAACTATTTATCCATTTCTGCTATTCTATGGACATCACTCCAAGGCGCCAGAACAAAGTGTTTCCTAACCTAATAGTGGAAAAAAGGAAGCAATAATAGCAGCTAAGCTTCAGTCTAAATCTAAACAGATAAATTATTCGAAGCGCGTTTGTGAAGTCTAGCTTTCCACTCCGTCAGAGTCCCTCATCTCTCACCTATTTAGGGTTGCACACCGTACAACCTCACATCCAACTACATGTTGCCTGAGTTTACAAGCAGGGCCAAAGCTTTTCCTTTTTACACCCAACCGATTAAAATCTAATTGACTTGAATACCACACACTTGTATATTTGGCCCTCCTACCTGCTGCTTTCTACAGCATTCATGGATATTGAAATGGACTAATTGGACAGGAATAAGCTGATTCTATTTTAAATTCAAAGAGTCGGTTCTGAGACAAGAGGCAGTCTGATTTTAAGTGACCATTAGTTCAGGTTTATTCAACAGATACATCACGCTTCATACAATATCTGTTTCCATGCAGTTCCTGCCATGTTCAAGATACCCTTATTCTCATAAACTTGCTCTCACCTCCAAGAACAAAAAGACAGAAAATCATATATTTTAATACCACTTTATTTCACAACAGCCTCAAAACGATGGTGTTACAAAAAAGTAGTGTGTAGACGTAGTGGCTGGTGGAATTTGAAAGTGGTAAGTCGTAAGAAGAATGAATCAATGAATGCTAGTGAGCAAGTGAAACAAGCGACCCCGATGTTCATAAAGAAAAATTCAAAATATTTAATAGAATTTCTGGGTTGCTAAGCAAGTCCGACCTCCGAAGAGGACTAGAGCACCAGGCAAGATTGCTTTGGCTCTACCGGGGAGCCTCACACCTAGATGCAAATGGAGTGGGAAGAAAGGCTCACAGCTGGATTTCACTTCACAGGTATTTAAGAGAGGCATGCTTTTGACTTTGTTCAGTCCCTGTATATAAGACATATGCATGCACTATAACAATGTCAGATGTGCTGGTTTGTCACAGTATTTACACAAATAACAATTTAAATACCACTATTTTGTTTTTATCTGATAGAGACTTCTAGCTGAAGAATCCTTACATTTGAATTTTCCAGGCATCAGGCTGGATCCGGAAACTTTTGCTCGAGCAATACCCCTTGCGCGTGCCGTCGGTGGCTATATTCGGCTCTGCGTGACGTCGTCAGCATCATTAGCGTCAGTTATGACGCCGCAGTCACCTTATATAAGCGTCACTCAGGGGCGCAGACGTCAGTTCTTTTCTTTCCGCGCCAGTTAGGGGCTGATCCATAGAAGAGCTACCCCTCTGTCGCTTTTTGACAGGCTTTTTTTTACTTTTGTCGACTTCGTTATTTTTTCTCATGTGCGAAGGATGTCTTCGAGGAGGACAGGGTTTAAACCGTGCGGTGCCTGTCACAGCATGATGTCGGTAACCGACCCCTATCTAGTCTGTCTTTGGTGTCTTGAGCGCAACCACGACTCGAAGTCGTGCTCAAACTATCGGGCTATGTCTCCAAAGGCCTTTCTGGAGCGGGCTATGAAGCTCCTTGCGGCCTGGCAGTCGACACCATCCAGCGAGACTCCGCGGACGTCCCAGTCTCGTTCGAAGAAGAGGAGGTCGCAAGACTGCTCCCGGAGCCTCAAGTGCTCTTCGTCCCACTCGAGGTCAGCCGGGACACTCGGGAAGAGGCATAAGAAGAAGAAGAAGTCCAAGCGGACAAGGTAAGGAGCACCGACGCTCTAGGCATGAATCTGCGGAGCCGGAGCCAGGGTTGACTTCGCTCCTCCCTCCCTTTCCAAGAGCCGGAGCGACCCCCGCTCAAATTAAAGATTTTTACGAGGCCATTCACTGTGTGTTTGAGCGTGCTGACCCCTCTAGTGAGCCCTCGGACCCCACAGGGTCAGAAGGAGCCCCATCAGTTTCAATGCCATCGGCTTTGGCCACGGCGCCGGTTGGGCCTCGGGAATCCGATTCCAGATCCGGGACGGCACAAGTTGTGCCATTGCGACCTTCCCTAAAGCAAACACAAGGAGATGATGGACGGAGCGCTGAAACGTTTCAGACACTCACCCCCAGTCACAGATCTGGGTTGAATCCATCATCATTCTTTAGCTCACTTCGCCTCCTCAGTTCAGACCCAGCTATATGCAAATCAGTCTTGACCCTGTGCCTCATGGGAACAGTCCAGCCCGAACTGCCAAGTCAGGTCTTCCCTGAACCGGAAAGAAGCATCCTGGGACCGGTTTCTGGGTAACACCCTTCATCAGCCAGGCTAGCTTGAATCCAGTGACAAAGTGAGCAAGGGACCCACGTCTGGGCATACCCTGCCAACTTAGGGCGAACAAAGCAAACACAAGGAGATGATGGACGGAGCGCTGAAACTTTTCAGACACTCACCCCCAGTCACAGATCTGGGTTGAATCCATCATCATTCTTTAGCTCACTTCGCCACCTCAGTTCAGACCCAGCTATATGCAGATCAGTCTTGACCCTGTACCTCATGGGAACAGTCCAGCCCGAACTGCCAAGCCAGGTCTTCCCTGGCATCGGACTCGAAGTCGGTGCCTTCGGGGCTGCAGGTGCCCACCGGCGGTTCCAGCCCCATCCTTATCCCCGACGACACAGAGTCGGAATGGCGTCGCTCGATGCCGATTTCGACATCGATAGAACCCAGGGGTTCTATGGTGTCGCCTAAACATTTTGATGATGCTTTAGACACAGGAGAGGATTTGGAGGGGTCTATGGACCCTTTAGAACACCAGGATGTTTCTGCAGAGCAGATTGACTGGTATGGGGAACATGGGGAGGTCAGTGGACTAGACACTTCCCTAGATACTGGCATGCTCTCTCCGCCAATTGTAGCCACGGAAGAGGGGGTATCTTATGCCATGGTGGTCAACAGAGCAGCCGAGGTCCTCGGACTGGAGTTGCCCTCTGTGCAGTTCAGGACTAATCTCCTGACCGAAGTGCTTCAGCCTGCAGCTTCCACCTCTGAACCCCTTTTGCCCTTCAATGAGGTACTTACGGATGTCCTAGGCATGTGGTCCAAGCCTAGCACAGGGGCTCCTGTGAACAGGACAATTGCACGCCGCCATCGCTCAGCTCTAGGTGACCCAAAGTTCCTCAGCCAACACCCCACTCCTGAAAGCTTGGTGGTGCAGGCTTCTACCTCCCAGGGTGCATTCCTGGGAATCCAAGAGGCTGGAATCACTTGGGAAGAAGATGTTTTCTTCCTCCAGCCTGGCATTGCGGTTGGTGAATACTGCATGCTTATTGGGCCGTTTCGCCCACACCCTTTGGGAGATGGTTGCACAAATGCTGCCACAAGTCCTGGAGGAGGCCCAGGCTGTGCTCTCTCAGGCGGTTAAGGACAGGAGAGATGCAGCAAAAGTCACCTTAAGGTGTGGCCTTGACACAACTGATTCACTGGGCAGAGCGATTTCGACAGTGGCCTTGCAGCACCACGCCTGGCTTAGAACGACTCGCTTCTTGGGCCATGTCCTGGCAAACTTGATGGACATGCCGTTTGATGGATCCCGTCTTTTTGGGGACAAGGCAGACTCGGCCCTAGTGCGGTTCAAGGACTCTCGAGCTACGGCCAGATCCTTGGGCCTCTCTTCTACACCTCGTGCCCAGTCTAGCTTTCGCCCTTTTCATGGCAACGGAAGGGGATTCCAGCCGCGTCAGCCCTAGCCCAGCCACCGTCCTGCGCAGACTTC
Organism: Calotriton arnoldi; assembly: GCA_963921515.1. Lineage (NCBI taxonomy): Eukaryota > Metazoa > Chordata > Amphibia > Caudata > Salamandridae > Calotriton > Calotriton arnoldi. The sequence goes on along the minus strand of CAWUFW010002237.1, from coordinate 1,452,415 downwards.
TTAAGTTGTGCGGGGACGTGGATGCAGTTCATTCTGTCCAAGGAATGGAATCCAGAAGTCGTCGGCCACCCTGCCCTCAGCAGCCGCAGCCTCCAAGCACTCCTAGTCTGATTCTGCAAGACCACACCACTCCAGTTGGTGGGAGACTCCATCATCATCTCCCCTACTGGAGATCCATAACATCGGACAAGTGGGTCTTGCAGATCATTCAGGAGGGCTATTCTCTGCCTTTCCTTTCTCTTCCTCCTCCCATTCTACCAAATCAAAAATGGCTGCCGGAGGATCATTTAAAATTGTTCCAAGAGGAAGTTACAGCTCTCCTGGTCAAGGGAGCTATACAGAGGGTCCCGGATTATTTATTATTTATTTATTTAGTAGCTTATAAAGCGCACAGCTACCCCCGACGGGGGTGTCCCGGCGCTGAGGCAGATGGTAGATGACAGACGGGAAGGGGAAAAGCTAGGTGCTGGTGAAAAAACAGGTTTTCAGGGCACGCCGAAAAGTTAGTTCTGACTCCGATACGCAGATGGAGAGAGGCAGGGCATTCCAGAGTTTAGAGATTCTAACCGCGAAGGCTCTGCCACCCATCCTGGCCTTACGAAAGCAGGGGATAGCAAGGAGACACTGATGGTTAGATCTCAGGGTCCGGTCGTGATGGTAATGCTGGAGTCTAGCTCTCAGATATGCCGGGCCTTGTCCCCGGAGTGCTCTGAATGCCAGGGTGAGGGCCTTGAATTCAATGCACACAGGTAGCCAGTGAAGGTTCCTCAGGTGGGGGGTAATCGAGTGTCGGAAAGGTATTTTACAGATCAATCTGGCAGCAGCATTTTGTATAATCTGCAGACGCCGAGTCAGATAGGCGGGAACACCCAGATAGGGACTGTTAGCATAGTCCAGGTGGGATGTGATTAGAGCATGGACCACTGTTCGACGGCACTCCAGGTGAAGGAAATGGAGGAATTTCCGCAGCGTGCGCAGCTTCCCAAAGCATGAGGAGGAGACATGCCTGATTTGTGTTTTACAGGAGAGTTCGTTGTCGAATCTGAAACCGAGATTTCTCACCGAGTCAACAGGCTCGGGCGGAGGATTCATCTCCCGAGGCCACCAAAGCACTGGGGGGGGAGGTGATTTTTGGGTTAAAAAAGAATACCTCGGTTTTGTCCGAATTAAGTTAGAGACAGTTCCGTGACATCCAGGCCGAGATATTACTCAGGCAATTTCTAAACTTGGAAAAAGCAGCTTCCGAGTGCTCCTCGAAAGAGAACACCAGTTGGGTGTCGTCCGTGTAGGAGACCACCCTCATCCCGCAGGATTCCACCAACGCCGGAAGAGGTGAAAGGTAGGCGTTAAAGAAAAGGGGACTCAAGGCAGAGCCCTGTGGAACCCCGCAGAGCAAGGGTTTTTTGTCAGAGAAGAAGGGACGAAGAAAGACTCTTTGAGACCGGTTTCCCGAAAAGGACCGGATCCAGGACAGAGCCGTGCCCTGAATACCCACATCTCTTAACCTATCCATGAGGATAGGGTGGGCCACCGTGTCGAAGGCCGCGGACAGATCGAGTAGCACAAGCATAGCTGCCCTGCCCAAATCGATGCTCTCCCGGATACTCTCGGATACTTCTAGGAGGGCAGTCTCAGTGCTGTAGCCAGCTCTGAAGCCGGATTGAGAGTCGTGAAAATGATTTCTGGATTCCAGATAGTTGGAGAATTGCTCTTGGACTATTTGTTCGAGGATTTTTGCAGGTGCTGGTAGAAGGGAAATGTGTCTAAAAAAATTTAAAACAGCAGGGTCAGCATCAGGTTTTTTGAGGATCGGCAGAAGATAAGCCTGTTTCCACACTGCCGGGAAAATTCCTGAGCTCAGTGAGGAATTCCAGATCTGATTCAGTGGGGCATTGATGCAATGTGCCAGGAGGTTAAAAAACTGAGCCGGACACGGATCGCCAGGTGAGCCGGATTTGCAGGTTAGAAGTTTTTGCAACGAAGCATCAAGAGAGAGAGGGCGGAAAGTGGACATTGCAGTGGGGGATGGCTTAGTGAACTCTTGAGTGATTTTAAAGAGGGTTTTAGCTGAATTCCCTGCTAAACGGATCTTATTGGTGAAGTACTCTTGCATGGTGGAGCGCTTGAGTTTGTGGAAAACTTTCAAGGCTTTTTTATATGCCATCTTAGCAATGGGGTCATAGGATAGTCTCCAAGACCGCACCAATTTTTTGCAATGGCTTTTCTCAACGCGGAGCTCAGGAGAGAACCAGGGGGCTGATGGCCTCTGCCTCGAGGAAGAGACAGGTCTAAGGGGGGCAACAGTGTCTAAGGCTGAGGATATCCAGCTATTGAAGTTTCCTGAGTCTGTGTCAGGGTTGCCTGACAGTTGGTGCGGTGTAGTGGAGAGTGCAGGTGTCATGCTATTTCTAGTGACGTTACGCCACAGCCTTCTTTTTTCTAGGATTTGATGAGGTCTGGGAATACAGGAGTTCAGTGCCAGGCTGAATGGTACTAGGAAGTGATCCGACCAGGTGAGCGGTAAGGGGTGCTCAACTATCAGATTAGGATCATTAGTAAAAATAAGGTCTAGGGTATGGCCGGCAGAATGCGTGGGGCCATTAACCATCTGTGTCAAGTTAAGGCCATCAAAAGTATTGGCCAATTGACTAGCTTTGGTACAGTTATCATCATCCATATGAATGTTGAAATCCCCTAGAATCGTAAAATTTGCATGCTTGAGCGAAAGGTCAGCAGCTGCATCATAAAATTCTAGCAGGTGCCCGACTGGGGAGTTAGGAGGTCTATAGACTAAGATCCCGGCCGACGCAAGGTCAGGGGCAATCTTAACACAGAAGAACATGGCTTCTAGTAGCCCCGTGTTCTCGATCTTCCTGTGTGAAATTTCCCAGCCCGCTCGGAGGATCACCGCCACCCCTCCCCCAGTTTTGTTGCCAACCCTGTTGACCCCAAGCAGCCGGTAGCCAGCCGGGATGGCTAGTGTGAGGTCAGGGTTAGAGCTTTCTTTGATCCAGGTTTCAGTGAGGAACATTAAATTCCACAAAGGTGTCTCCGGAGAGAGCCAAATTTCATCCACGTGTTTAGGGAGGGATCTGCAATTGATCAAGCAGGCCCTGATAGAGTGGATCAGAGTCTGGTTAGTAGAGGCAGGGTTTAAGGATGGCGTGGAGTTGTGTTGCGGAGAGCCTGACACAGGAGAGTATTGGCAAATGTGACAGTTTGTTAGTGGGAGCGACCCCATACAGTCAAATTTAGAGGTACACTCACAATCCCTGATTTTCTTATTCAATAATTGTTCCCTGGACCAGAAGATGCGTCCGCCGGGAGTGTTACGGGCAGCATGGCTGGCGCTGGCCGTGGACGGGCGCAGACGGGCTTGCCTTAGGCGCGCCTTCGGCGTAGGGAGTGGCTGTTGTTCCTGCTACTTTCTGATTCCGAAAAAGAACAAAGGGTTGCGGCCCATTTTAGATCTTCGGACCGTCAATCTCATCCTCAAGAAGGAGAAGTTCAAGATGATAACTTTAGCTCAGGTCTTGTCTGCCCTAGACCAAGAAGACTGGATGGTAGCGTTGGACCTGCAAGATGAGTATTTTCACATCCCCATCCTGTCGGGCCACAGGCGCTTCCTGTGGTTCAAGGTAGGCCACGAGCACTTTTAGTTTACCATGCTGTCTTTCGGCCTTACCAGTGCCCCTCGGGTGTTCACCAAGCTGATGGCGGTGGTCGTAGCTCATCTGCGCAGGATGGGGGTGTCAGTCTTCCCCTACCTCGACGACTGGCTGTTAAAGGCATCCTCACCCCAGGCTGTTGTGTCCCACCTTCAGACAACGGCGAACCTCCTGCATTCACTGGGGTTCTCTATAAACATGCCAAAGTGACACCTGACTCCTTCTCAGATGCTCCCTTTCATTGGAGCTGTTCTGGACACAGTGCAGTTTCGGGCCTATCCTCCGGAGCACTGTGTCCAGGATTTTCAGGTTATGATTCCGATGTTTCAGCCTCTATCCTGGATTAAATGAGACTGACTCTGAGGCTGTTGGGCCTCATGCCCTCCTGAATCCTGTTGGTAAAGCATGCCAGATGGCGTATGCAGGCTCTGCAGTGGGACCTGAAGTTCCAGTGGGCGCAGCATCGGGGAAATCTCACCGACGTGGTCCAGATCTCGGAAGGAACTGCGAGAGATCTGCAGTGGTGGTTGACGAACCGCAATTGGGTCAATGGCAGACCCCTCTCCCTTCCCCAACTAGATCTCACAGTCATGACAGATGCGTCACTTCTGGGACTGGGTGGTCATCTGGGAGAGGTGGAGATCAGGGGACACTGGTCTCCAGCGGAGAAGGTGCTCCACATCAATTTGTTGTAGCTTTAAGCGATTTGGTTGGCATTGAAGGCATTTCTTCCCTTTGTCAAGGAGAAGTTAGTGCAGGTGTTCACGGACAACACCACCGCCATGTGGTACTGCAACAAGCAGAGTGGGGTGGGGCCATGGACCCTTTGTCGAGAGGCCCTGTGTCTCTGGACATGGCTGGAACAGCAGAGCATAATCCTGGTGGTTCAACACCTGGCAGGTTCTCTGAACGCCAGGGCGGACGAACTCAGCCGTCGATGCCTAGCGGATCATGAATGGCATCTCCAGTCGGAGGTCGGGCAAGGTCTCTTTCAGCACTGGGGAGATCCTTGGTTAATCTGTTCGCCTCCGAAGAGAACGTGCAATGTTAGCAATATGCATGCTGGAGTTTCCAAGGCGGCTATCGCTCGGCGACTCCTTTTGTCACGAGTGGAGCTCAGGCCTGCTGTACACCTTTCTGCCCATACCACTCCTGCCCAAGGTTCTGAAGAAGATCAGAAATGACCAGGTCCAAGTCATTCTTGTGGCTCTGGACTAGGCGAAGAGTCTGGTATCTAGAGCTTCTGAAAATGAGTATCGATCCTCCCATCAGGCTGCCCCTTCGGGAGGATCTTCTGTGGCAGCAGCAGGGGAGGGTCCTCCACCTGACCGGTCAACTCTTCTCCTCCATGCGTGGAGATTGAGCGGCAGCAGTTGATGGCTTTTGACCTTCCTCCTGAAGTATGCAACATTATTTTGACTGCCAAGCATCCCTCCACTAAGACTGTATACGTTTGCCGTTGGCAGGTTTGTATTATACTGTACAGAAAGGTCTTTTGACCCTCTTTCTGCCTCTCTTTCCACTGTTTTTCTATTCATTCCAACCCTTGCCCAGCAGGGCTCTGCTTTGGGTACTCTTAAGGGTTATCTTTCTGCTCTATCTGCTTTTTTGCGGCTGCCAGACCAACCCTCTCTCTTTAGGTCTCCAATTGTAAATAGGTTTTTGAAGGGACTGGCTCATTTGTTTCCGCCCGCACCCTTTGTTATGCCACAGTGGGTCCTTAATTTGGTCCTCACTTTTCTTATGTGTGCTCCCTTCGAGCCTTTACACAACTGTCCCCTCCAGCTGCTTACCATCAACACAGCCTTTCTAATGGCGATGACATCTGCCCGGAGGGTGAGTGAGTTGCAAGCGCTATCTTGTACACCTCCCTAAATTATGTATTTTCCAGATGAAGTGGTGCTTCACAGCCGTGCTTCATTCTTGCCGAAGGTGGTGACCCCATTCCATCTGGGTCAGTCTATCACGCTGCCCACCTTCTTTGCTCCCTGCATCCCTCTAAGGAAGAGGAGCGTCTCCACTGTCTGGACCCAAAAGGAGCATTGTCGTTCTACCTTGACCGCACAAAAGAGTTCCTGGTGGGCGACGTGGGAACTAAGAAGGGTGGGGCAGTGCAGAAAAGGGCCATTTCTCACTGGGTCGTTCTCTGCGTTAAGATCTGCTATGTCCTGGCTAAGAAGCAGCCCCCTGAGGGATTAAGGGCCCATTCCACCAGGGGAAAGGCTGCGACTACAGCCTTGGCTCGAGGTGTCCCTGTCCTGGACATCTGTCAGACAGCAATGTGGGCATCTTTGCACACGTTTGCCAAGCACTACTGCCTGAACAGTCAGAACTGCAGGGACGGGCATTTTGCTCATTTGGCATCCCACCGCCAGGGGAGTATGGCTTGGGTATCTAATTCAAAGGTAAGGAATCGGCAGCTAGAAGTCTCTATCAGATGAACAAGTTACTTACCTTTGGTAACGCATTATCTGGTAGAGACAATAATGTGTATGTAAATCAATGTGTACAGGATGCATGTTACATAAGTCAGTTAGGGTTACAAGGTGTATGAGTCACATGTCCCTCATAGCTCACTGACCTATATTAGAAGGATTACAATTTATGAACTCAAAACAAAAGGATCTGTGTTAAAAGCAGTAACCCACTTACCTAGCTACATCAAATAAAAATCTGTCATCTGCATATTACATGATGTGCTTTACAGGAGACATATTAACCTATGCTACTTTGATTCAAAACGGGACTAAATAAAACAGAGCTCTCAAGCAAATGTTAACCCCCAGAGTTATTGTAGGAGGCTGGCTTGGTATATGGTGCACACGAATGCAACAGTAGGGAAAGTGTTGGATAGCAGAGGGTTAAAATTAATATTTCCCAAAAATTAAAATTAAAATAAAAAAGAAAGAAAATACCAACTACAATACAATAATTGTTAATAACACAAAAATAAAAAACAGATAAAAATATAATAAATTACAAAACAGAAAAATATTTTAATGTTAAAAAGTACTAGAAATTAACTACAAACCTTCGGCAAAAATAATCGGGAGAGTTGTACTAGATCGCCTCCTGGACTGGACAAATGCAAACAATATTTTGGCTCCTACCCAGTATGGGTTTAGGAAGGGCCTAGGCACGATCGAACAGTGCCTAAATCTGCACCTCATTCTGGCCAAATATAAATATGCGAAGGGCACCCCTACTCATTTAGCTTTCATGGATTTAACCAGCGCGTTCGACTATGTTTCACGCTCTAAGCTGTGGGACATTTTAGTAAACATGGGTGTCGACGCAGGTTTGGTCTCCTTTCTGAGGCTCCTCCACCACGATCTCTCGGCCTCAGTGAGGTATGGTAATGCTGGTGAATGCTCAGAACAGTTTAGTATCAGGCGTGGGGTGCGTCAAGGATGTGTCCTTGCCCCAATTTTATTTCTCCTCTATACAAAGGATCTGGAGAAAACATTAGTTGCAGTCGGGGCTGATGTGCCGCAGGTTGAGAATAAGGCTGTGCCAGCGCTCCTTTATGCGGATGACGCAGTCCTTATGGCAAGGACTGCGATTGGCCTAAAAAAACTTATCTCCAGCTATGTTAACTTTATGAAGGACTTGGGGCTGGAGCCAAACTATAAGAAAACTTTTGTATTGATTTGTGGCCCCAAAAACACTTTGGGGCCGATTCCGATTCGGGCCGGAAATCTCTCTGACCGAGCCGGACCCGGAGAGTTTTCCGACCGAATCGGACTCTGGCAGTCCGACCGAACGAGTAAGATGCGCATGCATGCAATCCGACTCGATTCGGTCGGACTCCCATTGAAGTCAATGGGAGCCGGTCGTACAACGCGTACGCGGGCTCCCATTGACTCAATGGGTGCGAGGCGAATGAGGGCGCTCCCTACAGCGGGTTCGCGCCGCACATGCACATTGCCTCAAGCGGCTACGCATACAGGGGGGTCCGACACGGACCCCCAAAGTCTGGCTCCGACAGCTCTTTCGAGTCGGACGGTGCGAGTCGGTCGGACTGCTCAAGGCGCGCATCGTACTTGCCCGGCCGGGGAACGTCTCCATCGCGCGGTGCGAGTCGAGTCCGTGCGAGTCGGTCGGAGCGGTTCGGACCCGTGAACGAGTCTGTCGGCGATTTCGCTTGCGCTCGCATCGTACTTGCCCGGCCGGGGAACGTCTCCATCGCGCGGTGCGAGTCGAGTCCGTGCGAGTCGGTCGGAGCGGTTCGGACCCGTGAACGAGTCGGTCGGCGATTTCGCTTGCGCTCACATCGTACTTGCTCGGCCGGACGCGCGTTCGAATCGGTTGGGAAAGAGGGCTCCGAATCGGATCCGGTTAAGCCGAATCCGATTCGGTGCGCTACCGGCCGAGATCGGAATTGGCCCCTAAGTCCTGTAGTCTGAATATAGAGGGTAAAAAGCTGGAAAGGGTTAGCTCCTTCCCGTATCTAGGCCTGGATTTTGATGAAGGTTGCACGTGGCATACCTGCATAAATAGAATAACAAGATTTACACGCGCAGTTGGTACTACTTATTCGCTTGCAATGTCTATAGGTAAAAAGCCCATAGCCCCAATTTTAGAGATTTATAAGTGTAAATGTATTCCAATTTTAACATATGGTATGGGGATCTGGGGATACAGGGACGTACTTGCCATGCAGCTGGAGGAGAATAGATTTTGCCGTAGAGTTTTAGGAGTGCCCCCTTCCTCGCCACATTTTCCTCTCCATTTGGAGCTGGGTCTCGAGTATGTCCAAGATACCATAAAGGCTGCACCACTAGCTACCTGGTGTTCCATTTGGACAAATGAAGAAGCTGATTTTAATCGGGCAATTATTAGAGATTGTTTAAACTGTACTCGAGGCCTTTGCATCCCCTGGCTCCAATACATTAAAACTTGTCTTACGGAACTTGGGTGTTCTTCTTTGTTTGAACACCCAGAACTAATTGGTAAAGGGGATCGACAGAGGGTTTTGGCGAGTTTCTGAAAACTTAAAGAATCGTCTAGGGAATTGTTTGAAGTAGCCAAACCCACTGTCAGGGATTATTGTCTCATACAAGTTCCTCCCTACATTGCCCCGTATCTTTTATATGTAAATAATGTGCATGAAAGGAATTTGTTGTCTAGATTCAGGTTGGGGTCTTTTCGTTGGTTGATATGTTTCCCCCTGGGTCAGTATTCTTCGGAATCTATTACTATTTGCCCTTGTGATGAACACTCGAGTCAAACCATTTTACATTTTGTATTTTTTTGTCAATTTTATCTTCCATTTACCAGGAAATTTTTAATACCTCTCCTACGCAGACACAAATTTTCAAAGTGCAAAGCGGCGTTGTACTTTTTGCAGCAACTTTATGATCGTGATGTCTGTTTTGCTGTTGGGAGTTTTTTTAAGTGTATTTTAGCAAAGAGAAGGAGCATGTTGTTTTAATTTTAGTGTATTTTACCATTTTTTGTATGGATTGTATCAGTATTCCTGTTAAATTGCTTACCCCTGCTGCTAACTCCTCTATAGGACTGATTTTATTATTCAAGTATTTTTGGATAACATTTGCTGCTATTGATGGTTACAGTCGATCTTTTTGCACTATTGGATAATATCTGCTGCTACCTATGAACCCAAATGCTTTGCACTGCCACTTTAGACCTGAGAAAATAGTACTGTATTTTGTTTGCTGATGTATTCTTTTTAAACAGAAAATGAGTTTGTATTTGCTGAGATATGTTTGATTTTATATGATGTTTTTATCCATGTGTATCTTTTATGTCCTGTCTTTGGAAGGACGAATAAAGAAAGAATTGAACTACAAACCTTATTTTGTAGAAGTTTAAAAAACATTTAACAAACAAATAACTTTATTTAATATAAATTAATTATAATCAAAAAAATAATTATTAATGATTTAAATTTTTTTTACTTCACACCATATTCACCTTTAAACGCACAAAAGACTCCTACATAATTGACACAATTAATATATTTAACAATTAATTAATTCTAATTAACAACCAATTAATAATTAATTAATAATAAATTAATTACCACAAACACTATAAAATCTAAATATAAAATAAATACTAATAAATAAAAATTATTAATTACTTTATTCAAAATAAATTACTTCCCACCGTATTCCCCTATACACCCACAACTCTCCTAAAAAAAACATAACACAATTTACATAATTAATTAATCAATTAATAAAATTTAATAACCAATTAATAATTAATTAATAAAAAAATAATTATAAATACTAATAAAATAAAATTATCAATTACTTTATTATACTTAAATTACTTCCCACCCTATTCCCCTATAAATCCACAACCCGCTCCTAAAAGAAATAACACAATTTACATAATTTTCAATTAATTAATTATTAAAAAATAATCACCAATTAATAATTAATAAAAAATGTATTTAAAATACTAATAAATTAAAATTATGAATTACTTTATTATAATTAAATTACTTCCCACCCTATTCCCCTATAAACCCACAACCCGCTACAGTACTAAAATACGCAAAATTTAATTGACATAAAATTAATCACTTCTAAAGATTTCACACATACATTAAAAAAACCAGCTATACTTATACAAAAAACATTAGATCACATACTTTTAACATACATACTAAAATACAGAACACTAATATAAATATCGATATTATTAACAACGATATTTTGACAAACGATATAACTGACTTCGATATTACAGAAAACTATATTTCTTACCTTCAAGTCGATATTCTGGGCACCAATATACTTGAAGTCGATATTCTGCCACTTCGATATTGCCAACTAGATATTCTGGCACTTCGATATTCCAGACTCGATATTCTGTCTGTGCACCACAAAGGGCATTTAGGAGTAGTAAAGTTTGGATTCCTAACTTTACTACTCCTAAACAGACAAAATCCTAACTTTATGACTTTCGGTATTCACAAAGGGCATTTAGGAGTAGTAAAGTTAGGAATCCTAACTTTACTACTCTTAAACTGAGATAAAATCCTAACTTTACTACTCCTAAATGCCTTTTGTGAATACCGAAAGTCGTAAAGTTAGGATTTTGTCTCAGTTTAGGAGTAGTAAAGTTAGGAATCCTAACTTTACTACTCCTAAATGCCTTTTGTGAATACCGAAAGTCGTAAAGTTAGGATTTTGTCTCAGATTACTTTTGCGAATCGGGCCCTAAGTTCCTTATAAAAATACAGTCTAGTTTTATAAACTGGTGTTGGATTTCTTGAGTGTTGTGTCGATTTCTTCTTCAGTTGTGTGGTGCTGTTAGAAATGGGGTTTCTGGTTGACTAGGGAATGCACCTTAGCCAGGCAGACCCCACCACTCTAGTAAGAGCAAGTACGTTACACAGCAAAGATAACCTGTGCTCACCCCCGGTAGCTTGGCACAGAGTAGTCAGGCTCCCCATCCCCAGTGGTAATGTGTAAAGCGTTTGCGCAACACACCCACACCGGTGACACAATAAGTACACCACGAAATAGGCTCCACACAGGATTATATAAAAATATGGGGCCTTATTTATAAGAAGTGACGCAACGCTGCCACAAGGCAATGATGAGTCCAAATGTTATGCGCCACCGTGCTGCAATGCAAAAAGCTATGGTTGCACCATATTTACAATTTGGCGGACCGTTGCGAAACGCGGTAGCCTGCGTCATAAAAAATGACGTAGGTACCACAAAATAGCCGCAAGTCATCCTGGCGCAACTGTCGGAAAAGTGACGTAAGGCAGACTTGCGTCACGTAATGCGAGTACGAACACCCAGCGACAGTCTCAACTGTGTCAAGCAGGGAAAATATTTGAAAAAGCAACGCATTTCACCCAAAAACCATTTGGGGACCATACTGGAGTCTGCAATGGAGCAGGAAGCACACTGAAGTACTCAGGAGACCCAACCAACCAACCCCAACACCTGTCCAGATGCACACGCAGACAGCCAAGGAAAGAGGAAGAGGAAGTCAAACTTCAGTGAGGAGGAAAACGAGATACTGGTCACTGAGGTCACCAATCATCAACATCAGCTGTTTTTTAGCTCCAAGTTGCCATTATGGAAAAAAGAGGCGATATGGCAGTCCATTGTGCAGAAAATAAACTGTGTCGGCCAAGCAAAGAGGACAGTTACCGGATGCAAGAAACGGTGGTCCGATTATAAGCGCAGAACAAAGGCCAAATTAGCATCAAGGCAGCATTGCAGACTGGAGGAGGAAGCCCAGCAGACCAGGAGGTGTTGGATGCCTTGGAGGAGTGGGTGGCAGCTGTCATCCCGGAGGAGTTGGTGACTGGAATCTCGGGACAGGACAGTGCAGCACATGAGAACACACAAGAGTCATTGGGTAGGTCACAACAAGTGGAAATATGTGTCATAGGTCATGGGGTTGATTTCAGCCAGCTATGTACCTGTGCCCCAGTGTGCTGTGTGCTGCTTGATGTTTTAGGTTGAGGGTCTTGTTCCATGTATCCCCACTGCTTTTATGGTTACCCCCACTTTTTGCCTGGTGCTGTGCTGTTTCTGACTAGTCTAACTGGGATCCTGCTAATCAAGACCCCAGTCTCTGTGCTTTGTCTAATAAATTGGTTATGGTAAGTACTTGGGTACATCCCAGATTGGATACTGGTGTACCCTTATAAGTCCCTAGTGTATGGTACTGAGGGTATTCCTTGATTCCTGCGGGCTCCCCTGATTGCTCGGTGCCTGCCCTGACTCCCCTGCTTGTGGTGAGTTACCTGGACCTTGCTGGTCCCAACACTGCACCATCTTCGCTTTTCACGTTGTTTGCAGTTGCCAAGGCTTGTTGGTGCTCCTGACGGACACTGACTCCTCAACTCTCAACATCCGACATGGGACAGCTCGTGAACGGCTCCTGGTCTTCCACAGCGTCGCCTGGTCCGCACAGCTGCAGCTCCAAGGTCCCAGGCAGCTCTCCTGCAACACCCGACATTGGTGGGCATTCGTCTTCCGTGCCTCCTGGTCACTCCTAAGTGGCATAGACTCTGTCTCCTCTGCTTGCAGGTACTTCTCATCTTGAATCCACCTTTGGGCTCCACCGGACACTTTCTCCTTCTCCAGCAGCGACATCTTCCTGAAGTCCTCCATTGAGTTCGACTGCGGTTTTCAACACCACTTCACACCTATGCATTCAGCTTCCCTGATGTAGGTATCCTGGTCCTGGTATGGGTGGGTTGGCTCTCCAACCTTCTGTCTTCCACGGGGTTCTTCAGGGTCCACTGGGAAGGGTCCTTCTTCTTTAAAATTGCAACCGCGACTTACATATTGACTTGTATTGAGCTCGCGGTCGTGTTCCCACTCTGCACAGGGCCTCCGTGGGGTTCCTGGTTACTTACCTCGGGTGGTTCCTTGGGTCCCTGGCACTTCTACGTCTTCTGGGTATAGTCTTGACCTGAGTCGTGGTTCTCATACCACTATTTTAGTATATGGTTTGGTCTCCCCCTGGCGACCATTGTGTATTCGTGCTACTTACCTGTGTCTATTGAAAAGTATTGTGTGCATCATGTATATCTCCTGCTAGGAGATATATGTATGTGCTAGTGAGTGTCTTATGATAAATACATATTTTTATAAATACACTGTGTGGTTCTTTTTTACTTAATCTATACCAATAAGATTATGTTCTGGTTAAACAAGCTGCTTTACACTCCTTCTGGACTAAGCCTGAAGGCTGCTCTCCACAGCTACCACTTAGAGAGCTTTTTAAGGTTATCTAAGACCACTAAAATCACCATACGGGTTGTCTGGATTAGTGCAGGGTGCCCACTTACATACGTGTGCACCATATACTAAGCCAGCTTCTCACACCCACATAAAGTAAATGACACAGGCTAATCACATATTGCACTGGCCAATTCAGCTCCGTCATGTCCCTACCTGCCATGTCTAAAGTTTAACACCAGTCCACTTTCCACTTGGCCAACTGCCTCCTATAGTTAAATTTACAACATGGTAACCAGATCTACAAGTATCTGAATACAATAGACTGCATTTAAAAGAAAGTTATGCAGCGCCGCGCTGAGTTACTTCAAAAGCAAAGGGATGTGTCATATTCACAATAATATGATGTATCCATGACTTCTTCCCTGCATCTGCGCATAGTTGGATGCTAAGCGCCAACGCGAGCACCCTTGCACTATGGTGCAAAGGTGCCTGCTTTGGTGCACGGCAGCCCATTGTATGGCAGCGCTGGGGTAAAGGTCAGAAATGCACAGTATCTCATAGATATGGCACATTACTACCCTTTTCTCTTGCCGTAGGGCAGCGCAGCAGGAAGGCCCGAGTAAAATGATACCTCACTTGTGTGGGTGGGGCAAGGGCCTGTGACTGGGAAGAGCCAAGAACATAGGGATAAAAAGTATAGCACCGAGAATTCTCAGCGCTACATTTTGTTTTAAATATGTTTTGACCAATTCTGCATTGGACACCCACACAAGTGCGGTATCATTTTACTCGGGAGACTGAGGGGAACGCTGTGGGGTAGGACATTTGTGCCGGCACGGTGATTCAATGCAAAACTATGTGGCAATTGTGTTTTTTCCAGCTAAATTTGAGGTTTGCTGGGGATTCTGGGTGTGAAAACGTTGGGGGATCCACGCAAGCCGTACCTCGCTGAACTCCCCCCGGTGTCTAGTTTTCAGAAATGTGTGGGTTTGGTAGTTTCCCAAGGTGGCCGCCGAGCCCGGGCCAAAAACCCAGGTGACCCCCCTGCAAAACCAGGTTGTTTTGTGATAGGTAATTTTGATGTCTCCTCAATACGTTTTGGTCCCTTGCCTGTCGCGGGTACTTGACCCACTCACACGAGTGAGGTACCATTTTTATCGGGAGACCTGGGGTAACGCTGGGTGGTAGGAAATTTGTGGATCCATGCAGATTCCAGAACTTTTCACCACAGAAATGTGAGGAAAATGTGGGTTTTGTTTACAAAGTTTGAGGTTTGCAAGGGATTCTGGGTTACAGAACCTGGTGAGAGCCAGACAAGTCACCCCATCCTGGAATTCCCTGGGTATCTAGTTTTCAAAAATGTATGGGTTTTCTAGGTTTCCCTAGGTGCTGGCAGAGCTAGGGTTCAAAATCTACAGCTAGGAACTTTGCAAAAAAAGGGTCAGTTTTCACGGTGAAAATGTGGTATGTCCACGTTGCCTTTTGGGCCGTTTCCTGTGGTGGGCACTAGGCCTACCCACACAAGTGAGGTACCATTTTTCTCAGAAGACTTTGAGGAATGTGGGGTGGGTGGAATTTTGTGGATCCACGCAGATTCCAGAACTTTCCACCACAGAAATGTGAGGAAAATGTGTTGTTTTTTTTTACAAAGTTTGAGGTTTGCAAGGGATTCTGGGTAACAGAACCTGGTGAGAGCCAGACAAGTCACCCCATTCTGGATTTCCCTGGGTGTCTAGTTTTCAGAAATGTATGGGTTTTCTAGGTTTCCCTAGGTGCCGGCAGAGCTAGGGTTCAAAATCTACAGCTAGGCACTTTGCAAAAAAAGGGTCCGTTTTCACGGAGTAAATGTGGTGTGTTCACATTGTGTTTTGGGCCGTTTCCTGTCGCGGGCACTAGGCCTACCCACACAAGTGAGGTACCATTTTTCTCGGAAGACTTTGGGGAATGCGGGGTGGGTGGAATTTTGTGGATCCACGCAGATTCCAGAACTTTCCACCACAGAAATGTGAGGAAAATGTGTTTTTTTTTTTTACAAAGTTTGAGGTTTGCAAGGGATTCTGGGTAACAGATCCTGGTGAGAGCCAGACAAGTCACCCCATCCTGTATTTCCCTGTGTATCTAGTTTTAAAAAATGTACAGGTTTGCTAGGTTTCCCTAGGTGCCGGCAGAGCTAGGGTTCAAAATTTACAGCTAGGCACTTTGCAAAAAAAGGGTCTGTTTTCACTGTGAAAATGTGGTGTGTCCATGTTGCGTTTTGGGCCGTTTCCTGTTGCGGACACTAGGCCTACCCACACAAGTGAGGTACCATTTTTATCAGGAGACTTAGGGTAACACAGAATTGTAGAGCAACTGTTATTACCTATTGACTTTCGATGCATTTCTGCCTTCCAAATGAAAGACAATGTGTAAAAAAGAAGTCACTTTAAAAAATGTCCTATAATTCTCAAGCTAGTATGGGTACTCACAATTTCGAAAATGTGCAAATAGCTACTGTTTCTATTCTCTATATTTTGTTACAATTTCAGAAATACATAGGTGTCTTTCATCCCGATTTTTCACTGTATATATTTTCTCAAATTAATTGCTATATACCCGGTACATAATAAAAAACCATTGCAAGACGCTACTCAGTTATTGGCTCTGGGTTCGTCGGGTTCTTGGTGAACCTACAACTCCTATATCTCCCCACAACCATAAAAGTCCAGCGGTTGTAACGGTATATTGCTTTCAAACATCTGTCATAATTAGAAGAAGTTACAGGTGAAAACGTTAGCACAAATGGCTGTTTTTTTCAACTCATTTTCAATTTTTCTTATTTTCAACTGTTAGTTTCTATAAAGAAACCTTAAAGGATCTACACAAATCACCCCTTGCTGAATTCAGAATTTTGTCTACTTTTGTAAACTGTATAGCTTTCCAGGATCCATTATTGCTTTCATACCCATTTCTACCATTAACTGGAAGAAGGTTGAAAGCACAAAAAATAGCAAAAATAGGCTATGTCCCAGTAAAATGGCAAAACTGTGTAAAAAACGTTGGTTTTTTGACAAAAGTCTGTCAGTCCCTGAAATCTGGGAAAATGGTGATTTCAGCCCCACAAACCCTTTGTGGGTCCAATTTGCAGGGAAGAAACCAGACGCTTTCATTTGTAGCACTTTTTTCCCATTTTTCAAAAAAACAAAACAAATTTAGCTGTATTTTGGCTAATTTCCAGGTCCCCTCCAGGGGAATCCACAAACTCCGGGTACCTTTAGAATCCCCATGATGTTGGAAGAAAAGGACGCAAATTTGGTGTGGATACCTTATGTAGTCAAAAAGTTACAAGGGCCTAAGCACAAACTACCCCAAATAGTCAAAAAAAGGCTTAGCACCGGGGTGGGGGGGGGGGGGAAGGCCTAGCAGCGAAGGGGTTAAGCATTGTGGCCATCTGCATCTCAAGACCGGCCAATTTCAATTTGAAAAATGTCACATTCTGGGTAGTCACCCCCTGACCACTCGATTGTCCTGCACTGCGTAGTGGAGGTTGTCCTACCACCGATATTGCTGCCGATGAAGGGCCTGCTTGCGAATCCTGCCCTCCTTCATGTCCCATTCCCTTGTAGGCCCTGGTGTCCTTTTTATTCACTGGCACTTTAGCTGGAGCAGATGGAATCCAGGTTTTGGCTGCCTTTCCCTTTTCATATCTTCCACCCATCTTCATGAACCCCTTGGATATGCGGCAGATGTGCATGTATCGTGTCTTACGACATCAGAATATACGTTCCTCCTCTACAGTCAAGTTGTCTGTTGGAGGAGAATGACACATTTTTCAGACATTGTGGTCATTGATGACACTCTCTGCTGTCCAATGTATGAGAACATTGTAGATTCTGACTGCTAAATTAGTGCCAAACATCTGATTTCTGTGGGCCAAACACACAACAAATATATACACCCAGCTTGTCCGTCACATCCTGTGGCATCACATGAACAGCCTGGAGTTGGCCTTGTGGTCACATGAAATGGAAGTGACTGTCAAAAGTCACACTATGCCCTGATTATCTTCAAACCTGAATTTAGTGGGTGAAATTGTGTGCAGAAACATGTACACACAATGCCCATCTAGGAACCATCTAGGTACTCCATGGGGAATGATATGAGGCATGCAAGAAGGTACCAGCAAGGGGAAACAAACTATGGGGCCGATTCCGATCTCGGTCGGAGGCGTACCCAACACCATTCGGTCGGGGAAAAAAGCCATGCGAAAGCCTGTTTCCCGACCGATCCGTACAGCACACCGAACGAGTAAGTACGATGCGCACAACAGCAAAGAATCCGGCCGAGCCGTACTCACCCAAACCAGGTCCTGTTCCCCGACCGAGGCGAATCCGGAAACGCCGAATCGAGTCGCACGGAAGGAAAAATGCAGCCCCGTCCGGCCGGACAAGTACGATGCGCTTTCCGTACGCGCCGAACCCGTCGCTACGCACGGCACGTCAAAGCATCCGGGAGAGGCGCACATAAGCTCCGATTCGCGCCACAACACGATCCACGGCTCCGAGACGAACACGGCAGCGACGAGGACGACGCGAAGCGACGAGGACGAGGCGAAGCGACGAGGACGACGCGAAGCAACGAGAAGGACGAACGACACGAACCAACCATGAATCCCTTCGTCCCGATCATACCAATATTCTACATTTACTACCGGAACAGACACGGACGCGTACGGCGCAGAAGGTAAGCCAGACACCAACCACGAAACACATACAACACGTACACGACACATCACACACACACAGAGGGATGCAGAATATACTTACACCAGCAACAGCAGCACCATAGGGGCGGGATGCCCATCACCAATGCCACATATGCAGACAGGGGCCTGAATGCGCACCACCACCCTCACCCAGGGGGGGCAGGATGCCTACCACTACTACCACCCTTAGCCAGGGGGGGCAGGATGCCTACCACCACTACCACCCTCACTCAGGGGGGGCAGGATGCCTACCACTACTACCACCCTCACCCAGGGGGGGCAGGATGCCTACCACTACTACCACCCTTAGCCAGGGGGGCAGGATGCCTACCACTACTACCACCCTTAGCCAGGGGGGCAGGATGCCTACCACTACTACCACCCTCACCCAGGGGGGGCAGGATGCCTACCACTACTACCACCCTCACCCAGGAGGGGCTGGATGCCTACCACCACTACCACCCTCACCCAGGGGGGGCAGGATGCCTACCACTACTACCACCCATAGCCAGGGGGGCAGGATGCCTACCACTACTACCACCCTTAGCCAGGGGGGCAGGATGCCTACCACTACTACCACCCTCACCCAGGGGGGGCAGGATGCCTACCACTACTACCACCCTCACCCAGGGGGGGCAGGATGCCTACCACTACTACCACCCTTAGCCAGGGGGGACAGGATGCCTACCACTACTACCACCCTCACCCAGGGGGGGCTGGATGCCTACCACCACCCTTAGCCAGGGGGGGGCAGGATGCCTACCACCACTCCCACCTCACCCAGGGGGGGCTGGATGCCTACCACTACTACCACCCTTAGCCGGGGGGCAGGATGCCTACCACTACTACCACCCTCACCCAGGGGGGCAGGATGCCTACCACTACTACCACCCTTAGCCAGGGGGGCAGGATGCCTACCACCACTACCACCCTCACCCAGGGGGGCAGGATGCCTACCACTACTACCACCCTTAGCCAGGGGGGCAGGATGCCTACCACTACTACCACCCTCACCCAGGGGGGCAGGATGCCTACCACTACTACCACCCTTAGCCAGGGGGGCAGGATGCCTACCACCACTACCACCCTCACCCAGGGGGGCAGGATGCCAACCACTACTACCACCCTTAGCCAGGGGGGCAGGATGCCTACCACTACTACCACCCTCACCCAGGGTGGGCTGGATGCCTACCACTACTACCACCCTTAGCCAGGGGGGCAGGATGCCTACCACCACTACCACCCCCACCCATAGGATGGACAATGCATGACACAACCAGCACACCACAACCTAGGGAATGCAAGAAGAAGACATCCCCCAACACCATGACAAGCGTGTGTAGACTGTGTCAAATGCCTACAACACCGAACATGACTTTGAACATACAATGTGACCCCCTAGCACATGTGCCACACAAATATGTGTGTGGCACCCACAATGCAAGCAGGCCATGACCATTGTGGCAATGTGGTCCAAACCCCCATCATCACAGTGACCAAAATGTAAGTGTGGGGTCCATAGCTGAAGCACACTTTGAACAATGTGGCAATGGGGTCCAAACCCCCATCATCACAGTGACCAAAAGGTAAGTGTGGGGTCCATAGCTGCAGCACATTTTGAACATTGTGGCAATGGGGTCCAAACCCCCATCATCACAGTGACCAAAAAGGTAAGTGTGGGGTCCATAGCTGCAGCACATTTTGAACATTGTGGCAATGGGGTCCAAACCCCCATCATCACAGTGACCAAAAGGTAAGTGTGGGGTCCATAGCTGCAGCACATTTTGAACATTGTGGCAATGGGGTCCAAACCCCCATCATCACAGTGACCAAAAGGTAAGTGTGGGGTCCATAGCTGCAGCACATTTAGAACATTGTGGCAATGGGGTCCAAACCCCCATCATCACAGTGACCAAAAGGTAAGTGTGGGGTCCATAGCTGCAGCACATTTTGAACATTGTGGCAATGGGGTCCAAACCCCCATCATCACAGTGACCAAAAGGTAAGTGTGGGGTCCATAACTGCAGCACATTTTGAACATTGTGGCAATGGGGTCCAAACCCCCATCATCACAGTGACCAAAAGGTAAGTGTGGGGTCCATAGCTGCAGCACATTTTGAACATTGTGGCAATGGGGTCCAAACCCCCATCATCACAGTGACCAAAAGGTAAGTGTGGGGTCCATAGCTGCAGCACATTTTGAACATTGTGGCAATGGGGTCCAAACCCCCATCATCACAGTGACCAAAAGGTAAGTGTTGACAAAGTAAGAGGTGCAACTGCCAAACTGCATGGATGATTCCTGGTCACAGAACAACAAACACATCAGTGGCAAAGTAGTGTATGTGTCCCATTGCAACATAAATTGGGGGAGCCAAATCCTGAAGTGCAAATAAGACATAACTTTGGCCATGTGCAGACAAACAACACCCATGGGGGCTGACACCGTCAACAATCATCAATGACACAATGACAGAAGTGACCATCCGAACGCAGACCCACATATTTGCACCAATGGGCACACACATGCAGATACCCTGTGGAGACTGCAGATGTGAGGTGAACAGATACCATGCCATGGCAGCAATGGGACACACAAACCATGATCATTGTGCTGACCGATGACGTAGGAGTCCCAGGGACAGCAGGGGAAACCCACCAAACTACATACAGCCAATGGCACACCCAAGATATGCCAATGCAGTGGTGCAGATGCACAAACACAAACAGGCAGACCCACCCTGCACATCATACACAACAGGTGAGGGTGGGGGTGCCAGTGTCCCCAGGCAACCACACAACACATGAGGAGACATGAATACCAATCATACAGATGTGCATACAGTGCCACACAAAGGTAACTCATGGATCCAAATTCCCTATGTGGGCAAGCAGGCATTGTCAGATGAGAGGGAGCACAAATCACACATGTCACACAGGCACGTAGGGACAGCAACTGACACAGCAAGACACAGACACACCACAGCACCACCCCCAGGGCCCCCACAATGTGGTGACCCTGGGCTGC
This sequence comes from Calotriton arnoldi, assembly GCA_963921515.1. Lineage (NCBI taxonomy): Eukaryota > Metazoa > Chordata > Amphibia > Caudata > Salamandridae > Calotriton > Calotriton arnoldi. Next base: position 1,431,283 of record CAWUFW010002237.1, on the reverse strand, counting down.
ATTACAATCCCACTGTGATGACAAAGCTAAATGTGGTTCACACTGTGAACCACAGTCATGTGTACTGAGCAACTAACTACCATCACACCTACACAAGCACAAATCAAACAGCATGGCCAGTGAGCCAAGGCCAACATGGAGGCAGGGGCCTAGCCGGGCAACAACTCTCATCTGCACACACTCAACACCACACCCTCGACCTCCAACAATGTGCAGCAGTGAAGCACACATGCACTGGTGACATTGCACATGCACCCATGACTATTCCAGGGTGGTGGGTGGGAACCAAGGTGCAGAAACACATCACACATGGACACTCAACAAGACTCCTGAATGTCTGACACATTGCACACTACGCCGTACATGGACATGACGGCAATACCACACCAACCAATGGGATCACAGCCACAGTCACACACCAATGAAGAAGCCAAGGTCACCCACAAAGAACACACATAGACAACAACCAACATTGCAGCCCGGAACCTGAGGAGTGCCAGCAGTCACACACACAACGTGTCACAATCACTGAAAGATAACACAAACTGGAAATCACATGACGGGGGCAAACAACAAGTGCCAAGGGGAAACCTGACTGTGACCCAGCTGCGTCTGCACACAAACTCAGCCCTGACAGCAAGCACACCTATGGGTGACACCCTGATGACGAGTAATGTGCCATGCACCCACATCACAGAGAACCCAGGGAGAAGACTTTGGGGGAACATAGCTCAACTCAGCTAGCATCACAAACAGGTACAACACTAGGGATCACAGCATGCACAGCTAAACGGAAGTGAACACACAGACATGCACATACAACACACACCTTGGGCGCAGGCAATGTCACAGGAGTACACACTGCCATGAGGGGACTCCACTCCTGTGTGAGGAAAGCTGTGCCATGTTGCCTCAGTAGGGCCCCACCATGTCAGCTGAGCACTTCGTCACACAATCAACAATTAGCACCAAATGAGGGCTCCCGTCACATCAGCCTGGTCTTGGAAGTGCCAACGGAATCATCAGCACAGATCCAACACACTTGTATTGCAATGTTGCACTGACAACACAGATGAGTCCTTCCCCATTGATGCCCAAACCTGCATGTCCAGTGGAGATGGCCACACGGTCAGGGAAGTAGACGAATAGAACAATGGCAGGCACAACAGATGTGCAGGGGTGGAAGCCACAGATGTGAAATTGCCAATCTAAGTAGGAAATCCCATTGCCAAATACTGAACACATGACACCCTCAGATGCTGCTATGGATGACATGGATACACCACAGGATAGGACACATTCCCCCTGGACCACATGGGTTCCTGCACAGTAACACTTCATTATCATGAGACCAAATATCACCATCACTGCAGCAAGGGCATGGTTAGCATCATCAACATCATGTACATCAGAAGCAAAAGCACTAGAGAACAGAAAGTTGCTTTATTCAGCATATGTGGCATTAAAAGTAGAAGTCCGGTAGAACATAAACAAAGGCCAATGGCCAGTCCATCAACAAAGTCACAAGTGGGTGACAGTGGCAGATGCCACCCTACACATGCCTGCACAAAACCAGGGACAATCCACTAGGAGGGGCAACCGGGGGGGTAGGCCAGGCACCGCAGGGACAGGATCAGGGCTCACCAGGAGGAAGCAGGGAAGGGGTGGTGGGTGCTGGAGAGCCACTGACAACTGCAGTGGAGGTGTCTGACATGGTGTGTGCCGGCACAACTGGGGGGCATGGCTCAGATGTTGTGGGTGCCGGCACGACTGCAGTGGACCCTGCAGATGGAGTGGACAGGTCCGCCACTGCAGTGCCCAAGTCAGACAGGGTGGTAGTGGACTCCACTGCAGTGCCTACCACCAGGGGAGGAGAATGGGGAACAGGCAAGGTGGGCTGGACAGAGGGGAGGACACCCTCACCACATCAGTGGCACAGACAAGCGCAGCGGGGGCGTTGTTCCGGGAGAGCAAGTGGCAGGGGAGAAGGCCGGAGCCTCTTGGGGATGGTATATCTGTGGGTGGGGGAACCTGGGGCAGGGTGTGGTGGGGGCACCTGTGGAGTGGGGGCCTGAGGGATGGAGGAAGGAGACCTGGTGCTTGAGCTGCAGGGCGGCGGCGGGGTCTTGCTCTTAGCACTCCGGGGGACTTGCGGGTGGGGGCCTCAGTCTGTCTGCGCCTGGGGGAGGGTGTCCGGGGGCGAGGGGCACTCTGCTCCGTGTGGGGGCTTCCTCTTCCCCCTGGATGCTGGGGCAGCTGGATCGGAGGGGAAGAGGCCGAGGTCACTGAGGAAGAGGCGCTGGGTCTTTGGGGTTGCAGGTGAGGCAAGGCAGGGTGCTTTGGAGGGAGAGGCAACTGAGGACTGCGCAGTGCCCGTGGATGCATGTGTGTGTACCAGGGCCCCATCCTCTGTGAGTCTGGTTTCAGTCCCCTGACTGTGCGTGCGTGTGCGTTTAGTTTGTGGCGTGTGTGTCTGTGTGCTGGACGTGTGTGTGCTGGTGTGTGCCTGTGCCGGTGTGTGTGTGCTTGGGACGGGTAAGGTGCTGGGGAGTGTGGATGGAGCAGAGGCAGGAGGGGTGAGGGACTGTCTGAGGAGGGACACTGCTGCCGTCAGGGAGGAGTCCATGGACCTGGTGCCCCTCTGTAGGTCAGACATGCCCGATGAGATGCCCTCCATGAACGACACCAGCTGAGTCAACAGTGCGGTGTGCGCATGGAGGACACTCAGCATGGCTGTCTGCCCTACATGGAGCTGGCGAAGGAGGTACACAGACTCCTCACTCAGGGCAGCAGGGGACACAGGGGCAGGGGGTGCGGTGCCTGGGCCAAAGGAGACACGCTCCCGAACATGGGAGCCTCCACGGACCTGGGGAATGGGAGCCGATGGGAGGGCGGTGGTGGTGCTGGTGGTGGCGGGGACAGCAACACTAGCTGGGGTGTGGTGGCTGCTGACACCCGCCTCCACAAGGGAGTCATCCTCCGAGTTGCTCTGGTCCTCAGCTGAGGTGGATGGTGCTGAGGACTCCTCAGTGTGGCTCCCCTCGCCCTCCGTGCCACTGGGTCCCTCCGACCACTCCTCGGCTGCTGACCCAGTCTGGCTCTCTGGCTCCTCCAGGTCCGTGGAGCTGTCCCCTTCCGTGGCCGTGGATGTATCTGCAAACAATGGGGAAACAGACAGACATCAGTCACCTGCACCAAACGCACACACCACTGTGAGCACAGCACATTACAGAGCAAGCCCTGGCATCATTAGTTGTACATTGCTAAAAGTGCCCTAACTGAACAGGAGAAGCCAATTGTCAGTCTGATGCCAAGCATGGCACTCACATCCCACATGGCCTTGCACCCATCTGTCTGGTGTCTGTTGGATTGCAACACCCCAGTGTGGACACATGCACCAAGTACACAGTAGTTGGACAGTGCAGAGGACACGGTGTGGCATGTGGACATGCACACATCACAGCTCTTGCCACTGAGTCAGTACAGGATTCCGGATGAAAGGGATGCCCAGAGTCAAATAGGAAATGCATGTGATGCATACCAGCGACAGACACCATGATGCACCCATGTCCTGATAGCCATCGCCACAATGGTGTGCATGTAGCACATGTCACTCCCCTGCAGGACCACCAATAAGTTGACACATGCCATGGCAGAGGCATGACTGCTAAGTCATACATCACTGTCTCAGTGATGTATGACTTGGCAGCCAGACAACAACACTATGCACTGTGTCACAATAGTAGGTCATGGGGAATGCAAGTCCTGGAGCTGCACAAGTGCACATGTACATCCCCCACACAACACATCATCTTAACCCTCATCTGTCCAGGTCACACCTATTGGACATATGGGAGACCTGTGACACTACCCTCTGAACCTGAGCCCCTCACAATTTGCTGTGAATGGGGAACAGCTGCCTGAACTTCACATTCGCATACCCCAGTCTGCACGGGCAGCTGATCAAACACCTATGTGACACACAAGTATCGTCTCCTATGGTCACATCTCCAGGGGCATGCTGAGACCCTACCAAGAAACACCCCAGCAGTCCTGGCAACTAATCCACAGCACACTGACACAGAGGCAGATACCTGAGGGGTCAAATCACTGTGCACAATGTGTCAGCTGATACACGGGAGTGGGAGTACAGAGTGCATTGCATGGCCTGGAGTAGGCATGACTGTCCTGCTCCACATGAATGAGGGATGTGCCCTGGACAGTGGATAGCTGGCTATGTATGTGTGACACACGTAATCTGCACACTCCTAGGGGCCCAAACATTGTTCCCACCCGCTGCATGGGCGTGTGCCACATACCCCAGGCACATGTGGTGGCTCAGCTCAGCAAGTGGACCGCATATCAAAGCAACACGCAGATCACATGTCCAAACCCAGGCGTTGTGTGAACAATGGACCCACCCATGATGCCCACAACAGAGTTAGGGAAACAGATGCTGTCCCCCACCTTTAGTGAAGCAAACTGCAAGGACACAGTTCCAAGTGACACAATTCCCTGAATGTAAGGGCCACACCTGGGTATCAGATGAGCAGTGGGCAGTGCACAATAGAGGGACATGGCTCCTGGACAACATGACTGCTGCACTGTGGCAGTTGAACCAGGCCAGAGGAGGGCACAAAGCATGTAATACAGAGTTCACAGTGCAGTCTTTGACTCACCCCCTCCTTGCTGCTGTCTGGCCTTCAGCTGCCCATCCAGGTCTGGAAACACCACCGCCAGGATCTGGAGCATGTGGGGGTCAGGGTCCGTGTTCCGCCCCTCCTGCGAGGAGGCGACAGCTTCAGCTGGACCCGTGCAATCCTCCGGGTCCAGCCCCGAAGGTCCTGCCACCTCTTCTGGCAGTTGCGAATCCGGCGCTTGTAGACCCCCACGGACCGGACAGCCCGGACGATGTCCTTCCAGATTTCCTGCTTCCGATGGGCATTAACCTGTCAGGATGACAAAGTGATAAGGCCATTACCACACATGCAACATATCCGTGCATGACACAGTTGTATATACATGTCTCAATCACAGGGGCACATGATGTACACAGGCAGTGCAAAGCTGACCATGGACAGTTTGCCAGACGTCACTACATGGTATCATTGCATGGGAAGTAAAACCATGTTCAAATGCACTGTCACTGCACCATACCTGTCCAGTGCAAGTCACTACACACTATGGGGGGTGACAACTACTCAGTGAGCCTGCTAGCCAGTGGCGTGCAGACTCTCAGCCTTGCTAGTCACACAAAATGCACATTCAGAAAGGCAGTGCACAGAACACTCACCTGCTCCCCTGGTGTCCCATACAGCTTGCTGTACTGTGGAAGTAGGCTGTCCAGCAGGGCCTGGTTCTCTTCAAGGCTGAAGGCTGGGGCTCTCTCCACAGTACGTGCCATTGCAGGGTCCAGAGGGGCAGAGACAGCAGCAGTGCAGTGGCAGATGTCGTCCTGGAGCATGTAGTGCAGGCAAGTGAGCTCTCAGGGGAACAGCCAGCAATATATATGTGCTGGAGAGGCAGATACTGTCCCTTGTGTCCAAAGTGATAGGTCCAAGTCGTTTGCATCTTCTGAATCTGGCCAATCCATGGAATAGCAGCACCAAAACACGCCCACAGCATCCTTCAAATCTTCAACTTCATGACATACATGATTTTGCAACATTGTTGTGGGTGACCAACTGAATTTACAGCAACCGACTCGTTCAAAATTCGAAAACGCGTCCGTTGCCAGGCAAGCCCATTGTCAATGGGTGCGCACCGATCGGTCCATTGCGGTACAACGCGCACAGGGGTACAACGCGTACCCGCACACATTGAATGCAATGGGCCGGCCGGAGGCACCGATCGGTCCATTGCAGTACAACGCGCACAGGGGTACAACGCGTACCCGCACACATTGAATGCAATGGGCCGGCCGGAGGCACCGATCGGTCCATTGCAGTTCAACGCGCACAGGGGTACAACGCGTACCCGCACACATTGAATGCAATGGGCCGGCCGGAGGCACCGATCGGTCCATTGCAGTACAACGCGCACAGGGGTACAACGCGTACCCGCACACATTGAATGCAATGGGCCGGCCGGAGGCACCGATCGGTCCATTGCAGTTCAACGCGCACAGGGGTACAACGCGTACCCGCACACATTGAATGCAATGGGCCGGCCGGAGGCACCGATCGGTCCATTGCAGTACAACGCATCACTGTACATGTGACTGGCATATGTCAGCATGCCTGTCTCAGATGGACATATGCCAGCCACAGATAGCTCCCAGGGAGTGAGGGGCACACCTACATCACGACAGCCTGTCCAAACTTAATCATAAGGCATGTAAGGCTGCATTTCCTATTGTGTGTATGTTGGTGTACATGTTGTCCTGTGGGTGTCACCTGTGGGCAGCCACCCCCAGGCTGTGCACGTGTTCATGGGGACAGGATCCTGGGTGTTACGTGTACATGACCACTGTGATGTGCAACTGTTCATATCTGTGCATGTGCCATGGTCACATTTCACGGTGGTGTATGTGTATGTCATGTCACATACCCCGCGAGTCCCATGTGGGACGGTATGTTTGAGCCAGGGTGTCCCAGTGGCACAATAGTGATGGTCCTCCACAGTCTTTGTGCATGTAGTGTTTACAATGTCTCTGATTTCATGTGCACATTGGGAGACAGTCTCCACATCCACGTTGTGTGTGCATGGACTCTAGTGTTGTTGTGCGTGTGTGTGTCACAGACGTCCATGTCTGTCCTGCCGTGGCAAGTGGGGCCACTACCTGTGGGGGTCATGGTTGTTTTGCTGTGGTGTATACATGATACTCCATGTAATGCCAGTGTCCATGTGGCATTACAGGGTCCCTGGGAATGTACCTGTTGTTGAGCTGTGGTGCCTGGGGCACATCTGTCCTCACATGTCACTGTGGGGGTTATTGTGACACGGCAGCAGGAGATGGGAACTGTGACACGGCCTCATGATATCCAATGGGCCAACCTGGGACTAATTTATGCCACCTGTTGGACCGTGTTGACAGATGTTGGCCATGTATGTACCATACATGTCCTTCCGGTACTGCACACTTCATGTAGTTGTGCCTCATAATGATGTATGTTGGGATCTTGAGTGTGTTCAATGCCGCATATGTGGGGTGACTGACAATCTTGCTTACTTCTCCTCTGCACTGCAGGGCTCCTGCTGTCCATCGACCATTCCCAGACCTGGCAACGATGGTGGAACGGGACAGCATCCGACGGTACCGCTTCACCAGGCAGCTGATTGAGGATTTGGCAGTGCAGTTGTCCCCACATTTGCAGCCTGGCCGGCCGTATCCTACAGCGCTGACCCCCAAGGTGAAGGTGATGGCAGCCCTACACTTCTTTGCCACTGGTACCTTCCAACATACTGTGGCGACTGCTGGTGGGATGTCACAGACCATGTTGAGCCGTGTGCTCCGCGATGTTTTGGCGGCAATGTTGCTCTTCCTGAACCGGTACATCTATTTCCCTAGACTGCGACGACTCACTGACGTGAAGAGTGACTTTTATGCCCTGGGGAGGATGCCGCATGTCATTGGCTCCATTGATGGGACACATGTGGCTTTGGTACCACCACAGGCCCAGGAGCAGGCCTACAGGAACCGCAAGCACTACCACTCGGTCAATGCACTGGTGGTGTGTCTTGCAGACATGACCATCACACACGTGTGTGCCCGTTTCCCTGGTTCAGCACACGATGCCTTTGTGATGAGGAGTAGTCGCATCCCCAGGATGATGGCAGAACCAGCGTGCCTGGCTTGTCGGTGTGTACTGACTTTGTGCCATTGTGTGTGATCTGATCTGTAGTATTCCGCCCACTTTTCCAAGTCAGCTAATGTGCACTTGTCTGTCCGTAGGTGACTCGGGATACCCCAACATGCCGTGGTTGCTGACACCCCTCAGGAACCCTGTGACACCAGCCCAGATGCGCTACAATGAGGCACATGGTCGGACCAGGAGAGTGATTGAGCGGACCTTTGGTCTCCTGAAGAGCCGCTTCCGCTGCCTGGACAAGACCGGAGGGTCCCTCCCATATGCCCGGGCGAAAGTGTGCAAGATTATCATCGTCTGCTGCATGCTCCACAACCTGGCAGTGCGGAAGGAGTTGCCTCTCATCCAGGATGACAATGACCAACATCCGCCACCTGTGGAGGATCCTGGCCTGGACCACGATGCCAGTGACGATGATGATGGTGATGTCCGCACACAGCTCATCACCAACTTCTTTAGCTGAATGTGAGTATCCTGAGGTGTCATGTCAATGATGTGAGTTGGCATGATGTGTGGGTGGTGCTCTGGTGCTGTTGGAGTGTGTCCATGGGCTACTTGACTGGATGTGTGTTGCGATGTGTGGTGACAGGTGGTCTGTACTCCCCAACAGTGTTGACATGCTAACTTGGTTCTGGGTGGGTATCTTGTAACATGTATTGTGCATGAGTTAAACTGTTCTGTCCTGTACTCCATTGCTTTTGACTGTGTGTCATTTCTGTCCTTCACAGGGTACTTTCAGATTCGTTTGGTCAACTGTGTCCACCGACGACGTGATTGCACATCCAGGCTGGTAGCTGTTGTGTCCCTACAGGTGATGTGCGCCACACCCATGGACTTCCTTCCCTTCTACAGTTGTTGACTGTGTGCCCGCTGCCAGGTGGGATTACCTTGCATCTGTAGTGGTTACGGCATGTTGCAACTGTGTAATAAACCTGTGCTTCACTTTGTGATGTGCGTTGTCTGTGGTCACACATTTGACTGCCATTTGCTTACTGCACCTGTGGGCTACTTGACTACAACTGGGCATGGGTGTGGTGTCTGTGCATTGCACCGTCTTCCCTGGCAACATCAGTGTAGGCAATGAGTCAGATGGCCTAGCTGTGTATGTGTTGTGTAGCCCTGGTGGTGTGTCTCCCTCATGTGTGTCACGTTGCCTGTACTCACATGCCTGTGTTGTCCTTGCTGTTGCAGTTCGCATACACAGTGTAATTTTGCAGTTCATCATCCCCATAACAGCATCCACGTTGGAATCACGACAGAGGCAAGTATGGTGTATTAGTGTGTTTATTGTGATACATTTGTGTTAATAGTGCATAGGATGGGTAGTGCTGTACATAAATCTTGCAATCCCAAGTTCCTAGGTGAATTGAAAGTACTGGTAGACAGGATCCCCAGTATCGGGGCCACAGTTGTCTGACACATTGGTCCAACTTGTACTCCCCATGCAATGTGTGGGAGTAGTGTTGCCGTCAACAGGGTGAACAGTCTGTGCACAAAGGCGAACATCCAGAACAGGTTCAGGCTTCCTGGGAGTTGCGCTTGGCCATCGGCCTCTCACTTTTCCCTCCTCGGACAACCCCTCTTCTTGGGGGGTGCCCTCAAGTACAGGCTGCTGCGGTGCAGGGGACTCTCCGCCAGAGTCCTCCTCCCTCCCTGTGGCAGTTGCAGTTTGTTCGGCACCAGATGTTGTTGGCACACAGGGAGGTGTGGACTGGTTGCTGTTCATCTGGCGGAGGCATTGTAAAATGTCCCTGTGCACCGCCGTCATCTCATGCAGTGCATCCCACTTGGACTCCACGCGGGACATGTGTGAGTCCACACGGGACATGTGTGACTCCACGTGGGACATGTGGGAGTCCAAGCGGGCATGATGGGCAGCCTGCTGCTGTTTCATGTCTCTGAGGAGCCCCACTACCTGGCTGAGCTCTCCGGTGCTGGACTGGTACGCATCAGCTATGCGTACCAGTTGTGGGTCATCATGCACACCAGCAACGTCTGCAAGCAGCGACCTCTGTCTCCCACCCCTCCCACCACCCCTGCTGACATGTGCAGTGTGTGCAGTGGCACGCACAGATAACCCTGGTCCACCTTGGGGGTTGGTGGTGGTGGTGGTGTCCATGGCCCCAGGTTGGTCCAGGGTCCCTGTGCTGGTGTTGCTCCTTGTTCTGTCCATGTCGGCAGGGATGGTATTCGTGGTGACAGTCGTTGGAGGGGTGGGTGCAGGGGTGCAGCTGGTGGTCCTGCTGGTGCTGCAGCTGGTGGTCCTGCTGGTGCTGCATGTTGACTTGCACCGAATGTGCCAGGTTGTTCTTCATCGTCCGAGGAGGACAGAGGCTGTACGACGCCAGTGAGCTCGGCATCCTCTTGAGCCTGGGACTGGGACTCCTCAGCGTCTGCTGCTGTGTCCCCATCATCACCTGTTTTTGGGAGACACAAACAATGTATGTTATGTTTCTGCAGGCATCAATGGTTGACACACATGACAGTTGTGACTGTGCCTCTGGGTGCGGGCCTGTACATTGCATTGTCCTAAGTCGTCACAGTCAGGGGTTGATATTGGTGTGGCACATTGTCCTGCATTATTTGGGCATTTCTATGTATTTTCTGGGGTGTGAACATGGTCTGCATTGGTTGTGTTTGGTGGACAGCCGGCCCTCCTTCCCACCCACCCAGCCAGTCAGTTATCCCACCATGGAACGTGCTTGCATTGCAGGGAGTGTAAGTTGTCTCTCAGGATGTCACTCAGTGGTGTCCTGCTGTTTGTTGGTGCACATTTGCCAGCAGGGCCTTGTGCTCCCCACAGCAGTAGCCAGTGTCAGCCATCTTGTGAGTCCTTCTCCACTTCCTGTGATGTAAGCATGGTTCAGGGTGGTGTTGATGGGACAGTTGTGGGGGTGAGCTATGTCTGTGACTACGACTCCCATCATGCCATTGCCTCCACCCCACTTCCCAGCTTTCCCATACTTACTTGCTTTTGTGTGGAGTTCAGTGTGTGTGGGTGTGAGAGCAATGGCAAGATGGCTGACAGTGGTGTCCTGCTGTTGGTTGGTGTGCAGTACCCAGCATGCCCTTGTGCTCCCCACGACACAGCAACAGTGTCAGACATCTTTGATGGGCCTTTCCACTCTCTGTGGGATGTGCATGCGTGACTGTGAGCTTGCTGGGCCATGTGGTGGGGGATGTAGAGCTGTGACTACGACTCCCATCATGCTATTGCCTCCTCCCCCCTTCCCAGCATGCCCATGCTTCCTTCCTTTTGACTCTGCTTCCCTGTGGGGTGGGTTGGCTGTGCTGACAGGATGGCTGGGAGTGTTGTCCTGGCAGTTGTTTGGCTAGAGGTCCCAAGAGTGTCCCTGTGCTTCACACAACATGACCCAGGGTGGTGGTTCTTTGTGGGATCTTGTGTTAGGATGGGGGGCATTGCATTCTACCAGGTGGGTTCTGTGGAGTTTGTGTTGGGGGGTGTGTGAGGGGAGGTGCTTGTGACTATGGTCAGTGCTGCAAGTCCCCCTTCCCACCCAGCTAGCCAGATATCCCACCATGGAACCTGCTTGCATTGCAGGGAGTGTAAGTTGTCTCTCAGGATGTCAGTCAGTGGTGTCCTGCTGTTTGTTGGTGCACAGTTGCCAGCAGGGCCTTGTGCTCCCCACAGCAGTAGCCAGTGTCAGCCATCTTGTGAGTCCTTCTCCACTTCCTGTGATGTGAGCATGGTTCAGGGTGGTGTTGATGGGACAGTTGTGGGGGTGAGCTATGTCTGTGACTATGACTCCCATCATGCCATTGCCTCCACCCCACTTCCCAGCATTCCCATACTTACTTGCTTTTGTGTGGAGTTCAGTGTGTGTGGGTGTGAGAGCAATGGCAAGATAGCTGACAGTGGTGTCCTGCTGTTGGTTGGTGTGCAGTACCCAGCATGCCCTTGTGCTCCCCACGACACAGCAACAGTGTCAGACATCTTTGATGGGCCTTTCCACTCTCTGTGGGATGTGCATGCGTGAGTGTGAGCTTGCTGGGCCATGTGGTGGGGGATGTAGAGCTGTGACTACGACTCCCATCATGCTATTGCCTCCTCCCCCTTCCCAGCATGCCCATGCTTCCTTCCTTTTGACTCTGCTTCCCTGTGGGGTGGGCTGGCTGTGCTGACAGGATGGCTGGGAGTGTTGTCCTGGCAGTTGTTTGGCTAGAGGTCCCAAGAGTGTCCCTGTGCTTCACACAACATAACCCAGGGTGGTGGTTCTTTGTGGGATCTTGTGTTAGGATGGGGGCATTGCATTCTACCAGGTGGGTTCTGTGGAGTTTGTGTTGGGGGTGTGTGAGGGGAGGTGCTTGTGACTATGGTCAGTGCTGCAAGTCCCCCTTCCCACCCAGCTAGCCAGATATCCCACCATGGAACGTGCTTGCATTGCAGGGAGTGTAAGTTGTCTCTCAGGATGTCAGTCAGTGGTGTCCTGCTGTTTGTTGGTGCACAGTTGCCAGCAGGGCCTTGTGCTCCCCACAGCAGTAGCCAGTGTCAGCCATCTTGTGAGTCCTTCTCCACTTCCTGTGATGTGAGCATGGTTCAGGGTGGTGTTGATGGGACAGTTGTGGGGGTGACCAATATCAGTGACTACGACTCCCATCATGCTATTGCCTCCACCCCCTTCCCAGCATGCCCATGCTTCCTTCCTTTTGACTCTGCTTCCCTGTGGGGTGGGCTGGCTGTGCTGACAGGATGGCTGGGAGTGTTGTCCTGGCAGTTGTTTGGCTAGAGGTCCCAAGAGAGTCCCTGTGCTTCACACAACATAACCCAGGGTGGTGGTTCTTTGTGGGATCTTGTGTTAGGATGGGGGCATTGCATTCTACCAGGTGGGTTCTGTGGAGTTTGTGTTGGGGGTGTGTGAGGGGAGGTGCTTGTGACTATGGTCAGTGCTGCAAGTCCCCCTTCCCACCCAGCTAGCCAGATATCCCACCATGGAACGTGCTTGCATTGCAGGGAGTGTAAGTTGTCTCTCAGGATGTCAGTCAGTGGTGTCCTGCTGTTTGTTGGTGCACAGTTGCCAGCAGAGCCTTGTGCTCCCCACAGCAGTAGCCAGTGTCAGCCATCTTGTGAGTCCTTCTCCACTTCCTGTGATGTGAGCATGGTTCAGGGTGGTGTTGATGGGACAGTTGTGGGGGTGACCAATATCAGTGACTACGACTCCCATCATGCTATTGCCTCCACCCCCTTCCCAGCATGCCCATGCTTCCTTCCTTTTGACTCTGCTTCCCTGTGGGGTGGGCTGGCTGTGCTGACAGGATGGCTGGGAGTGTTGTCCTGGCAGTTGTTTGGCTAAAAGTCCCAAGAGTGTCCCTGTGCTTCACACAACATAACCCAGGGTGGTGGTTCTTTGTGGGATCTTGTGTTAGGATGGGGGCATTGCATTCTACCAGGTGGGTTCTGTGGAGTTTGTGTTGGAGGGTGTGTGAGGGGAGGTGCTTGTGACTATGGTCAGTGCTGCAAGTCCCCCTTCCCACCCAGCTAGCCAGATATCCCACCATGGAACGTGCTTGCATTGCAGGGAGTGTAAGTTGTCTCTCAGGATGTCAGTCAGTGGTGTCCTGCTGTTTGTTGGTGCACAGTTGCCAGCAGGGCCTTGTGCTCCCCACAGCAGTAGCCAGTGTCAGCCATCTTGTGAGTCCTTCTCCACTTCCTGTGATGTGAGCATGGTTCATGGTGGTGTTGATGGGACAGTTGGGGGGGCAATATGTGTGACTGCGACTCCCATGATGCTATTGGCTACACTGACTTGGCCAGCATACACAGAATTCCTTCCTTTGAGTGGTCTTCACTGTGTGTTGGTGTTGTTGTGGTGGCTACATGTCTGGATGTGTTTGTTAGTTCTATTTGTGCCACTGCCTAGCTGTAGTTGTAGTTGTGTTTGTACATGTGTTGGCACAGTTGGATGTGACTTTTTTGATGGCATGGGTTGTGTTTATCTGACTGACATACACATTTTGGGATGATTCTGTTCTGGTTGCTGTGTAATTGCTATGAGTGCATGGTTTGACTCTCCCCTTGACAGTGATGTGTGTGTTTTGTGGCAGTATATTGTGTACATTTGTTGTGTACTCACCAGGCTCTGGGATGTCCTCTAGTCCATATACGCTCACTGGCGGAAGGATGGCCCGCACCTTCTCCTCCCAGGGCCTGAGGTATATTGGCTTGGCAGGAGGGCCACTGCCGGTGTATTGGCTGTTGATGTAGTCTTTCTTCAGCATGTCCCGTACCCTCCTGCGCACGTCATACCACCTGTTCTGGATGTCGGTCTTTGTGCGCCGACATGGTGATTGTGCGTTCACCCTGTTGATGATCCTCTCCCACATCTTGGTTTTCTGCGACATGGGGGTCTGTTGGACCAGTGTGCCAAACAGCTGTGGCTCCACCCTGAGGATCTCGTCTACCATGACTTCCAATTCACTATCTAGGAACTTGGGATTCTTCTTGGGGGCATGGTGATGGGTGGTGATGGTGGGTGATGTGTTTGTTGGTGTGCAGGTGAGGGTGTGTGAGTGTGTGTTTTGCTGGGTGTATGTGAGGTAGGTATTTGTTGGTGTGCTGATGGTGTGTGGCTTGTGTGAGGGATGAGCTGTGGGTGTGTGGTTGCTTTCTCTTGGGTGCTGGCAGTGGAATGGCATTTGCAAAGGCTCATGGTTGTGATTTGTGTCCTTTATATAGGTGGAGTTGTGGGTGTGTCTTTGTTCTCTGTCCCCCCCCCAGTATTTATTGGCTTGGTAATTGCTTGTTTGGCCTTTTTTGGGTGATTTTTCCTTTGTGCTGTTTGTGTATGTTGGAAACGTTCTTGTGACCGAGTCGGACCCTGCATTAGTCTCGTACGGTGTTCTCCGTTTCGTTCACGCTGTGTTTGTGCAGTTTTCTATGCTGCGTACGCGTCGGTCGCGGTGTTTTGTGTTGCTTCGGCTCGGTTTTGTATGCGTGTCGGTCGTACGGCTTGTCCTCCGTCCGACTCGCTCGTGGTTTTCGCGCCTTGCATCGTACTTTGCGGTTTGGAGTTCGCGTGTACGTTTCGGTCGGATTTGTTCCGGGTGCGTGTCGGTCGGTTGGATTCGCGAGTTTTTCCGGCCGGATTGCTGTTTTCCGTGCGGATTGGTCGGTCGACTTGGTTTAGGTACGTGTCGGTCGGATTTTTCGCGCCTTGCATCGTACTTGGCGTGTCGTGCGCCACGGGTACGTGTCGGTCGGTATTATTTCCGGATCCGAGTCGGTCGGTGCTTTTTCCGGCCCGAATCGGAATCGACCCCTATGTGTAAAGGATGTAGTCACACATGTCCAGACCTGGGACTCAATGTTCTTGTGCATTGTGTAGATTGCTCACCGTTTAAAAAATCGGAATTGTTCAACTGTCAAGCCAATTGCATCCTATCCATACCCTCTCTCATTTTCAGTGCAAAATTTTGGGGGACTGCACAATAGGCCTCAGGCTGATGCCGCATTACCTCACTTGCTCTACACAATCACGTGTTACTCACAGGCAGGACTCAGAAGGATGTGCAGGCAACCCTGATGTAGGCTGACGTCAGCAATATACATGTTGCATGTGTGCAAAAAATGCCCACCGATGAGATGATGAAATGCCACAACGGAGTCATGCAGTTACAGATATCTATGGTGTGACTGAATAATTGGTACAATGGCACATCAACCTAACATATGAGATTTATAGGATGCACCTGAACATCTTTTTGACCATGTGAACTTGCTCACATGTAATGATGATAACAGTTGTTCCTGAAGCTGTCCTGGATGCTCACATATAGGGCAATCGAAAAGAGAGAACTCCTAGGCAACTACAAGTCTATATCCTTGAACAGACCGTATGAAATGTCCATATGTTTTAAGGGACTCAGTGTACACAAAAGTGCATTTAAAAAAATTCATTTCTTTAATACAAATTTGTTAAAAACATTTCACGACAGTTATCCTCACTCTACTGGTTACATACATAAAACAATGTCTCAACGTAACTCCAACAGATACAAAGTGCAATGGACAAACGTGAAAAACAAATTTAAACAAAGAAAACACAATTAAAAAAACATTCATAAATTATTCATCAAGGCATTGTTTGAATCAGGAGAAATGTATATGCTGATAACTTGAGTGGCTACTTGATGGATCTTCTACGCGCGTTTCGGCGTATACTATGCCTTCATCAGGAGTGCCACATAAATTCCTGAATATGAGATTAAAAACAGAGTACACTGAGTCCAAGGATATATGGTTAAAAAGGCAATGACATCATACGCCTCTTGAAAAACCTTTGCACTCCAAAAGTGAAAAGACTGAAAAGAAATAGTGAATTAAGAAAGATGACCTTCACCTCAAAGGGGTAATAGTGTGTAGCATTTCCAGAGTGTGATACCTTAGAAAAGGAAAAGAGAAAAGCCTGATGTAAGGTGGAACACTATTTGATAGCATAGTAACTTATATCGAACCCTTCTCCCAGACTTAGATGGTGTGAAACGCTAATTATAATTAAATGCCGAAGGCTTACCAGGCGATTGCTCAAAATGGGATCAGAGGAAACAGTCTCATATACCTCCGAATCAGGAAGGGGTTAATGTGATCTGAAATTCAAGAGTGCATTGTCAACTGTGGACTTATTGTGGATCTAAATGCATGGACCTCTTAATATCTAATATATAGTTTTACCGTGGGCCAGGAGATGCGAATGTCAGAGCCCAAACTGCAGTCCCTGTCTTGGTAGGGTCCAGCGGTGAAAATACTGAACTAGATCTAAATGAGAGCACAAGCATTTAGAAGGAGAGGTTGGTTCTTTTATTAAATTGTAAGAAGAATGGATAAACACAAAACTCTGTACCTGGATATTAATGCGTAATATGAGATCACGATACATGAGCGCAGTTAAGGATGTATGGCTCATGAATGGGCGACCTACATATTTAAGCTCCAGGGGATATCTGATAATAACTCCCAATTACAGGGTGAGAAAGGAGGACAATGATGGTCCTAAAGAAAAACACAACGAGAATCCTAGAATATTAGTGTATAACGCCCTAGTAAAACACAGTCAATGCAATACACTATCTAACGGGGTAGTGAAGGGTTAAGTTCTCCGTAGAGCAAAACACCCAACCAGGCACCGAAGGAATCACGCTGTCAAAGACTCGATGTCTCAAACATATGAAGCTAGGAATGTGAAAAAAAAAAATTCAAGTATCAATTGATGTTATCTCTTTTTAAATGATTAACCTTCTGCCCACTGTATGTGGCGTCATGACAGCATACATAAAGCAACCATTATGGCTGACTCACTAACTTAACGTCAGGTCTACCGTATTGAAATATTACCAGAGTGGAAATCTATGAGCACCTGGCCCTAAACTCCCATGTTCATTGCCTGTCTTCCTTAAGCAACAGAGCTCGCTGTTTACCCCTGCATCAGAATCAAAAGCTCACCTTTTCTTTCAAAATTGGGGTCGTATAGACAGCCGGCAGTCTTCTTCCAAATGGTCAAGAAGTTATGGCGAAACTTCCCGGTCTTTTAAAGCGGCTTCAATGGAACATGCCAAACTCACGTCATGCGAATGACACATTAGGCATAAAGATGAACTAGACCTGTCACCAGTGCTCGATGGCAAGGCTTACATAAAGAAAAAGAAACGACAGACTATTATGGAAAGGTGGCACGTATTCTTCAAGCCCACGTAATGCGTTTACGTCTTACGCATAAAAATGAACTAGACCTGTAACCAGTGCTCGGCGGCAAGACTTACATCAAGAAAAGAAAAGAGAGACTGATGGAATAGTGGCACACATTCCTGAAGCCCAAAGAGGGGAGAACTATTGGATTTCATGGGTCATGACGATCCCATGCCAAAACTAATGAATGAGTGTCTTAAATTACACCAAATAAAAAAACTCAATATATTTTATGAGGACAGAATGTAAAAACTGAAAAATGAGAAACTAACCTAAGAAAAGAAGGCCATCCTAAATACTCAAACTGAAGTGAAGATGGGTTGAGTATCAATATCTTACTTCATCCAGATGAATTGGTGAAGGAAAGGAAGAGGAGGGATACTCTCAACCTCAACACTAGACGAAACAAGGGGGTTAAAGAGGATGAACATCATCCAAAACAAATTATTAACAGCAAAGAAACAATAAAGAGATATCAGCAAGGAAAAATAAACGCTAGAAATCGAACCAGTGATAGCACAAATTTTTAATGCTAGGTGTTAAACCGTATAGCGTTTTCCCAGGGTATATCACTGTTCAGTCCAGTGTTTAGAGTGAAAATCCCAAAAACTTCTCTCCTTTTGCGAATTTCACTGCTTCTGTTCTCATCCGAAATTTCTATTTTTCCTACTATGAGCCATCTTATGTCATTCACAGTATGCCCCTGGTCAAGGTAGTTTTTGACCAGGGGTGCGTTCGTTTTCTATGTACGGATTGCAGAACGATGTTCTGTAAGGCAAGTGGCGACTGAACGAGAAGTTTCGCAAACATAGCCCAAGTTACATGGGCATAAAAGGAGGTAGATTACATTTTTGGTCTTACAGTTCCAAAGTTATTTGGCACGGATGGTATATCCGTAATGGACAAAAGTGTCCCCTTCAATGACGGTGTTGCATGACCTGCAGGATGAACATTTAAAGGTCCCTTTCACTGGCAAAGTTCCATCAAGGATTTTTTGAACAAAGGAAGGGCCATTTGTAAAACGTGAATGGACAATATTGTCCTAGATGTTTCTGTTACGGCGGTGGGCAAAGAGAGGTTTTGCGAGTTTTTGCTTTTGATCAGGGTCGCTGTTGAGGATATGCCAGTTGGAGTTTATAATCTGATGGTTTTGTTCATAGTAGAGTGTTTTGTGACACATACAAGTTGTGTCATTGAAAGGCGGGTACTTGATTTCAGTAGATGGTCTGTCATAGAACCTCGCTCGTTTATATGATTATCTAACTAGGCGGTGTGGATATCCTCTGGCTACAAATTTAGCTTTCATAGCTATGGCTTGGTTATCAAAATTGGATAAATTGGTGCAATGTAGCCGCAATCGCAGAAATTGTCCGAAGGGGACGCTTTGTGTTTGCGCTCACGGGTGGTAACTATCGAAATGTAGAAGCGTGTTTCTGGCGGTTGGTTTGACAAAGAGATCCACCTCTAAGAAGCCAGTATTGTGCCAAATTAAGATGTCTAAAAATTCAACTTGCTGTTGGCTGGTAGGGGCAGCGAATTTCAGATTGGTATCACATAAGTTTAACCAATCTAGGAAATCATGAAGGCGATCCTCTATATCGGTCCAGATAAAGATATTAAGAGGTCCATACATTTAGATCCACAATAAGTCCACAGTTGACAATGCACTCTTGAATTTCAGATCACATTAACCCCTACCTGATTCGGAGGTATATGAGACTGTTCCCGCTGATCCCATTTTGAGCAATCACCTGGTAAGCCTCCGGCATTTAATTATAATTAGCGTTTCACACCATCTAAGTCTGGGAGAAGGGTTCGATATAAGTTACCATGCTATCAAATAGTGTTCCACCTTACATCAAGCTTTTCTCTTTTCCTTTTTTAAGGTATCACACTCTGGAAATGCTACACACTATTACACCTTTGAGGTGAAGGTCATCTTTCTTAATTCACTATTTCTTTTCAGTCTTTTCACTTTTGGAGTGCAAAGGTTTTTCACGAGGCATATGATGTCATTGCCTTTTTAACCATATATCCTTGGACTCAGTGTACTCTGTTTTTAATCTCATATTCAGGAATTTCTGTGGCTCTCCTGATGAAGGCGTAGTATACGCCGAAACGCGCGTAGAAGATCCATCAAGTAGCCACTCGAGTTATCAGCATATACATTTCTCCTGATTCAAACAATGCCTTGATTAATAATTTATGAATGTTTTTTTTTTATTGTGTTTTCTTTGTTTAATTTTTTTTTCCATGTTTGTCCATTGCAGTTTGTATCTGTTGGAGTTACGTTGAGACATTGTTTTATGTATGTAACCAGTAGAGTGATGATAACTGTCGTGAAATGTTTTTAACAAATTTGTATTAAAGAAATGAATTTTTTTAAATGCACTTCTGTGTACACTGAGTCCCTTAAAACATATGGACAGTTCATACGGTCTGTTCAAGGATATAGACTTGTAGTTGCCTAGGAGTTCTCTCTTTTCGATTGTGTATATGCCCTGTCCTAGGAATCTAGATTCCTTACAGGGGGTCCTTGTTATTTACTTTAATTTCACATACAGGGCAATGACAGCTCATGGTAAGACATGAGCATACAGATGAAAGAAAACTATCCTGTTGCAGCAAATGCTCCCAATCTAACTACATGTTTGGGGTTGACATACACACTAAGCAGCCTTTGCCTCGATAGTCAGTCCACACACACAGGAAGTAAGATGCACGGAAATCAGCTCAGCACACTGCTACAGGTGACTTCATACATGCATTAGGCAAAGCAAAGTAGGTTTGGGGTTGGTACTCACACAGCTTTCAGCCCTGGCCAAAGCTACATACATGAATTGTCTTCACATACTGATCATGTTAAGTCCCAGCTATTCCCATTCAAAATTACTCTGACATGAGGCCTCATATGAGGCCACATGAGCCTCCAAAATGTCTAATGTTTGACGTTACAGTGGAACAATGTGGCCCGACATGTTTACAAGGCCACATAAAACCACTTGAGGTGCAGTGGCGGCTGGTGGATTTTATGTATGGTGAGGCGGAAACTGTAGGCAGGATGAAAATGTGTGAGCGCTGCGAGCCAGCCAAACTCAAAAGAGTTATGCAGGGGTAGTTCTCGCCCCCTCTCCACCAATTTTTTTTTTTTTTAAACAAAACAGATTCAAATTGTGGATTATACAGCACACTGCCAGTCATGGAAAACTTTGCATTTTATTGTAACGCATATAGCAGTAGCAGAGTGCGCATTATTTTCACCTAGCCATAACTGCACACAAACACAACTATGCACTGCCTCAAGAACAATTAAGATCTCAGTAGAAAACTTGTATGAGTGTAGAATATTTTCTGCCAGCTGTCGCTTTCTACAGTTCTATTGTATGTTTCAGTCTTTTGGCTACTCAAAAGTGTTGGAGGCCAGGCTCATACAAGCAAGCTCCCCTCATATTAAGCTCACACCCCAGTAACAGAGATCGCTTACTGCTGGCAATACCTATGTATTGCACTCTCAATGTTTTGTACCATTCCTCCTAACCATTTTCCCCAGAGATCCTCCATGCAATCGAAGTTTGGCAATGCCAGTGCCAAGCTTCTCAGTGTCTGCAGAAGCCACCTGGGCACTGCCTGCTGTTGTGACCAGTGTTCATTTATTCATGGAGGCAATGAGGCCTAATGGCCACAGCTGCCACCCATGCAACTCTACTCTGTCCTTGCTCCACTGTCCAGACTCACTTATGTAATCCTTCTCTCCTTCCTTTGTGCTCCCGTGGTCTATAATCTCTCTCCCATCATTTATCATGTCCCTCATCTTCATTCTATTCACTCTTAGACCATTCTCTCAATGCCCTGCTTCCTCTCCCCTCTAACACAGCTCTTTAATGTCTATACTGTTGTCGTTATCAGCTCTCTCTCCACTTTATGTCTACTCTGCTAATTTATCTCTACCCTTTCTCAGCTGTTTTGTTTCTCTCCTCTCAATCCCTGCTTTCGTTTCCCTATTGTCAAGCCTCTCTCTTTCCCTCTCCTTCACACCTAGTGTGCCTTCTCTCCCCCGCTGTATTCGGGTAGCTCTCTTCTCTCACTTATTCCCTGTTCCCTTTCATCTTTCTTTTATCTTGTTGACATTCCTTTCAGCTCTTTCACTTCTGGGCCTGCTTTCGTTCGTCTCTCACCTTGACTACTGCTCTCTCTTTCTCCTTCCTCAGCTGGTTCAATAGGCTAACACTTTGAGGGATTGAATAAATTAAGAAAGGAAGAGGCCCACAGACACGTTGATCTCTTCCTTCAACATTTAATTTATTTTAGGGTGGTTCATATAACCCTATACTGTTAGGTGCTTTAGCTCTCAAGATTGGAATCGAAGAAATGGAGGCACGAAATAATGTACCAGAAAGTGAGAAACACAATAAGAATTATCCTCTGATAGCCCCCAGAGGAAAAAATAGTAACAATAATTTAATCGTTGTTATTTACCACAAGTACATTTCCAACTCTCGAAAATCCACATAATCATGACATTAAAGATTTTCTCTTGAAAAGGTAAAGACTTTAAAATGAACTTTAATTTTACGTGTAGTGAATTTTGAATGCATTATTTCATTTTTAATAAATGCAGAATTTAAAATGTGTCAAAATCGCAAATATTTATTTAAAAATGCCCAGAAGTATTTAAGAACTCACACGCTCCATACTTTTAAAACATGTGTTTTATAAAACTATTCCAGATTTCACAGATCAGAGTACAGTAACTTACGGTCTTCTGTAATGCCTGGTCAGAACAGGTGTCCCTTTTATTTGATTTATGGATTTAAGAAAGTACCATCGGTACTGGAGGTAGAAACACTGCCTCGACACAACAACCCCAAGGTCAGGCCCAGGCTGGACAACAGCATTTCCTTTTAATTATGGCAGATTTTATTTGGCCATACCAGAGCATGAATGGAGGCATGCATTAGCAAGGTCACTCTTTCCATACATGAGTCCTGTGACTGCTTGCGGTGCAGACCCCTCCAGAGTCCCTTCTGTACTGTCTGCTGTGCTGCCAGTGCACAGCCAGGGACAGTCTGAGTCTCTGGGAGACACCATTTTAAAGAAAGAATACCAGGGCAGCAAGCACATACTTTCCTTGCACTGCACAGTACTGTCTGTGCCCGTGCTGTATGACAGACAATACACCCTGCGCTGAGGTTTAAAAATGTAGTACTGCTGTGTGGCTCTGTCTGCCGCACAACACAAAAGCTAAACCTATGCACCCTTCTCGTCCTCTACAGATCGAAGGGTGGCTCCTGGTGATAGACCTTGCATTTCTTGGGATGCAATATATTTTTCATTACTCTACACGTAGGAACTTCCAAGCACACAAAATAACCTTTTCAAAGGAAATATACAATTTATCTCCTTGCTTGAGCAGTGCTGCCATGGTCCTTTTTCCTCGAGCAAATTACCATTCGATTTGAACCCAAAAAATTATAACTTGGCCCACGAATTCTTAGAACACGTGGATCAAATGAATAGGACAATTATGAGGAAAGACGCATATGTTTTAAAGATAAAACAGGCAAATATCTATGAGCTAAGCAGTTGTATATTTTTGCTTATACATTATAAATATCAGAAGCACACGGAGTACAGAAAGCTCTCACGCAGTACGTTCTTTGGAGTTTTCTAAGCATAACTTTAGGGCCTGGGTAGATTGATCTCTAAACTTGAACAAGAGTTGTCCTGCAGTCGAGGCTGTCAATCAGTCCGGACGATTAAAGGAAACACCATCATGAGAATACAGACTCACATGGGGAGAAAACATGTCAGGACAAGACTCGGTGTGCTTTTCCTGGCAGCGTAAAGTGCTCAATCATTCCCAGCAGCTTTTCAGTTACCCTGTGATCCAAGCCACTCTTGCCCATGGACACTTTCAAGATAGGCCAAAGGTACTGTGATATAAGAGCACTGTGGTAAATGTACACTTTTAAAAGTTCACAAAATCTGATGTATTAAGTCGAAACACTTCAGTGTGATAAAGAAATACGGAGTTTTTAATTTCAAAGAGACCTTTTCATATTCCAACCTGATATTTGTTGCATGATTTCCCCCCTCTATAAAACAAAAGTTAGAAAAGTATGTTGATGTTTCTGACCTGATGCGTGCTTCGAGCTGGAAGGCTGGTATCTGTCGCAGGCAGATTAAACAGATCAATGGGCCTCCCGGTGATCAATGTGTGCCAACATTTTTTATATTGTCCACAGTCGGTTCCTTCTGGGCCTCTGTTGTAAGAAACGAGATGAGGCACCCTACGAAGCGACAGGTTCAGGCTGCTTTCATAACGTTTTCAAAAGCGAAACCATGCCGTTTGAAGCACGTGTTACAGCAAATCATTCGTTAGAAAGTCACCCCTCTTACACCTCGCCCCCTCTCATGATGACCAATCCACTACCTCGTGTCTCCTCGGCCGCTGCCTGGCCCACCCCCTCCCATTGAAATGAATGGAGTGTGTTAACTCCTTCCAGGGCCACTGTGTTGTGCGCCCCAACGGGATCCTTGTAGTTGGCAATGTAATTCACCACTCCCTCTGAAATGATGTCACTGCTGCAGCTTGTGCCTGCAGGTCGAGCAATACCTCGCCCTTCTGGCACATGTGCAGCAGGACATATCCACAGTGACAATTCAACTTATTACCGAGCAGCAAGTCATCTTTGTTTTAGCTGCTGGGCGTGTTTGCTCATCTTGCCTCTCCCTCAGGGTAGCAGGGCAATGCCCCCTACGCCCATTAACACCAGCCGCCCCGGTTGACGTGGCTTTTCCTGGTCTTGTAAATATGTGCTACCTTTCACGCAGCACTTTGCGTGAAAGGGGCATTCCATGGTTGTTGCTGTGGGTGTTGCCACGCAACACCCATGGAATCTGACATTCCCAGATTTGTTACAAATCTTAAACCTTGAAATGTGTCAGAATCTGACCCCTCCCCAGGGGTGGCATTAGGGAGATGCAACAATGAGAAATGTTTTCATTTCTCCTCTTCTTCTCCTTTCTAGTATGTGTGCTGCATTCTGCAGCACACATTGAAAGAGGAAATTGCAAGATTATTTAGATTTTGGGCAGGAAGGTGTCCCTTCCTGCATAACATCAATCAACACTGCAACGCAGGCACCCTAGCACCGTGGTGCAAGGATGTCTGCGTTGGCGCATGGCAGCCCATTGTGCCCCTGTGCATGGGGAAAGGGTAGGAATGCACTCAGGGGCGTAACACAGGCCCCCGCAGCCCCCGCGGTGCGGGGGGGCCCCGTGGTCCTGGGGGCCCCCTCTGCAGAGGAGTGTTATAATAATGACAATGGCCTGCCGCCCATGCACTCCAATTGCTGGCTCTCTGCACGGGCGACAGGCCATTATTAAAACGGGCCCTCAGCCTCAGAGACAGAGGCTAGGCATGCGCAGCCGCAGTGACGCACGCACGTTCACATTTTGTGCGCTGACTGCGCGCCATCAGCAGTGGTCTGCAGGGTAGGTACTGCACGCAGTGTAAACTGCACATGCAACGGCACCAGCCGTCTGAGCCTTCCCCCCATGGACGCTACCGAAGCAGCCAGCCTGCAAGCAACTAAGTAAAGTCACGTCTCCTTCCATCTCTCCTCAGGTAAAAAGCTTTCCTCTATTCATTCTGGCCTGGTGTGCAGTGAATATTCTCGGTTAAAAGGGTGGTATTATCCCAAATAATCCGCGCCCAAGCGTATTCATTATTTTAAGCCAGTCTCGTGCTCGGACTAAGATTTTTTTTTTTTTTTAAACTTCTAGGGACACTTCTAAAGGGGAAGTTGTTAAGCAAGAACAGAGCGTTTTTATGCTTTGCAGCAAAATCGTTCACCAGTTCGTAAGCAAAAAAAAAAAACCCTGTTTAATGTTTTTGGTAAAGATTTGCGTTATGTGGCACATTTACCTCCGCTCATATTCATTCAGGGTGTACCTTCGTTATGTAATTTTTTTTATTCAGTGAATTATTCGGCTTCAACACCTACGTCTCAGGTCTCAAGTTTCTGCCTGTTGATGGCAAGCTGCTTGGATTTCAGCGCTGGGCCTATAATACAAATTAACTCTGTTTATTAGACCCCATAAGCCACAGACTCGGATTGATAAGGCGGGCAATCGGCTGATTGGCCTCTGGCGAGGCCAGTTGGAGGGCCATATTTTTTTTGCCTACCAAGGACTCCGCCCCTAGTGCACAACGAGAAAGGCTGTTGTTTGTTACAGCTTTAACAAACATATCCTGAGCCTGAACCCATCCACGTGAAGTCAGACCAGTGGGCTATGTCGGAGGCAGAATGAAAATGGGCTGCTCTATCTGTCACAGCACGAGGTGTGCCTGCTGTCTGGCTTCCTCCAGGTGTGAATGAGGCCCCAAGGAGCTGCTGATGGGAAGCCTTTAGCACTTGCTTTGCGGGAGACTGCCACAGGGTAGAGGAGTGGTGGGGATGGCAAAGGCCAGCGAGAGAGCTCCTCAGTTTATTTGTGTCCCTCTCCATGCAACAACAGTGATAAATCAGTTTATGCTCTTCTTTGTCTGCAAAATCTCAATTACTGCAGACAGCGGGGACAGGTGTGGCATTGGTTGACTTTGAAACTGGGAAACAAGGTTTAAGTCCCAACGTCTGCTCAACATCCTGTGATTCTGGGCAAATCACTTAATCTACATGAACCTAAAGAAATTAATGACTCTCTAATGTGTTATCTGGTGCTCATGTAAGGTGCTCCAGTGCCTCTGGGCCAAATTCTTGCTATATAAAACTGCATGTTAGGAAAGTGACACTTTTTATTTTTTGCAGTTACACACTAGCATCATTTCCTTTCCCACATCGTACATGTGATGCGAACAGCAAGCAAAACAAAAAAACAGATGCATCTTTCACCAGCCTCTAAGCATTGGAGGGGAGGGCCTCTTAAGTACTGCAAAAAATAAAATGAATATCAAAAAAGCCTTGGGTGAGTGTAAAAGGCAGACAAGGTCTATGCCATGCCAGCTCATGTTTCCCAGCGAACATTAATCAAAACATCGACAGCAAATTTATGGTTAAAAAAACAAATTAAGTGAGTTCCTAGTATGTTTGATAATTCTGTGCTTCCAAAGTTTATTTTTTCATTTGGAATGTTAATTTCCCATTTAAGTACTGGCCCTACAAGCTTTAAAATACTTTTATCACCACAAATTTCATATTCCACTATACTAATTCACCACTAATCACTTATGGGTCCCAGAGTAGCGTGCTACTCGCCAAAAAAGCGCTTCAACACCTCATCAGAGGTAAGCAAGCATTATATAAATGCAAACCTTTTTTCCCTCTTCTATCCCTCCGCTACCTTTCTCTATCCACCTGAATAACACACCCACCACTCAAACTACTTTCATATTTCACTATGCTAATCTTCAACACTAATCCTTTATGGGTCCCGGAGTAGCGTGCTACTCACCAATAAAGCGCTTCAACACCCCATCAGGGTTACAAGCAGTATATAAATGCAAACCTTTTCCCTTTTCTACCTCTCCCCAACCCTTCTCAATCCAAATAACTGACTAACATATCCACCACTCAAACTACTTTCATATTTCACTATACTAATTCAACACTAATACTTATGGGTTCAAGAGTAGCGTGCTACTCACCCCAAAAAAAAGTGCTTCAACACCCAATCAGGGGTAACAAGCGCTATATAAATACAAATCTTTTTCCTCTTCTATCCTTCCGAATCCAAATAACTGACTAACCTATCCACCACTTTAATTACTTTCATATTTCACTATACTAATTCAACACTAATCCTTTATGGGTCCCGGAGTAGCGTGCTACTCGCTGAAAAAATGCTTCGACGCCTCATCTGGGGTAGTAAGCACTATATAAATACAATTACAATACAATCATGTGAGTTCGGCATGCAGCTCTGCGTGGCACCTTGCGCACACTGAAAGCAATCCCATATTACAGGTACAATAAAAGCCAATTTGAACTCTTAACTAACCCTCCACACAAAGATTGTCCTTTCAGACTTATCAACTGCCTTGGGAAATGTTGGTTGGAAATCTTGGCTTGATCTACGTGTCGCCAAAGGCAAAGATGGAGTGTGCTATGGAAATGTCCAGATGTGTACTATGCACAGTTGTTTGCCTTAGTGTCTGGGTAATCCTCTTTCATTTATTGGGGTCATTTCGGCTGCACTGTGAACAGCATGAAATGATCAGGTCACCTTTGCTTGGGAAATTATGTAAACTTCTTCCAATGGGCTGGATTATATTAGGCATACTAAAGGTCCTTTAAGATGCATACAAATTTCTGAATATAGAGAGCGTGTACTTTTTGGGGAATGCTTGACCGTGCAGTGTTTTGTTTTGTGGTTTGTTGTGGCCATCATTTACATTTTACTTTATTTTTGTATTTACTGACCCTTTATTTAAGTTAAATTACTTACTGTGCATTGAAAGTACGTCTGGGACCCTCATGTCATTGATTTGTCTCAGTTCTGAGTGTAATATTGATTTTACAAACCATACAAAAAAAGAATGAATAGGGTAATAGTGTCAGCCAAAAGAGGACATTTGAAGCACAACAGGTTTAAGGGTTAGAGTGCATTTGGGTGCCACTTTTAACTTGCAAAGATTTACAGAGTGTCCAATTCTTTCCATTTGCGAAGCTTGCAGTTTCCCAATTCAATCCCGCAAAGTTTGTCTCTGCATAGTGTAATCATTTTTACTGCATAGCAATATATTTTTTCACTTTCAACAAAGCTAGCAAAGATGAAAAATGTGTCTGCGAGTTTACCTTTTGCAGATCTTTTTAATGCGTAATGGCATTGCAGAGGGGAAGATACAGGCCAATATCTCCGAAGGTTTTGCTATGGCTTAATTTTGTAGTACTCCTGGCTTACTCTTGAATTCTGTGAGCAAGGCAGGAGCAAGCTCGGAACAGTCTTCCTTATGTTTACTATTCATGAGTACGATAGGAGTACTAAATGTGTAAGTCTCACCCATGTCCTGCAAATCTTTTGTGAATTGGCTCATGAAGCTCAATTCACACACGGCCTGATTCACAAAAGGTTTGTCACGAGTAGGTATGATATATTCTTGCAGTACTCCTGGTTTACTTCCGAATTTCATTATTAAACCTGGAAAACTCCTGGCTTACTCTTGGCATTCAGCCCCAAGAATACACACCATTCTCTGGTCCCCTCCTACGACATCAGAACCCATTGCCTCTAATACCCCCTGAAGCCCTACCCACCCTACAAAGGCTGACCTGGTCCTGCACCCATTTATCACCTCCTAATAGCTGGTGGTGAATTGAAGCAGATTTATCCACAGAAGGAAGGCTCCACATGCTGTTTTGGACCAGCTAATTCCCAGTTCATGTGTTAATTCACATTCTAGGGACCAGTACTCAGAACAGCAGGATTTAAATCTGGATATACCGTCAGGAATCCCTCTTTCTGGCTAGACGGTATCCTGGCATCTTAATCCAAACCACTTGTAATTGGGGGCCCAATGTTTCCTTTGATTTAAACAGATTCATTTTCTCTGCACCATTTTTGGTGAAATATTGAATTGGCTTCCCCTGAGTGCCAACCCAATGACCCTTATCTGCTGCATGTTCTGCTTTTATACCCATAGCGAGAAATACAACTGTAGCATTCAAAAGAGATTGCAAAATATTTTAATCTTGAAGAGAAATATTAGTGGATCTTTTTAGCAGGAAGAAACTCAAAATAGACAATAAAGTAAGATGAGATGATATAGAATACCTAAGTGTTACCTCAATTTATGGTACCATGCCCACCTTCCGGCTCAAGGAGAAGAGTAACAAGCTATTTGCCTATACTATTATGGTTTCAGAGAGAGGTTTTCGAAACCTACAATCAAGATCTTGATCCTGGCATGAAATGCCTTAATAATTGCATACAAATGACTTTTCCCCCTAAAGAATATGGTATGTATCTATCTATCTATCTATCTATCTATCTATCCTAGTTTTCTGGATACCTATTGCTGATTTTTTTGTCATAGGTTAGCACAGATCAGGCAGGTGTGTCATGACACAGGCCTGTCTCACGGAATGTGGTCTTGTTGGACCAGGAGGAGCACCCAAAGTGCTATCCTCATAGTGGCGGAAGGCTACCTCCTTCACAAGGAGTTAAGCTGCACAAGGGCGGTGGTGGCATCATACTGTGTAGTGATCAGTAGTAGTGAACAGGTCCTTTTAACCCTGTGTCATTGGAGTGAGGCCTACATGCTCCCTCACTTTTTTGAAAGTTCACTGTGCTTGACTCACCCTTGACCTACTTTAGGTAGATGTGTAGTGCTGTGCAGGAGTAGTGACTCTGCTCTAGATGTGTGTGTGTCTGGGAAGAGTACAGTACAGGGATTTGTGTATGCTGCTGCCTGCTGTACCTGTTATTGTTTTAACAGTCACTTTGAAATATTTGCACTTTCATGCTCAAACCAAAGGGGCATTGGTTGACTTAACTGGTTTGATTTTTGTATGCTGCTGTGCTCGTAATTGTGTAACCAGTCACTTTGAAATATTTGCACCTTCATGCACAAACCAAAGGGGCACTGGTTGAATAAACTGGTTTGATTTGTGTATGCTGCTACCTGCTGTACTTGTAATTGTTTAAAAAGTCACTGTGAAATATTTGCACCTTCATGCACACACCAAAGGGCCATAGTCTGATTAAACTGGTTTGATATTTGTATGCTGCTGTGCTTGTTATTGTTTGACCAGTCACTCTGAAATATTTGCACCTTCATGCACAAACCAAAGGGGGAATTGTTTGACCAACCTGGCTTTATTTCTGCATACTGCTGGACTTGTTTTTATCATGCACTTTGAAGGTGTTTTCACCTTGATGCAAGAAGAAAGAGGGATTGCTTTACAAAACACGCTTGAGTTTTGTATATTGCTGGATTGATGATTGTTTTATTATGCACTTTGGAAGTATTTGCATTTTTTCCTTTGCTTCATCAGCTACAGTTAGTATAGACTCTGTCATTAGGTACTTGCTGATATGGTTTGTTTTTATCCTTCATAATGTGTTATTTATGGTGTTGTTTGCACCTGTCTATAACATGTCCACATTAAATCTTGTAATTGTTTACAATACAGAAATGATAAATACAGACAAACATCTTCATCAGTTTTCTGAAGCATCCAAGCAGTTTTCATTCTCAGCCTTGTTTGCCTGCCTGTTTTTGTCCTGCTTACTAATAAAGCCATGATGGTAGAAATTGAAATTGCTTCCTCAGTTCATTTTAAATACTATAGAGTGGGTATTTTCATGCACAACCCCTGACAGATGCAAGTGTGTGACATGCACATAATTCACACCAGTTTATTTCTCTTGGAGCTGGCAGGATACAGAGTTAAATCTTGTATGCTACTCGTCTATATTGTCAGTCGAGTCTGTTAAATTGCAGGTTTGGGGTTGTCTTTCAAAGTTTAAAGTTATTTTCCATCAAAGTCAATTCTAATTCAGACCCTATGTAGTTGTTCTTTGTTCTTCAGCGATAGGCAATTCCTGAGACAATAGGGCCGCTCCTTGCTATTGATTTCTGTCTTAGTTAAATAATCTGCTCTTGACAATAATGTTACAAATGGCGTAGCTTATATGTTAAGAGTGTTTCTCACTTTCTTATTAGAACTTTGAGCATGCGAATATAGAGGCATTTCATTAAATGTTGGAGGTTTCAATTAAAAATATACCAGATTTTTTGGCGGTGTGGCAAAGTGGTAGGTGGTGGGTCGGGGGGCCCCCTCCATGTACTTTGCAGGGGGGCCCCCTCAGGTTTCGTTACGCCACTGAATGCACTGTATCTCATAGCTAAGGTGCATTCCTGCCCTTTGTTTAGGATTGCGGGCAGTGCAGCAAGATTCCTTGCAGAGTTGCCCTAAGCCAAACCTTAGAATTGAGGCCCATGGTGCCTGGAACGATAGATTGTGTCACAATACATTATCACAGATGCACAGCTGCCCTAGTAACCTTGGTGTTGTGTTGCAGTGAGTGGAAAGATGGCTACAGCAATGGCCCATTTTTCTAAGTTAGGGTGAAGTTTGTACCTTCAACTCTGCGCTAGCACACATTGATTTGCCATGTGGCAATTCTGCCAAGCATGCACAATGTTGTAAGGGTGTCTGCATTGCAGGCAAGTTTGTGTTAGTGTGGGTAGATACACCCTCCAGCTCAGATAAATTGTGTGATGGGATTTTCATCTTGCTATGTGGGCTGAACAATGCAACACATGTGGTAAGAGCAATATCCAAGGTCAAATAAGTGTTAGAATCTTGTAACACCTGTTGAAGTCCAGAATTACTCAGGGTACATTTTGCATGGCTGAGTCATTGCATCATTTCCTGTATGGATGTGACACGTTTTGATGTTTTGCGTCATATTTTCTGCCTCTGCGTTGTTTTTTTGGACGCAACATCCATTACAAGGTCACAATATCTGCATGCGTGACATTTGTTGTTGGACCGTCGTTTTTCCATATGAAGTGTTACACTTAGTGAGGAATCAGTCATTAGTACAGGAGATACGTGAATGTTATCTTTGAGGCGTCATTTTTCTGACAGATTCGACACATTTTGTATGCCAAGTACCTCTACCAAGAATAGCGTGGAAATCTGAAGTGATGAATGGCTTTTTGTAAGTGATGCATCATGTAATGCTTAGGTTATGTTGCCTTACATCAAAATGCATGACATTTACTAAGCAGAAGGCACTTTTGGGACAGACATTCACTACATGCTAGGGATATGTCACCGTTATTTCCAATGCGTTACTATTGTTAAGTTGGTGTGCTAACTAATGACACTTTGCATGGGAGATGTGCAATGCACTAATGTGACACATCCCATTATAGCGTACTATGCACTGTTGTTTACGCTTTGACATTGCCTATTGGTGAACTGTTTCACTATCTGGGGCACTATTAGGTAAAGGCTGCACTTTATCTGTTTGTGTCAGGACCATCTTGAGAGTGCACCTGCCGCAAAAGGTAAATTGAGCACTATTACATGGAATTCGCTGACCCCAGGGGTGGCGCATACGTGGCCAGCCCTGGGAACAACACATTCCTGTGAAAGACATAGTGGCTGCTAAGATGCAGTTCCATTTTTGCACAGTGACGGCAGCGACACAACAGCACTTTGAATGGGGAATGTGAATCCCCTTGCAGGCGGGTGATTTGAGTGACTGCACCCGCCTGAAAGGGAATGTCGGAGGCATGCAAGCCCGTTTCCACCCTCCACAGGACTGCCATCAGGTGGGCACAATGACAGTGCCACAGATGTTGTTTTGCACACTGTTGTTGTTTTACTAGAGAGCTTATTTGCCTCAGCACCCACGTCTGTTATATGTGCTGTTTTGGACATTGTCAATCACTTTTTCTAACGAACTAGATATTTCACAATGTGTGTGCATCATCCGACCCCAGCAGCAGTGTTGAGGATGTCTCTGCCATCTGCTTTAGCTTAATCCTCATCATCGTTCATTGTCTCCAGGGGCTGTTGTCCTTCATCCTAGTGGACATTAGTTTTCACACATATATTGTGGAGTATTGTACAAACTATGATTATCTTACATACCATTTCTGGTGAATAAAGCAGCCTGCCACCAGATAAGTCCAAACAATGAAATCTGGCCTTGAGCAGGTCGAAGCTTCTCTCTATCCCGTTTCGTGTTCGGCTATGTGCATGGTTGTAGGCCTTTTGAGGGTCTGTCTGGGGGTGTCCAAATGGGCTCATCAGCCACATCTGTAGTCCATATCCTTGAATAGCTGTAAGTGAGAAGTAGGAGAACTGTCTATACTGTTGATCATGCTTACTTATACATGACATGTGGTGTATGTTAGGTATGCTGCAATTTTCTGCAATATTACTGATGTTATGATTAGATGGTGTTTTCCATACAGTTGCACATTGTTTGTGACACGTGTCGCTTACCTTGCTGTGTGGCATGTCAAATGCATGACAGGGGATAGTACATTGCTGGCCTTGAGTTGCAGACTGCAATGTGTAATGGCTTGGATTCTGTAATAGTTACCTGGGTCCCTATTATGTATGGCGCGCACTTTCCCTGTTTGCGCTTGGCACACCTTGGAGTAGGTGCACTGGACACAAAAATGGAAAGTGGGACCTACTACATAGATTGTGCTGCCCCCAGGGCTGCCACTTACTCATGCTGCCCTGAGGGCAGCACATTCTAATGAAATGCATTGTAGCTTTCAATCAGCTGCTCCGTGTTTCACTGTGCATACGGAAATCCACTTGCAATTTGAGAGGGGATTTCATATTCCCTTGCAGGCGGATGCAGTGATTGACTGCACCCGCATGCAAGGGGATGTCTGTGGGAGCCAGGTGACCCCCTTTCCCCCCTCCTGTGGGCTGCTCTTAGTGGGTGCACTGTTAGTGTGCATAATGAGAGTTTCTTCGCCTCTGCGCCCGTGCTTGTAATACATTGCAGGCACAGAGGCAAGGGTATTTCCTCATTTGCATGGGGCACACCACCATGCAAAAGAGGAGATGCCTCCTTAAGACAGCACTGTTGCCTTATGGGCACCAGCACTATCGCCATTACAGAAGGTGAGGTACATGCATCTGTGGACCCCTCTGTAATTACAAAGTGCCCTGGGGGTGCACATAGGCCAGTGGCACCCCCAGGGCACTTTCTATTATACTGCCAATGGTGTATGTACCTTTCTACTATATGTTGTGTGCTTAGAGTGGATATGTGTGTTATCCTTTGCACATTAACTTTTGGGTCAGTATTATATGAAGCCCTGAGATGTGCCAGATGTCCAGCAGTTGTTACAGAGTATTGGTAT
The DNA here is from genome assembly GCA_963921515.1 of Calotriton arnoldi. Taxonomy (NCBI): domain Eukaryota; kingdom Metazoa; phylum Chordata; class Amphibia; order Caudata; family Salamandridae; genus Calotriton; species Calotriton arnoldi. The sequence continues at coordinate 1,396,923 of CAWUFW010002237.1, read as the reverse complement.
GTGAATTTTTAAAATGTTGCTTACCTACAAGTAGACCATTGCCATATTGCCCATTTTGGAAGCGGTCATTGATGATGCTGTTGCGGAATATATATGCATCATGCACACTACCAGGAAATTTGGCCAGTACATTAGTGAAGAGTCCCCGATGGTCCACAATGGCCTGGACATTTATTGAGTGAGTGTGCTTCCTGTTATGGTATAGATGGGCAGTTGCTGCAGGAGGGACCAGTTGCACATGCGTGCAGTCCATTGCCCCAAGAACACGTGGAAAGTCTTAGATGCCATAAAAGCCTTGTTTTATCTCCATCTGCTGATGTCGTATGTTGGGGAACTGGAGGTACTGTGGTGTGAGGTGAATTATGGCATTCAGGACAGATGGACGGAAGGCTGAAAACGATGCCTGGGAGATACCTGCTCGGTGGTGGCTGGTGACTTTTCAAAGTGGCGGGGCATAAATGTTGAGGGCAAGTTTGACTTAGTAATTGAGCATATTGAGTAAGGGTGATGGACCTTAGGGAGATTTGGGAGTGTTCTCCCTCACAAAACAATTGAAAAAAATCAGAGGAACTACCACTCCTCAAAGCTAGAATTGCCACATTTGCATCTCCGCCCTGGTCTACACTGCACTACCATCCCTAAAATTCCCATCTTGATTGGCCCATCAGATATTCACTAGACCATCACTCACAAACTGCCCCCTTAGTGCATGCTCTGGACAAACACCCTAGAATGCCCTATGGCATGTAATTTCGGGTCAACATTGGGCATTCAACCATACATGCCCCTCCTGTGTGCCCTCTCTGGTCTGCACTCAATCATCACTCATGGAATGCCCGTCTGGTGTGTGGCCTCCCAGGAATCCACTGGGCCATCACTTTTGGAAGGCCAGCTGGTACCTCCTCTCTGGTCTGTACTCAACCATCACCCACAATAGGCCCCTTTTTGTGCACTCTTAGGTTGCCACTTGATCATCTCTCATTAAAGACCCCTCTGGTGTTCGTTCTCCAGTTCACAGCCCTCTGCTGTCAGCGGAGATCAGATACAAAAGGAGTATGTAGAGAACCCTGAATCCGGCAAATGCAGAAATTTATAATTTAGGAAATGGGGTGAGGTGTGTGTTTAGTTATAGAAGCAGAGCGGGCATTTTGTTGTTGAATGTGCATTTGTTTTGAAGCCTGGGTTTTTTACCGTTAACTATGCACATTCATGTAAAAATAAAGAAGAAGGGTCATAAATAATAACACAGTCTCTTTTCATATTGAACGTTTTCTCTTGGAGGGAACACCTAATAGTATTACTAATAAACCCATTGTTGGTGAACAGCAGCAGCTTCACCACAGTTTGAAATTCATAAAGCTGCAACGGTTCGAGCGCCTTGTGAAGGCCTTGCAATGGCCTTGCAATGGAAGTTAATCATTGCTAGTCCCGGTTATGACCCCTGTAAAATTGCAGACTTGCACTCCGAAACAAAGCAAGGAAGGTTACTAGAGCCTAATAATGCTAGGCCACAGAGTTTTTTTTGGTATTTTTTTTTAGTTTTATATAGCGCGAACTAGACCGGATGATATCAGGTACATGAGCACCAGTTTAGTTACAGATGGACACATATATTTTTTAGATTAAGTAATTTGCCCAGAATCACAGGATGTTGAGCATCGTTGCGGAGACTAGAACCCGGTTCCCCAGTTTCAATGTCGACCGCTCTAGCCGTAAGGCTACATCCTCTCCTCTTGTTTGCATAAGCACTGGCACATAGCGATGACATATCTTGATCAGGTTTTCACACTGGGACCCCAATTTAAAAAGCAGTTTAATTACTCTGCAGTACCTGGGCAGCCCGAGATGTATTGCATTTAGCCTTTTTCCATGGAGATATGTGGAGAAAATGTGGCCTTATGAACTGGGATAATTGCTTTGGAACTGGGGGAGCACGGTTAGAGTCCTGTATTGGCTCAATATCTTGCAATTCTGGGCACATCATTTATTCTCCCCATGCCTAAGAATATATCTGACCGTGTGAATGTAATGTTTATGATGTATAGCGCGCCGATGCCCTTGGGCCGCTTTCATGCTGCAAAAACTGTACACAAAAAAAAAAAATCCAGAGAATTGCCTTTTTCCTATTTTTGAAACCAAACTGTACACTTTTCTGGACAACACTGCAGCATAAATATCTTTCAGATGGCCCTAAGCCCTCATGGTGAACATGTGGATGCATCTACCTGGAAGGCTAAGGGGCGGGCAGGAAGAGGGAGTGCGCAGTGGAGGAACCTAATTATGAATTATTTAATGCACTTACCATGATAATGGACTTTGTCGAGTTGCCCATTGTCAGTCACAGATATGGCGATGGCAAAGGAACAGGCCCAGAAAGGATACTCCCACTCAGGCCTGTCCTCATATGGTCTCTACGGCCTGCTGGAGGACGCCATTGCAGTCATCCCTCCCCTCGAGCACTGCCGTCACTGGCGCTGTGCATACAGGGAAAAGGATCGCCATTGCATCACCCTTAAAGAAACATGACCAATCACTGTGCGGCTTCAAAATAAAGACATACAGTGATTGGTCATGTTCTTTAATCATTCTGCCCCCTCGCTGCCTTCAAGTGCGTCCACAGGTAATAGAACAACCTGGCCACAACCAATCTGGACTTTCTTCTCATGTGTTTATTACTTCAAACTGCATGAGAGCACATCAAGGTTTGGTTTGAGCAGGTAAGCCTAGCGCTCTAATGGGCACCGAGAGGACTGTGTTTCCCTTGACACCCCAATAGAGCATAAATTTGAGAGCCCCAAAGTGCACATGCCGGGTTGGACAGAACTAGAAACATGTCCAACCAGACATGCGCACTGGACTTGAGCCAGCTGCTATTCCAAAGCAACACGATATGCCACGCCCTGCCCCCAATCCCAGTATGCCCCCAATCCCAGTATACCCCCAATATACAAAGTCAGCAGCAAGGTCGAGTCAAGTCATTTGGAGAGTTGGGAGTTAGAGACTATTTAAATTATACACCTGTTGGGGCTCGCAGGTGGGGGGCAACGCTCTTATGCTCAAGAGGTCTGGCATGAACCTGAGGCCAACATGTGTAAGACGGCCAGGAGCTTGGACTGCGGTGGGATGTTGCAGACCCTGTCAGTTGGTGGCTGTAGCCGTGGTGGGTTCTGATGCAGCAAGCCCACAATGGTCGCCCTCCTGAGGCGATAATATCTTATGACATCTTCCTCCCTGAGCCCAATGAGGGTGGTCCTCTGGCGATAGATGAGCTCCCTTCTCCTGTGCTGCATTTGTGGTGGGGGCGGTTGTGGTATTTGGTCTGGTGGTGGTTGTGATCTTCTCTGTCCAACTCCCAACTGTAAGATTAGGAAGTCCATATTGTCAGATTGGATGGCAGATTGTTCTGCCAGGCTTCTCTTTTATTGCTACAGCACATGCGTCATTTCCTACACGTGGGTTTGTGAGACGCAGGGATTCTAACGCAATTTTCAAACTGCATGACACAGCTCGGTAATGCGTCTGCACACGGAATGCTTGTAAATATTCCTGCATCAGTACTGCAGCAAATTTTATGTTGGAACGCCTACCTTGCATATATTTCAACTTACGTGGCGCAGCAGGTTCTAATGCAGATCCATTCCGACGCAGGGCTCTGTTCCGTGACACATCTCCCTAGATGCGTCACTTTGTAAATATGCAGTTAAAAAAAAAACACACCTGTGCGTCACAAAAAGTGACGTACCGGTGCCGCAAGGGGCTTGTAAATATGCCCCATGGTTTCTATATACATATCACAAGATCAAAAACGTCATAGATCATAAATATTGTGCATATTATGCAGTACAGGAGTAGTACTCGTTATCTTGGACTTTAGGGGAACCCAAAGCGACATGAATTAGAAATGCTGTGCATTTCATCCTAACACTGACATAGTAATGAGGATCCTGATAATGATAGACACCATACCATCAGAAATTCTTTAGGGCTTGAAATGCAAAAAAGTAAAAGGAAACAGTACATGGGTTACCAAAGGAATGTGACCTGGTTTAGAGACCAGATGCCCGAAACATTATTTGTTACTGCAAATGCATGAATCCCCACCTATCCCCATAGGAACGTAGGTTGCAGGGCATCGGCCTCCCTTATTAGCCGTTATATGGTATTAATGGATTCCATGTGGGGCCGAGGAGCCCCAGCACACGGATTACAGACTATACAGTCGCGCGACCAGTGAAAGAAGAGGTTCCCTTGATCTGAGGTGGACAACTGGCTGACGGGCCCTCGAGACCGGTAGGTCCACATAGATTTCCATACTCAGCCACGGGATGGGGCACAGACTTCCCGAAGCACGCAGGGGACCTCACTGGGTCTCCCGCTTCCTAGGGTGGAGGATGCGGCTGCCCACAACTGCATGGTGTAGCACCCCGACCACAGTACTTTCCCTGGTGGTGTCGGATCCCTCGGGTCGATCCGGGAAGTGGACTCGATAGTCTGGTGCATTGGAGGGAAAGGCAAAGGAGGCAACCCCTCTCTCGATGTTGTAGCTTCTCCTTGAGGCGGCAGTTGCTGTCGCTGGCGTAGGCCCACTGAAATCCTGGTTGCCTGGGCAATGCGCCTGGTTGAGATGCGGCTTGTGGGCACGTGCACACTTTGCCTTTGCTGCGCGGATAACGACGTGTAAAGCGACCTTCTCTTTGAGTGAGGCCAGGACTAGCGCTCCCCCGCCTATCACCTCGGCCAGATGCAGCACGGAATACTCTGTATGCAGGAGGGCCCAGAAACAATCCCTAACGATCCCTGGGGCAATGTGCAGTGCTCAACACATGCTTTTTTTCAGAGAGGCCAGGAGCAATAGCCAGTGTTTCCCATGCAATGGGAGAAAAGAAAGTGCGCACTGCAAGCTAGTTAAATGAAGTAAAAGGTGCTCACCATGCACTGGTTGTGAGGACTGTGAGGACTGTGAGGGCCAGACTCAGAGTTTCACAGCCAATTCTTGGGCAGCCCAGTCCCAGGAGAACACTTGGGAGGGTCACAAAGCAGGCAGCAGTAGGCAGGCAGACCAGCACAACCAAACCAGTAGTTCTAATGGCAGACTCTCCTGGAAGCACCGCAGTGCCTTAGAGAAACACAGCCAGAAAGAAGCAACCATCAGGGCACAAAGCAGAAAAGCAACCCAGTGATTCCTTTAGGACACCCAGCAGGCAGCAGGGCAACAACAGAAGAGCAGTCCAGATGAGTCCTTTGTGCAGCGCAGACAGTCTTCTGACAGAGTTTCAAAAGTGTTCTAATAATGTGGGGTCAGAGCCCCTGTACTTATACTCCTAAAGTCTTTGTTCTGAGGGCACTTCAAACAAACTTCAGAAGTGCACAATCCCCAGCTCTGCCTCCAGAGACACTACAGGGGGGCGGAGACAGCATTGTGAAAGGCAGGCACAGCCCTATTCAGGTGCAGGTGACAACTCCTCCCACTACTCTAAATGCAGACCAGGCCCATTCAGCCCAACTATGAGTCACCCAGGAAAGGCAGGTACAACTCAACCCCGCCTTGTGACTGTCTAGAGTGAATGCACAGCCCCTGCTCCCGTCAGTCTAAACCAGACAGTGAATACACAACCAGGCAGGGCACAAAGAGTCATAAGCACACAGAAATGCCCACTTCTAAAAGTAAACGGGTAAACAACGCCTTCAAGGGATTTGTTTAAAATACTCTGTTCTATTGCTTTTGATAAATATTTTTTAGCTGCAAGAATTATCGATAAACTTGCCACAGAAATGTTATTCAAACATCTTTTATCTAAAAAATAATAATTTTGTTCCTTGTACAAACATAAGGACCAATGAATCAATCACGGAACAATGAATATTCAAAACACGGGTATATATAGAAAACAAATTTTTATCTTTTGAGATTTATCAAGGGTACTACACAGTTATATAAACAATGTAACACGAGGAAAATAGATACAATTGTATGATCCTTCAATGTCACTATTGTAAACACTTCTTCTCATTGTACATTATTTTCCAGAAGAGAGTGTGAGTGTCGACGTTTCGGTCTCTATGCATTTGTCCATGAGACCATCTTCAGGACTACCATAAATATAACAAATGACCCCTAAAAAAACAAATAATAATTACCCAGCATGAATTTAAACTGTACATTCCATTGTTTACAAAAAATAATTAATACACCCGTGCAATAAAAATTATTATTTATCAATTCATAAACCTTTACATCAATGAAATTTAGAATATCTCAAAATGCATATATTATGTAACATTCTACAAGCTCATACAGAGATTCCTATCCATGGGAGCACCTACATTAACTATAATATGTATGATTTTATCAAAGCCATGGTTTTCAAAGATCTTTCATAATTAGGCACTATGATTTAATCTGGAATCAAACATCATACTATTGCGTTTAAATTATTTTGATATTAATTTGTACATAAAACGAAGAAACATATTATTAAAAATAATTTTAGACAGCCACCTCCTAAATTTCTAAAATCTTTTGTAAAAGAATAATATTATAAAGTCAAAGCAATGGTGAATACATGTATCTCACTCACATCTCAAAGTGCCTTGTCATTAATTCAAGTTACTTAGAAAACCTGTTTCTTGATTTTCATAACTAAATGAATAGCCATCCTCCAAGAAATTTAGAGTGATATTTAGCCATCCTTACTGATGTAGAATAGTAGATTACCTAAATAGTTAAATGAGAGCCACTCATAGTAACTAACGATTTTGACCTGTTTGCACATGCCCCTAGTTATATTGTCCAATTTACTCATTAAAATATGGACCTATACCTTTTGTTATAATAAATGAGACTTAATCAAAAGGGAACAAATACCTGAATGGTGTTTCCAAAGATTCAAGAATTACAATTGACACACATATGTCAAATCAATCGTCGTTCTGTAACTCTACTAATAAAAAGACAATACATCAGATGGAGTTTATATATCTTTGTTCATATGAGTATTGGTTATTTAATCTCCTTACCTACTTTGTTTAAGGTGAATAATCATCAAGAGATACAGGTAAATGATATAGGTAAATTAACTCTGGTGCTTTATTGGATGGTGTAAATAAATTTCCAGTCCTCAGCCACTTCTCAGTTGAAAGAGTTTATTCTAAAAAAATTGCATGTCATTTAAGTCAGTATTGAATTTAAATTAATGGAACTAGACAATAAACATACATGGCCCTATCTTTTCTAAGTCATACCTGTTAGATTTTGTAGCGCAGCCAAAGTTCAGCAGTCAGCAGTTGGATTAATATCAACCCGACTGCCAGTTAGAACTCGCATTTATACTTTGTTTGGAGATCAAAGAGGACTAGCCTCATACATCTCCTTGGTAATGGATCACACAATGGCGGCCATCTTAAACACCCTTTAAATTCACTGTGAATGGCTTAAATGTTTAGATTGATCCATAAAGCAGGCATCTTTTATATCACTAGGGATACTCAACATTTTGGATGCAGATGTATATTTTAATCTTACAAATGATTCATATATTTACATTAATTTGACCATGTGTGCATCTGCATATCAATATATATATAATCCATCAACTAAAAGACTACTTAATCATTTCATATACATCACAGCTTTATTTATGAGTTATATTCTGCACAAAGCTTAGTTTATGATTTTCAGCATATACAGCTTTTTAAGCATTGGTTTAGACAACTCGCATTTATACTTTGTTTGGAGATCAAAAGAGGACTAGCCTCATACATCTCCTTAGTAATCGATCTCACCATGGCGGCCATCTTAGACACCCTTTAAATTCACTGTGAATGACTTATAAGTTTAGATTGAACCATATAAAAGGCATCTTTTATGTCGCTATGGATACTCAACATTTTGGATACAGATGCATATTTTAATCTTATAAATGATTCATATATCCACACTAATTTGATCATATGCACATCTGCATATCAATATATACATAATCCATCAACTAAAAGATTACTAAATCGTATCATATACATCACAACTGTAATTATGAGTTATATTCTACACAAAGCTTAATTTATAATTTTCAGCATATACAGCTTTTTAAGCATTGGTTTAAACATAAATACACAGTATTATATACTCAAATAGATATCATAAAGCGTCACATTTTCGTAACTCTTCTCAACAGTCTAATATATAGATTAGACAAAAATACACAGTTTTATATATTCAGATGGATATCATAAAGCATATAACATCTTCATGGCTCTTCTTAACAGTCTAATGTATTTTCATCAATTTTACTGTCACCAACATCTCTTGACATATAATCCTGTTAAAAAATAGCTGTAATCTAAAATGACCAATAGTACATAATAAATTATCAATTTGTTACATTCATCATCATTATTTATCTCCAAGGGAAATGAAATACCATTTATACCAAAGATGTTTTATTTATTTTAAACAGATGTTATATCTCGTGGTCATACGTAAGGCCCTCAATTCTCTTTATCCAATGGCATATGTGTGAGCCCACACAATTTATAGCATGAAAAAATTCTAACATATATTTCACTTAAGACATGCTAACGCATGCCATTCAGAAGCGGAGTTGAGGCCTCTATTTACCAGGTCAGTGCGACAGATCCATCTGCCTTCTTTTATTGACAATGTTTGCTCTACATTGTTTTGTCTCCTTGTGGGTTTCACTACTTCAATTACCCACCAACGCATATCTTTTTCTGAATGTCCAGTTCTTCGATAATGGTCTACCAAAGGAGCATTATCTACACCACACCTGATACGTGACTGATGTTGGAGGATGCGTTTTTTCACGGCCTGTATTGTTTTCCCAATGTAATGTAACCCACATGGGCATTGAATACAATAAATAACATTAGATGTGTTACAATTGGAGAACATTTTTAATGTAATCGAAATGTCATTGATTACACATGTTTTAACCGTTTGTGTGGTATTGCACGCCAAACACATATTGCATCTGTGATGACCTATTAAAGGTGTCAGTTGTCTCATGTTATCTACTATATTCTCTTTGTTCTCACTGTATGCATGAACTAGGCGATCTTGTATGTTCAAACCTCTTTTAAAGGAAAACATAGGCTTTTGATCAAGTCCCGAGACATCTTTTAATAAACTCCAATGCTTATTAACAATCTTTTTGATGGAATTGGTATGGGTGCCAAAGGTTGATACACGCACCAATTGGGGGTCCTTTGGGCGATCCTTAACAGTTAGTAGGGCTTCTCGATCATTGTACCAAGCTCGTTTCATAGATCTTTTTAGTAATTTAGACGGATAACCCCGTGCTTTAAGTTTATCCTTTAATTTCTTCGCCTCGAAGAAATAGTCATCTTTGAAGGTACAGTTCCTACGCAACCGTAGGAACTGTCCAAACAGTAGTCCGTCTTTTAATGCCTGTGGGTGGTGACTTTTGTAATTTAACAACGTATTTCTAGATGTCGGTTTTGTATATAGCGTGGTATATAGATGGTTAGTCACATCATTCTTGATTGTAATATCTAGAAAGTTCATTTTATCTGTATCAGATTCAAGCGTAAACTGCAGATGTGGACTTATTGCATTTAGCCATACATGAAAAGCCTGTAATAGTTCTTTAGAGCCTCTCCATATAAGAAAAACATCGTCTATATATCTCAGCCATTGTGTGATATTGGCTGAGTAAGGATTAGACGCTTGGAGAATTTATTCATTTTCAAAAGCTGAAACATAAACATTCGCAATATCAGGAGCATAAACTGCCCCCCTAGAGACTCCTTTCTGTTGTTGGTAAAAATCGCTTTCAAACAAAAAGAAGTTCTCACATAAAGAGATTCGCACGCATTCCACAATAAAGTCACTTGGTACCCTATGTGGTCTAGGTCTCGATTCCAACAAATTGTTAAGAATGAAGAGAACCTCCTGTTGGGGAATATTCGTATATAAGCTTTCTATGTCCATAGAGACAAGAAATTCAATGGTAGGATCAAAATCCTGACCTTCTATCCGGTTAATAACCGCCATAGTGTCTCTAATATATGTAGGTTGGTCAATCGCAAATGGTCGTATAAAATGATCTGCATATTGTGCCAGGGGTTTAAGTATAGAATTACACCCTGACACAATAGGTCGCCCTGGTGGTTGAATCGGGTCTTTATGTACCTTTGGTAACATATAAATCACCGGTACTGTCGGTGCCTTGTTAATAAGGAATGCTGCCTCTTTCTCATTGAGCCAGCCTCCTTCAAAACCTAGTTTGCTTAAAGCGGCAATTTCCTTAGTAAGCCTGGCTGTAGGGTTAGTTGTCAATTTTTTATAGTGAGCAGTCACCGATAGTTGTTTCAACATTTCTTGGTTGTATTTTTCCTTTTCCCAAAGTACAATCCCCCCACCCTTATCTGCTGGTTTTATAAATGCATTGGGGAGAGATTGTAAATTCTGCAATGCAGCCTGATGGTCTTTCGAGAAATTGGATTTGAAATGTATTTTTTCTTTAAAGAGACTCTCAATTTCTGTCAGTATTGCATTTTCAAATGTTATTATTTCTTTCCTTATCATCGTGTTCAAAGGGTAAAAAGTAGATGGATTTTTTAAGCCTGTACCTTCATTCATTACTGGTGAAATGTTGTTAGCAAAATAATTTCTTAGTCTGACCGATCTAAAAAACCTGTACATTTCTAATTTGGTCTGAAACAGATCGTTCTTATAAGTAGGTACAAATGTTAATCCTGCTGAAAGAACTGCCACTTCATGTTCTGAGAGAATATGAGAGGACAGGTTAAGAAATGATTTTGCTAACAACATTTCACCAGTAATGAATGAAGGTACAGGCTTAAAAAATCCATCTACTTTTTACCCTTTGAACACGATGATAAGGAAAGAAATAATAACATTTGAAAATGCAATACTGACAGAAATTGAGAATCTCTTTAAAGAAAAATACATTTCAAATCCAATTTCTCGAAAGACCATCAAGCTGCATTGCAGAATTTACAATCTCTCCCAATGCATTTATAAAACCAGCAGATAAGGGTGGGGGATTGTACTTTGGGAAAAGGAAAATACAACCAAGAAATGTTGAAACAACTATCGGTGACTGCTCACTATAAAAAATTGACAACTAACCCTACAGCCAGGCTTACTAAGGAAATTGCCGCTTTAAGCAAACTAGGTTTTGAAGGAGGCTGGCTCAATGAGAAAGAGGCAGCATTCCTTATTAACAAGGCACCAACAGTACCAGTGATTTATATGTTACCAAAGGTACATAAAGACCCGATTCAACCACCAGGGCGACCTATTGTGTCAGGGTGTAATTCTATACTTAAACCCCTGGCACAATATGCAGATCATTTTATACGACCATTTGCGATTGACCAACCTACATATATTAGAGACACTATGGAGGTTATTAACCGGATAGAAGGTCAGGATTTTGATCCTACCATTGAATTTCTTGTCTCTATGGACATAGAAAGCTTATATACGAATATTTCCCAACAGGAGGTTCTCTTCATTCTTAACAATTTGTTGGAATCGAGACCTAGACCACATAGGGTACCAAGTGACTTTATTGTGGAATGCGTGCGAATCTCTTTATGTGAGAACTTCTTTTTGTTTGAAAGCAATTTTTACCAACAACAGAAAGGAGTCGCTATGGGGGCAGTTTATGCTCCTGATATTGCGAATATTTATGTTTCAGCTTTTGAAAATGAATACATTCTCCAAGCGTCTAATCCTTACTCAGCCAATATCACACAATGGCTGAGATATATAGACAATGTTTTTCTTATATGGAGAGGCTCTAAAGAACTATTACAGGCTTTTCATGTATGGCTAAATGCAATAAGTCCACATCTGCAGTTTGCGCTTGAATCTGATACAGATAAAATGAACTTTCTAGATATTACAATCAAGAATGATGTGACTAACCATCTATATACCACGCTATATACAAAACCGACATCTAGAAATACGTTGTTAAATTACAAAAGTCACCACCCACAGGCATTAAAAGACGGACTACCGTTTGGACAGTTCCTACGGTTGCGTAGGAACTGTACCTTCAAAGATGACTATTTCTTCGAGGCGAAGAAATTAAAGGATAAACTTAAAGCACGGGGTTATCCGTCTAAATTACTAAAAAGATCTATGAAACGAGCTTGGTACAATGATCGAGAAGCCCTACTAACTGTTAAGGATCGCCCAAAGGACCCCCAATTGGTGTGTGTATCAACCTTTGGCACCCATACCAATTCCATCAAAAAGATTGTTAATAAGCATTGGAGTTTATTAAAAGATGTCTCGGGACTTGATCAAAAGCCGATGTTTTCCTTTAAAAGAGGTACGAACCTACAAGATCGCCTAGTTCATGCATACAGTGAGAACAAAGAGAATATAGTAGATAACATGAGACAACTGATACCTTTAATAGGTCATCACAGATGCAATATGTGTTTGGCGTGCAATACCACACAAACGGTTAAAACATGTGTAATCAATGACATTTCGATTACATTAAAAATGTTCTCCAATTGTAACACATCTAATGTTATTTATTGTATTCAATGCCCATGTGGGTTACATTACATTGGGAAAACAATACAGGCCGTGAAAACGCATCCTCCAACATCAGTCACGTATCAGGTGTGGTGTAGATAATGCTCCTTTGGTAGACCATTATCGAAGAACTGGACATTCAGAAAAGATATGCGTTGGTGGGTAATTGAAGTAGTGAAACCCACAAGGAGACAAAACAATGTAGAGCAAACATTGTCAATAAAAGAAGGCAGATGGATCTGTCGCACTGACCTGGTAAATAGAGGCCTCAACTCCGCTTCTGAATGGCATGCGTTAGCATGTCTTAAGTGAAATATATGTTAGAATTTTTCATGCTATAAATTGTGTGGGCTCACACATATGCCATTGGATAAAGAGAATTGAGGGCCTTACGTATGACCACGAGATATAACATCTGTTTAAAATAAATAAAACATCTTTGGTATAAATGGTATTTCATTTCCCTTTGGAGATAAATAATGATGATGAATGTAACAAATTGATAATTTATTATGTACTATTGGTCATTTTAGATTACAGCTATTTTTTAACAGGATTATATGTCAAGAGATGTTGGTGACAGTAAAATTGATGAAAATACATTAGACTGTTAAGAAGAGCCATGAAGATGTTATATGCTTTATGATATCCATCTGAATATATAAAACTGTGTATTTTTGTCTAATCTATATATTAGACTGTTGAGAAGAGTTACGAAAATGTGACACTTTATGATATCTATTTGAGTATATAATACTGTGTATTGATGTTTAAACCAATGCTTAAAAAGCTGTATATGCTGAAAATTATAAATTAAGCTTTGTGTAGAATATAACTCATAATTACAGTTGTGATGTATATGATACGATTTAGTAATCTTTTAGTTGATGGATTATGTATATATTGATATGCAGATGTGCATATGATCAAATTAGTGTGGATATATGAATCATTTATAAGATTAAAATATGCATCTGTATCCAAAATGTTGAGTATCCATAGCGACATAAAAGATGCCTTTTATATGGTTCAATCTAAACTTATAAGTCATTCACAGTGAATTTAAAGGGTGTCTAAGATGGCCGCCATGGTGAGATCGATTACTAAGGAGATGTATGAGGCTAGTCCTCTTTTGATCTCCAAACAAAGTATAAATGCGAGTTGTCTAAACCAATGCTTAAAAAGCTGTATATGCTGAAAATCATAAACTAAGCTTTGTGCAGAATATAACTCATAAATAAAGCTGTGATGTATATGAAATGATTTAGTAGTCTTTTAGTTGATGGATTATATATATATTGATATGCAGATGCACACATGGTCAAATTAATGTAAATATATGAATCATTTGTAAGATTAAAATATACATCTGCATCCAAAATGTTGAGTATCCCTAGTGATATAAAAGATGCCTGCTTTATGGATCAATCTAAACATTTAAGCCATTCACAGTGAATTTAAAGGGTGTTTAAGATGGCCGCCATTGTGTGATCCATTACCAAGGAGATGTATGAGGCTAGTCTTCTTTGATCTCCAAACAAAGTATAAATGCGAGTTCTAACTGGCAGTCGGGTTGATATTAATCCAACTGCTGACTGCTGAACTTTGGCTGCGCTACAAAATCTAACAGGTATGACTTAGAAAAGATAGGGCCATGTATGTTTATTGTCTAGTTCCATTAATTTAAATTCAATACTGACTTAAATTACATGCAATTTTTTTAGAATAAACTCTTTCAACTGAGAAGTGGCTGAGGACTGGAAATTTATTTACACCGTCCAATAAAGCACCAGAGTTCATTTACCTATATCATTTACCTGTATCTCTTGATGATTATTCACCTTAAACAAAGTAGGTAAGGAGATTAAATAACCAATACTCATATGAACAAAGATATATAAACTCCATCTGATGTATTGTCTTTTTATTAATAGAGTTACAGAACGACGATTGATTTGACATATGTGTGTCAATTGTAATTCTTGAATCTTTGGAAACACCATTCAGGTATTTGTTCCCTTTTGATTAAGTCTCATTTATTATAACAAAAGGTATAGGTCCATATTTTAATGAGTAAATTGGACAATATAACTAGGGGCATGTGCAAACAGGTCAAAATCGTTAGTTACTATGAGTGGCTCTCATTTAACTATTTAGGTACTCTACTATACTACATCAGTAAGGATGGCTAAATATCACTCTGATAATGAAATTTCTTGGAGGATGGCTATTCATTTAGTTATGAAAATCAAGAAACAGGTTTTCTAAGTAACTTGAATTAATGACAAGGCACTTTGAGATGTGAGTGAGATACATGTATTCACCATTGCTTTGACTTTATAATATTCTTTTACAAAAGATTTTAGAAATTTAGGAGGTGGCTGTCTAAAATTATTTTTAATAATATGTTTCTTTGTTTTATGTACAAATTAATCTCAAAATAATTTAAACGCAATAGTATGATGTTTGATTCCAGATTAAATCATAGTGCCTAATTATGAAAGATCTTTGAAAACCATGGCTTTGATAAAATCATACATATTATAGTTAATGTAGGTGCTCCCATGGATAGGAATCTCTGTATGAGCTTGTAGAATGTTACATAATATATGCATTTTGAGATATTCTAAATTTCATTGATGTAAAGGTTTATGAATTGATAAATAATAATTTTTATTGCACGGGTGTATTAATTATTTTTGTAAACAATGGAATGTACAGTTTAAATTCATGCTGGGTAATTATTATTTGTTTTTTTAGGGGTCATTTGTTATATTTATGGTAGTCCTGAAGATGGTCTCATGGACAAATGCATAGAGACCGAAACGTCGACACTCACACTCTCTTCTGGAAAATAATGTACAATGAGAAGAAGTGTTTACAATAGTGACATTGAAGGATCATACAATTGTATCTATTTTCCTCGTGTTACATTGTTTATATAACTGTGTAGTACCCTTGATAAATCTCAAAAGATAAAAATTTGTTTTCTATATATACCCGTGTTTTGAATATTCATTGTTCCGTGATTGATTCATTGGTCCTTATGTTTGTACAAGGAACAAAATTATTATTTTTAGATAAAAGATGTTTGAATAACATTTCTGTGGCAAGTTTATCTATAATTCTTGCAGCTAAAAATATTTATCAAAAGCAATAGAACAGAGTATTTTAAACAAATTCCTTGAAGGCGTTGTTTACCCGTTTATTTGAATTGCCCAAGCCCTCAAGGGTAGATTGGGTTTCCCATTATATTGAATCACTTCTAAAAGTGGCATATCTAAAATAGTAATAACAAATCCGCTTTCACCAATAAGCAGGATTTATCGCTACTATTCCAAGCATACCAAACATGGCCACGCTACCCCTTTCATATCAGAAATTTCAACTGAAAAACATATCAGGGAATGACGATTGTCCAATTAACATACAGAGAGAATCTTGATTTCAATAAAGACAATGGAGGCTAACATTATGCAATAACTTTTATTGCTGCCCACACATGCAGCCCTTTAAAGAACATGTATTACATCATAAGTAAAACATTCCATAGAACATAACAAAACGTCGTGGTAACTAGGCATCTTCCTCTTAGAGCTGCGACAAGGTAAAGTAATTGTAGATTCGACTCCTTCCATGTTAATTGCACTTGATAAGAAAAGAGTTCTCACAGTGACGCAGTGTCTGGAAAGAAAGAAGGAGAGAAAGTAATATCTATTGCTAAGTAATTCAAAACTACAAGACAAAATAAGACATCAAATTTAATTATTACGTATATATAAAACAAGAATACAAATCTCTTAAAAAATCCACCAGGGAGTGGTGGAAAGTATTTAGTTTCTTTAAATTTATTACGGGCGCCAACCTTTCTCTTTTTTCTTTACTAGAAAAATTGTGCTCACAAAACCCAGACCAGTCTTTGATACCTTGGAAATCGCCCCTTTTGATAGCATTGACTCACCTCTGCGTCTACCAGAGCAGATTGTTTTCGGTCTAGGGTAAGTTCCCTGGGTTGGATAGTCTGGTAAGGAGTTGTAACAAAGTCTATTCTGAATCCTTTTATAGTATCTAGTACCCAAACATCGTTTGTTAGCAAAGACCAATTCTGGTAGAAAAGTTGAAGCCTTCCCCCTACCTTTGGGAGGGAAGAACCAGAGGGAAGAGTCCTTACCTTGTTGTCCATGGCTTTGGAATCTGCCTCTGCTACCACCGCCTCGTGCGCGATTGTTGCGTCCTTGTTGCGGAAAGAAGGAATTGGTCCAGCGGAAGTATCTTCCATATCTGCATTGATTCTGCTGGTAGAAGGGGGACCTGTAGTGTCCACGGCTGGCAGCCAGTCCCGTCCTGTCAGCCCTTCCAAACATTCTACCTCCGAACATGCGTCTCATGTTGGACTGGGCCTTATTGAATGCGGAGAAGGTGGAAACATACTTTCCCAAGGTTTTAATAAAGTTTTCGCCGAAGAGAAACCCATTAGGGTCACCTTGGATGTCCTTGTTGGCCAGGTCTCCTAGCTTGGGGTTCATCCGCATCAGTATAGCTCTTCTCCTTTCCGAGGTAAGGCCTGCATTGGCATTGCCAAGAATGCATAGGGCGCGCTGGCTCCATCCTCGGAGGAGTTCGGTATCCACTGGAGTGCCTTTAATAGAGGATTTGTCAGCTAGGTCTAGGATTCTAGCCAGTGGTCCTAGAGTGTCCAGCAATTTGTCTTGACACTGCTTGAGGCAACGTTCCAGACCTTTCCTAGGGTCCCTTCCTGTTTTAAACAGGAAGGTCATTAATTCCGGGTCTAAATTAGGTGTCATACCTGACTTATTATCCAAAAAGGGTATAGGGCATTCTGACCTCATTAGATTTCGTGTATCTTTCTCAAGTGGTTTTCTTATCCAGAATTTGATAAACCTGGCTACGTGATCCAAGGGCCACCAGTCAGATCCCCTAGAATGGGTAATGCGCGAGGGATTAAACATCTCCATCCCAGCTGGGTCCTTAATGGAGCTGGAGTTACTTGGTTGTTCTAAATCCTCATCAAGAAGGTCATCATCAAATTTTTCGAGGGGATCCAATATATATTCGTCTGCCTCATCATCAATATCAATTGGAGACAAATAGTCATCATCATTATTGGTGATAGAAGTGATGTCTTTTGTGCCGAGAAGGACACCTGGTCTTTTTGTGCCACGAGGGGCACCTGTACTTATTGCGCCAAGAAGGTCGCTCTTTCTCTTTGTGCTGCTAGGGCCACCTAGCTCATCTGTAGCGCACAGGCTACCTAGGGATAAAACCCGATCTTTTGTAGCGCGCAGGCTACCATGGGATTCAAGGTGCTTTGACTTTTTCAAAGCCTTACCTCCTTTTTTGGGTAGAGGGTTTTCCCCCTCAGAAATATCAGCTGAGTCTTCCTCAGGAATGTGGTCTCTTTTTCTTTTAGTAAATGCTGCCTCTACTGCCTCTTTCAGAGAGGATTTCAATTGTCTCTCAAACAAATTCATTAAGGAGTTCTCTGTAAGGGGAATATCCCCATTAGGCTGCATTTCGTTTTCTGACATTTTTTTTTTAAGGTTTTTTAGGATTTAAGAAAAAAACTTTCCCTTTTAAAAATTGTTATTTATATGCATAGAACACTTCTTGAGTGTTAATTTCGTAAAACAGGGTGTTTATGCACTGTCTGCTGATCTTGAGGCTATTTGTTGCTCAAGAATTATATTAAAATAATATTTGTCCTCCTACCGGCTTTATATTAAATAATATTTGTCCTCCTATCAGAGAAAGCTGTCCATTCCTCTCAACGGCTACGTAACACTTGCCGTTGGGCTCTGCGCTGTGCGTTGTCATGGAAACGCACAGCGCGAGCCGGAGTGGGCCTTCCCAGAAACTCAAATTTTTGCTTGGCGGGTCCCAAAGTGGGAGCCCGACCGAGCAAAAGAGGCGGTAGAGAGTAAGCCCGCCCCGACACCATCGTCGAGGCAAGGCAGAGCCGGAGAGCAACGGGGACAAACTGTGAGTAACACGGTCTCGGCTGTTTGAAGTCAGCCGGGGCCAGAGTACATCGGGAGGACTGGCAGGTCAGGGATGCAGACAGGATGGATCCGAGCCACCCAGTCTCGGTTATTTAAGTCAGCCAGAGTCGGGAGAGTCCGAGTCTCGCGCTGAGTGCCTGATCAGGTTAGAAGGGTTGTTTTCCCAAGAATAAATTAAAGGGTTGTAACAAAATAAGCAAACCGAATAAATTGAACGGTTGTAACAAAATAGGCAAACCTGACCATAAATTGGAAGGGTGACAACATGAAGGGGAAAAAATTACTCACCTTCTATACTAAAAGGTACTCCCTGTAGGGAAAAAAATGGTCAAAATACAACCCAAATAGCATAAATAAGGTTCATTACCTGTAATGAAGGAGGTCATCTTTGGGTTGATAGAATAGGAAAAAAACAATATCTCATAATAGTAATTGTTATATTTAAAATACTACAAAATAGAGAGATAGAATAAACATGTACTTAACTGTCCAGGAGCAGCGAATAAAAGAGGAAGATGCCTAGTTACCATGACGTTTTGTTATGTTCCATGGAATGTTTTACTTATGAGGTAATACATGTTCTTTAGAGGGCTGCATGTGTGGGCAGCAATAAAAGTTATTGCATAATGGTAGCCTCCGGTCTTGTTATGAAATTCCCAATGCAAAAGTATAGGAGGGCAGCCTCACAGTAGTGAGAAACCGAATAGGCTGTTTGTCACTACCAGGACATGCCACACAACAAAGGCACATGTCCTACTCACTACCAGAACATGCCACACAACAAAGGCACATGTCCTACCTTTTACCTACAGAGCACCCTGCTCACAGGGCTACTTAGGGCCTACCTATATGTAGTAAAAGGGGAGTTTCAGAAGTGGCAAACACTTTAAGTGCCACATCACTGTGGCAGTAAACTGCACATGCAGGCCCTGCAGCCGCAGCGGCCTGAGACAGGTTTGAAAGGCTACTTTTGTGGGTGGTGCAAGCAGCGCTGCAGGCCCACTTGTAGCATTTAATATACAGGCCCTGGGTATATGGGATACTACTGTACAAGGGACTTACAGGTAAATTAAATATGCCAAACAGGTGTAGACCAATCTTACCAAGTTTATAAGCGAGAGCCCATGCACTTTAGCACTGATCAGCAGTGGTAAAGTGCCCAGAGTCATAAAACCAACCAAAAACAGGTCAGACAAAATACAGGAGTAAGGCAAATAGTTCTGGGATTACCCTGCAAAAAGGGCCAGGCCCAACAGGTGCTGTGTAAATGGTTTACACTAGGTCCTGTGTCTAGTCTTGCTGCTCAGTGACACAGCTATCCTGGATTGAGCTGAGGGTTTTACAGACGAAACCTAATGGGGTTGGTAAGTGTATTACATGGTTAGGTTGCACAACCACACCAAATATGACACCCCATTTCCTCACAATAAACCAATTTCATCGATTTTAATTGTTCATCGTCATGTGCATCTTCCTGCAGATCACTCAATTCAGTCAAAGAAGTCTGCAATGAATTCATGAAATAACAGTTTACATTGTTTAAACTCTGTGTAATGTCAACATTTATCAATGTTGCATCTTCATTTTACTGAATGATGGTCTCTTCCTGCAAGGCACAATACCTTGACATTTGGTCAGCATACTTGTTTCATAATGTGACCAAACCCTTGCCAGCCTTATGGGCTTGACGCTTTACAATTGTCACTTCTTTTGGTTTCTGTATTGCATCCAACAAATCCAATATGTACATACTATTTTTGATTGGAGCATCTGAAGACATCATGAACCAGCTCTGTGACCACAGCTGACCATAGTCATGCACAACACTGAAACCCTACTGGCTATCTGTATAGATATTCACATTCAGATTTTCCTACAAGCACCAAGCTCTCATTAGAGCAATTAACTCTGCTACTTGTGCTGAAGTCACATTTGGTTAGGAGAATGCTTCTAATGTCTCCGAAATAGAACATACTGCATAAGCAGCTCTCAATCCTCCATATGGATCCCTTAGACAGGAATCATCAACAATGTCAAATCTGAGTCCTCCAATGGGAATTCCTTAATATCAGGTCTTGGCTTTGTGCATAACTTGGTGACCTCGATACAGCTGTGCTCCAATTCATCATCAACAATATTTTCCCTGCCTTCACATTTGTCTGAAATCGGAAGCAATGTTACTGGGTTCTGGACATTGCTCCTTCGAATTGAAATGTTCTCTGCTCCAAGTATTACCTGCCCATATTGTGTCTGCCTGCTGTTTGTAACGTGCTGTGTTTTCGTTCTTGTTAAAAGAATTTCAACAGAGTGTGGAACTTTGATAATCAAAATATGACCCATCACAATTCCGTCACTTTGCTCTATTGCCAAACAAACTGCTGCAACCAATTTTAGAAATCCTGGCACCTTACACCAACTCGATCCAAAACTTTTGAAAGATAAGTGATTGGACGCATAAGTCCTCCATGGTTCTGAGCAAGTATTCAAAGTGGACATCCATCTTTTTCATGACAGAACAAATAGAAAATCATATTGTAGTCAGGCATCCTGAGTGCTGACACATGACACAAACTCTTTCAATTGTATAAATGATACATGGCACTTGTCATCAAATGATACCAGATCTTGAACATCATTACATGTCAGCCTTACTAAAGGCTTTGCAATCTTGGGAGGAATTTGGAATACACTTACAACAATAACCAACAATTCCCAGAATCCTCCCTCTGGGTGGTCGGGGTAGTCAATTTCAGAATTGCGTTATTTTTAGACTTTTTGCTAACCTTTTTAGGCCTCGGCTCTAGACATCGCATGCGCTGTCTTGAAGAGACATGCTGTTTCCAGTTTATGGGCTACAGTCCGCCCATAAGCTTCTCATTTGCTGGCTCCGTTGTTGCTCTCTTATTCTTTCTCCCCATTTGTCGATGGCATACATGCTTTATGCCTCTTCCTGTCTTTAACCCTCCCCAAGAGCATGGACCAATTACTATTATCCATCCACTGCTCATACTTTAGGATTCGTTTTTAGGAACAACTTTTGGCTTTGTTTAACAGCACTTAACACAAGCACTCGTATTTTCTCTCACTCTGACCTCCGTTTCTGTAAACAGGCCTGTAAATACTGGGGTTTATTTACAAGCTCCTTCTTTTTTGTGACGCTCCGGTGGCGCTATCTGCTGTCCCATATTTACAAGGACACGTAAAGCCACCCTGCATGGCTTATCGTGTCCTTGTAAATATGGCCCCTTTACCCAGAACACTTTGCGTGAAAGGGGTGTGCCATAAGTGTTGCTGTGGGTGTTCCCACGCAACATCAATGGCTTCTGCCTCCTTTCCAGATTTACAAGAAATCGTAAACCTGGAAATGCATCAGAATGCTATGCCTCCCCAGGGGAGGCATAGGGAGGCGCAACAAGGAGAAATGTTTTCATTTCTCCTCGTTTCGTTCCTCTTTCTATGCGTGCTGCATTTTGCAGCACACATAGAACAAGGAAATCACCTCTTGTGATCCTCCCTTCCTGCACATAAACAATCATTGAAAAAAATGACGTTTTTCAACTTTAAGCATTAAGCAGCACACATAGAAATTTCAAAACGCCATTTCAGATTGTTTATGTGCAGGAACAACACCTTCCTGCTCATAAGCAATCATTTCCCTCAATGCAGGCACCCTTGCACTATGGTGCAAGGGTGCCTGCGTCAGCTCATGGCATCAAATTATGCACCAGCTCAGGGGAGAGTAAAGGGATCTGTCATATCCTTGTAGATATGATGCATCCCTGTGCTTTGGAATTAACACAGTGCGGCGCAGCCAAATGGCTTGCGTCACAGCGCTGCGTTAATTCCTTGTAAATGAGGCCCCTTGTTCTTAGCTCGTCACATTTGCTGTGCATTCAAAGACAAATATCAGACGCTGTTTTACGAGGGTGCCTCTTCACTTTACTTTCTCCGACTTCAAAGTGAGAATGTCCCGGGGCTGCTTGCCATCCCCCATACCCCTCCTGCTTCGCTGCTTGAGCCGTCTCCCCACCCCCTCCTTCATCGCTGCTTGCCACCTCCTATAAGGGCAGTATAGCTGCCTGAGTGCCGCACTTCTTTAGTTGTAAGCACCCAGAATTAGGGCAGCAGAAAGTATTGTTGTGCCTCATTCACTGTGCCCCATAATAGGTAGGAGTGCTATGCACAGTGCAGACCTAGGCCAATTAGTGATAGTGCTGCCGTACACTGAAAAATTAATTTCCAACATGGCGGACATCAGTTAGCAGTCTAGTGCTGCTCGATATTAAAAAAACCACCTCAGCACACATATCACGCGCCGGGAGTCCTGGCACACCAGGTGTAGATCAGTCGTGACGATCTCAGAGGAAAAGCATTGTTTCCCTGTGACTACAACTCCCTCTTGGTTAACTTTGTTTCCATGAGGTATGATGGAGCAGGGTTTCGCAAAAATGAAACCTGCTCGAATTAACACCCCCATAATACGTACTAACAGTGTGCAGTGATAGTTTAACATACACATTACATGAACACGAGAGAAACAGCTTTGCGCATGTGTGCACTATTAAGAACTAATGCATGAAAGAACTAGGCCGCATACTACAATGCGTTTCGAAAGAAACAGAATTAATGCATGTTTCAGCTGCATTTTATATTTCGCATCTTGCATCTTGCTTTAAAAATAATTAATAACGCCGCTTTTGTCTTAAGCTTCTGCTAGGAAAACATGTAACAGGGGATAGTGCAAAGGTGGGTGGTAAACAGTGAAAAGTGCATTTCTATGTAATTAATGAATGTTTATGTTCTATTTGCCGTAGTGAGCTGAAATGAGCCTCCATTATTCTTAAATTAGCCAGATAGAGGAGGGGCTGGAGTGAGAGCGAAAATGTCATGACAGAGCAGCCAGAAGTGCTGAGTGCTGTAAAGAAGGGACAAAAAGTTCAAGGATACCCAGCACTGAATGCATTGTTCGTCTGCCAAAGGATGTGACTGACCGTGGGACTAAAGACTGCTTCTGCGGACATTGTTGAAAAAGATGTGCAAAATTGTTGAAATGTATCATATAATAAATCGTGTGAACGAGTCAGTTATTGAGTAATGGGAAAGGATGTAGAATTATGTTTATGAACAATTAATTAATGAAATCACCGTGGTGTGACAGACCACCTCCTAAGTCCACCAATGAACTGTCGAGTTTCGGGGAATGTTTCAACTGATGTGGGATGGACATGTAGGTTTTAGGGTATAACTGGGGTGCCTTAGGGGGTGTGGTGTGAGAGAGAGAGAGGAGAGGAGAGGAGAGAAGGTGCGTGCACTCCTGGTTCCTAGCTTATCGAGAGGGGTGATGCGTCGCTGATCATCGGTTTGCAGAGAGGCCTAGCTGTTCCTGTCCCTGTTCCGTTCCTGTCTCTGAAAATCTTTGTTCCCTGGCTCTGGTTTGGGGAACCCCCACTGTCCCCTCGTTTTCCTCCCTCTTGTGAATTTTCATTTGTTAGCACTTGTAACCGTATGCAATTGAGCATTGATGATTTTCTTCAATTTGAGATAAAACTTTATTGATCTTACCAAGAGTCAGTGATTATTTAGCTGACTAGATAGTTAGTTAGATAAGTGCTATCATTACCTTCAACTACTCAACTAATTGTTCTATCGACCGAGAGGAAAGAGAGTTGATATACAGGTCTAGTTATGTATTTAGACTTGTCAAACATGAACCTGTGATGTAAACTTGACCCCCAGCGCATCAGGGACTTGGGTGAATGTGTATGGGCCATTGTATGAATTATTGATGAGTATCGATCCCTGATTAGGTGTCGCGCTGGATCAGTTTTCTGGTAGCAGAGGACGGTTTAATTATTAATTAGTTTGGTAATGATTATTGATTATCGATTATATGTTCTTAACATGAAAAGTTAGTGTCCTGTTCTATGTTGTCTAGAAGTACAGGTACGGAGTTACCTGAGGAATAAGAATTAGCCTGGAGTAGGCAGAAGAAGAGTGTGGATAAGGAAATCACACTGCAGAAGTACTTTGTCTGTTGTTATAATACCGAGGCTACGGAGGGATGTAGGTGTTATATTTAGGGATAATTTCGTACGTGAGTGGAGTGTCTGAAATAGCGAAAGGTCCACTTCCGAAACTCTGGCCTTATCCCCAGAGGAGTACCAAGACCTCTTTTTACGCCAAAAAGTCCTCTTGCAAAACTTTGGCCTTATCCCTAGAGGAGTAATAAGCCCACCTGTATGGTCGTCGTTTTGCCTGAAGTGAAAGAACTTCTCTTTGGAAAGTGAAAACTATCTCTTTATTTAGCGGAACAGACAAGGTAGCATTGTTTTGTGTTGTTACTAACAGAATTTTTTGATTAAGAAAACTTAGAAAATATTGCCGTATTCTTTTGTAAAGGGAGGGTCAGTAGAAGGAGTAATACTGACGTCAGAAAAAGTCGCGCTGGCATTGGTCAGGCAGCGGGCGTGTACTGAGCTATGATTGGTTAGTTGGTGTGAGCCGCACTGACATTGGTTGAGAAAAGCAGATACGTAGAGAGCCGTGATTGGACGATTGGTGTGAGTCGCGATGGTATTGGACGAAAACTAGCAAATAGAATAAGAAGAATTACGGAAAGGTTTCCTTTGTGTGTTCTGTTGTGATACATTTGCGTAAAGAGTCAGAAAAATGAAGTTGTTAAAGAAAATAAAGAATTTCTTTAGGAAAGATAAACCAATAGTGACTAGAGAGGGAGTTCTTGTTCCACCTCCAGGAACGTCAGCTGCGAGGATACCATACGTGTACTTGGTTAGAGAATTGAGTGGAATATACAAAGGATGATGGTGTTATAGCTTTCCCACAGCATGGTTCGTTTAATATGAGGATTTTACAGAATTTGAGGAATCGAATAAGTTTATTAGAGCCAAATCCCAGACCTTATACAGTATGAAGCGTTAGAGGAATAGGAGGTAGAAGCATATGAAAGAGAGAGATATCGAGGTGGTAGGAGATTCAGAGGTTTTGGACCTAGATATCCTTTCGAGAGAAGAGAGGATACAATGAAAAGATGGAGGAGAGCTGTAATAACCGAAGGTTTGTACCCAGTTTTAGTTGCTGACGATCAGACAGGAGGTAAATGTAAAGAGAAAAAGAAAAATATAGAGACTTCAAGTTTAAGAGATGATCTGAACGATTCTGATGATGAGTTGTTGGAAGATATTATGACCAAAAGACCTCCGCCATACCAAATAAATTCAGATGAAATGACTCCGAGTGCACCACAAATGGGAACTCCATTAACTCCACAAGTCACGGAAATAGCTAGAGTAGTATGAGAAAATGAAATAAGTTTTTTGAATAAGGCAAGGCTAGAGCAGGTCCAGAAATTAAATCAGTTAAGTCTGAATGCAGAAGCATTAATGGTACTGGTAACAATTGGTCCCGTTGTCCCATTGAACGGAAAAAAACAGACTGTATCAAAAGCACATACGTTATCAGTTCCAAGGAGTAGCATCAGGAGTGGAATGGTAACGGTAGCGGAGGAGGATGAACAGGCTGACACGAATAATACTTTGTTAGATCTTCCTGTTTGTGAAATGATGACAGAAACCCCTAGTAGAATTGTACAAATAGATCCAAGGAGAATAGGGCCGAGTGTCACTCCAATGGCAGGGAGTTCAGCAGGTCCTTCGCCAGAGGAATTGAATGATTGGATAAAAGGAATGGTAAAGCCAAAACCGCAACCACAGAATATAAATGTAAGCCAATTGAAAGTAGATTTGGAAGAGATGATTATTGGTACAATAAATCCAGACAGATTAGGGACTTACCGAGATGATGAACTGTTGTTTTTGTGTAAAAGCATTACTTGGAGAGCGAGGAATCTACATGAGAAAATATCAGAAGCCGCTAGTGAGTATGGAATAGACCTAGAAAAGTCGAAGGTGTTGCAGAAATCATACAGATTGGCTTTCACTGATAAGGATTTAGAGAGTTTGATTGCTTCTGGAAAAAGGTTGCAGATAAAGGAGTTGATGAATATTTTGAAGAAATGGGTAGATGTGGAACGATGGAAAGGTAAGTGGACGAGAAAGAAGAAGAAACAGCTGGTAAAGGAGTGTCTATGTTTCTGTTAAAAGAAACAGAACAAGTTGAAAGGGCGTGTCCGATGAGATATGTTCATGTTCCATGGTCAAGACAGGATATATTATCTTTTACGAATGATATCCCTAGGTTAAGGGAGAAACCAGTTGAGTGGTACAAACAGGTGGAGAGGTTTGTGAAAGTTTCAAAGGTTTTGTTAAAGGATCTAGATGGTTTGTTTGAGATTGTTGTTCCAGCTGATTTGTGGACAGAATGTAAAATTACTGTCAATTGGCCAAAAGAAGAATACCCTAGAGATCCTAAAACAGGTGCACCATCCGATGAGGTGATGAAAAAGTACAATCAGGTGATCACTTTCTTGAAAGGGAAAATTTCCCCTAAAGAAATAGATTGGGTTAAGATAGACAGAATGACCCAAGAACCAAAAGAGTCAGTGCATGCTTATTATGAAAGGTTGTTGCAGGTATTTAAACAATACAGTGGGTTTGAGAACATTGGAGACAAAGATAGGGGACATTTTGTGTATCGTTTTGTGTTTGGATTGAAACCGGATATGAGTAATATGATTCAGCAGCACTTGATTTGTTGGCAGAGCGAAACAATTGCCGAAATCTTATGGTATGCAAAATATTGTAGTGATGACATTGAATCAAGACATAAAAAGTTAAATGAGAAAATGATGTGGGCACAAGTGAAGGTGGCAGAACAGCAAGAGACAAAAAATAATTCTCAAACAGGTTACCAGATGAATGGTCAGAATCAAAATGGTCAGGTACCCAATGGAGGTAGAGGTAGAGGTAAAATGAATAAAGAAGAGGCTAGTAAGAAATTTCCTTGTCATACGTGCGGAAAGATTGGACATTGGAAGAACGAGTGTAGATCTGCGCAAAAGAATAATGGGGTAAATCAAAATTTAAATCCACAGATGCAGAATGAGGTGGTTGTGAACCAACAGCAGCAGCAGGTAGTTACTCCACAGTTACAGGTGCCACAAGCTTCCATGCCAAATAATGTGAATGCTCAGATGCAGAGGTACAGTGCGAACACTGGATTTCACAGAGGTGACCAAATTGGTAAGAATCAAATTGTGCAAATGGTTCCGCAATACTGGTTGCAGTGCAATGAGAGTGATTCAGACTCATCTCAATGACGGTGCCTGAGGGGGGAGGAAGAGTGTGTACTTGGGGCATCTTTGGCGGTAGATCAGTCAGGTCCATTTGTTGAAGGAAAAGTGGAAGATAATGATATTACATTCCTAGTGGACACTGGTGCTACCCGTTCTACTGTTAGAGCAGCAGAAATCCCAAACCTACCCCTCTCGGGAGAAACTATCCAAGTTGTAGGAGTCTCGAATAAGTATATTAGAACGCCAGTCACAAATCCAATAGAAGTTCATATTGGAAATTTCAGAGACATGCATCGTTTTGTGGTATGTGACTCAAGTCCAGTAAATCTCTTAGGTAGAGGTTTATTGTGTAAAATGAATTGCACCATCTATTGTACGCCAGATGGTATTGCATTTCAGACACCTGATGAGGATGTCGAATTTAAGATGATGCTAGCAAAGCAAGGGACAGAAGTGGATGAGTTGTTTTCACTTCTCACAGAAGAAAATCTGCCTGAAGAATTAAAGAGTGCAGTAAGGTCGGATGTATGGGATTTTACAGGAAAAGAGATTGGTCTAATGACAGATGTAGATCCGATTCAGGTTATGGTGAAAGAGGGTGCTGTATATCCAAACACACCTCAATACAAAATGAGTCCAGAAGTGATTGCAGGAGTCACACCTGTGATTGACCAAATGATTGAACAAGGAATACTGAAAGAAATACTGAGCAGTGCTTGTAATTCGCCTATTATAGGTATCAAAAAGCCCAGTGGGAAATACAGAATAGTGCAGGATTTAAGGAAAATAAATAAGATTGTAGTGCTCTGTTGACCAGTAGTGTCAAATCCAGCAGTAATCCTTTATCAAATTCCCTGTGATGCTGAATGGTACACAGTAATTGATTTGTGCCAAGCATTTTTCTCGATTCCTTTGCATCCGGAAAGCCAATATCTTCTTGGGTTCCGGCTCGGAGACCGTGTTTTGGCATGGTGCCGAGTTCCTCAAGGGTACACAGAGAGTCCCTCAATCTTTAACCAGATCTTGAAAAAATGTCTGGAGACTTTAGTCATGCCAGGAAATTCAGTTTTGCTTCAGTACATTGATGACCTACTTGTGGCATCAAAGACCCGAGAGGCATGTGTGACAGACACCATTGCCTTGCTGAACCATTTGGCAGAAGGGGGACACAAAGGGGCCGATTCCGATCTCGGCCGGTAGGGCTCCGAATCGGATTCGGCTTAACCGGATCCGATTCGGAGCCCTATTTCCCGACCGATCCGTACGCGCGTCCGGGCGAGCGAGTACGATGCGTATTCGCCGACCGACTCGTCCGGGCGTCCCGACCGCTCCGACCGACTCGATCCCGGGTCGAACCGCACCGACCGACTCGCACGGACACGACTCGCACCGCGCAATGGAGACGTTCCCCGGCCGGGTAAGTACGATGCGCGCCGCGAGCAGTCCGACCGAGCCGCGCACTCCGGCTCGAAAGACCTGTCGGAGCCGTACTTTGGCGGTCCGTGTCGGACCCCCTGTACGCGTAGCCGCGCGAGTCGCACACAGGGGGACCCATGGGTCCCCCCTACCTGTGCGTGTACGGCGCGAATCGCTTCGACGCGTACACGCTGTAGGGGGCGCCCTTGTCCGCCTCGCACCCTTTGAGTCAATGGGAGCCCCCGTACGTGTTGTACGACAGGCTCCCATTGACTTCAATGGGAGTCCGAACGACTCGAGTCCGATGGCATACGTGCGCATCGTACTCGTTCGGTCGTACTGCACGGGTCCGATTCGGTCGGAAATCTCTCCGGGTCCGGCTCGGTCGGGGAGATTTCCGGCCCGAATCAAAATCGGCCCCAAAGTGTCACCAGCAAAATTACAATTTTGTAAACAGGAAGTCCAGTACCTAGGACACAAAATAGAAAAAGGAGTCAGAAAGGTGACACCAGAGAGAATTAGTGTAATTAAACAGATGAGTCCACCTACCACTCAGAAAGAAGTCCTAATGTTTTTGGGAATGGTTGGATACTGTGGGCAGTGGATCAGTGGTTTCTCACTTATTGCAAAACCTTTACAAAGGTTGACACGAAAAGATGTGAAAGATCCGATTGTGTTGGATGATGAAAGTATGGAAGCTTTTACTAAACTGCGAAACAGTCTTTGTCGAGCACCTGCATTGGGAATGCCAGATTATGCAAAGGATTTTGCATTATAATGTTGTGAAAGAGATGGGTGTGCACTTTCAGTCTTAACTCAGAAACATGGAATGGCACGACGTCCAGTAGCATATTTCTCTGCTACTTTGGATTCAGTAGCCACAGCATTACCAGGCTGTTTGAAAGCAGTATCTGCTACTTGTGTGAGTCTGGAACAGAGTGAAGCAATTGTGATGGGACATCCAGTCAAGGTGTATGTGCCACATTCAGTTGAGATTCTTTTAACATGCACCAGGACACAGTACATGACCTCTAGTCTGCTGACTAAGTATGAAAGAGTGATCTTGGGTGCTGAAAATGTGACCGTGGTAAGGTGCACTACAGTAAATCCGGCAACTCTTTTGCCAAATTCATATTGTGAGGAAGTGAGAGAGGAGGCGGATCATGATTGTCTGGATGTGACAGAACTGTGCACCAAACCTAGGCCAGACATAGAAGACGTTCCATTGGAGGAATCAGACTGTGAGATGTTTGTTGATGGATCATGTATAAGAAATGAAAAAGAAGAATTATGTTCTGCCTATGCTGTTTGCACCATAGCAGGAGTTCTAGAAGCATCCTGTCTAAAAGGGGTAAACTCTGCTCAAATTGCTGAATTAATAGCTCCGATTAGAGCGTGCAAAATTGCCAAAAGCCTGAGGGTAACCATATTTACTGATAGTCAATATGGTTTCGGGGTTGTCCATGATTTTGGGCAGCTATGGATGCAAAGAGGATTTCTGACTTCTTCAGGTTCCCCTATTAGGAACTGCAAAACTGTAAAAGATTTATTGGATGCTTTACAATTGCCCAAAAGAATTGCAGTGATCAAATGTTCTGCACATAAGTCAGGAGATGACTATGTGACGAGAGGCAACAGATACGCAGATCAAGTAGCGCGTTTCTGTGCACGAAAATTGATTGCCTTAAACAGAGGGATTGAAAAGGAAAATGCCAATTGCCATCTTATGTTCTCTTCTTCTTTTGAAACTTGGGATGAGATAAGGCAGCTACAGGAAGAGGCAAGTGATGAGGAAAAAGAAATCTGGAAAAATTCAGGCTGCCGAAAAAGAGTTGAGGACGAAGTGTGGATTTATATAGACGAAAGACCAGTCATGCCAGACAGTATACTATCCCATATGGCAAGGGTATACCATGGAATTGCACATGTTGGAAGAGATGCAATGATCAGGCTCTTCAAGCAGTAATGGTATAACCCCAAGTTCAGGGTCATTACAGAGAGTCTTTGCCAGAGGTGTGTCACCTGCCAGCAGCAGAATCCAGGCAGGAAGACAGTTGTTAGTTGGGGACGAATTGGAAAAGCAGCAGGTCCATTCACCCGACTTCAGTTAGATTTTATTGAGCTCCCCCATGTAATGGGCTGAAGTATGTTTTGGTTGTTGTCTGCTTGTTCTCTCGCTGGGTGTAGGCCTATCCAACAAGAAGGAATGACAGCCTCAGTGTTGCAAAGCTGCTTCTGAGGGAACTGATCCCTAGATTTGGATTTCCAGTCACTTTAGAAACAGATAGAGGAACCCATTTCAATAACGAGATAATTTGGATGATTTGTGCAGCATTACAGATTGAGCAGAAGCTGCATTGTGCCTATCGACCCGAAGCATATGGAGTGGTTGAACAGATTATTGGCACTGTAAAATCTAGATTAGGAAAGGTGTGTGCATCCACAACACTGAAATGGCCTGATGTTTTACCCCTTGTATTAATGAATCTTAGAAGCATTCCTGACAAAAAGATGGGTTTGAGTCCACATGAAGTCCTGATGGGAAGAGCAATGAGACAAGCATTTATACCAGCGAACAAACTGATGAATATATCTGATGATCTAGTGCTTGATTATTGCAGAGGATTGGCTGATCTGGTGTGTTCTGTGTCTCGCCAGGTTGGAGAAGATGCCACTACAACACAGCCGAATCAAGCTCATGATCTGAGTCCTGGTGAGTGGGTTCTTGTCAAAAAGCACATGAGGAAGTCGTGTTTAGAACTCAGGTGGAATGGACCTTACCAGGTGATTTTGGTGACGACAACAGCGGTGAAGTGTGGTGGTTTGCCAAATTGGATCCATGCCAGCCATACCAGATGAGTCCCAAGTCCACTTGAAAGACGAGAAGAGCAGCAACTGGTAAACCAAAGTCAAAGACCAGAAGCTGAAGTGTGTGAAGCTGAAGAATCTAGAGTAACAGATTCTGAAGAACAAACAGATGATGAACAGCCAAGCACAAGTCAAGTAGAGTGGGCACCAGTTACTGGGTCTCATGAGACTGCTGTTGAACCAGAAGAAAGAGAAATTGCTGAAAAACAAGAAGAAGAGCAGGTAGAGGAAAGGCCAAATAAAAGAACCAGTGAACCAGATGAAGAAGGTGAAAAAGTAGTACAAGTTAAAAGGCCAAGAAAGGGTGACAATTGGCAAGGTGGAGTGAAAAGACTGAAATACACTCTTGTAAAGAGGAGAAAGTCAAAGAGAAGACCAGAGCAAATAAATGAGGTCTCAAGTCAAACAGAACAAGAAGAGTCAGAAGAAGATCCAGTACGAAAAACAAGGAGAGCAAGAATTCCAAGCAGGAAATACACAGCACCAGAATGGACTTACGTTATCTTGGAGGAAATTGAAAGCTCAGATCCGAGTGAAGAAAAAGACAGTGCTGACACTAAGCAAGTGGACGAAAACAAATTGAAACCACCTTAAAAGAACTGTGAAGAATTAAGGTGCAACCTTGTCAGATGAAATTAATTAAAAGGACTCAGAAGTTTAAAATAAAATAAAATAAAAGAAAGTGGTAAAGAAGAAAGCCGTGAAGTGTAGGATTACACTATTTTTCAGAAAATTATTTTAAGTTTAGAATTTCTATAGATTTAGATTTTTTTTCTGATTTTTATTTTTCTAGTAGAATACAGAAATGTCCGAAGCAGAAGTGACTGAACATCTAAAATCTAGTCTAAAACGTAGATGTATTAAAGCTTGCTTATGTAGTGTCTTTCTACTAACATTCATGTGGATAATATTAACTGTCATTGGACCTATTCTAATGGTAACTAATAATAGAAACAGTACTGATGATGTAATAAGTGAAAGAATGAGTGATGTTACTAAAGGAACCCCTAATACTAACATAGAACAAATGGATGGAAGCATTCTCCATCGTGATAAATCAATTAGTGATTTCTCGTTAAATGTCTTTACTAAATTGTTGTATGAGTATATTGATACAATGAATGTGAGTGATTGTTACGTGTGCATGCAATTACCTTCGTCTGTCTCAGAGGGGGTGACATATCATCACCTACCTTTAACATATGGTGTGTCTTGTAGTGTCTTGTCCAGTCTCTTTTACGTGACGGGGAAGCTCGAATATCATTATTCTAATATAGATTTAGTATTTTCAGAGATACCAATTATAAAAGAACTGAATAAGGTTATAAGTAGTAAAAATGCACGTTATATGGGAGAATTTTTCATATTACTAAGACACTAGATATAGAATATTCTTACAAAAACAACCTAACTTGTAGTTTGCGGGTTGAAGAAAAAGTATTCATAGATATGGTAGAATATAGAAGGGAAAGTTTCCAAAGAAAAGCTGTTGAACAGAAGTCACAGGTACCACTGTGGGCTTTCAGAGAGGGAAATTATGAAAAAGGCGAGACATACGCTGCAATGTCCCTGGACTGGCATCAAAAGGGAAAAATATGTTTGCTTAGAATGAAAACTAACTATAACAATTATTTCATCAGTACTAGTGAATGAGAGCATACCTTCCAAATTACTGGAGGTAGGGGATTGAAGGGTGAAACTGATCCTGTTTTCCCAGGAGTCTATTATGTGTGTGGTAAGAAAGCCTATTACATGTTACCTGCACATTGGTATGGTAGTTGTTATTTTGCAATTGTCTTTCCAAAGATCTACCATGTAGACAGAAAAAGCAATAGTATCCATGAAATAAAACAAGGACTAATACGTAACAAAAGAGCGAGTTTCTCAGAAATAGTAGGTGATATTTTTGGTGCACTGATACCCTCAGTTGGAGTCGTTCTGAATTCACATAAAATTTGAAAATTGTCCACAGTGGTTGATCGTTTGTCGACTGACACTGCTGGTGGGTTCTTGATGATTGACACTGAAATGGTTGCAATCAGATCAATGGTTTTGCAAAATCGACTTGCCCTTGATATTCTATTGGCAAAAGAGGGTGGAGTCTGTGGCATGTTGAAAATTCAACACTGCTGTACTTATATCCCTGACAAAAGTAAAGGTATTGAGGGATATATAAAGAATATTACGAAATTACATGAAGACTTGACCCAACTGGAGGTTGACGGTGTCTGGGAGAGATTTGGGAAGAGTTTCTCTTCTGTAGGTAAATGGTTTTCTACCTTTGGAAGTAGTTTATTAGGAAAAATAATAATGCCAATCGTTTTAGTAGCTGGAGTAGCCTTAATGATAATAACAATATACAAATGTAAGTGTAGGTATGGAAGAAAAGAAATGACAGACATAAAAGACAAATGAAAAGCAAGAAAAAGAGATGAGATAGAACTAGAGGAGATGAAAGGAGATTACTATGATAAGATGAAAGATTTAGATGAAAACTTAATGAAAAGAGAAAAGATTACTGAATTTTAGATAGATGAAGATGGCACTTGGTATGGTAGGTATTTTATGATGGCTCCAGTAAGCCATCAGAGGGGGATTGATGGAGCAGGGTTTTGCAAAAATGAAACCTGCTCGAACTAACACCGCCATAATACGTACTCACAGTGTGCAGTGATAGTTTAACATACACATTACATGAACACGAGGGAAACAGCTTTGCGCATGTGTGCACTAATAAGAACTAATGCATGAAAGAACTAGGCCGCATACTACAATGTGTTTCGAAAGAAACAGAATTAACGCATGTTTAAGCTGCATTTTATATTTCGCATCTTGCATCTTGCTTTAAAAATAATGAATAACGCCGCTTTTGTCTTAAGCTTCTGATAGGAAAACATGTAACAGGGGATAGTGCAAAGCTGGCTGTTAAACAGTGAAAAGTGCATTTCTATGTAATTAATGAATGTTTATGTTCTATTTGCCGTAGTGAGCTGAAATGAGCCTCCATTATTCTTAAGTTAGCCGGATAGAGGAGGGGCTGGAGTGAGAGCGAAAATGTCATGACAGAGCAGCCAGAAGTGCTGAGTGCTGTAAAGAAGGGACAAAATGTTCAAGGATACCCAGCACTGAATGCATTGTTCGTCTGCCAAAGGATGTGACTGACCGTGGGACTAAAGACTGCTTCTGGGGACATTGTTGAAAAAGATGTGCAAAATTTTTGAAATGTATCATATAATAAATCATGTGAACGAGTCAGTTATTGAGTAATTGGAAAGGATGTAGAATTATGTTTATGAACAATTAATGAATGAAATCACCGTGGTGTGACAGACCACCTACTAAGTCCACCAATGAACTGTCGAGTTTCGGGGAATGTTTCAACTGATGTGGGATGGACATGTAGGTTTTAGGGTATAACTGGGGTGCCTTAGGGGGTGTGGTGTGAGAGAGAGAGAGAGAAAGGAGAGGAGAGAAGGTGCGTGCGCTCCTGGTTCCTAGCTTATCGAGAGGGGTGATGCGTCGCTGATCGTCGGTTTGCAGCGAGGCCTAGCTGTTCCTGTCCCTGTTCCGTTCCTGTCTCCGAAAATCTTTGTTCCCTGGCTCTAGTTCGGGGAACCCCCACTGTCCCTTCGGCCAAAGGGGTGGTATTTCACAGATCCTTTGGGTTTGTATTATTCTGACTCGTACTTTGCATAATTATTTGCAAATGTATTCTTGTCTCTGAAATCTGATGTCTCTTCATCTATCCACTCCGATATATGTATATTGTTTCGCATTATTTTGCTGAAACTGATGTCTCTTAATCTATCCACTCCTTCATGTGCATAATCAATATTGATGATGAGAATGACACTGTTTGCATCTGCTGATTAATTTTTCCTCCCTCTTGTGAATTTTCATTTGTTAGCACTTGTAACCGTATGCAATTGAGCATTGATGATTTTCTTCAATTTGAGATAAAACTTTATTGATCTTACCAAGAGTCTGTGATTATTTAGCTGACTAGATAGTTAGTTAGATAAGTGCTATCATTACCATCAACTACTCAACTAATTGGTCTATCTACCGAGAGGAAAGAGAGTTGATATACAGGTCTAGCTATGTATTTAGACTTGTCAAACATGAACCTGTGATGTAAACAATATTTTCATGTCATTAAAATTGACCCCCAGCGCATCAGGGACTTGGGTGAATGTGTATGGGCCATTGTATGAATTATTGAGAGAGTATCGATCCCTGATTAGGTGTCGCGCTGGATCAGGTACTTGCAAAATCACTTGTGCTGGTTCAGATTTTTGACCTCTTGAAGAAAAATTATTTTTTGTGAATGTAAGTAAGTTTAAAGTCCAATTGCTTCATTTCACCATACGTTGAGTGTACATAGATATTCCTCCTATGGAGCAATCTCACCACACCAAACACTTGGACTGCTAATTATTCACAGCATTCAATTTGTTTTACTTCTTTTAAAATGATGCGCTATGGTCATTGAGCAAATTAATGTAACCGACGAACTGCTCTGCGTGCATTATACAGGAGCTCACCAAAGGGTACATGTTGTTTTATCGCTGAATTCTAGTGGATGCATACACTTGGGCCACTGAATAACTTTACCGTGGCAAATATGCAAGAGGTTCACTGCTTAGCAATGAAAACATGTATTTCATCAGCAGATATACACAATCGCGTAATAGAGCAACTGTGCAATGCTTCACCCGGGGACTGTTATATAATATAGTGCCAATATCGGCAACACACCTCACCCGCAAACACAGCAATCTCATAATAAACACACACAATACACATTGTTTGTTGGAGAAAACATTGCTGCAGGTTTATTTGCATACAAATTATGCCAACATGGTGGGTCAACTTACGGGCGATCCAAGGGCAGGCAGCAGTGACACCCCTAAGCTGCCCTGCCCACCTGAAGTGCCACATTGCACCGTGGCCTAACCTATCGGTGCTCACCATTTTGGGGGATCACCCCTTACATCATGTGGACCACCAGTCCACCCATTTACTCACGCCCCTAGAGGGGGCGAAGCGTATCCAGGCAAGCCCCCGGCTGCTCAGGTTTACAACCGCCCGACGGACTAACGGGGCGCCGTCGTTCCTCCAGGGTCCTGTCGTAAGGACTTCCTGGGGTTGTTTGGCATTTGCACCCTTGTTGTGCTCCTTAAGAGGGTACCCCTATGTACCATTCAGCCTCTGGATCGCCCTGTAACTCTGCCTGCAACACAAAATAACAAGTTAACCGCCTTCCTACCCTAGCCACCCTTCCAGCCGACATGCCGGGTAAGTGGTAGGGAGGGAAACGGCGTGAAGCCTCGGCACGCAAAAGGATTTCCAGATGGGCGGGGGAGGTCTATATACCTGCCTCCCCGCCCACTAGCGCGCCGGAAATGACGTTGTTAGGTAGCGCCGGACCCCGAGTGGGTCCAAACACTAGACTTGTCAGGGTTTGTGCCCTCATGTGGCACTAAGGTGGCCGCCCTCCTATGGGGGCTCCATGCGTGGGCCGCGGGCAGCCTCATAGTGCCAATATTGGCAACACACCCCACCCGCAAACATAGCAATCTCATAATACAAACACACAAGACACATTGTTTGTTGGAGAAAACATTGCTGCAGGTTTATTTGCATACAAATTATGCCAACATGGTGGGTCAACTTATGGGCGATCCAAGGGCAGGCAGCAGTGACACCCCCAAGCTGCCCTGCCCACCTGAAGTGCCAAATTGCACCGTGGCCTAACCAATCGGAGCTCACCATTTTGGGGGGTCACCCCTTACATCATGTGGACCACCAGTCCACCCATTTACTCACGCGCCTAGAGGGGGCGGAGCGTATGCAGGCAAGCCCCCGGTTGCTCAGGTTTACAACCACCCGAGGACTAACGGGGTGCCGTCGTTCCTCCAGGGTCCTGCCGTAAGGACTTTCTCGGTTGTTTGGCATTTGCACCCTTGTTGTGCTCCTGAAGAGGGTACCCCTATGTACCATTCAGCCTCTCGATCACCCTGTAACTCCACCATAGCTCTGGGTGTGTCACCCGTGACACCCAGGGCCCCCCACCAAGGCAGGCATTCTTACTTACACCCTGCTGATTCTAGGGCATAACCAAGGTCCATGCCCACTCTAGACAAATGAACCCCATCCACATCAAAACATCCCGTGGACTTGGCATGCAAGAGTCCGTGTCTGATAAAGCCAAAACCCCTCTGTTATGTGAATCTGCGCATGGCGCTGTTTTCTCTCCTGCGAGAAATTTCCACGGCCTCTCCAGACGTGGCCCCATGCCAAACTAAACGTGGAGTGATCTCAGACCACCATAATTCACATGCGCCTAATTGGTTGCTCAACTTACACATAGTGGATTTATTGCTTGCACCAGAACCTTCCTTCCTACCCATGAGAGTCAAGTCATTGCCTCCCAGGTGTATGACCAAAATGTTGGGAGGTGATCCGCCTCCCCTAGTCTGTGCCGCAGCTTCTTCAGCAAGCTGTGCTAACGCATGCCTGGGAACCCCAACCAGACTATCTCAGTGCAGGAGAACCCATGCCTCCAATTCCTGCTTTCGACCCATCGCTCCACTCTAGCGATGTAAGAATGGCCAATCACCCAACCTTTGATCCTGGCAAAATAAAGAAATGCAGAGTCCCAAAACACCTTTTATTGAAAACCCTGCACACAATTCTATAAATACTACGCAAGATTGCACATAGTTTGTTCAGAAATCACACTGCACACATATTAGCACATGGTGCTGTGCAAGATTGCACTTAGTTTGCTCAGAAGTCGCACTGCACACATATTAACACATGGTGCTCCAAAAGCACACTCAGCCCTTGAAGGTTTCACGGGCGGATGTAACGCTTGAAACACTGGGATTCCCACCGCCCCACCTGCCTGATGAGGTCCGGTGACATGCCAACCTTGAATGCTGAAGTAGCTGCCCCTATCCTAAAGGAATGGCTGCAAAAACACTTGCCTGGTCCCGCATTACCTGACAGTATTAAGCATGCCTTCATGACTTGTTCCACCTGAAACTTAGTAAGGGGCGTGCGGTCCGCATGGGTCAATAAGTAGCCTCCCCCAGGGGGGCGAAGGGCTAAGTAAGCTGAGACCAGGCCCACCGGGCAGTACCTCTTGTCCCCCAGTTGATGTAACCAGATCACCTTCCCCAGCCCCGCCTGGTCCGTTTTGGATCTCTTAACTAAGATTCTCAGGGATTCACTTGTGAGCACTGTATCCTGTCCCCCTATTGCATTCCCAGATCTATCTTTCTTGGACCTTGCCACCAATTCACTTATTCTCAGAGCCCCAAAGAATGCCTGTATTCTAGTAACTGTCAGCATAAGTGCACCGGACCCTTCTTTCTGCCCCTCATTGGAGTCGCAGCACACACTTGTTTGGAATTGCAAAAATACGCAACCCCTTACTAAAAACCCACTCCATTTGCGGGTTCCTGGCACTGTACCCTTCTGCCCGTGTATGGCCAAAGTAACGCCTATGGCATCGCGCTTGCCACCTGTATTCTGCTTCATTACCTGACCATATTGCATGCCAGCACCTCACCTTCTGACTGTGCTATTTAGCTGCTGTGACGCCATGCTCATGTCCCCTCCCAGTGCAAGTCATGCACTTCCCAACTTCTGCTCATGTGTACCATCGGGCAGAAAAGTGGGTGGGGACAGGGGGGGAACAATAAGTACAGATACCTGCCTTTTCTTGAATAATGAACAATGCCAAATGGTCTTAATACATTGTAGCCCTTTTGTGCTTTAACACCTGGTTTCCCCCAGTTTTTGGGACAGCAGCACACTTGTTAGCTGACAGCTTCCACAAACAGCCTAGCTACTTTGGCTATCAGGGCGGGAAGTTTTTTGCTTAACTGAAGCAACCTGTGACATGCCCTCAAGCCCGAGTGCAGATACTTCGCCGAATTTAACTAGACATTTGCACAGACCTTTTTTGATTGCTAAACCCTGGCGACACATTAATGGTGTCGAATCTGGATTGAGGGAATGTTTGTATTGTGCACAGTATTGCAGTCACCGCACCCTCTTTGGAGTGACAACTTATGCAGCCCCCCAGGCTTGCTTAACTGCAGTCCGATCACAGCTACACACTACCTGCTAACCATCTGATACCCTTGGTGCTTAATCCAGCTAAAGACCAAGTTCACTTCGTTATCCCCGGAATTGATTGCCCTCCACAGACTCAAAGCCAAGTTCAGATTACCTTCTAGTCACCATGTAATTCATGTTGGATCATTTTTACCCCACATAGCCAGCGTCTTGTGTATTATTAATCCAATGATAATGTCGGAATCTAAGATTCCCAGTTTCATGTTTTGCCGTAGTCCACCTTTTGTGGGTCCGCTGGGACCCCTCTGCCTCACTGAAAGTAACCTCGCTACTTAATACAGCTCCCTTAATGCTCTTGCCGGTCACTCAAAGACATCTGGAAACAACATGACGCACTGCAGCTTGGAGAAGCGCGTTTTTGGGCCAAACGTACCCCAGTCTGTGTTTACAGCATTTATCCTTTCATAGAGGCTCCAGTTCGTATGAAGTGTCACACGCCGGGAGTCCTGGCACACCAGCCGTAGATCAGTCGTGACGATCTCAGAGGAAAAGCATTGTTTCCCTGTGAATACAACTCCCTCTTGGTTAACTTTGTTTCCATGAGGTACTTGCAAAATCACTTGTGCTGGTTCAGATTTTTGACCGCTTGAAGACAAATTATTTTTTGTGAATGTAAGTAAGTTTAAAGTTCAATTGCTTCATTTCACCATACGTTGAGTGTACATAGATATTCCTTCTATGGAGCAATCTCACCACACCAAACACTTGGACTGCTAATTATTCACAACATTCAATTTGTTTTACTGCTTTTAAAATGATGCGCTATCGTCATTGAGCAAATTAATGTAACCGACGAACTGCTCTGCGTGCATTATACAGGAGCTCACCAAAGGGTACATGTTGTTTTATCGCTGAATTCTAGTGGATGCATACACTTGAGCCACTGAATAACTTTACCGTGGCAAATATGCAAGAGGTTCACTGCTTAGCAATGAAAACATACATTTCATCAGCAGATATACACA
Source organism: Calotriton arnoldi (assembly GCA_963921515.1). NCBI lineage: Eukaryota > Metazoa > Chordata > Amphibia > Caudata > Salamandridae > Calotriton > Calotriton arnoldi. The sequence goes on along the minus strand of CAWUFW010002237.1, from coordinate 1,355,727 downwards.
ATCGCGTAATAGAGCAACTGTGCAATGCTTCACCAGGGGACTGTTATATAATACTTCATAGAGTCCCATCGGCCTCCCTTAAAGAGACGCGCTATAGTCTGCTGACGTTATAGACAATTGCTCACTGCACACTAATTTGACTGTCTGTCTATTAACTAATGCATGCATGTTAATTTATCGACAAAGACTCACAGCATCCAATTTGGTTTACTTCTTTTAAAATGAAGTACCATGATCATTGAGCACATTATTGTAACTGACAAACTGCTCTGCACTTGCCATACTAAAGCCTGCATGTTGCTTTACTGTAAAACATCAATTTACGTAGATGCATACACTCGGGTTACTGAATAATTTCACCACTGTAAATATGAGAGCAGCTCACTGGTTTTCAATGCAAGCCTGTATTTGAGCAAGAGAAATACAGTCACTCTATAGAGCAACCGTGTTATGCTTTGCTTGTGGGCTGTTAGTTAATTCTTCACAGAGTTTAATCGGTTTCACTTCACTCAAAGAGACATGCTATGGTCTACTGACTTAACAGATAAATCACTTAGTGCACATTAACTCGAAGTGTCTGTTTATTAACTAAAGCATAAATGTCAAATTATAGACAGGATTCATTTTTGCAGAGTAATTATAAGTCACCACTGCATCCATTACAACACACAGAGGTAGCTGCCCAATGCATTTGCAGTCTGCCTATTTAGGACTTTTCGTGAGTGCGATCCACTTATGTGTGATATTTCTAGTTCCTGAGTATATGTGATATCTTGTTTGTTTTGATATCCCCTTCATTGTTGCTTCCACCCGCCCTCTCACGTCATTGCTTGCCTGTCTCCCCATCCCTCCTGCTACTCTCGTCCCCCCACTACCTCCCTCGTCGCTGCTGATTTTTTTTCAATTTTTTTTTTATAAATGTTTTTATTAACATTATAAACAAGGAAACCTTGGATATACGAGTCATACAGGGCAAGAAGCATCATCAGATTACACAAGACATAGAGTGTGGCGACGATATTTCCAACGGAAAAAGCAAATGTATCATTCTTTTCACAGTTACCAGTCTTGAGGGTTACATATATATCTAGCATGTCTGTCCTGGGGAAGTGTGGACCAAAATTTACTTTGGCTCGGTCTCCGGTTCCTCCCTTGTCGAGCACACATCGTCTTCCATCCCTTCAAGCTCCAGCCCATAGTAGTCTATCCAGGGCGCCCAAATCTTTTTGAATTTGCGCGGACACCCCCTGGCTGTATATGTGACTCGTTCCGCTATCATATATAGGTCTAAGCAAGCCTTCCATTCCAAAAGCGTAGGGGGTGTCGATGCCCCCCAGTGGCGGGCTATGTCTCTTTGAGCTACTACTAGTCCCAAGTTGGCTAACATCAGCTTATGGCGCGTTAGGTCTATTTCCGTAGGGATACCCAAAAGCACATATTTAACCGCTAGTTCAAGTTGGGCCCCCAGTATGTTGTTCAGTTCCCCCACTATCTGGGCCCAGTATGTTTTGATTTTATTGCAGTCCCATATTGTGTGTATGAATGTGCCTCGCTCCGTCTGGCATCTTAAGCAGTTTGGGGATTCTGCTCGTCCCATGGTGTGAAGTCATGCTCTGTCAAAGTAAACCCTATGCAGGATCTTATATTGTATGAGACGTAACCTCTGTTTGATTGCCACTTCCCATGGGTGCATGAGGGCTGCCTCCCAGTCAATGTCTTCCATCGGTCCTGTGGTCAGTTCTCACTTGGCTCTCAGTGGCCCCAATTTGTCAGGCATGTTGTTAAGTAGAGTTTTGTACGTCCATGAGATGGCCTTGTTTGGGATCTTTTCTTGCAAGAGTCTGCCCTCTAGGGGGGAGAACTCCGGTAGATCGATTGCGTCTAACCCTTCGGCCTTCCAGGCATGTTTCAGTCTGAGATATGCATATCTTTGAGTATTTGTTAATTGATAAGTGACTTGGAGTGCGTCAAAGGATGCCAGGGTACCTTTCTCTAGCACGTCCCCTAGTTTGGAGATTCCAATCATATCCCATTTTTTAAAGCCCTTAAGTCTCCCAATTTCTAATAGCCTCGTCTCTTCCCATAGGGGGATTTCTCTTGTGAGCCTAGCATCCCATTTCATCTGCTTCTCAGCCCCTTTCCATGCTTCGATCACAATTTGGGTGGCTGGTAGGAGTCGGTTGACACCTTTGCCCCCATATAGGTAATGTAAGTGGGTACAGTGTCGGAACTGAAGTCTCTCAAGTGTATATGTGGGGTGGTCCCATGTGGCGTGACTCCAGTCGTTAATCACCACCAGGTGGGCTGCCCTGTAGTAGGCTCTAATGTCTGGTAAGGCAAGACCCCCGTTATACGGGTTACGTTGAAGTGTTTGAAGCACCACTCTTGGGTGCGCCCCATCCCACAGGAGTATCCGAAGCTCGTTATTTAAGGTGGTGAATATATGTCGCTGCTGATTTTTTTTTTCGCTTTGCAGTTTTCCATAGCACGAACATGATTCAGAGGTATTAAACCGCTCTATGTGCTCACCAGTTACATTACACAATAACACATTCATTGTCATAGGCAGGGGGAAGAGTAAGTGAGTTGTCAAGAATCACAGGATGTTGAGATGACGCCGAGTCTTTTGCGTGCCCCATGTTCAATTCATTCTCTTGCCCCTCCTCGCATACAAAAAAGCACTATGAAGTGGCCTGCGCTGGCCTCATCACAGCGCTGTTTTTACTTTTAGCCACTCAGAACAGCAGATGTGCTGCTAGACAACATGGCTCAAAGACATTCACATTGACAGTAGTACAAGTTAAAAGGCCAAGAAAGGGTGACAATTGGCAAGGTGGAGTGAAAAGACTGAAATACACTCTTGTAAAGAGGAGAAAGTCAAAGAGAAGACCAGAGCAAATAAATGAGGTCTCAAGTCAAACAGAACAAGAAGAGTCAGAAGAAGATCCAGTACGAAAAACAAGGAGAGCAAGAATTCCAAGCAGGAAATACACAGCACCAGAATGGACTTAAGTTATCTTGGAGGAAATTAAAAGCTCAGATCCGAGTGAAGAAAAAGACAGTGCTGACACTAAGCAAGTGGACGAAAACAAATTGAAACCACCTTAAAAGAACTGTGAAGAATTAAGGTGCAACCTTGTCAGATGAAATTAATTAAAAGGACTCAGAAGTTTAAAATAAAATAAAATAAAAGAAAGTGGTAAAGAAGAAAGCCGTGAAGTGTAGGATTACACTATTTTTCAGAAAATTATTTTAAGTTTAGAATTTCTATAGATTTAGATTTTTTTCTGATTTTTTTTTTTCTAGTAGAATACAGAAATGGCCGAAGCAGAAGTGACTGAACATCTAAAATCTAGTCTAAAACGTAGATGTATTAAAGCTTGCTTATGTAGTGTCTTTCTACTAACATTCATGTGGATAATATTAACTGTCATTGGACCTATTCTAATGGTAACTAATAATAGAAACAGTACTGATGATGTAATAAGTGAAAGAATGAGTGATGTTACTAAAGGAACCCCTAATACTAACATAGAACAAATGGATGGAAGCATTCTCCATCGTGATAAATCAATTAGTGATTTCTCGTTAAATGTCTTTACTAAATTGTTGTATGAGTATATTGATACAATGAATGTGAGTGATTGTTACGTGTGCATGCAATTACCTTCGTCTGTCTCAGAGGGAGTGACATATCATCACCTACCTTTAACATATGGTGTGTCTTGTAGTGTCTTGTCCAGTCTCTTTTACGTGACGGGGAAGCTCGAATATCATTATTCTAATATAGATTTAGTATTTTCAGAGATACCAATTATAAAAGAACTGAATAAGGTTATAAGTAGTAAAAATGCACATTATATGGGAGAATTTTTCATATTACTAAGACACTAGATATAGAATATGCTTACAAAAACAACCTAACTTGTAGTTTGCGGGTTGAAGAAAAAGTATTCATAGATATGGTAGAATATAGAAGGGAAAGTTTCCAAAGAAAAGCTGTTGAACAGAAGTCACAGGTACCACTGTGGGCTTTCAGAGAAGGAAATTATGAAAAAGGCGAGACATACGCTGCAATGTCCCTGGACTGGCATCAAAAGGGAAAAATATGTTTGCTTAGAATGAAAACTAACTATAACAATTATTTCATCAGTACTAGTGAATGTGAGCATACCTTCCAAATTACTGGAGGTAGGGGATTGAAGGGTGAAACTGATCCTGTTTTCCCAGGAGTCTATTATGTGTGTGGTAAGAAAGCCTATTACATGTTACCTGCACATTGGTATGGTAGTTGTTATTTTGCAATTGTCTTTCCAAAGATCTACCATGTAGACAGAAAAAGCAATAGTATCCATGAAATAAAACAAGGACTAATACGTAACAAAAGAGCGAGTTTCTCAGAAATAGTAGGTGATATTTTTGGTGCACTGATACCCTCAGTTGGAGTCGTTCTGAATTCACATAAAATTTGAAAATTGTCCACAGTGGTTGATCGTTTGTCGACTGACACTGCTGGTGGGTTCTTGATGATTGACACTGAAATGGTTGCAATCAGATCAATGGTTTTGCAAAATCGACTTGCCCTTGATATTCTATTGGCAAAAGAGGGTGGAGTCTGTGGCATGTTGAAAATTCAACACTGCTGTACTTATATCCCTGACAAAAGTAAAGGTATTGAGGGATATATAAAGAATATTACGAAATTACATGAAGACTTGACCCAACTGGAGGTTGACGGTGTCTGGGAGAGATTTGGTAAGAGTTTCTCTTCTGTAGGTAAATGGTTTTCTACCTTTGGAAGTAGTTTATTAGGAAAAATAATAATGCCAATCGTTTTAGTAGCTGGAGTAGCCTTAATGATAATAACAATATACAAATGTAAGTGTAGGTATGGAAGAAAAGAAATGACAGACATAAAAGACAAATGAAAAGCAAGAAAAAGAGATGAGATAGAACTAGAGGAGATGAAAGGAGATTACTATGATAAGATGAAAGATTAAATGAAAACTTAATGAAAAGAGAAAAGATTACTGAATTTTAGATAGATGAAGATGGCACTTGATATGGTAGGTATTTTATGATGGCTCCAGTAAGCCATCAGAGGGGGGATTGATGGAGCAGGGTTTTGCAAAAATGAAACCTGCTCGAACTAACACCGCCATAATACGTACTCACAGTGTGCAGTGATAGTTTAACATACACATTACATGAACACGAGGGAAACAGCTTTGCGCATGTGTGCACTAATAAGAACTAATGCATGAAAGAACTAGGCCGCATACTACAATGTGTTTCGAAAGAAACAGAATTAATGCATGTTTAAGCTGCATTTTATATTTCGCATCTTGCATCTTGCTTTAAAAATAATGAATAACGCCGCTTTTGTCTTAAGCTTCTGATAGGAAAACATGTAACAGGGGATAGTGCAAAGCTGGCTGGTAAACAGTGAAAAGTGCATTTCTATGTAATTAATGAATGTTTATGTTCTATTTGCCGTAGTGAGCTGAAATGAGCCTCCATTATTCTTAAGTTAGCCGGATAGAGGAGGGGCTGGAGTGAGAGCGAAAATGTCATGACAGAGCAGCCAGAAGTGCTGAGTGCTGTAAAGAAGGGACAAAAAGTTCAAGGATACCCAGCACTGAATGCATTGTTCGTCTGCCAAAGGATGTGACTGACCGTGGGACTAAAGACTGCTTCTGCGGACATTGTTGAAAAAGATGTGCAAAATTGTTGAAATGTATCATATAATAAATCATGTGAACGAGTCAGTTATTGAGTAATTGGAAAGGATGTAGAATTATGTTTATGAACAATTAATGAATGAAATCACCGTGGTGACAGACCACCTACTAAGTCCACCAATGAACTGTCGAGTTTCGGGGAATGTTTCAACTGATGTGGGATGGACATGTATGTTTTAGGGTATAACTGGGGTGCCTTAGGGGGTGTGGTGTGAGAGAGAGAGAGAGAAAGGAGAGGAGAGAAGGTGCCTGCGCTCCTGGTTCCTAGCTTATCGAGAGGGGTGATGCGTCGCTGATCGTCGGTTTGCAGCGAGGCCTAGCTGTTCCTGTCCCTGTTCCGTTCCTGTCCCTGAAAATCTTTGTTCCCTGGCTCTAGTTCGGGGAACCCCCACTGTCCCTTCGGCCAAAGGGGTGGTATTTCACAGATCCTTTGGGTTTGTATTATTCTGACTCGTACTTTGCATAATTATTTGCAAATGTATTCTTGTCTCTGAAATCTGATGTCTCTTCATCTATCCACTCCGATATATGTATATTGTTTCGCATTATTTTGCTGAAACTGATGTCTCTTAATCTATCCACTCCTTCATGTGCATAATCAATATTGATGATGAGAATGACACTGTTTGCATCTGCTGATTAATTTTTCCTCCCTCTTGTGAATTTTCATTTGTTAGCACTTGTAACCGTATGCAATTGAGCATTGATGATTTTCTTCAATTTGAGATAAAACTTTATTGATCTTACCAAGAGTCTGTGATTATTTAGCTGACTAGATAGTTAGTTAGATAAGTGCAATCATTACCATCAACTACTCAACTAATTGGTCTATCTACCGAGAGGAAAGATTGTTGATATACAGGTCTAGTTATGTATTTAGACTTGTCAAACATGAACCTGTGATGTAAACAATATTTTCATGTCATTAAAATTGACCCCCAGCGCATCAGGGACTTGGGTGAATGTGTATGGGCCATTGTATGAATTATTGATGAGTATCGATCCCTGATTAGGTGTCGCGCTGGATCAGGTACTTGCAAAATCACTTGTGCTGGTTCAGATTTTTGACCTCTTGAAGAAAAATTATTTTTTGTGAATGTAAGTAAGTTTAAAGTCCAATTGCTTCATTTCACCATACGTTGAGTGTACATAGATATTCCTCCTATGGAGCAATCTCACCACACCAAACACTTGGACTGCTAATTATTCACAGCATTCAATTTGTTTTACTTCTTTTAAAATGATGCGCTATGGTCATTGAGCAAATTAATGTAACCGACGAACTGCTCTGCGTGCATTATACAGGAGCTCACCAAAGGGTACATGTTGTTTTATCGCTGAATTCTAGTGGATGCATACACTTGGGCCACTGAATAACTTTACCGTGGCAAATATGCAAGAGGTTCACTGCTTAGCAATGAAAACATGTATTTCATCAGCAGATATACACAATCGCGTAATAGAGCAACTGTGCAATGCTTCACCCGGGGACTGTTATATAATATAGTGCCAATATCGGCAACACACCTCACCCGCAAACACAGCAATCTCATAATAAACACACACAATACACATTGTTTGTTGGAGAAAACATTGCTGCAGGTTTATTTGCATACAAATTATGCCAACATGGTGGGTCAACTTACGGGCGATCCAAGGGCAGGCGGCAGTGACACCCCTAAGCTGCCCTGCCCACCTGAAGTGCCACATTGCACCGTGGCCTAACCTATCGGTGCTCACCATTTTGGGAGATCACCCCTTACATCATGTGGACCACCAGTCCACCCATTTACTCACGCCCCTAGAGGGGGCGAAGCGTATCCAGGCAAGCCCCCGGCTGCTCAGGTTTACAACCGCCCGACGGACTAACGGGGTGCCGTCGTTCCTCCAGGGTCCTGTCGTAAGGACTTCCTGGGGTTGTTTGGCATTTGCACCCTTGTTGTGCTCCTTAAGAGGGTACCCCTATGTACCATTCAGCCTCTGGATCACCCTGTAACTCTGCCTGCAACACAAAATAACAAGTTAACCGCCTTCCTACCCTAGCCACCCTTCCAGCCGACACGCCGGGTAAGTGGTAGGGAGGGAAACGGCGTGAAGCCTCGGCACGCAAAAGGATTTCCAGATGGGCGGGGGAGGTCTATATACCTGCCTCCCCGCCCACTAGCGCGCCGGAAATGACGTTGTTAGGTAGCGCCGGACCCCGAGTGGGTCCAAACACTAGACTTGTCAGGGTTTGTGCCCTCATGTGGCACTAAGGTGGCCGCCCTCCTATGGGGGCTCCATGCGTGGGCCGCGGGCAGCCTCATAGTGCCAATATTGGCAACACACCCCACCCGCAAACATAGCAATCTCATAATACAAACACACAAGACACATTGTTTGTTGGAGAAAACATTGCTGCAGGTTTATTTGCATACAAATTATGCCAACATGGTGGGTCAACTTACGGGCGATCCAAGGGCAGGCAGCAGTGACACCCCCAAGCTGCTCTGCCCACCTGAAGTGCCAAATTGCACCGTGGCCTAACCAATCGGAGCTCACCATTTTGGGGGGTCACCCCTTACATCATGTGGACCACCAGTCCACCCATTTACTCACGCGCCTAGAGGGGGCGGAGCGTATCCAGGCAAGCCCCCGGTTGCTCAGGTTTACAACCACCCGAGGACTAACGGGGTGCCGTCGTTCCTCCAGGGTCCTGCCGTAAGGACTTTCTCGGTTGTTTGGCATTTGCACCCTTGTTGTGCTCCTGAAGAGGGTACCCCTATGTACCATTCAGCCTCTCGATCACCCTGTAACTCCACCATAGCTCTGGGTGTGTCACCCGTGACACCCAGGGCCCCCCACCAAGGCAGGCATTCTTACTTACACCCTGCTGATTCTAGGGCATAACCAAGGTCCAACAGAAACAGGTCCATGCCCACTCTAGACAAATGAACCCCATCCACATCAAAACATCCCGTGGACTTGGCATGCAAGAGTCCGTGTCTGATAAAGCCAAAACCCCTCTGTTACGTGAATCTGCGCATGGCGCTGTTTCCTCTCCTGCGAGAAATTTCCACGGCCTCTCCAGACGTGGCCCCATGTCAAACTAAACGTGGAGTGATCTCAGACCACCATAATTCACATGCGCCTAATTGGTTGCTCAACATACACATAGTGGATTTATTGCTTGCAGCAGAACCTTCCTTCCTACCCATGAGAGTCAAGTCATTGCCTCCCAGGTGTATGACCAAAATGTTGGGAGGTGATCCGCCTCACCTAGTCTGTGCCGCAGCTTCTTCAGCAAGCTGTGCTAACGCATGCCTGGGAACCCCAACCAGACTATCTCAGTGCAGGAGAACCCATGCCTCCAATTCCTGCTTTCGACCCATCGCTCCACTCTAGCGATGTAAGAATGGCCAATCACCCAACCTTTGATCCTGGCAAAATAAAGAAATGCAGAGTCCCAAAACACCTTTTATTGAAAACACTGCACACAATTCTATAAATACTACGCAAGATTGCACATAGTTTGTTCAGAAATCACACTGCACACATATTAGCACATGGTGCTATGCAAGATTGCACATAGTTTGCTCAGAAGTCACACTGCACACATATTAACACATGGTGCTCCAAAAGCACACTCAGCCCTTGAAGGTTTCACGGGCGGATCTAACGCTTGAAACACTGGGATTCCCACCGCCCCACCTGCCTGATGAGGTCCGGTGACATGCCAACCTTGAATGCTGAAGTAGCTGCCCCTATCCTAAAGGAATGGCTGCAAAAACACTTGCCTGGTCCCGCATTACCTGACAGTATTAAGCATGCCTTCATGACTTGTTCCACCTGAAACTTAGTAAGGGGCGTGCGGTCCGCATGGGTCAATAAGTAGCCTCCCCCAGGGGGGGCGAAGGGCTAAGTAAGCTGAGACCAGGCCCGCCGGGCAGTACCTCTTGTCCCCCAGTTGATGTAACCAGATCACCTTCCCCAGCCCCGCCTGGTCCGTTTTGGATCTCTTAACTAAGATTCTCAGGGATTCACTTGTGAGCACTGTATCCTGTCCCCCTATTGCATTCCCAGATCTATCTTTCTTGGACCTTGCCACCAATTCACTTATTCTCAGAGCCCCAAAGAATGCCTGTATTCTAGTAACTGTCAGCATAAGTGCACCGGACCCTTCTTTCTGCCCCTCATTGGAGTCGCAGCACACACTTGTTTGGAATTGCAAAAATACGCAACCCCTTACTAAAAACCCACTCCATTTGCGGGTTCCTGGCACTGTACCCTTCTGCCCGTGTATGGCCAAAGTAACGTCTATAGCATCGTGCTTGCCACCTGTATTCTGCTTCATTACCTGACCATATTGCATGCCGGCACCTCACCTTCTGACTGTGCTATTTAGCTGCTGTGACGCCATGCTGATGTCCCCTCCCAGTGCAAGTCATGCACTTCCCAACTTCTGCTCATGTGTACCATCGGGCAGAAAAGTGGGTGGGGACAGGGGGGGAACAATAAGTACAGATACCTGCCTTTTCTTGAATAATGAACAATGCCAAATGGTCTTAATACATTGTAGCCCTTTTGTGCTTTAACACCTGGTTTCCCCCAGTTTTTGGGACAGCAGCACACTTGTTAGCTGACAGCTTCCACAAACAGCCTAGCTACTTTGGCTATCAGGGCGGGAAGTTTTTTGCTTAACTGAAGCAACCTGTGACATGCCCTCAGGCCCGAGTGCAGATACTTCGCCGAATTTGACTAGACATTTGCACAGACCTTTTTTGATTGCTAAACCCTGGCGACACATTAATGGTGTCGAATCTGGATTGCGGGAATGTTTGTATTGTGCACACTATTGCAGTCACCGCACCCTCTTTGGATTGACAACTTATGCAGCCCCCCAGGCTTGCTTAACTGCAGTCCGATCACAGCTACACACTACCTGCTAACCATCTGATACCCTTGGTGCTTAATCCAGCTAAAGACCAAGTTCACTTCGTTATCCCCGGAATTGATTGCCCTCCACAGACTCAAAGCCAAGTTCAGATTACCTTCTAGTCACCATGTAATTCATGTTGGATCATTTTTACCCCACATAGCCAGCGTCTTGTGTATTATTAATCCAATGATAATGTCGGAATCTAAGATTCCCAGTTTCATGTTTTGCCGTAGTCCACCTTTTGTGGGTCCGCTGGGACCCCTCTGCCTCACTGAAAGTAACCTCGCTACTTAATACAGCTCCCTTAATGCTCTTGCCGGTCACTCAAAGACATCTGGAAACAACATGACGCACTGCAGCTTGGAGAAGCGCGTTTTTGGGCCAAACGTACCCCAGTCTGTGTTTACAGCATTTATCCTTTCATAGAGGCTCCAGTTCGTTTGAAGTGTCACACGCCGGGAGTCCTGGCACACCAGCCGTAGATCAGTCGTGACGATCTCAGAGGAAAAGCATTGTTTCCCTGTGAATACAACTCCCTCTTGGTTAACTTTGTTTCCATGAGGTACTTGCAAAATCACTTGTGCTGGTTCAGATTTTTGACCGCTTGAAGACAAATTATTTTTTGTGAATGTAAGTAAGTTTAAAGTTCAATTGCTTCATTTCACCATACGTTGAGTGTACATAGATATTCCTTCTATGGAGCAATCTCACCACACCAAACACTTGGACTGCTAATTATTCACAACATGCAAGAGGTTCACTGCTTAGCAATGAAAACATAAATTTCATCAGCAGATATATTCAGTCGTGCAATAGAGCAACTGTGCTGTGCTTCACCAGGGGACTGTTATATAATACTTCATAGAGTCCCATCGGCCTCCCTTAAAGAGACGCGCTATAGTCTGCTGACGTTATAGACAATTGCTCACTGCACACTAATTTGACTGTCTGTCTATTAACTAATGCATTCATGTTAATTTATCGACAAAGACTCACAGCATCCAATTTGGTTTACTTCTTTTAAATGAAGTACCATGATCATTGAGCACATTATTGTAACAGACAAACTGCTCTGCACTTGCCATACTAAAGCCTGCATGTTGCTTTATTGTAAAACATCAATTTACGTAGATGCATACACTCGGGTTACTGAATAATTTCACCACTGTAAATATGAGAGCAGCTCACTGGTTTTCAATGCAAGCCTGTATTTGAGCAAGAGAAATACAGTCACTCTATAGAGCAACCGTGTTATGCTTTACTTGTGGGCTGTTAGTTAATTCTTCACAGAGTTTAATCGGTTTCACTTCACTCAAAGAGACATGCTATGGTCTACTGACTTAACAGATAAATCACTTAGTGCACATTAACTCGAAGTGTCTGTTTATTAACTAAAGCATAAATGTCAAATTATAGACAGGATTCATTTTTGCACAGTAATTATAAGTCACCACTGCATCCATTACAAGACACAGAGGTAGCTGCCCAATGCATTTGCAGTCTGCCTATTTAGGACTTTTCGTAAGTGCGATCCACTTATGTGTGATATTTCTATTTCCTGAGTATATGTGATATCTTGTTTGTTTTGATTTCCCCTTCATTGTTGCTTCCACCCGCCCTCTCACGTCATTGCTTGCCTGTCTCCCCATCCCTCCTGCTACTCTCGTCCCCCCACTACCTCCCTCGTCGCTGCTGATTTTCTTTCTATTTTTTTTTTATAAATGTTTTTATTAACATTATAAATAAGGAAACCTTGGATATACTGAGTCATACAGGGTAAGAAGCATCATCAGATTACACAAGACATAGAGTGTGGCGACGATATTTCCAACGGAAAAAGCAAATGTATCATTCTTTTCACAGTTACCAGTCTTGAGGGTTACATATATATCTAGCATGTCTGTCCTGGGGAAGTGTGGACCAAAATTTACTTTGGCTCGGTCTCCGGTTCCTCCCTTGTCGAGCACACATCGTCTTCCATCCCTTCAAGCTCCAGCCCATAGTAGTCTATCCAGGGCGCCCAAATCTTTTTGAATTTGCGCGGACACCCCCTGGCTGTATATGTGACTCGTTCCGCTATCATATATAGGTCTAAGCAAGCCTTCCATTCCTTAAGCGTAGGGGGTGTCGATGCACCCCAGTGGCAGGCTATGTCTCTTCGAGCTACTACTAGTCCCAAGTTGGCTAACATCAGCTTATGGCGCGTTTTAGGTCTATTTCCGTAGGGATACCCAAAAGCACATATTTAACCGCTAGTTCAAGTTGGGCCCCCAGTATGTTGTTCAGTTCCTCCACTATCTGGGCCCAGTATGTTTTGATTTTATTGCAGTCCCATATTGTGTGTATGAATGTGCCTCGCTCCGTCTGGCATCTTAAGCAGTTTGGGGATTCTGCTCGTCCCATGGTGTGAAGTCATGCTCTGTCAAAGTAAACCCTATGCAGGATCTTATATTGTATGAGACGTAACCTCTGTTTGATTGCCACTTCCCGTGGGTGCATGAGGGCTGCCTCCCAGTCAATGTCTTCCATCGGTCCTGTGGTCAGTTCTCACTTGGCTCTCAGTGGCCCCAATTTGTCAGGCATGTTGTTAAGTAGAGTTTTGTACGTCCATGAGATGGCCTTGTTTGGGATTTTTTCTTGCAAGAGTCTGCCCTCTAGGGGGGAGAACTCCGGTAGATCGATTGCGTCTAACCCTTCGGCCTTCCAGGCATGTTTCAGTCTGAGATATGCATATCTTTGAGTATTTGTTAATTGATAAGTGACTTGGAGTGCGTCAAAGGATGCCAGGGTACCTTTCTCTAGCACGTCCCCTAGTTTGGAGATTCCAATCATATCCCATTGTTTAAAGCCCTTAAGTCTCCCAATTTCTAATAGCCTCGTCTCTTCCTATAGGGGGATTTCTCTTGTGAGCCTAGCGTCCCATTTCATCTGCTTCTCAGCCCCTTTCCATGCTTCGATCACAATTTGGGTGGCTGGTAGGAGTCGGTTGACACCTTTGCCCCCATATAGGTAATGTAAGTGGGTACAGTGTCGGAACTGAAGTCTCTCAAGTGTATATGTGGGGTGGTCCCATGTGGCGTGACTCCAGTCGTTAATCACCACCAGGTGGGCTGCCCTGTAGTAGGCTCTAATGTCTGGTAAGGCAAGACCCCCGTTATACGGGTTACGTTGAAGTGTTTGAAGCGCCACTCTTGGGTGCGCCCCATCCCACAGGAGTATCCGGAGCTCGTTATTTAAGGTGGTGAATATATGTCGCTGCTGATTTTTTTTTTCGCTTTGCAGTTTTCCATAGCACAAACATGATTCAGAGGTATTAAACCGCTCTATGTGCTCACCAGTTACATTACACAATAACACATTCATTGTCATAGGCAGGGGGAAGAGTAAGTGAGTTGTCAAGAATCACAGGATGTTGAGATGACGCCGAGTCTTTTGCGTGCCCCATGTTCAATTCATTCTCTTGCCCCTCCTCGCATACAAAAAAGCACTATGAAGTGGCCTGCGCTGGCCTCATCACAGCGCTGTTTTTACTTTTAGCCACTCAGAACAGCAGATGTGCTGCTAGACAACATGGCTCAAAGACATTCACATTGACAAGACCAATAGCTCGGGCATTGCCAAGACCTATTGGCTTTGCTAATACTTGTTCAATATAGTGTCGGAGATAAATAATTTCCTTTTCAATATACTATATTCAAGTTGGGGACACTTTAAGCCCATTTTATGCCAAATGATTCAACAATGCAATGGTGCCAAGGTTGCAATCCTCTTTTGTCTTGGATGCCAATAAAAGGTCATCTGTGTATTGGACTAGGACAGAATTACATGGCACTTTCAAACTCTCTAAATCTTTCTTCAGAATTTGTGGAAAAAAATCAAAGGATTCTCTATTTACCCTTGTGGAATTCTACACCACACGAGATCTTCATTCAAAACTTGAAATGCAAAGAGGAATTGTGAATCCTCATGCAATGATACTGAAAAGAACACTCGGCACAAGCCAATGACTGTGTACCATTCTGCCTCTGCTGGAATTTAGAACAGAATTACTGCTGGATTCGGTACCACAAGACAACAAGGAACCGCAATTTTATTAAACTTTTGGAGGTCTTTTACAATTCTCCATTTACCACTCAGTTTCTTAATTCCCATTGCAGGAGAATTGCCAAGAACCTCTCGAAGGATTTCCTGCTCAATCATTTTCTTGATCACTGGTTTCATTCCTTACTCTACTTCTTTCCATAATCTGTACTGTCTTGTTTTGTGGAACATTGCATCTGGTTTTATTTGTATTCTTTTAATTCTTTATTTATTGTGGTTTCATATATGTATGCATTTCCATTAATTACAGATAAGCATCAATGTTGGTAGAAAATGTTGTGCAGTACTTCCTCATAATGCGTCCAACAGTGTATTACATTAGCAATCCCACATCTATCTGTTCCACCTCCAACCAGCAGGTACCAGTCTTACATTATAAACTACAACACCTGTAAAGAACAACCCCTGACCCCTCCCAGCACACCTAGGAACCCTTCCCCCAAAAGAAGCAACCCCATTTATTTGTATTCTTACTGATTCTTCTGTTCTTTACCTAAAAAATCCCACACCCCTTCTTTGACACTAAGGGCCTGATTACGACTCTGGAGGTTGTACAGCGGACGGTGCAATGCACCGTCCGGTGTAGGACCGCCAAAGCCGCGGTGTGACCGCCCACCAGATTAGGAGTTAAATCCTGGTCTAGCGGGCGGTCCTATGGCTGTCTGACTGTGGCAGTCTGCTAGGCTCATAGAAGAGCCTATCATGCAGATGTCCGCAGTCGGAGCACCAACTGTACCTTCCTGCAGGGTGTGTCATATATGCCACACCGTGCAGGAAGGAAGGGTGCAAATCCAGGGGTGCACTACATGTGCCTCCCCACATGCACACCCAGGCCCAAATCCAGCAGGAGGCTCTGTCAGAGCTCCCTTTGTTGCCATTCCGCCACTCTTTTCATGGCGGGTTCACCACCACGAAAAGGGTGGTGAAATGGATACTCAGAATATGCTTGCCAGCTGCAGCACCACCAGCACATTCATGCCGGTGAAAGCCTGCCGGCCCAGCAGGCTCCTTGATCCCGGTGGTGCTGGCAGTCTCGTGACGGTCGGATCACCACTACAGTTACGGCGGTCGTACTCATAATCAGGCCCCAAGTCTTAAATCAGGAGGGAGATCTTCTTTTGTCGAAACTGGATACATCTCAACTTTAGGGTCCCCTGTGCTAAGGTTAAAAAGTGAATCCTCATCTTCCAATTCTACTGCAACACCATTTGGTGTGCAATACATAGCACAATTCATCCTCCAAAGAACATCCCTCCGAGCAAGTTCACTGTGCTTGAGTCACACAGAATAAACTGATGTTTGTTCCGAATTTGTCCTATTTTGACTGGCACATCTGCTGAAACTTGACTGACAGTTTGCTTATAACTGATCCCCACAACCTGGACTTCTTTTCCCGAGAGAGGTAGGTTTGGAACTTCTACAGAATGAACTGTAGAATGGGTAGCCCCCGTATCAATAAGAAAAAAACAGAATGGCAATTGGCTTCTCCATCAGTATATGGGCCATTTTGATCTGCCTCCAAAACTGCTCCAAGTAAGCAATCCTCCTCCCCCCTCAGGCACTGCATTGCGAACTGGTGCCTGCAATTTCATCAGCGATGATAATGGCATTCTGTTGATAACTTGGATTATATGGAATTTTGTTTCCCAGGTTTTGCTGCATTGCTGGTACTGACATTCGAAAAGTTTCTGACTTTGCGTGTTCTGTCCCCTGTTCTGAATATTTAACATCACATTATTTCTCTGCACCATATATTGGATATTGTCCTGAATTCTTTCTGAACTTTGTCTACATTCCCTCTTCATTCCCTCTTTCAATGCCCGATCTGCCCACACAAATGACAAGTTGTAGTGCTTTTTCAACATTCCCAATCATACCATTTACCTTGTCACCTTGCGTCATTTGATTCATCCCATTCATTTAATTTCTCACAAAATGTGTATGTTAACCCATCTGGTCCTTTTCAAATTGTTTTGTTGGAGCAATCATCAGTTTCTGCTTTAGCATATTGCTGTTTTTTTTCAAGATAATCACTACTGTTTTTAGCCAATTTCAAATCTCATCACGGCCCCTTTGTCGACCAACACAATTCACTTTGTTGAATGCGATTGCCAATTTTTTTTTTTTTTGCAGTCTTAAAGAGGGGTTTTATTCATTTTGATGTGAAAAATGAGAACTTAAAGAAAAAGAAATTGTAACCACAACTTGTTGCAATGTTATCGTGACATTTTTAAAGATTTTTTTTTTTTTATAAATCTTTTTATTAACATGCTGGAATTCAACAATGCAGACATATATTCTTTATAGCATATTACAAGTTGCATGCTTTTCAGTGGACGTTTCCTAATCAATACACACGGAGCTCTAGTGCCTGTGATTGCTAATCTTTGATTTCAACCCATTAATGAAAGCAGAAACGAAACTTCCAACAGCATCTTTCCCTGAGTTTTCAACTTCGCTATGCTTTTTGAATATCTGAATCAAACTATCATAATAGGAGTGTAACCGACTCTTTAGGCTCTTGTGTTGTTCTTAAAATCTTTTCCCAATTTATATCCCTCTCTCGAATACTTTTCAATCACTGCTTTATATTTCTCAGCCACGTCTGATGATAGTGCATTGTTAGGACCTTGTCTAGGTAGTTTCTGTGTCAGCTACCCTGCAACCACCTCACACTCCAACCACAAATCTCCTGGAAGGACAATTTCAAACAATGAATTCAATCTTTCCACACCATTGGAGAGAGTCATAATAATTTATGGACTTTATCATACCACATTGCTGGATCGTCTTTCAATTTTGGAAAGTTATGCGTAAAAGCAAACAAATCTGCCCTTGACCAATGAACATACACCCGATTCCCTTTGTGTACTTCTCTTAAGGGAAACTCAGCCACTGTAATCATTCCTACTTCTGAATCACTTCCTACACCATTCCCCACTTTCGCGTCACTGTTCTTCATCTTTTTCTTATTTAAAGTTTACTTTTTCAATTTTTCTTGATATTTCTTTAACCCCTTCCATGCGCGGCCGATTTTCGCCCTGTGCGAGGCGTTGCATTAAGCGGACGGGTTCATGACGAGCTCAGCTCGTCATGCGCACACGAGCACTGCGCAGCATGACGAGCTGAGCTCGTCATGAGCATGGAAGGGGTTAAATCACTCCAGTCTCGTGTTTTCTCAATTAACTCTTTATTATGGGCTCTCAATGTAATTAGACCCATCTCTTTGATTTCATTATATGTTAGATCCATTTTGTAATTTCGTTTGACATTCTTCATTTTACTTATGTCAACATCTAATTCATCAGCCAATTCTTCTAATTTACCATGCACTTAAATGGCGCACCTAGCTGCTTCTTTGATCAAATATCTCATTTCATCAGCATTATATGTCAGTAGTCTTTTCAAATCTACATTACCCTGAAACATTTCTCCAAATTCTATTTTAAGGATCTCAATACAGATCTCCTTAGGAGGTGGCTCTATCACCATTGTCTCTTTAGAATGCTCTAGTTCCACTTGTGCTAGGCATTGCCATTGTGACTGGAGCTTCTAACAGTGCACTTGGTAGAATTCCAGTAAGAGCTAGCACTACTGTCGTGTCTCACCCTCCACCAATCGCATCAATCAATCACGGCATCAGTAGTCTGGGTCCATTACACCTGTTCATCTGTGTATGGCGGAGGTCTCGAAATAGTAACTCACTGAAAAATTTGTCATTATCTGACTATCTGTCATCTTTCTTCTCTTTCAATTCATCTGTTTTGGCATGTTCTGTTTCTGTAACTACAGCAGGAAAGGTTTTAATCCTTTCCATTTTGTCTATTCTCCATGCCTTGTCTTCACTGTCACGTTTGGCTTCCAGCCAGCCCCTGAAAGATTTCTTAACAGATTTATCTTACTTCTCTTTCTCCTACTCTGTCACCATGCAATCTCAATTATTGAGTGCTTCGAACTGTGTAGTTCTAGACAATGGACTCAAATCGTACAAAGTGTCAAATATCCAATGAGCAGATTTCCTCTGCAATGCTGTTGAGACCATTTGTTTTGTGATCAACTGGAGTCATACTTTGTGGATAACATTTCTCTTACCCGCAATGCTTTATTTCTTTACTCTTCCCGTACCCCCCGTCAAGCCCCCTATCCCCAAATCTGTGTAATATTAACTTCGACATCCCAGGGTCTTTTCTAGATTTCCATGAAATGGGCAGATTTTAACTGATCTGATTTCTCATTTTAGATCTGTACTGTCCCGCAGATTGCCACCTAACAAATGAAAAACCTTGTTTGTTTCTTTTAGTTTAAAGCCTTTTTTTGCAGGGCTGAATATGTTTTGTGAATTATGGAAGCTGGTGATTTTAAAGGAACAAGAGTGCTGCTGTTTGTATTTAAGGAAATTTTAATGGTTGCATATTTATCATTGTATTATTTAGTTTGATGTATTATGCCATATTTATGCTAGTACAGATTTCTGGGACTTTCTGAATTTATCAGTTTGGATTTATGCTTGACCCAATTCCCACAGATTTCTGCAATATCAGCCCTCTGTAACAAAATTGGCCGAAACCGGCCCTGGCGAACAGCTCGGCCAGAACCCCCCTCCAGGGGCCGGCCAAGCTGTCTGCCAGGGCCGGTTTCGGTTCCCAGTCTGGCTGTGTGTGGAACCATTTACTGGCCTATTACTGTACTACTAGCAGCAGCTAAGAAGCCTGACTCATGTTGCTAAACAGTTGTATTCTTTTTTTGCAAACCCACTCCATCCTGGACGACGCCCAAACTGGGTTTTGTCCGGATCACTGTTCTGAGATAGTGATCGTGCTGGATTTTGATGACCTACGTACAGCGGCCAATGTCCGCAGTATTAGCGCCTTGATATTGTTAGATCTGTCAGCAGCATTTGACACTATCAAAGGTGGGAGTCCTTTGATCAGTCTCGGGGAAACCAGACTTTATGGGGCAGTCCAAGTGGTTACCTTCATTCCTATTCAGTCGCACTCTGTTTTGCTCTTGGTCCTGTACTCTCTTTTCTCTTCAACTCCACTTTTTCTATGTGTGGGGGATTTTCATTTGCCCCTAAATCTTTAACCTTTACATTCGACCCCTGTCTACTGTTTTAGTTGTCAAAGGTTCTTGCTTCCTACAAATGTTGGTCCTGGTGGTGATGTGGCACTGAGTGATTGTATGCTGGAAATCAGACGTGGCTGGGCAGACATTGCCTCATACTTAACCTCAATGAAAAAGGGGTTTTAATAGCATGGGGGTCCACCTACTATGAAACTCAATCCTCTGGCTATCACATAGTGCCTGCCTAGTCCCTTCTCATGTTGCTAAGTTTAGCTGCTAAACTTGACTCAGTACTGCTGCTCAGATCCTACGTTTCAAGGGTGGTTTATGCTGTACTTTCCAGTTCCCAACTTCTTTTTAGACCTTCTTTTTAGACCCACCTTTATGATGTTTATAAATTGTAATGAACTACAGCTTTATGGTTTAAATCTTTTTATTAATTTGAAAAGACAAGCAATACAATAGCCACCACCTACATCCACCGGCCGGTGGGGATCATTCGTATGAGCTAGATGTGAAGGCATAGAAGAAAGAAAGTAGAAGAAAGGGGGAAGGGTAAAGAGGTCTATCCCTTACATGTGTGTGTGATGTGTACAGCGAGTGTCACATAAATGTTCTTGGCGGGTGCGGCTAGCTGTTATCCTTATTCCGTTGGGGGGGGGAGGCCTTAGTGAGACGGAGTACTCTGAGGTACTTCGGGCAGGTAAGTTCTGTGAATTCATTGGACAAGAATTCTATAGTGGTGCCCCATGTTTTGTCAAATTTAGGGAGGGAACGTGTAAGACCTGCTGTAATCTTTTCCATCCCCAGTATTTCCCATAGTTTGTATAGCCAGTCCAGGCGAGAGGGTATCTCCGCCGTGCCCCATCTAGCCAATAGTGCCTGTTTGGCCGCTCCCAGAGCCAGAGTGATCGCTCTTCCACAGCAAGATCTAAGAGGATACATCAAGGCATTGGGGAGCCCTAGGAGTGTTTATGAAGGGAATTTGGGTAAATCCGTGTGGTATATGTCGTCTATGTCCCGAAGGATTACCTCCCAGTAATCCTGTATCTTCGGGCAGGACCAAAGAATATGAGTGAGCGTGCCCGGTTGACCACATTGTCGCCAGCATTGCCCATCCCCTCCCAGTTTCCATTCGAGTATTCTTGCCGGAGTGTAATACCAATAGTGTGCAATTTTCAAAAACATCTCCTTGCCCGCTGTACTGCATGAGGAGGCCCTAGCCCTATGTATAATATCGTGCAATTCCTTAGGTGAGAACTCGCGCTCCATTTCAGATTCCCACCTACGCTGCAGGAGAATTACTATATTGCCTGGGGGCGTTTAAAAAGGCATAAATGTCTGACAGTAGCCATTTGTCTGACGTTCTAGTAATGTACATTTCTCGAACTTTGTTAAGGCGCGACCTGCATGGGGTTGTATCTGTGGCTGGGTTACCCAATGACGAAGAGCCAGATATTGCCAGTACGCCTTTCGAGGAATCCCGAAGCCCTCGGTGAGGCTAGTGAACTCCATAACCCCGTTCTCGTCAAAGAAGCCCCCAATGCGTTTACAGTTGGCCTATTGCCAATGGAGATAACCATTTCCTGTATGAGCCGGAGGGAAATCGGGGTTGCCTATAAATGGAGTCAGAGGGGACACAGGGGTCGAGAGGCCGAGTAGCGCCTGTACCCTATCCCACACTCCCAGGGTGGCCCTCAAGACCGGTGACAAATATACTCCGCATGAGTGATGTTTGCGTGGGAGACACAGGACCTTCCAGATGTGCATGCCCGCTATCGAGCGGTCTATAAAGCACCAGTGCTTTTCTGACTCCAGTTTGTACCACTCAAGCATGTATCTAAGTTGTGCTGCCTGGTAGTAGCGTTCCAAACACGGGACACCCAAACCCCCGTCCTCCTGCTTAAGATAAGTCAAATGGCGATCCAGTCTCGCCTTCCTACCCCCCCAGGCAAAGTTCCTAATAAGGCGTTGCATCTGTGCCAGTATGGTGGGCGGTGGTCTGAGCGGCAGCGTCTGCATCACGTACAGGATCCGCGGGAGAGTAGTCATTTTGATGGCAGCCAACCTACCCAGCCAGGACAGATGTGCCTCTTCCAATTCGAGAGTTCATTTCTAACCCCAGCCAGGAGGGTAGCATAATTCACTTGGGCCGTATTAACCAGGGTGGGGAACAGCTGCAGACCCAAGTACTGGACCCCCTCCGTCGCCCAATGGAATGGAAACTGTGCCGATAGGGCCTGCTCTTCTACTAGAGGGAGGGTCAAGTTCAGAGCCTGGGTTTTATGGATGTTGACTTTGAAGCCTGATGCTAAGCTGAATAGTTCCAGTTCCTCCATTAATGGGGGTAATGAAAGTGCCGGCTGAGTTAAGACTACGTCGTCTGCACATAGTGAAATTTTATGCTCCCTGTCTCCCATTCTGATCCTAGATATTCTCAGGTTTTGGCGAATCCTCTCTGCAAACGGCTCCATATACAACGCAAAAAGCAGGGGTGATAAAGGGCATCCCTGCCTTGTGCCTCTCCGAATTCCAAATGGTCGGGACGTTACACCATTAACCCTAATCCGCGCCTGAGGGTCCGTATAAATACAGTCCACCCATTTTAAGAAGCGCTCACCCGCTCCGAATTTGCGTAGTGTCTGTTGCAAGTACAGCCAGTGGACCCGGTCAAATGCCTTCTCGGCATCGATCGAAAGAAGCACCGCGGGCGTCTGAGTACGTTGGGTTTTATCCAGCAAGTGGCATCTCCGGCGAGTCCCGTCACTGCAATTGCGTTCCGGGATAAATCCCGACTGGTCGGGGTCTATCAACCCCTGCATATGTGGCGCCAGTCGGGCAGCCAGGATGCTCGTGAAGATCTTGAGGTCGACATTCAATAACGAGATGGGACGGTAGGAGGCACAGTCCATTGGGTCTTTACCGGGCTTAGGAATCACCACTACCTCAGCCATGGTCATAGTCGGGGTCACTCTACCAGTGTCACTAAAGGAATTAAATAAGCGAGCCAGTACCGGGGCCAAGTCCTGGGTGAAGGATTTGTAAAAATCGGTCGAGAATCCGTCCTCCCCCAGAGCCTTCCCTGAGGTGAGGCCCCCTATGGCATTAAGAACCTCTTCCCTACGAACGTCCGCATCCAGATTCTTCGCCTCCATGTGAGAGAGGGGCGACACTGGGACATCTCTCACATAGTATTTGGCTGCTTCTGGATCTAAATCGTCTGCCCTGTATAACGTAGTATAAAAGGATTCAAACCTGCCCGCTATGTCGCCATCGGAGCGTAAAACTTCGCCCTGATGGCTTCTAATTTCCCCAAAACGTCTAGTGGTCGTCTGTGCTCGAAGAAGAGTCGCCAGGAGTTTCCCGGCTTTATTGCCCCCAGCGTAATAACGCTGCTTGGTCCGCAGGAGCTAGTATTCCGCCCGATCATAATCCAGGGCTTTCAGCTGCTGTCTACCAGTATTAAGTTGCCGCCTAACTCTAACGGCACCCGTCCTCTGATGGACTCCCTCCAATTCCTTTACCTGCGAATCGAGATGTTCCCTTTTCTCTTTTCTATCTTTGTTGCGGTCCAACTGCGCATCGTGTGCTATATTAAAATCCCCCCCTATAACCAAATCTTCATCTTGGGACTCTAGAATAGTATTCAAGGTGTTGTTGAGGAACAGCTCCTGGCGCTCATTTGGGCTATATATGGATGCAATAGTATATGTGTGGTTTCCAACTACTACCCTCACAGCTAAGGCTCTGCCTGGTACCTCAGTATGTACGCCCACCACCCTGCCCTGGAAATGTGTGGCAAACAGGACCGCTACTCCAGCTTTCTTGTCCCCGGAGGAGGAGAGATACTGTCTGTCAAACCACCTGGAGCGGAGGCGTTTCCAGTCCGCTCGTAGTAAGTGAGTCTCCTGTAGCAGGCATATATCACTACCTGTCTCCCGCAGGAGTGCTAACAGCGCCCGTCTTTTCACCAGGGAGTTAAGGCAGCGGACATTCAGGCTCAAAATGCTTACTTTAATTGTCGACATGGGATCTAAGGGGTGTCTCCAATCCTATGATGCGGCTGAGGGACCATTGCGACTGCCAACCTTCCCAGTGCCTCCTCCACCCCATCCCTCAACATACCCTGGACCCCGCTCCCAGCTAAAACCATCGCCAACACACACCCTCTATTCTGCAAGATCACAGTGTCTATAGATAGGCCCATCCCTAACTTTATTAGGGATAGTTGCAGGGGAACCAAGGAAAGACAGTAAAGAAAGAAGAAATATAGCAAGACAGTAAGGAAACAAGTCGGGAGTACAGGAGGTACCCTCCAACAGGATCGAAGCACTTCAACGTGCAAGGGTTCATTCTGCCGACGGTTGGTCTTCATACCTCGCGGATTGAACTCCCTGCCATGGCCGATTGCCATGAAGGTGGGGCCCTCTCAGAGACGTACAATGCCCTGGTTATGGTGTCCACAAGTTGACGATTAATCAGTCACTTTTAGGGTCGCCAGATACATCCCTGCCCTGCAGCTGGCGGAGCAGTGCCTCTCTCTCCTGTTGCCTTTCAAGCTCCGTAGGTTTCGTAGACTGCCCCTTCCCCATTCTCCGGTGCCTCCTCCTAACGGTCTGCCACCGGGACGTCGCTGTTGGGCGCTGATTGCTTTCAGAGTCCTCCACGTTCAGACTGGCACCCAGTATTTCCTTTGCGTCTCCCATGGAGCGCACCACTCGCAGCTCGTTCTCCCATGTGAAGGATAAGCTAAAGGGGTGGCCCCAACGGTACTGTATTCCTTTGTCCCTCAAGAGAGAAGTGACTGGCCGCAGCTCCCTCCGGTACTGGAGAGTGAGGGGCGAGAGGTCTTGGTACACTCCCACCTGAAGACCTTCAAAGCTAATGGTTGCTTTGTCCTTGGTCACGTTCATGATGAGGTCCTTTTGCCTGTATGAATGGAGACAGGTGAGGATATCTTGAGGCTGGCCAGGGCCCAAAGCCGGTCGCCCAGAGCGGTGTGTGCGATCGAGGACAATTTCCCCCTCTCCGAGTTCCGGGGCTACATGCCTGAAGAAGTGCAACACCCACTCTTCCATCTTCCCACCTTCTGCCTGCAGCGGAACTCCCTTAATGCGTATGTTCGACCTACGGGAACGGTTCTCCAAATCTTCCATGCGAAGGTGCAGCTCTTCGTTCCGGTCTCTGAGCTCCAAAAGGTCCCGGGTCTGTTCCGTGAGCTCCTCGTCTCTACGATCTCCCGCTCGTTCCAGGGATTTGACACGGTCTCCGATCTCCCGAACGTCCGCCTTGAGCTGCTTGACATCTGAGGCCATCTCCTGGCGGAGGGCTGCAAAGTCTTCTCTGAGGGCACCAAAAAGCTGTTCCAGGAAGCCCCTTGTTATGGGTTCCGCCTTCAGGTCGCTCGAAGACTCCATCTCCCTCTCTGAGTTCTGTCTTTTCATCACTTGCGAGTCCGTCTTTTTAGAACCGGACTTTTGCAGGAGGTCTTTGATTGTGGAGTCCTTCTTTGATCTGCGAGAGGACATCTTGGGGGCAGAGTATGCCGGGGGGCAGAACGCGAGGGCAAGGTGAGACTCCGCTTCCTCCTTCCTCTCCCGTCTGTCCTTAGCCTGTAAGGCCCCTGATGGCTCGATTGGTGGCCTGGAGCCCCATCTGCGAGGCTTAAAGATCCGATGGCCAAAGCACGCCCATTCAGGCAGATCCCAAAGTTCCAGGACAGGAGACCTCCTTTGTTGCTGGGCCCCGGGCCTTGCTGATACACCACAGGTCAGACTCACCATAGGCCCCGGCGCCGCCAACTTGTACCAGGCCTCCACACACATGGGGATCGTAGTCGCTGATCAATGCACCCGGGAGACCCTGAAGCCCCACCAGCCGCAGGTGATCGCAGTTTCCCCCCCCCCGAGGGCAGTGCGCTAGGGCCGCAGACTACTCCAGGATTCTCCTCGCCCGCCTCGGCGGTCCGCGCAGTGGAGGGTCCGTGTCGTCGCGCTCACCTCTGTTCCAGTTGCCAAAACTGCTCACTTACGGAGGACGTCTCCACACCACCGGGTTCGGCCCTCCCCCGGGTTTGCTTCTCCTGTTGAGGACATTGGTAGGCCAGGTTGCCCCTACTCTTCTCAGTCGCTTGGCTCCGGCCAGCTCACGAGGCTTCTACGGCTCGCGGCGCAGCCGCGCAGGGATCACCTCGACGGACGCGGCGTCTTACGAGTCCTGCCGCGTCCGCACGCGAGGCCGCTCCTTGACACTGCGGAGCCGCCGACCTCGGAACATGAGAGGCAGCGCTTTGGCGGCTTCCAAGCCCTCTGTGTAGCAGCCAAGTCCCAACATTGCCGGCAGCACCACCCCGTCCCCAGCGACCGTGACGCGGGGCCCGCGCCTCCGCTGGTCTCTTCTGTGGGACACCAACGCCGCAACCGCCGTGGATCACCGGGACTCCAAACTTGGGCAGAGTCGTCACCGGGAGCTCCGCAGCCCTCGCTCAGCCTCCGGGGGCCCCAACCAGCGGTAACAGTGCTTTACTTCGGCCACGGCGAGCGGAGCTCCTTAGGGTCGTTGTTGCTCTGCCGCCATCTTGGTCACACCCCCCGAACTACAGCTTTAATCTATAAAACAGTTTTAACTAACTGAAACAATAAAAATGACTTTGAAAGTTCAGAAGAATCGTCTTTAATTCCTGACCTTTGAAGACTATTGTTTTGTCATCATCGGTTATCAAAGAGATCATTATAATTTTATCTAAGCATTAAAATCCTTTAATTTGGCACTTACAAATTATACAAAAATTAGGCAGCTCATTTCACTTCTTCTCAAGTGACATCTCTTCATTAGCTCCCTCTAAAATACTGAGGGGCAGATTTACAAGAAACAGACGCATCAGTTCCCCTGCACCAGCCTGTGATACCCTTGCGCCACCATGGATGCACCGTATTTACAATACGGCGCACCATGGCGCAAGGATTGACAGATGTGTCAGAAATTCTGACGCATCTGTTGGCCTAAGTCACACATTGCTGGAGTCGTGTCGCAAGCACGACGCAACTCCAGCAATGCATGGGGAGGGCTATACTAATTGCTGCTTCAAGCAGGCGTAAGGTTTTGACGCTGTGGCATCCTAGAAGTGGCGCAGTGAAATCTTGTAGATTTCACTGCGTCACTTCTACGAGGCTTTGCTGCGTGGGAACGCCCACCCTGAATACATTATACCTGACGCAGGTATAATGTGACGCAGGGCTTTACAACGTGACGCATCTCCCTAGATGCGTCATGTTGCAAATTGGCCGCATTATATACGCCGCAGCTACATCACAAAAGTGACGCAACGGCGGCGCAAAAGTATCCCAAGGGGCTTGTAAATCTGCCCCATAATGTCTTTTAATATTTTATATCCTGTCCAGAACTCCCTCCAGAGCATTATGCCTCGTATTGTCAAACGATAGTTGTGTGTGCTCTTACATGCCAATTACACTCTCCTAATTTACTACTATGGCATATATCCCACTTTGGAAACACAAGAACCGGTAGCCATGCATTTTCCATCTTCGTCCCAACCATATGGAATTCTCTTCCTGCAATTTACGGGCCACCCTCTTTCTTCTTTAATTTAGAAGGAAACTAAAGACAGTTATTTAAGCTCATTTTACCACTACTTCCAGCACAGGGTACAGTTTTTTTTTTTTCCAAACATATTTTTATTGGCATTTGGGTTATCTTTAATCAGGAGTATTGGTGTATAGAAGTACATATATCGCATTATAACGTACAGCATAACAGTATCATATACAGGTTTATGCATACTTTTGCTTTTGTCGTTAACCCACCCCAGTTCTTAGTAGTCAAGCTGATAACATAAGCTTAAGGACACATGTATATGCTGAAACTCATGGTATTATAGTATTTGAGCATCGTTCTTGGTGCATAACTATTAGCTAACTAACTATGCAGGGGGGGTCCAATCTACCCAGTAACACTATAGGGCATATGTAGGGGACTGGGAAGTGTAGCGTATGGGTGGGGGCAGGCCGGGACCTCGACTATTGCCTGTTAGGCTTCTGACCACTGTGGCAAATGCCCTATATCACAGATACACTGGGGGGAGGGTTCCACCAAGAGATGTCTCTTGGCAGCTATCTAGGTATTTGGGTATTATCACGTTGCTCGCCAATAGTTTCCTTATTCGCCAGTTTCATCATTACTCCTATAGTGATCTTCAACTATCTAGTTGCGTTACCCATCAGATTGAGTGCTCTCACCACTCCTCTCTCCTACACCCCGGTCACGTTCTGGGCTCTCAGGCTTTCAAAACCTCTCTCCAGAGCCCTGCATTGGGGCGATGCCTCAGCACCCTCATTTCTTCTCTTGCCAGGACCCTCCCCTCAGCTCCAGCCCAATGGCTCACATCTCGTTTCCATGCCTCAACTACGGGTCTATTTGCAGTTTTCCAGGCCATGGCTATCTTCCTCTTAGCTAGGACCAGGGCGAGATCCAGAAATCTATTTCCCACCTTACGTTTAGGCGGCCGGGGGAAGAGCCCCAACAGACAGACCTCAATCGTGGGTTCTAGTGTACGCCCCACCACTGCCCCTAACATTCCCAGCACCTCTTCCCAGAACCTATGCAATACAGCACACCTCCAGGTCATATGCACAAAATCTGCGTCGCTGTAATCACACCTCTGGCATTTACGTATTTCGCCGCCATAGGGGATCCTGAGCTTGTGCGGTGTCATGTAGGTCATGTGTATATAATTAAACTGTGTGTATTTCAGTCTGGTGTTACGTGAGACCTTCCTGGGATATGCTGTTATTCTGCCCCATTCCTAGCCTGAAAGTTCCCTATCCAGAATAGTCTCCCAGCAATCACGAAGGTTTAATAGGGGGGTGTGGGACATCTCCAACAGCGAGGCATAAAACCATTTTACTTGGTGCCTCGCCACCCAGAGTGTAAGTATAGAGTGCAAAACTGCGTGTGTTGTGGGCTCTTCCCGACCCCGCCCCACATCTCCCTGAATGTCCACACCAGGGCTTCATATAGCAGGATCTGACCCGGCTGAAGGCCAAAACCCTCAACCAGTTCCTCAAAGGGGGCCAAAACAGATTGCTGGTAAGTCTCCCACTGTCTCCAGTCCAGCTTCAGTCCAGGCTTTCATTTGTTCAGATGTAAATATTGTCTTTGGATTTCCATGCTGTAGGCCAACCAGAGGCAGGACCGGGGTATATAAAGGGGCCCCTGCCACCAATGTTCCCTCTAATTGTTTTCCTCTGTGTGCGGCAGTGGAGGGTCTCTGTGCGCTGCAACCATGGTTATGTGCGCCAGGAACCAGACCACGCTTGTGTTCAGCGCCAAATGTCACTCCAAACGTTTACTTAAAAAAGTGAAAAGATGGTGCATTACTTGCAGATACGTTTAAACAAAACACAGAAAAAGGCATAGTAGGGCGGCCTATTTAAGGGAGTTCCTCAAATACTAAACTAGATGCTTTGATATTATTTTGCCATAGAAAATAGTTCAAGAAATGCATGCCTTCGCCCAAGTAGCGCGGTATTGGCAGACCGCAGACCTTTACTATTTCATCTTTTTCATGTATTTCAGATAAAAATTCATGCTGACTATCTTCTCCAGATGGAACTGAAGTGCCGTTTATAGAAATAAGGCCAAAATACTGAAAAATGATAGATGAATCTGAACTAATACCGTAGTCAAAAAGGCAGAGACTGCTATACTGCAAGAACATTCGATTACTCGCACAGAAAGATTGTAGAGGTGAATCTCGAATGGGGAGAAGTCAATTACTCCCTTCAGTGCATCAGATAGTGTGAAGCAATAACTGCCCAATGCTGTTTAGCCAGTGATATTTCTGATTTTTAGATATTTCCCGCATCTTCATTGCTTTGATTTTGTTCACAAGAAAGTGTCACTCTTAGCCTTTGAATGCTAGTCATCATAAGTACATTGAAATTATGAAAATGTCACACATAAGCAATCTGAAACCTTGGCAGCTATGCTCGCTTTTCTAAGAAAAGAGTACAGCAAGTTTAAAAACAGGGCATGTGCTTTCAGAATAAATTGTAAGTACAAGCTGTGTTTTTAAACTTGCTGTACTCTTTTGTTAGTAAAGCGCGGTGCGGAGCAGATGGTGTGCTTTTCTTTAAGTATTCATGTTAATTGCAGTTGTGATTAACATGAATACTTAAACAAAAGCCCACAATCCTCCGCAGCCGCGCTTTACTAACTAAAGAGCACAGTAAGTTTAAAAACACAGCGTGTTCTTTCAGAAAGTACACGCTGTGTTTTTAAACTTGCTCTACTCTTTTGTTAGTAATCGACAGGGTTGCCTCGGCTGCCCTTCTTGTTCAAAGGGACAATTATGGGGGTTTTCACAAACAAACAAATTCTGTAGGAGCTTTTTAATTGGAACTCACACTAGTCCACCCGTTAGCTTCTCTTCTCACCTGCCTCTCTACTTTGTGCTAGATATTGTTGCTGCATTTCCAAGGCCAACGACAGAGTTCTGGGACTAGACTGCCTGTGGACAAACAGTTTTGTGGGAAAAAGATAAGCCCAGCATAACAGTGTACCAAAAAAACATGCCCTCACTCTAGCATTGATGTTTTACCACCTAACAAAGCCGGTGTGCTTTAAACATGGGTATTAAAATATTCTCGGAAAGGGAAAATAATGTATGTTTTGGGCTACCAATTGGGTCTCCCATAATAATTGAATGCTTGCATGCACTAGACCTCATCCTGAAATCTCACCAACCATATTAGTGCAAAAAGCTGGGAGGTATGTTTGCTCTTGAGGACACACTAATACTCAGCTGGAACATCTCAGGAATAATCCCTAAAACAGAAGATCTAGTCTAGCAACCTTTCATCAAGCAGAATGATATCTGCTGCTTCCAAGGAACGTGGGGTATGTCAGAAATCTCAGTTGATGGGTTTGTGGAACAGTACATCCCAGCAGTTAATCCAAAAATACAGGCCCCCGATGGGCAGATTAGTAATTTGGGTCACCACGAAGCTTTATTAGACAGCCCAACAACACATTGTGGCGAACACTCCTTTAAATATCCAGTATGTCAGGCTAACTAGGGTCTCGATACTAGCAGAAGAACTAGATGTACTGAAAATCTATGCCCTTTGAGATGTAATGCATATGACAAGTTCATATTCGCAGCCCTCAAAGATACAGTTCTGGCAATCAGAACTGCAGAATTAAAGCCACCCAGCATACCGTAGTGGTATGTAGCGACTTAAGTACATCCCCATCCCAATCAAAGAGATGTTAGAAAATGTAACCACTGAGGAAGAACAATCCTTGGCATCTCGGAGGCCGACAATGAGATGGGGCATGAAAACTAGGCAGGGGGAAAGGCTTAACATCACCGCTAATGGGCTGTTGCCTGTATCTCTTTCATGACTGGACTTGTTTAGATGTTTTAGCCAGCAGAATCTATAAATCAGGAAACAGGTCAAGTCTGATCAACTATTTTCTGGTCAACATCAAAGTCTAGGCTGGGGTCTTGGACATGGGGGTTGTGTCATGCCCAAAATTGACCATGATCCATTAGTGGCCACAATTATGCTGATCCGAATGACACCATGCCCCTCAAGAGAATAAGGTCTTGTATACCATCCAGCAATTCTCCAGTCAAACAATAGGTCAATTAAATGGAGAATGGTGAGCTACATAAAGTGGTTCCATTTTTAATGGAAGAATCAGCTTAAGATCCCAAGAACATTCTTTCTTCTAGGGAAAGAAGCAATGGAATGGGACTGACTTCCTATAACTGAGTGAATACAAAGCCTTCTCCTACTGGCCTACCCTCAAACCCCTTGAGGCAAATCATGATCATTGTAAAAACGAGTGATTTGATGAGGAGTGCTGGCAAAGAAATCAAGAGCTCTCTTGCATTGCATCACTACTCGACCAAGGACAAGATTAACTTTGTCAAACTCAGAACAAAATATGAAAAGCTAACAGTGGCAAAAACATCAAACTCATTAGAGAATGTGGGATGAACTCATGCAGGCAGATAGAGGTAAAAATCCAAAGAGATTCTGGGAACTCATATCCCATTGCTTGAGAGGATATGGAAATCTCCAGGGGTCATATATAGGTGCACACTAATTAGCCAACAATTTGAAACAGCTACTCGCAGTGAGCAAAGGGGAACAAAACCCCCACCAAAACCTGCTAAGCAAAATAAGAAGATGGCAGGAGCATCAATTTGATCACCCTACTGCTGGAGGTAGAACTAGCTATTGAGAGTCAAAAGCTGAATACAAATTCAGAGTCTGATTTAGCCCCAGCAGATCTGTATCAAGTAGAACCTACAGTATGGCGATAGCCTGATTAAGGTGTTCAGTGCAGCCCTGGCAACCAGCGCCTTACCATGCTTGTGGCAAAAACGTGCCGTTACTAAAGCCATTTTCCTACCCCTGAGGCTAAGGTTTAAAAACACAGAGTGTACTTTCTGAAAGTACACGCTGTGTTTTTAAACTTGCTGTGCTCTTTAGTTAGTAAAGTGCGGTGCGGGGCAGATTGTGGGTTTTTGTTTAAGTATTCACAGTCCTGCCAAGTGCCACGCATCAGGCGTTAGACTAACGCATTTCAGTGTGGTGCTCCGCATCACCGCACGGAAATGCATTGTCACGCATATCCGCATATGGCAACTGCCACTGTGAAAGGAACTAGTGTGTGGCATTTGGCAGCGCGCATTGTG
This sequence comes from Calotriton arnoldi, assembly GCA_963921515.1. NCBI lineage: Eukaryota > Metazoa > Chordata > Amphibia > Caudata > Salamandridae > Calotriton > Calotriton arnoldi. The sequence goes on along the minus strand of CAWUFW010002237.1, from coordinate 1,323,173 downwards.
TAGCTGCGGCGTGGTTCGCTGTTCCTGCAGGCTTGGGGCGCTGCTGGCAGGCTCACAGTGCTACAATGTATCAGCAGGTTTGATTCCGCGGTGCGGCTCTGAGTCAGACAACCTGACTTGAGGGCCGGGCCCAGCCTGGTTGTGATCCAATTGCCCAGTGGCGCCACAGGGGGTGAGGGCGTCATGTCCTGCTGCCAGAGCGCCGTGGGAAGTTTGTGAAGAAGGCGCAGGGGCTCACCGTTTTGCGGGCGGCAAATGGCTCTCAGCGTTGCTCTGTGCTGCTTAGTGCTTGCAGCGGCCTCTCCCGGCCGCCCGCTCTGTGGACCTTATGATGGCCGCTGCCCGCGGTAATTAATTCAATATTGCTGAGCCCTGTCTAAGGAGAGTCAAGTTCAGTGGATGTAGTCTGAGTTTTATGATCTATCACACTCACTGACGACCAATAAGGTTCATGCAGCAGCTGCTAAGACAGACAGGGCTCACAGCAGAGGCAGTCAGCCTGGTGGACTAAAGCGGGCAGCGGCATTCCAAACCAAAATGATTGCTGAGGGGGTGGCTGGAGGTCACATGCCTCCCTGGCCTGCCCTTACATATACCTCTGTCTCTCACGCACTGACTGGGGCTTACCCCTCCCACCTTGATTAACGAGGAGCCGGCACAACCTGACTCGTCTGATAAACATTCGGATAACCTTGTTCGCTGGGCACCCCTAGACACTGATTCTTTTAGGCGAATATTGGCCAGCCTGAAATCTGGTTCCCCTAGAGACCCCATCCCCGTTACTGTGCTTCAGAAATTTGAACCATCATCTTTGCTTTTAATTATGGAGCTGCTTAATGCATCTTTGGCAGAGGCTATTGTTCCTTCTATTTGGAAACACGCAATGGTTCTGCCGTTGTTAAAGAAGGCTACGGCTGACCCCACGCAACTATCTAATTTTAGGCCCATTTCTCTCCTTCCTGTATTTTCCAAAATTTTGGAAAAGCATGTCAATGCACAACTGACATTCTTTGTGACCTCTCAAAATTTCCTTCATGGTTCTCAATCAGGCTTCAGAGCAGGTTTCTCTACGGAAACCGCTTTGCTTGGGGTCACAGATATGGTGGCACTTATACTTTTGGATCTAAGTGCCGCATTTGACACTGTATCACATCCTGTGCTATTGCATGCGCTACAATTATTGGGAGTGACTGATATAGCCCTTAAGTGGCTTGCTGATTTTTTGACTAATCGAACGTTTCAGGTTTTCTCGCCGACAGCATGCTCCGAGATTCATAACTCCCCTTATGGTGTTCCCCAAGGCTCTATCCTCAGCCCATTACTATTTAACATTTATGTTAGACCTATGGCGAGGATTGCTGAGGAAGCAGGGTTGTCTCTTTTTCATACGCTGATGACACCCAGATTGTGTTCTCCCTCTCTGCGGATGGAGCTCGCAATCCTTCCTTACTTCAGGCCGGTTTAAGGAACATTGCAGGTTGGATGCATACCAACCTGTTGAAACTTAACGGCGAGAAAACAGAAGTGCTGATTGTGGGCCGTAATAAAGACCTGTGGGGCCCCCAGCACTGGCCCACTGAAATGGGTCCTTTGCCCCAACCTAAACAGCAAGTTCAAAACCTGGGTGTCTTAGTTGATGACCAATTGTCCATGAAGCAGCAAGCAATGAGAGTTGCCTCGACCTGCTTCACAATCCTTGGATGGCTAAAAAAATCTTATGGATGTTGCCTTCCTCTACCCAACGTACGGTGGTCCAGGCTCTCATCACCTCAAGACTGGACTACTGCAACATCTTGTATTTGGGTGCCGCCAAGGAGGTGTTACGCAAGTTGCAACTTGCACAGAATGCGGCTGCGAGGCTGCTTTGTAGGATACCTAAAACCGCTTCCATCTCCAGTTTTATTCGGGATCTCCATTGGCTTAGGATTGAAAGCCGTATTAAGTTTAAGGCTTTGAGTCTCATGTTTAAGATCAAATCTGGAAAGGTACCTCCTTACTTGAAGACTCTTGTTCAACCTTATGTTCCATCTCGTGCTCTGCGCTCAGCCGCCCAGGTAAAGTTCATTGTTCCCAGGACGAGACTAGTGCACATGGGCGATCGTTCCTTTTCCCATTTGGGCCCTTTTATGGAACTCCCTTCCGATCGATCTTCGAATTGAATCTTCGTATGAGAACTTTCGTAGGGGTTTAAAAACTTGGTTATTTAATATGTAGGCCCCTCTGTTTATGTTGGCCCCTTCAGGCGGCGCCGGGAAACCCTAGGGTAGCTGTGCGCCTTATAAAACTAAAATAACAATAACAATAACAATAACCTCTTGTGCCCCCTTGAGAAGAGGCCACAGGGCCTCAGAGTCCCGAGCCGAGGACTCGCTCATTTCCGGCCCAGTCCCCCCTGTGTGCCTAATGGATCGAAGAGAAGGGAAAAAGTGACAAGGAGAGGTCACAGTGAACCAAAAGGGGCATATGTGAAAAAGTGAGAGGAAAAAGGAGAAACCAAAAATAAAAAATGCCACGTTTAATTATAACACGGATTGCTGATCAAGCAATCCAGAGCAACATTAGTAGCAAAATAAATTGCAATGGCAGCGCAGCTGCGGGGTAAATTATCCCGTGACTGGATCAGACCCCACCGGCGCCGATGGCAGAGTGAATCTGTGGATGACCTTGGAGACCACCGGAGTGTTCCTCAGCAGCCCAGAACACATGCAGCTGAGCCAGAATAATGCGACTTTGCTGAGGGAGTCCACGAGGTGCAGTCACGGACCGCCAATTGCTGCAAGTAAGTGCCTGAGTGACAAGTTGCATCTCCTAGGCTAGTTAAGTTGCTAATACTAATATATAGTTTCTCGATGCTCACAGGAAGCACCCGTTCTTTCCATTCACAGATGCGTATTCACACACATTTCCCCACTGGTGTGCATAAATCAACCAAAACAGCCATCATCCAGACTTACCCATGAATCCATCACCCAATTGTTTACGTGCCTCTTGGTATAGTCTGTGTATACGGCTGCATGCACGTGTATTTCTGGTTGCGTGTCCCGATGTTTCATACAACATAAGATATTTACTAGAAAGAACTTTTGCACGGGAAATAATTAGCCAACTCTTGTGCCTTTTCCAATGCTTGTTTCTGGGATAAGAAGAGATAATGTGTGTGAGGGGTACCGTGTTCATATCCACCCACTTCTTTACAGTACTTTTACTTTCTGTCTGTAAGTTATACTATTTTATAGTGTACGCCAAGAAATAATGGGTGTAGTTTCTGGTATTTATATGTTTCCCTTGTCTTCATTGCTCGATTTTGCTTGCGATAAAGTGTCACTCAGTCATTGAAATGTCACTCATAATTACACTGAGATTAAAAATGTCCCACATGGCAATCTGAAACCTTAGCAGCTATGTATTCATGTTAATCACAGCCTCTTCACGAGCTGTGATTAACATGAATACTTAAACAAAAGCCCACAATCTTCCAGCACCGTGCTTACTAACAAAGATTAGAGCAAGTTTAAAAACACAGCGTGTACTTTCTGAAAGTACACGCTGTGTTTTTAAACTTGCTCTACTCTTTTGTTAGTAAGCGCGATGCGGGAAGATTGTGGGCTTTGTTTAAGTATTCATGTTAATCACAGCTCGTGAAGGAGCTGTGATTAACATGAATACTTAAACAAAAGCCCACAATCTTCCCCGCACCGCGCTTTACTAACAAAGAGTAGAGCAAGTTTAAAAACACAGCGTGTACTTTCAGAAAGTACACGCTGTGTTTTTAAACTTGCTCTAATCTTTTGTTAGTAAAGTGCGGGAAGATTGTGGGCTTTTGTTTAAGTATTCATGTTAATCACAGCTCGTGAAGGGGCTGTGATTAACATGAATACTTAAACAAAAGCCCACAATCTTCCCCGCATCGCGCTTTACTAACAAAGAGTAGAGCAAGTTTAAAAACACAGCGTGTACTTTCAGAAAGTACACGCTGTGTTTTTAAACTTGCTCTAATCTTTGTTAGTAAAGTGCGGAAGATATGGGCTTTGTTTAAGTATTCATGTTAATCACAGCCCCTTCACGAGCTGTGATTAACATGAATACTTAAACAAAAGCCCACAATCTGCCCCGCGCTTTACTAACAAGGGCCAACAGCCCCAAAGCCAGCCTTACCTGCACTCCCGACTCTTCCTCCGGCACACCGCATCCAGGAAGTGCCGGTTTTTCGCGCCGCTCGCTTTTTTAAAGCACCGGCGCGACTCTCTCGCTGGATGTTCTGAATGTGTGCGCGCTCCACACACGGCAGTGCGCGCTCACGTTGAGAGAGAGACGCGCGCGCGCGCACCTTATAGGGAACAGTGCCTGCCACTTTAACTATGCAGCTTTCCCAGCATTGCAGTGCTGTGGTCTGTAACAGGGATTGTTGGGGGATGACCACCGCTGAATCAAGCATTTTGGCCATGAGCAAATCTGTACGGGTTCAGGAACTTGTCCTGCCGTCCCCTCAAGGACCGTTCCTTGCACAGGTCACAGTTGCCTAAATCTTTTAGGTGTTAATCCGCTTTAGAAATCCACTGTAAATTAACATAACTTAGTGAGGGTCTCATCGTACATGTTCTGAAGTGTGCGTAGGATGCAGTTCTCTGCCTCCAAGGTATTCTCTGACATGCCGTTATATCACTACAACAGCGCACCATGATTTCTGTCAGGTTCTGATTTCCCTCACTGTCAGCAGTCATTGAGACTTCTGCATCCTTCCCCCTCTAGACAACCCCAATCCTTTTTGCTTCCTCTTAACTCTAGGGTCAGAGCTTAACGGTCAGGCCAGGTTGGGTATTAGTTTTTTGGGAAAGGCCACAACACCCACAAGGATATTTGCCATTTCTTTCGGCCATACATTTCTTGTCCCATAGTCTCCATGACTGCTGCCCCTTTACCCTTTGATTTGACATTAGTTTGGAATAAAGCGCTAAACAAATAATCAACATAACTACCTAAACTTTATGAATTACATTATAGTTGGGAGTGAACTCATTGTCAGAATTATCTGAGGTACTTGATGTATTATTGGGAGTATCACAAAGTACCTTAGACTCTTGTTGTCTAGTTGAACTAAAAACACCAGCCAGGAGGTGAAGTAGATAGTAAAGTTGTTTTAGTCACAATATACTTATTAGCTGTTATGTTATGCAGATTTGCAGCGCACCCTATTGCTCGTTTATTAATGGAGAGCTATTGGAGCTCCTTCAGGTGTGGTGTGAATGTGGCATGGGAGGTTGAGAGGGATTCCGGCTGCAGAGTTATGAATGGTCTGCAGCCTTCTGGTGAGTTTTATGTTAATCCCGGCATAGATGGTTGTTGGACTTGGCCATTTCTGCAGGGCCATCAAACCTTTTGCCTTCACCCTCCTGTTTACTGAACCCATTTTTGTTGTATTTTAGGACTCTGAACCCTTTACCACTGCTAACCTGTGCTCAAGTGGTAGAATTGTCTTATATCCAATTTGCATATTCAATTTACTTGTAAGACCCTAGTGAAGTGGAACTACTTGTGCCCAGGGCCTGCAAATTAAATGCTACTAGTGAGCCTGAAGCATCAACTGTGCCACCCACTTAAGTTTCACTTTAAACATGTTGCAGGTCTGCCATAGCAGTCTGTGTGCAGAGTTTAATCTGCCATGTCAACCTGGCAAAACAAACCTTTTGCCAGGCCCAAACCTTCCTTTTTAATACATATAAATCTCCCCTAGTGTAGGCCCTGGACATCCTAAATGGCAGGAAGGGTGAGTGTATTTAAATGTGGGGCATGTACTTTTTAGTTTTACATGTCCTGGTAGTAACAAAAAAACCTCTCAAATTTGTTTTTCACTAGTGCAAGGCCTACCTCTTCCATAGGATAACCTTAGAGTTACCTTACTACATTTCATAAGCTGTAATTTCCAAATAGGAACAGGTAACCAGTTCATGTTTAGTGTCTTTGGAATTGTAATGAAAAATCCTAACTTGTGGTAAAATCAGATTTAAAATCACAATTGTGAAACTTTTAGAAAGTTGTAATTTTCCTGCCTTTGCCATTTAGTGCCTGCAGCCTGCCTCTGGGGCACATGATTGGGCGTAGACGGCAGTTGGGCTTGGTGTATTCCTCCTAGTCCACCACACACAAAAGAGAGCTTAGGTGTACCTGGATGGGCCATCACTGGAAGGATGGGAGGGCGTACCTAAGCACAGCCATACTTACACTTGAATAGGCTGTGTCCTGCCTCCACACAAAGGGCTGCATATCCCCTGTAGTTAGTCTGAGGCCAGGACAGGGAAGGCAGGATGCCTGCTGACTTCAGAGTGAAACCTCTAGAAGCTTAGATTCACTTCAAAGGCACAACTGGGTATAAATACTGGACCTCAAACACCAACTCATGAGTACACTTCTGGATCTGTAGATACTCTGCCAGGAAGGACTGCTCTGTTGCTTAAAAGAACGGCCACTCTGCTGGACTGCTGCTCTGAAGGACTGCTGCCCTGCTATGCTGACCTGCTACCTGGTTGCCTGGCTGAGGACTGGACCTGCATCTGTTGAACCCAAGACCCCAGAGTGACCCCAAGGGCTATTTGGATAGCCTCCTGACTTAAGCCTCAGGGACAGAAGGCTCCAACAACCTCAACCACCACACCTGGACTCAGTCATCTGTGAGTCTACACTGCCAAGTGGTGCCACCCCAGTCCTGGACCCTTGGAAGTGGGCTTACGTTGTGCTGCCAGCCTCTGTGGATTCAGCCGAAGCGGCATATGTTCTCTGCTTCACAGCACAACCCAGAACAGAACTGATGCATTGCCACCGCTGTGTGGGTCTTCCCGTCGCAAAGACCTGCATCGCAAGCCTTATTGGAACTGCAGCTGCACAGGTCGCCGCATCCCTCGTTGATGGTAGCCTCCACACCAACGATGGACTTCGCATCACAGACCCTCAGAACCAACACATCACCCTGGCTCTGAACCACATCATTGACGGCCCACTTCACAGAGCAAGCCCTGTCGACGGGATCCATGACGCAGGCCCTCGCATCGCAGCCTACCGCATTTCGGAACTGAAGCATTGCTTCGGCTGTGTGATAAATCTTTGTCGCAGGCCCTTGCAACGCTCTACAAACCAGGATTTAAGGTACTTTGTTCAGTGGGCCTAACTGGGTCCCTGTAGCTGCCTCGCATTCCATCACGGTCGGTCTTAACTTGTGATTTTATCCCCGTCCGGTGCAACCAGATATCCACAGTTGGCACTTTGTAATTTTTGGTGCTATTTTTACTTTTTAGCGAAATCTTTAAAATTGCACATCTGCGGTTCTACTGATTGTATTTCTGTTGTTTTGGTCTAGTTTTATTTATTAAAAAATCACTCTATTTTTCTAACTTAGTGTGGGATCCTTTTTGTGTGGTGTTTTCACTTAATTACTGGTTGAGGTGTTGCACAAATACTTTACACATTGCCTCTAAGTTAAGCCTGACTGCTCTGTGCCAAGCTATCTGAGGGTTGAGCACAGGTTAATTTAGGGTTGGCTTGTGCCTCACCCTGACAAGGATTGTGGTTGCGGCTTGACCAGAGCTCACACCCCAGTCAGCCAACAACCCAATTTCTCAAAAGCTGCTCCTGTAGTCCAGCTTGTTGTGACCAGAGCGTGTGCGACAGGTTTCAGGCTGCCGACTGGGAGTCATTTGAAAGTCTCTCTCACCATCTTCAAGATATGGAAGCATGAGGCGGTGACAGCATTGACTATGGCGATCAAGCCGAGTTTGATGTTGATGATGATCCAGAGGTTCTTGGCGTGGATGCTGGGGGGGTGGTGTCAGTCCTAGCTCTGTCGGCCACCAGGTGGAGGCCCATGATGATGTGCTCTTCCCGAAGATCACAATTTCAATCTTGTTGGTGTTTAGCTTTTCACAGTTCGTATTCATGCAAAGGGCGATTTCAGTCATGCAGGCTTTGAACTTGATCTGGGTACTGGATGTCTTGTCCGTGAGGGAGAGAATGAGTTATGTGTCACTGGCGCAGGAGAGGACATTCATATTGTGAGTTTGAATGATGCTGATTAGAAGGTTCATGTATGCATTGAAGAGGGTCAGGCTCAGGGAGGATCCTTACGGAATTCCGCAGATGAGGTCACAGGCATCTGAGGTGTACAGTGCCAGCCTGGCTGACTGGGTCCTTCCGGTCAGGAAGGAGCAGTTCCATTGGAATATGCGTCCTTTGTTTCCTATATCATGTAGGCATTGGATGGGGATGGGGATGGGTGGGAGACTGTGTAAAATGCTGTGGAGTGGTCCAGGAGGATAAGTGCTGCTGTGTTTCCGCAGTTCAGACACATGCAGATGTCACCCATAACAGCGATGAGGGCAGTTTCCATGCTGTGGTTAAGTATGAAACCAGATTAAGTGGTGTTGAGTAGCTGGTGGTTGTTGAGGTATTCAGTGAGGTGTCTGTTGATGATGTTCTCTAAGACCATGGCTGGGAACAGTAGTAGAGGGATCGGGCTGTAGTTTGCAAGCATTGAAGGGTCCTCAGAGGGTTTCTCCAGCAATGGGTGGACAGTTGCATGTTTCCCTGTATCTTGGAAGGTCGCGACAGAGGCAGAGGCATTCAGAATGGCTGCAAGCATGGCAGTGATGGGTTACAGTCCTTTGGAGTAGGCATGGTGAGGGCAGGGGTCCGAAAGGACCCCTTAGTGGATGGACTTCATGGCTATGGCGGTTTCATCTGAGATGATGATGGGCCATGTGGTTAGCATTGGTTCTTTAGATAAGTTCTGGAGACATTTGGCGAGGTCTTTTGAGTCCAGTTGAGGGCTGGAGTTGCTGTAAATTTCAGTGATATTATTGCTAAAGAATTGAGAGTGTTGCAGAGGTCCTGTGAAGGAGTGATCGAGTTGGAAGCGGCATATGATGAGGTGAAATCTTTCACAATGGCAAATATTTCTTTGCTTCTGTTGGTGCTGGCATCGATGTGGTCTGTCCGAGCAGCGCACTTGGTGGTCTGGATCTTTTAGGGTTAGCGTCTTAGGCCAGATTTGAATGTGCTCCTGTCTGCATTGTCCTGGCATATTCTCCAGTTGTTCACAGTGGTATATTATTAGTCTGAGTTTCTCTGTGTACCAACTGGCTTGGGGTCTGGATCTTGTATTGCGAGTACATGGATGTGGTGCAGCTGATGATGTTCTGGTGGATGATGTTGATTCCGCCTCCAGGTTTGTGAAGAATGTCTTGCCTGGCAATCTTGTGGGGGAGGGGGGTGATGGCTGTGGTGATGTCTGGTGCAGATACAGGGTTCAGCCAGGTTTCAGTGAGGAAACGTAGGTCTGGGCCATTGTTGTGCAGCAAGTCCCAGATCTCTGTGGCATGTCAGTGAGTGAGCGGGTGTTGAGAAGCATGCATGCGAGTGTAGAGTGTTGTGTGGCTGGTTGGAGGACTGTGTGAGTAAGAGAGAGAGTGGTCTGTTGGGTGTGGTCAGTATGGTGAGAGTTGGGTGTAGGTAAGTGCATGAAAACTTGCAAGAAGCACAGGAGAATGCTCCATCAGTGTTGTGTGGTGGGGCAAGGCAGCAGCTGCCAAGGTTCAGGGTGCAGAGGGTTGCAGCATGGCAGCGGCGGGAGGGTGCAGGACCAGAGTTCCTGGCGCTTGACGAGGTCAAGAAGCGGACAGGAGCAGACCGGCTTGCCTTCGGAGCGCCAGTGGCGCATCAACGCTGTGGCAGCCATTAAGTAAGTCCTGGGAGGGGCGAGGATTGAAATCACTTCCTGTGCAGATGGATGATGGGAAATCCAGTGATGTTGCTTCCTGTGCAAATGGATGATGGAAATGAATTCTATTTCAGGACTGAGGCTTCCGGGGAACTGCCAAAGATATCTTTGCTGTTCCACGACTCCATGTGGTCAACCACCATGACATCTCCGCCTTGGCCTCCTCCGATAAGTTGATTTGATCCTTATAGTAAATGCCTGTCTGCAGATGCTTGATTTACAACCGGTGTAGGGCTCTGTAATGGAGAAGTCCAGGAAAGATTGCTTGGATCGATGAAGCCAGAAGGCCCACTATCATGCCCAAAGACCTCAAGGAAACAGTCAGACTGTTCATGGCAGATTTAAACTCTTTCTTGATCATTTTTATCTACTTGGGGGGGAGGGGGGATATCAACTGAGTATGAATATAATCTATCTGAAAACCCAACAACTCTAGTCGTTGGCTGGGAGTCAGACAGATTTTTGTTTGTTGATGACAAAACCCTAGTCTTGTAACAGTTGGATGGTCCATGAAAGATGGAGTATCATCCTTTGTGGATCCTGTGCCATCAGAATGCGGTCATGTAGATAAACGATCAGGTGAACATGCCTTTCTCAAAGTGTATCCACTACAGGTCTCATTGTCTTGGTGAAGCACCAAGGGGCTGATGAGAGGCCGAAGGGTAGGACTTTGAACTTGAAACAGCAGCCCTGCCAAACGAATTTCAGGAACCACATGTGTGGAAGACGAATAGGGACCGTCAGATATGGGTCTTTCAGATCATCCAGTCACCTTCTTGCTGAATGTCTCATAACAGATGAATGTCCTCCATTTTGAAATGCCCATACATTATTCAGGCATTGAAGTCTCACAAATTCAAGACCAATCGCGAACCCCCACTTTTTTTCTCCAACAAGAAAACGGTGCTGATGATACAGCTGGGGTGGGATTCCATCAGGCAAAACGCCTCGTTCTGAAGGAGAGATTGGATCTCAAATCTATGAATTTCTGCTTAAGTAGGGAAAAATACAGCCCTTTTGGAGTTGATATTTGCAAGAAATCTCGTATAACTACATCTTGTAACCTTGGACTCTTTCCAAGACCCAAGGATCCTAACAAAAAATGTAGCCAGTTGTTCTAGGAAAAAAATTGAATTCTGTTCCCCAAAACTCCCTCTACAAGCGAGATAACTCTCACCTGCAAATCCGGTGTCTTCACCTGTTCTATGTGCAGCTCTGTGGTTTCCTCTACAGAAACGTCCTCAACCTCCCCGGTAGCAGGAAAGGAAGAATGTGGTGCTAGTCGAGGCGTCATACCATCGCCCCCTCGGCTGCGAGGGGTATAGTCTGATTGGGAGCCTTGGAAGTGCCCACAGCCTGACAATCGCTCCACTGAATCATCCGGCCCTGCCTAAAAGGATCTGTCAGAAATCCTTTCTTAAGAGACAGTGGGCTTTGTCTAAGGTGCTATATGTGGACACCAATTTTGCTAAATCCTTTACAAACAGTCCCTCATAGAGGAGTGCTCCCGCTATTAGTCCGAATTCTGACAAGACAAAATCATTCAACTTGTAGTCTGTGTGCATCAATATAGATAGTCTGCGCCCTATAAAATGTGCACAGATGGTATTTCCCAACAGGCAAATTGCCCTCTAGGCCCATCCCACAAGGCCATCTGGATCGGTAGGTGTGTCTGCGTCTTTCACGTGATATGCAATCTCCAGGATCTCTGTCAAAGGTCGTGACATATTCAATTATTTGTCTTGACAGTTACATCAAGCCATGCCCAGTACTTTTTACGATCCTTTGCAAATGTCTTCGTCTTTGCCCTGCAGGTCTGGTCTAGGGCATTCTGCTTGCAATCAAGCACTAACCTCTTTTTTCAAAGTTCTGTCTGATGTATGACTGTACATATTCCACCACTTCTGGTGGGGCAATTCAATTCGAGGACCTCAGGAGTATGACGTCATTAGGCTTGAAATCAAAAACCTTCATAGATGTGGAGGACATTGGGGGCAAACTTGCTGCATCAGAGCGTCTCTTCTTACTTGGTCCCTGTTCCTCATCTTGACTGTTACAACCTGCCTGAGAGGAGTACTTATCAGTGCCATCAAAAGGATTTTCCTTGGCTGATTTTTTAGTCCCTGGGGGTTCTAACAACAGGGGCGCACTGCAGTTATGGTCGTCCAAAAAAGTGTCAGCCAATTGTTCGAAGGCTTCTGAGTGAGGCCATTTTGCATGCTGCTGCACTTGGCTTTGCCCTTTTTCAGAGTGGGGGACATTCTTATCCCCTGTATTTGGGTTCTGAGGGCCCCAGCCTTGCATGTTGAGCACATTCATGGAGCTGTTTAGTAAATGGCCCAAAAGCTTGAACCAGAGCTCTTTTAACAAAGAGTTGGATGTTGTTGTCTAAGGTATCTAGCAGATCTTGCTCCAAACTGAATTCAGGTTTCTCTTGGTAACCTTCCAGGTCACCCTTATACCGATTGTAGTGGGTCATACTGATTATGCAAGCAATGGAGTGCTAGTCCAGAAGCAGGGCGAGTGGGAAACCCCGTACAGTGAGTTAATTATGTTTATTAGTATTGGGGCCTGGAAGGAGCCATCTGACACCTTCACTCTAGGAGAGAGTCCCTGATGGATTTTACAACCCTGATCAGTCTCTGCCGATCAGGGCATTTCAGGGGAGCCTTGGAGGACCTGTTAGCACTCAACATTAGAATTGCTCAACTCCCGCTGATGTATAGCCTGGGGAGGGCTTATGCAGTATTCGAAGGCCATGGCTATGACTGGGTATGTGCACCAGGTCCATTAGCATAGAAATAGGACTGCACCTGTCACAATTGACCAGTGTAGTCCACACCCGCTCCACAAATGAAAGGCCCAGTATTAGGCGACTGCTGGGTATTGGGAGGCTGTCACACGCGCTCCCTTTATTCTGCCAAAGTTAGGTAACAATCAAACACAACCTTTGATAACTATAACAGCAAGCAATGCGGTGTTTAGTAATAAAGCCCTGCAGCAACCCTTCGGGAAAATCTTACATTATACATCTTATACCATACATTTTAAAATTTGTATAAATAACGGAGAATATCAAAACAGGTACTTAACTGGCTGTGCAGCCAATAAAGAGGAATCAAAATGGTGGTTTCAATACTTACAGGACTAGCTTCATGGTGATTGGAGCATGTGTTGTGTGACATACATACCCTTTTCATAGGAAATGTTTTTTTAAGTTTAATGTGTTTTAATTGACTGTTGTAAAATTTGCAGTAAAGATGGAGAATAATAATACTCGTCGCCAAGTCCTTGATTGAATTGAAAATTCTTGTTGTGTAAGCTAGAAAATTTTGAATCCTCTTGCTTGGCTTTTTCTTTTAAAGACAGTTTAAGTGGAAAACCAGTGATGTCATCTAATCTGCAGATGTATGATGGGAAATTCAGTGATGTAATTTCCTGTGCAGATGGATGATGGGAAATCCGGTGATGTCACTTCCTGTGCAGATGGGTGATTCGTAATCCATCTGGCTCGTGTTTTATAATCAAACCCATAATTTTTAATCCAATCTACTGATTAAAAAAACAACCCTACTCCAACATGGTTTCTTAGGCAATAAGCACTTATCCTCGCACCCACCATCAGACATCTCTATTCAACATAGTAAAATTGTTTTAATCACAAACTACTTATTAGTTTTGGTTTTTCTTACAATTCATCTGATGCATCATTTATAATCAAAACTGTTTCTTTTAATCTTTCCTTTGGAACAGCAAGATTTTGTATAAAGCAAAAAATAATATTAATCTATACACCTCCGGAAACATGAGAATATGAGTAATCAATAGATGAACCTTGTTATTTGCAGAACGAAGGACAAATCACAGCTTTCTACGGAAGGATCCACTGTCAAAATACATTACACTTTAGATAAAAGCCTGCTTCAACATTATTTAGCACTGTATGCCTTAAACTTACTGAATGCCCTAAAAGCTCATTTTGTTTTAGTGTCTAAAAGCTGTGAACCTACCTGTAATCTTGTAGTTATAGTGGCCAAAAGGCATAGTGAATGATCGATTGTCTTTGTGATTTGAATGCACAGCAGATTCCTATAGATCACTATACAAAAACTGTGAAAATCTAGATGGTTTCTTGAAGTGTACACTCCTGTATCTATCCACCTTACAGTGTCTTGTGTCATTTCAAAGCAGCCATCATTAGAGCCTTGTACTTCTCTAGATCAATTGCGATCATCACAAGGGCCTTGTTTTTTTTCTTGAGTTTGTCCCGCATGTCCATGATCATCATTCCCCTTGTTAACTCTCCCTTCAGTTCAACAGAAATCCCGCACTCTATGACTTCACGGATAATGTTGTCATCAATAGCTGCAGCCATAGCGTAGCAATCGCATGCCACAAATCCTCCAGTGCAGATTTCTCCAGGGTTGTTGCTGCATGCTGAGATGAATTCCATGCTGTGGGAGAAGATCCTCTTCATAAATGTTGCCTTTCTGGAGTTCTGTGCCATCCATTCATCCACAAATGTCTGTCAATGTAAAAAGTGTACTTGTTACTTAACATAGTCAGTGTATCAGCTTACAGAATCAGGTATGCAGACCAGAGTTTTAAAATATTTACCGACCAACAAATTGGTTCCTTAATGTCTATCTCCTTTTCATTTGCAATTAACTTCACCTTAATTACGATGGCATAAAAGGTAAAGCTAAATAAAGCTTCACACTCAGAATCAATTTGCAGAAAGATTCATCAAAAAACATAATTCAGATACGGATCAGTACATGGAAAAGTTTGCACCTCCCCCACACTCCTACCAGCCTCCAATTTTTCACACCATCTTTTGAGGCAAGTTTATGGACTAATATAAAATGATCATCACATGCAATGTAGGCAGCAGTATAAACCCTGTTTTCCTAAATAAAGTGGTAGACTGACTGTACCTTATTTTCGAGGTAGGATCTTTTTACTTTGGTAGAGGATTTAGTTTTTTTAAAATCAATTAATAGAGGCAAACCAAGGCATCGTTCAAAGAAAGAACTTTAATTAACCCAAGGCCATATGTTCAGTGTAAAATGTATTCCCAAACTTTTGATTTGGAAACAACTGCTGATCAATGTTGCGGCAGGTTGTTATCTGACACAAAGGATTTGAGGAGGGATGTGTGGGTGTCTTTATCTTTTTCCCAGTTGAGGTTGGACTCTCCTTTGAAAATCTGATTACAAGAAGCGAAGTGTTGATCAGAACTATAATCAAATAAATACCAATAAAACTTTTTTTTGATGCTAGCTCGGTCATATAAGATATTCAGCTTGGTTGATACAGGTCATGTGTGTAATCTCGATGGGGGGGCACTATGGTGTGGTTGAAATATTAAACTACAAAAATATGGAATCCAAACACAAGTATAACTCCACAGTGAGGCACAGGATGGGGAGGGTGTTATTTATTTATTGAAGTAATTAGAGGTAAGTTCTTGTGGTTAAAGGCAACTCCTCCACCAGTGTTTTGTGCTCTATGGAGGCGAAGGATGGTGTATCCTAGTGGTAGGATGTACTTACACTTTGCTTCGCAAAGTACTCCATTGCCCTTGTCAGAGAATAGTTACTGATACGGTTCATAACAAAATGTTGTTGTTTGTTGGAAAAGTGGGAAAAAGCGCTATGCAACAAAGCATGTTTTAGTTGCCTAAAAACGCCATCAACAAACGGTTTACTATGTTATGATCACCATCTTCCCAACTTTAAAGATAAAAAAAAAATGACCACAGTTTTCGTAATTTTGTAACTGGTAGTCCATTTTTCCTCTTTTTAGTGGTTTCAACCTACTTGCAGTTAACAGTGGAAACAGGTGTGAAATGTGTAAACCTAGACAGCTATACATTTTTGAAAACTAGTCAAAATTCCCAATTAAGCAAGGGATCAATTGTGTAGACTGCTCACAGTTTTCCACCAGAGACTAATAGCTGAAATCAAACATTAATGAAAATAAGTGGTAAAAAATAGAAATTGGTGGCAACGGTTTCAACCGTAATTTCCTGCCCCAGTGGTCAATTTAGAAAAGTAACATACCTTTAAGTCCATCAGACCCTTCTGGTCGCAGGGATATATAAGCCCTGATTACGAGTGAAGGTGCTATCTTTAACACATAAATAATAATACAGAAGTGTACATTATTTATTGGATGTGATAAATAGCACCCATTACACGTTTCAGGATATAACATGCAAATGTTGGTGTTGATTGCACCAAAATCTGCTTGATACATTAAATACCATCTATTTTCCCCCTGCTAAATTTCAGCAGGTTTTTGATTTGCAAAAATGTAATCAAGGTTGAGGTATTTAGCGTATTTGATAATTATCAGATGAGTTAAATGCAACCAAACTCATAATTCAGAACCCCTGTGCAAACACAGCTTTATGCAGAGGTAAGAAAAAAACGGACCCACTAGTAATCAGGCTATAGTGGTCCAAAAACATGTAATATCCAGAGCCAACATCTGAGCTTCACTTTGTAACGATTTTTCATTGTGTACCGAGTAAGCAGTAATACATGTGGTAAAATCTAATGAATGGTAAATGGGTATTAAAGAAACCTATGTATTTTTAAATGTACACAAGATACGGAGTTTAGGAACAGTGGGTACTTGTACACCTCTGAATTTGGGGCACATCCATACTATCATGTGATTTATAGGGCAATTTGCAAAATGTGATCTTTTTTTCACACTGGCTTACATTTGGATTCATTTAATGGAGAGAAATTAAATTCATAATAACAAAAGGTTCCAAAACTCAACGTTGAGACTCAAGCATTTGACATTTTTGAAAACTAGACACACACAGGAGTTGAGGGTGGTGTGCTTTGCATGGATCCCATGAGGTGTTCTTACCCACAATGCCCTGCAAACCTCAAACTCTGACTAAAATCTCACATTTTCTTCATATTTTTGGGACAGCCGCTTTGGGAATCTGTCCAGGATAAAAAAAAAAATCAATTTTTCCCATACTTCTCCCGATAAAAACACTACTCAACTTGTGTAGCTCAGCCTAACGCCCATAGCACAAAAGGCCCCAAACACATCATGGAGACATCAACAAGTCCTATCAAAAAAATATTATTGCCTGTTTTGGCGATGGGGCTAGCTGCGTCATTTGGTCCTGGGCTCAGCTGCCACCCAGTAAAGCCTACACACCCCAGACATTTTTTTAAACTAGATACTCAGGGTATTCCTGGGTAGTGTGCCTTGTGTGGATCCCACAATGTTTTCTTATCCATAAAGTCCACCAAACCTTAAACTATGACTAAAATCATGCATTTTCCTCATATTTCTTTGAAAAAAACTTCAGGGATCTTCGGGGATCCCAAAAATGTGTACCACTGAGCATTCCTACACTTCTCCCTGTAAAACAAAATCTACCTCACTTGTGTGACTTGGCCTAGTGCCCGCAACATGAAGCAGCCCCAAAACGCAACGAGGTGACATCAACTTTTCCTGTCCAGAAAAATGACCTATTTTGGCAGTAGTGTAAACCTACCAAACCCAGACATTTTTTAAAACTAGACACCAAGGGCCATCCTGGGTTGTTTGCCTTGTGTGGAACTGGCAACATTTTCTTACGCACAATGCCCTGAAAACCTAAAACTTTGACTAAAATCTCACATTTTCCTCTCATGTCTATAATGGAAAACTCTGTAATCTGCGGAGATCTAAAAACTTCTTACCAATGAGCATTACCACACTTCTCCAAATAAAAACAGTACCCCATTTGTGTGGCTCAGCCTAG
Organism: Calotriton arnoldi; assembly: GCA_963921515.1. Lineage (NCBI taxonomy): Eukaryota > Metazoa > Chordata > Amphibia > Caudata > Salamandridae > Calotriton > Calotriton arnoldi. The sequence continues at coordinate 1,305,627 of CAWUFW010002237.1, read as the reverse complement.
CTCCCGCAGCACAAATGGCCTATAACGCAACTTAAACACAACATACCTTGGAAAAAAAAAATCTGTTTTGGCAATGGGGGGGAACTGTGGTATTTGGGCTCAGGTTGAGTTGCCCCCCCATTGAAACCTACCAAAGCCAGGTGTTTTGGAAAAGCAGGCACCCAGAGGCGTCCAGGCTGCTTGCCTTACATGAATCACACAACATTTTCTTACCCGCAATGTTCTGCAAACCTCAAACTTTGACTAAAAGTTCACTTTTTCTCAAATTTCTGTGATGGTAGCTTCTGGAATCTGTGGAAATCCACCAAATTCCTACCACCCAGCATTCCCACGCTTTTTTCCGATAGAAACATTACCCCACCTCTGTGTAAGGAACTAGCGCACATGACCCAAAAGGCCCAAAAACACAACATGGAGATATGGTCCAAGGTTTGATTTGTCCCTGTTGTGAGAACTAGGCCTAGGCAAAGGTCCCCCACCCGGCCGGCCCAGCCCTACTTTTTTCCTGATCATTTTTAGCTTGTATCTAGTGGGATTCCTGCCCCCGGGTTTGGGGTCCACTGGAGTAAACACCTCTACTCACCCCCCATTTTCCTTTTCAATGCAGAGGACAACTCGTTGATGTCCTCCGCAATATCTCCATAGTGTGGAGGATGTCAATGGGTCATCCTCAGCACTAAAGAGGTTAAAGTATGATCTGTGTAAAAATGTAAATGTACTATAATGCATCTCATTATTTTTCATTATTTCTCTAGGCATGTGTACTTCCATGTGCGCTTCCATTCCAGTGCACCTTGTGCACTGGAATGGAAGCGCACTACTCAAAGGTATAATAGTAAGCATAGTAGCCAATAGCTGAATGGTAAGACATCAATACTCCTGTGGGCTGATCTACGATATAAATGACACTGAACTAAAGCAATTGCTAAAACCAACTAAATCAAAGCAACCACTTGATTGAAAGCAGCTGAGCAAAAGCCCACTCCCTAAGGATTTGTTTAAAAAAAAAAAAAAACTGTCTTGATTACAGCAGCCCTAAAAAAAAAACCTATACATTATAAACATTGTACAATACTTGTTTTTTTTTTTGTCAAACTCATTCACAACCAACTTGTTATATGCCCACAGAAAAAGTACTACCATTTTTTTTTTAGTTTTCTTTATTTGTAATCACAGGTACACAGGAAAAAATAGGTAATACAATTAATCCAAACAATGTCATTATTGTAGATAAAAACGACAATATAAATAGCCAACCCCAGAGTGGCTTAGTTCTCAATCATGTTCCCAGATGTAGCCCTAAAAAAAAAACTAACAGTGCATACAGCTATTTCACCCGTAAAAGAATAATCCCTACTTCTCACCACAAATTTTATGAAATTTCACAATGGCCCCTACTCTTTGGGAGTACAGTTTTTTTCTTGGATTCTACTTGTGTCATCTTATATTCCCAATTGGCTGGAGCCTTGATCAATCTCCATTTTTGCAGGATCAAAGATTTTGCCACCAGGGATGCAATAAACACTAGCCGTTTTTGGCAAATTGATAAGTTGAGTGTGACGTTAATGCCAAACGGGCAGCCAAAGAGTCAGGGACTAAAGATATCAGCAACTTTGTACTAAGCCACTGTAAGACTTGTTTCCAAACTTCTATAAGGGCTGGGCAAGTAAAACAGACATGTACCCCATCTCCTGTAGTGTGCCTACAACTGAAGCACGACCCAGAAATAGATGGAAACATTCTTTGTAGGCAGGATGTAGTGTAGCATAGTATCTTTACATAGAGTTGTTGCTGGATTATTCGGTACCAATTCCATATCCCCCTTATCTCACTCACATAATAGGCCTGGCTGATCAAAGTGGCAAGAGTATCACTTGAAGGTTGTATATTTTGCATAAAATTGCGGAGCTGAAGAAAGGAAGAGAACGAGGAGGGAAGCTCTGGATTACCCAATTTTAGTTGCTCCCACGTCTTTATGATCCCCTCCACCAAAAGATATCTAAACCAGTGGATCCCGACCTTTTCCCAGTTTCTAATACTCCTGTCATCTAGATAAAGACCTAGTATGTTGCAGTGTCCTATCAGGATTTCGGGGTGAAAGGAAGTAAACTGAAATTCTTCCTTCATTTGGGAAAACCTAAAAAGAATTATTTGAGGAAACTCGTATCTACTGTGTTTTGGAAGCTTTGGCATTTTAATGAAAGGGATAAGCTGAATATTGCTTTCTAGGAGCATTTGCCTGTAATAAAAATCCCCTTGCAGGTCCTGGGAAGCAACTGCTTGAACGCACCAATCCACAAAAGCAGCTTGATAATATTTTTTTTAATGGGGCAGCGCGAGACCCCCTTCTTCTATAGGCAACTGCAAAGTTTCTAATTTGGTCCGGGGTTTCTTTCCTGACCACACAAATATGCGCAATATTGTTAAAAAAGCTTTGGCGAACTTTAATTATTAGATCTGAAAAGAAAAGAAAAAAGAATCATAATTTTTATCAATGCGATTTCACCAATAATGTAAAGTGGCATAGACTGCTACTGTCTTCAAAGACTCTCGGCCTTTGAAAGCATTGACACATAGTTAAGCTGAAAAAGTTGCGAAAACTCATAGGAAACAAAAATGCCCAAATATCTAATTGAGCCCGTCCTGCAAACTTGAGTCTGCATATCAGTGGGAAGAACCTGGTCCGAACAATTAAACAAAAGTATTTCAGACTTTGTATGATTGATTCTGTACCGCCCTAGATCTGAGAATGTTTTGATCTTTCTGAAAATTCTGGGAATATTTTGTTCTTCTGCCGCCAAGTAGAGAATTAAATCATCTGCAAATAATTTGAGCTTGGGAGTCCCTGGCAGAGGTGTCCTAATTTGGGAGTCTTGGCGTAGCAGCGAGGCTAGTAGTTCTATAAACAGTGCGAACAGCACTGGAGACTTGGAGTGCCCCTGACGAGTGCCACGTCTAATTTCAAGTGATTCTGATGTATGGGAGTTAACTATAATTTTTGCTTCTGCAGGAGATTCACCAATTTAGGGGAAAATTGAACCTAAGTAAAGTAGCAAACAAAATGTCCCACTGGACTAGATCGAAGGCTTTTTCAGCGTCCATCATAAAATTTGCTGCTTTTGCTTTGTTCTTCGTGAAATAATCTATAGCCTGAATTAAAAAATTGGTATTATTTGCAATGGTTCTCCCTGGCAGGAAACCACATTAATCTCCATCCACCACTTCCTGAACTAGGGGAGTTATTCTAGAGGCCATAATTTTAGTGAACAATGTATAGTGATTATTAAGCAAACTTATTGGACAATATGAGCCCGGCTTATCTGATGGCTTATCTTTTATCAAAAAGCTTACTATAACTGCTCCCAAGGATTTGGGACTGGCAACCCTTCAGCATTTCATTAAATAGTTGCACCAACAGTCTAGCTAATTGATCCATAAATGTTTTGTAAAGCTCTATAGGCAAACCATCGCACGCACAAGCTCTCCCATTAGGGAAGCTTTTGATGGTCTCCTGAACTTCAATAATCGTAATGGGAGCCACTGCCTGAGCCGGTTGGTCTCTACTGAGCATGGGTAGATCTACTGTTCTGAGATAATTATTAATAGATTCTGCACATGCAGGAGATGGAAAAGTATATAGCTTTCTATAGTGCTGAAAATACTCTATTTTTTTCTGCTATTTGGTCTACCGTTTGACCCCTGTCTTCATCGTTAATAGCGGCATTATTGTGTCTTTTTTTGGCTGACCAAGTCAAGAATCTCCCAACATGCTTGCTCTCCTCGTAAAGTTGCTGGAAGCATGTATTCTGATTAACTATTGTCTGGGAGTCGTAATGCTTCTTTAAATTTTGTCTAGCTTCTCTCAATCTGGATTCAGTCACCTGAGAGTAGTGTGTTAGGTGCATTTGAGTTGCTTAGTCTAGATTGCGCTGTAGTGCCATTGTGTTTTCCTTCGTAACCTTAGATATGTTTGCTTTGAAAAAGAATGCCTCCCCCTGATAAAGGCCTTGCATGACTCCTAAACAGAAAATGTTGATGCTGATCCAATATTCCTCTTGAGAAATTCCATGAGATTAGCTTGCATAATCGTGACCCATCCATCCTCAGTTAGGAGAGTCCTGTCTAATGCCCACCGAGGCGCTCAGTCTGATTAGTCTTAACCTTAATTTCTGTCACGGGGTTGGAGTGGTCTGAGAATGGGTTTGAAAGGATGAAAGACTTCCCTCTATCCCACTGATAAGAGATTAGAAAAAATATATCCTTGAGGCTGAATTAAATCTCTTGGAAAAACAAGTGTACTCCTGTCGCTGTTGAGTTCTTTAGGGGTCGATTACTGCAAGATCTCAACTCATTCTGGCCAAACGCCTGGAAGCTCTAGATTTATTTTAGGCTTTGTTCTTACAGGAAGAATATAATTTTATATTCTGCAAAATAAACGCAGCGCATTTTCGAGCTCTTCAAGGGCTGTTATATTATCTTCTATTGGGCTGTAGAAACTAATTATCTGAAGGATCTGATTTTCAATTTTCAGACTTACTACCATCCATCTTGCCGTAGCATCTCTAGTGACCTGCAAGACTTCCAGCGAACAATGGTGCATGAACAGGACGGCAGGCCCCCTGACTGCTGCTCCAGCAGATACAAAAAAAGCTTGGGAAATGAAGCATGACATTCTAGGGGGAGTGGAATGTGATTGAAAGTGTGTTTCCTGAAGCAAAAGTATTTGAACTTGGGCAGACATGAGCCACTGAAACGTAGATTTGAGCTTAGTTTGGTTATTGGCCCGTTAATATTGCAAGAAGCTATCTGAACAAATTGATTATCTGTCATTGGAACAGGAAATGCTCCTCCTCCTTAGCTGCACTTTTTTAGGACCTTGCTGCCCAGTCCCCCTTAGAACAAGTGGCTACTGGCTTGGTCTCAAGCCTTCCGTGATGCCTTTCACCCCAAGCTACCAAACAATAACTCGGAGGTGTCTGAATTACTGAAATGCTTTAACTCTGCCCTCACGATGGCTCTGGACACAACGATACCCTTTAAAAAGCATGGCTCCACACATCGGCGACCTTCAGCTCCATGGTTCTCACCAGAACTAAAAATAGAAAAAACTAAATGTAAAACCCTAGAGAGACGCTGGCGGAGAAGGAAAGAGCCCCTTAATAGGGAACAGTACAAGCAGGCTCTATCCCAATACCACCGGAACATCAAAACATCCAGGCGGATGTTTATAATCAACCAAATAGAACAAGCAAACAATTCTCCAAAAGTCCTTTTTAGTATAGTACAGGATTTTATTTCCCCACAAGCATGCAGCAATTCCCCCATGGAATCTCAGGAACTCTGTGACTCCTTGGCTAAGTACTTTCAGGAAAAGATAGACCACATCTATTTAAAATTTCTGGTCATGCCTTTGCAGGATTTAGAGACCACCATTGTGATAGGAGAGCAAGGGAAAGAAACTCCCTGTACACTTGACAGTTTCCAGCCTATCACCTTAGAAGAAGTATACAACTCCCTGGCCACAGCCAAATCCGGATCCCCTCGGGATCTATGTCCACCAAAGACAATATCTCTTCTAGCCACCAAGTGTGCCCCTGTGATCCAAAAGATCTTCAACTGCTCCATAGAAACAGGAACTATTCTCATCAAGTGGAAGGAAGCCGGCGTACGGCCCATACTAAAAAAAGCAACATTGGACCAACAATCACTCAGTAACTACCGCCCGATCTCCCTGCTTCCTCTTTTGGGTAAACAACTGGAAGGCCTAATAAATAAGCAGTTGGGATCATACCTCGAACTCAATAACATCCTTGATCCCTCACAATCTGGTTTCCGACCTGGGTTCAGTACAGAGACCGCGCTCCTGGCTGTGACTGATTCACTGAGACAGGAGATGGATGCAGGAAGACCAGTGGCACTGATACTATGAGATTTGTCAGCAGCCTTTGATACTATCTCCCACCCAAGGCTCATAAATAGATTGCAGGCAATCGGAGTCCAGGCGACAGCACTAAAATGGCTGCAGCACTTTCTGTCAGATAGACAACAGACGGTCATCCTGGAGCCATAATCTTCAGGCAAAACACGTCTGGACAAGGGTGTACCGCAGGGCTTGTGCCTGAGTCCCACCTTGTTCAATATCTACATGGCCCCACTAGCAAAGATCGCGGAGCACTTTGGTTTTGAGATCATATCATATGCTGATGACACTCAGCTGATGTTCACTATGGGCCAAGACTTGGAGTCGGAGAAACTACGTTTTTCAGCAGGAATGTTAGCAATCTCCAGCTGGATGACGGAGAACTGTCTCCAGCTAAACCCAGAAAAAACAGAGATTATGTTGCTTGGAAAAGCCCCAGCCATCTGGTCAGATGACTGGTGGCCTCATCAATTAGGTGCCACTCCCGTGCCCAAACAAACTGTAAAAAATCTAGGGATAAAACTTGATCAAGCCCTAACAATGAAAGATCAGATTGCAGCTATTACAAGCTCTTGCTACTACAATATGCGCCTGTTGCGCAGAATCTGCCCTCTCCTCCCCACACATGTCCATAGAACCCTGGTTAAGGCAATGGTGATAAGCAGACTGGACTACGGAAATGCCCTCCTGGCTGAAGTCAGTGATACTCTGCTTAACAAGCTCCAGGTGGTCCAGAACACCGCGGCCAGACTTATACTGAACCGGCCTGCAGGCACCCCTTCTGCGCCTTTGCTGAAAGAACTACATTAGCTTTCAGTGAAAAAGCGCTCCAGTTTTAAAATCTGCTGCCTCACGTATAATGCCTTAAGAGGCAATGGCCCACGCTATCTCCAAAACAAACTAAAGACCTATGTTCCCGGACGTACTCTCAGATCAAGCACTCAAGCCCTTCTTTACGTGCCCCGAATCCACCAAGCGCGTACCGGGGGAAAGTCCTTCTCCTATCTCGCCCCAGGATATTGGAACAAATTACCCGTAAATCTACGAGAAACTCCCACCTACAGTAAATTCAGGAAATTACTAAAAGCCTACTTCTACTAACCATCTATGGTCCGTATCTCCAGTTAGGGTCTGCAACAGCGCCGAGATGCCCCCGGGTGATACGTGCACTATAGCAAATAATAATAACATAACTTGCAAATCTATAACTCAAAAAACAGTATTTCTTCGTGTAGCTTCTACCTGTGATTTTTTTTGCTTTTCACCCCTTCTACACCCCGTGGCCCCCAAACCCACCTCCTTCCCACACCCGGAGCCCTACCCGTCATGGGCTCACACCCCATCGTCATCCCATCCCTTTGCCCTTCCCACACCCCCTTCCCCCTAGGCGAGTACCTTGGTATGGCACTCTCTGAGCTCTTTACCGTGAGGAAGCAAGGCGACCCTAATACATTGCAATACTTATTCTGCCCAGTATTCAATACTGTACCCATTAGATTCTATAAGACTTCATTTATAAAAAACCTTTGCTTGATACAGCTATTATCACCATATAACAAAAATACTTATCTCGCAAGATTAGTGCCTCTGCGCCCCCCCCCCTTCTTGACTGAAAGCAAAAATTCCTTAGCCCAGTCGACTGACAGGAATCTATGATACCAGCCCTTAAAAAGTACCTTCAGTTTGGATTGCTGCATAATGCTCGCCGGAGCACCAAAGTGTTTGAATTCATCAATCGGGACAACAAATTCTCGCCGTCTTCGTGCCACTAGGATCGACATGTCAGAGTATATTCAGAATGGGAAGTTATCAGAGGTGGAAAAGGATTTCTTTTTAATTGCCTGTGCCAAAATCTGCTCTTTAATCCTGACATCGCCAGGGTTGACCAGAATTGTTCGGGGGTACTTAGCGTTGGTGGGTATATTTGTGGATCAGGTCTTATATAAGCTTTGTGGCCGAAAAGGTACTACCATTTAATAAATTGACCACAATGTTGCATACTATAGTTTGTTCAGTTAATTTGTGCTCTCAAAAAATGTTCACACTTTAAAATGTGAATTATGGGAGCATTGCTTGGCTACCTAAAATGGCGGTCGCGCTCTATGTCATCTTGGGATCAGAGCTCCCTTAATCATTGATAATTCTTCGAATTAATAGGTAAATTATGATTCGTACTACGTGCCCCCTCTCCCAAACTGGACTGGTGGGCAGGTGTGTATCTGGGACATTTTTCTGCAGACTAGATGCTCCATGCTCTCATGTTGGCAGCTAGGCCTGCAACAGCTCATGGAGACCAGGGATAGCGGATCGCCAGACAAGGTGATTTCGAGGAAGTCCCATCATGATATCTCTTTCCACGTGGAGGGTTACCTCCTGGGGCCCACTGAGCTGGGCAGGTGGAGTCAGCAGTGCTCCCAGCTGCTCGTGCCTAACAGACAAACTGACTGGGAAATGGTGTCTCACCAGCCCAGGTCGATGAGACGCTATTTGGGAGATCAGGGTTCCAGTGGTTCTGGTTAATCTGATTCAGTGGCCTGATCAGCTTGGAGGACATCTCTGTTTTGGTGCCAGAGGGGGGGATTGGCCTGACCAGTGACATGCGCAACTGCAGGTGCTTCTTTCCAACTGTGCGGCCTAACTGAAAGTGTGGCAGTGGGATGCGGTTGCTGCCTCCAACACCTGGTGACACCTGCTTCTTGCAGTGCTCCTCTTCCCAGAATAAACAGGCGTTAGACTGAGCCGAGATGCACATGCTTTTTGTGCCCTAGCCCGTGGAATTATCCATACATGCGGCGTGGGCAGGAGAAACAGACATTGATGCAGATTCTTGGGTGTCAGCCCCAACCCCCACGTTGTCGGATGGGGGTTGGATAGTGCTGAAATTGGCGACAAGCCAGGGTAGCTACCAATTCAGACTTGGAGCTTGACAGTCTCCACAACTTTTCCACTGAAGACCTCCTGCTTCAATTCTCACCTTCCCCGGGAGGAGAGCATGGACAATTCCTCAGATGTGAGCAGGGTCACAGATTTGTCAAAGGCTGGGTAGCTCCGCTGAAGGATCAAGTATAGCTGGTGGAAGGATGGCCTCATGCTTTCTCCCTTGTCCCCCCCCCCATCCCTAAGAGGATAGTACTAGAGAGGCAGCAGTATTAATTTTGTGAACCCAACTATTAAAGATAATTGAAACAAATTCCTGGGGAGTAGTGTGTGTTGGGGAATGAGGAGTTTCTCTGTTCCCCCTTACTCTTCCTCGATATCAATAACTATTTCCCCCACCTGATCATATGTTCATTCGTCAGGCTATGACGTGAACGCAGGATTTTGCCTTTGGAATCCCAGGCTGGACAATCGCTAGGTAAATCCACTTCACGATTTGGAGTTGCTCAGTGTGGCGAGCCCCAGGTCGAAACCGGAGGTCTCCTGGTACTTCCAGAGCACTAGGTGAATACATGTTTGGGCCACCTCTGGTTATCTATAAAATTCAATTAAATTGGCTATTTAAAAAAATGAAAATGAAAAGGCAGGCTGTATCTTTCCTGTTTCATTCATACAGTTTATTTTGTTTTTGAGACAACTACTGCTTAGTGTGTTCAAATATTTTCTAGACTGAACCATCCTTGCATAATGTGTATTTGCAAATTAGTTAAACATTAGCACCAAAGAAACTCAAACTATTTCATTCTGTATTAACATGCATTAGAGAAAATTATGAAATCTTACCCAAGGCAACTGGCTGCGACATGTGAACTCCCAAGTTGCAATATAAGTAGGACATGTGTACTCGTTCAAGACAATGTAAGCAGCTTCTGGATCAGATTCGAAATTGAATTCCCCACAAACCGAAGTATTTCCTCTGGCTAAAAAAAAAAATACCATTGATATACTTACTCTATAAAACTGGATTTCGCCTTTTTTTATGGCAATGCAATAGCAATACAATAACCACTAACATTACTCCGAGTATAATCAAGACATGTAGTAAAAGAAAAACGTTTTTTAGCTATGGTTTTTCACTTCCCATTTTAATTGGGAATTCAGGTTTCTGCCATGTAACAATTGAAATTGTTCATCCTTAACAACTGACCAGCCAGCATAAGTTTCATTGTCGCAAGAGGTTCTAAGACATGATGGTCAAAATAGGTTCGTGAATAACAGATCCATGCCAGATTTTCAGGATAACCAATGACTATGTATTGAGTCCAATTTGGATTCACTATATGCTAACGTATCTTATGTGGATAGCTGGAAAATCTGGCATAGGCCTAGCCATCATAAAGCTCTGTTGGACGCCACTGTTCTAAAATATTTAATCAGCAGTCTGGCAAGCCCAAATTCCTCAACGCCAGAACACACCAACATCACACAAATGTACCTAGTGGGTGAGAGGGCGTTAAGCATCTAAATCAAAGATCACATGGATCCTCTTTTGTATTGCTGGCATTTCAACTACTGACTGCTGAGGAATAAACATATTACTTACATTCCATGTTTCCACCCATGATGAACAAATTCTTTAGTTTCAGCGAAAACGATGGGTCCAGTTTCACTGCCAGTGCTAGATTGGTTAATGGGCCAGTGGCAACCAATGAAACCTGCATTTAATTAGAGCAGAAGTAGAGATGAAAATGTTGCTTTCTTGGTTTCTCGTTGTTTTATTAACAAGGGACAGACCGAAAAGAAAGTAACCCCCTCAGGACTAAGGGAACAGGGTTAAATATCCTGACACCAATAAACTCCCCTAGGTTATTTAAAAAAGAAGCATAATTCAACCTAGGTGAACAAATTTGGTCAATCAATTACCACTACTGTGTAATGCTGTGTAAAAAATGTCTGTCACATGTAACAAATACACACATTTATTTAAAAAGTGCTATTCAATAATAAAAAAATACATATACAGACATATTACACAACACAATCATAATTGGAATTGTTAAAAAGAGAAAATCAACAGTCTTTGATAATCATTCCACATTGCCAATATTGTGACTGTATAATTATGGGTCAATATTCGATGTACACTTGTTCAGTGCAGGCTAATTGTGGACCATCAAAAAACTGTTTACACCTTTCGGTGGTCCAACTTAATCACTCCACCTTCTTCAGGATTTAAATTTCCATAATCTTCCAGCAATTAATATGATGCAAATATGTTCCAACATTTAGAACTTTTTGTATGGGGCAAAATTGCTCTTTCAGTATCATAGATAACCCTTCGTTTGATCACTAAATTCTTCTAAACTTAATCCGCAGGGCATCGCATTCTGAATCGTGTAGGAAAAAATTAGCCTCATGGGGCGACTCAATCTGGGTGTACCACTGCTCACTTATGTAGCCGGAGGAAGTAGAAAAATAGGACCTATATTACCTCAATACCTATTTACACACAAAGCTCAGTTTAAACCAATATTTAAAACTATCTCCTCTAAATATATATGTGGTATCTTTGCAAAAACATTCCCCACCTCAAATGGCACTTAGGGAGAAATGTTTTACAGACTCGCACAGAGTCAGGATCAGGAAAACTGTCTCCAAGTATCTTTGCAAAAAGTTACCCCTCCTCAAACAGCACTTTAGGGCAATATTTTAAACTTGCACAGAGTCAGAACTCTGACTCGCACTTGGCCCCTTCAGTTGGCATCGGAATGCTTGGCATAGGTGTTGGAAATGGCCATCTTTTGCATGGTATTCCCCAAATTTTTCCCTGAACTGTTTTTATTGGCTTTAGGACTCTGCACGCTTTACTCCTGCTAGCCAGTGGTTAAATCCTGTGTACTCCCTTAAAACGCACTGAAGTTGGCATATACCTACGTGGCACATTTAGTTTACTTAAAAGTCCCTAGCATATGGTACTACATGTACACTGGGCCTGTAAATTAAATGCTACTAGTGGATTGCAGCATTCATTATGCCACCCACTACAGTAGTACTGTAACGCATGTCTTCAGGCCTGCCTCTGCAGCCAGGATGTGCAATTTTTAAACTGCCAATTCAACCTGTTAAATCACCCTTTTGACAGGCCTACACCTTCCTTTTAGATATTTATACATCATCCATAAGGTCGGCCTTATTGCCCAGTAAGGCAAGGTGCATGGTATTTAAAAGTAGGACATGTAGAAATTAATGTTATAAATGTCCTGACAGTGAAAAGGTCCCAAAAGCCCTTTTCACTGTGGCAATGTTAGCCGCCCCATAAGAAAACAATGGATTACATTATAACACCTGATAATGATCATTTCAGATTGGAAGCAGCTAAAAATATAATTCAAGGACTCATTTTTAATAAATTTAATCTAATAGTGAAATCGAAATTTGACTATGTTGGAAAAGGTACTTTTAGAAAAGTTACCTCTCCCTGCCTAAACCTCTGGAGGCCTTTCTGCGATTATTCAATGTCAACTAACTGCTGATAGCTCCCCTGTGGTGAGATGTGGATTGCACCCAAATAGGGAACAAAGGGCTTAGGTGTGGGGAGGTGCTGGTCCTTCCTTTGACAGGATGGCCTGGGGACTGAGCCCAAGGACTGGTTACACTTCAAAGAGGCCTACCCTGTTACAAGCAGATGAGACTGACACCAGGCATGTGCCTTACTTTGTCCCTCTAGCTAGCTTGGCTCCAAACCCAGTGGGAGGGAGAGATGCCACAGAAGTGGTTTGGAGTTATCACAAGGGAGGGTTTAGACAGTATTATAGCCGCACCTTTGGATGTGCCCAGGGAGCTCTGATTAAGAGAAAAAAGGTCCTGCCATTTTTGGATATAGGTAGAGAGGGATAATGTAGGATAATTTACAGTAAAACACACAGTACTGTGAAGGTGGTTAGGGTCACCTCTGGGAACTATTACCTCATTGGCTTGGGTGTAACCAGTGGTTGCCTCCACTCACAGGCTAGAACTGGACCTAAATGTGGGATCCCCAGTACCCCCACCAGAACACTTCTGGATCTGAGAGGAATTAGAAGAAGGACTGCCCTGCTGCCTGAAGAACCCAAAGGAAGACTGGACCGTGTTGCCTTGAACCCAGGACCCCAGAAGTGCCTCCAAGGGTCAGTTGGCTGACCTCCTATTTGAGATACAGGCTTTCAATAACCTCCTAGGGGCCTTTCCTGCTCTCCAGCTGACCAATGTAGGAGAGTTCTCTTTGCAGATGTACCCCTCATTTTTTCCCTCCATTTAAACTACTAGATGCTGGTGTTCGACTCTGACAGGGCACTGAAGCCTGCTAACTAGGCTCCAATGCCAGTGTTCTTTCCCTTAAAAATGAAATGCTTAATTGTAACCCAATTGGCAAGGACTTAAGTACCCCTGTAAGTCCCTGGTAAATGGTACCCCAGGCACCCAGGGCATGGGTCATAAAAGGGGTTGCCTATGGGCTGCAGCATGCATAATGCCACCCAAAGGGACCCACACAAAAAAAGTATGCAGACTGTCATTGCAGGATAAGTGAAAGGGCGCAAGCCCTTTTGAAAACACAACTTTGTACACTTCCTGTGTGCAATGCCCAGATACCTCATGTCTTATATGTAAGTCACCCCTACAGCAGGCCGTACTAGTCCTCTAGTGTGCTGCCTGACTGGTATCGTCAAGCCTGCCACCACTGGTTTCTGACCTCCTGTAGGTAAAAGCCTGCACTCTCAGAGGCCAGAAACAATGCCTGCTCTGGAGGAAGTTGTTCACACCTCCTCCAGCAAGATGGCTAGTGATTTAGCAAATCAAGGCCAGAGGCTACAAAGCCTCTGCTGCCTTAGATATGCAACCCTGGCTTCCCCGCAGACCTGGAGAACACCACCCCCTGCCCTGGGGCCTATTTGGCACCAGAGCAGGCAGGAAATTAAATAGTCAGTATGTGTGTTGCACTTCCAGGCTGGACACCCTTAAGGAGGTGGGCCACCTGAAGTGGACAGCTGAGAAAGCGTTTCCCCATTTTGAATTTGGTTAAACTATAAATTCTGGGTCAGGATTATGCCACTCTCCACAGGAAGTGGTCATTTAGGGGCTGTAGTCACCCCAGGGGTAAGGAGCCCATTGGCTACTCCCCACACTCCCCTAAATGCCCGGAAATTCAGTATTTAGGGGTTACCCCTGACACCAGGAACTCAGATTCATCTACCTGGGACCTGAAGAAGGACTAAGAAGAGCCGACATTGCAAGAATTGTGGACCAGCGCCGAAATTGGTGCAAAACCCTGCCTGGCTGCTGCTTTCCCGGCAATTGCAAAGACCTGATTTGTCCAGAAGCTGTGCATCTTCCTAAAGTTTGGGAGGGCTGTCTAGCGCTTCAGCAACCTTGCAGCATCTCCCTTTGGGGTCTGTCGGATATGTTCCCAAGTCCCTGCTTGCAGCCTTTTACAGATACCCTTCCATTGACTTTAACGAGTAGCGCTCGAGGTTACCAACGCGCCCAGCTCCTCTGCATCCAGACTCACCAGGGCAGGTAAAACTGAACTCTTAGTAGTTTCTTGTGACCTTAGCCCCTAAGCACTTTAAGTCCCAAAAGGCACCCTCAAGAAACTCTCTCCAGTGTATGTACGCAGTGTATGTTTTTCCCATAGGATAACATTACCGCATTCAAGGCTCATACCTCAAAAACTGTTATCTGAGCATTTTACTTTTTTACAGTAAAAATCCTATCTCCGAAAGCAATTACCTGATTCTGATGATCTTGGTGTCTATGACTATATAACAATCTGTGTTATTTTTCTGAATTGGTCTCAGATTTCCTTCTTGAGTGTGTGTCTCATTGATTGACTCTGTGTGTACAATAAATGCTTAACACTACCCTCTGATAAGCCTAAGTTACTCCACCACACTACCACAAATAGAGCACTTGCGATTATTAATTTAAGCCCTGTAAACAAATAAGGGTTGTCTGTACTTTTTGCATGGTGTGCCATTACATTAGCACTACCACATAAAAGGCCAGCTTCCTACAACCAGTACCAAGGAGTGAGTTGTGACTCTCGAGTACTTTCCCCAATATCCTGGTCCTTGGGCTGTGATCAGAGTTTACTCCTAAACAGAGAACCATAACCAACTCGGTTACGTAGAAGAGAAAAAAAGGAAAATGGTCTCTATTTGGTTCCCAATTGATGAAGGTGGGGGAATTTCTCCTTTAGAAATTAGTGCCCTCACACACTCTTGCGAGTGTCATGCTTCATCATCGGGCGTTGCTCCTCGTGGGGGTGGCGCTGCTGTCCTCCACGGGCCCCGCAAGAGGGCTCTTTTTCGGAGATCTTTTAGGAGACGCCGCAGTTGTGCATGTGGGTGTGTGGGCCTAAAAGGGGTTAGTGCAAGTGTGTTAAAATTACCCCAACGGTACCCGGAGGTCAATTTTTATTCGTAGGTCCGGGAGGTAAGAATAAAAGAATTATACAGGGGAAATGGAGCACCTCTAATAACAAATATCATAGAGGTCAGGGTATTACTCTGCTGCTCTCAGTGCCCGTGTGTGATTGTGAATGTGAAAATTGGTCAACATGTTTCGCGCTGGGAAATAGGTCCCTAATGGATCCTGGGGCGCTTCGTCAGGACCGTGCAGTGTGAATTCGTGAATAAAAATAGGAGCAGGGAAAAAGACACCCTATATTCCTATGATACCTCTATTAAGGTGTAAGTGCGTCGTTGCGCTCATGGGAACATCTCAATCGTGTTCCTGTTATTACCTGGTGGAGATAAATAACAACAGGAATGGAAGACAAACATATAGAGACAAACATAAGTCATAGTGAATAAGAATCCACATTTAACTTAATTTCAGCAGCTGCATCTGAATTACACCATGCATCTTGTTGCGGCAATTGTGGGAAAAGTGCCTTTGACATTATCATACTGCCACATGTGCACGTTTGACAGCATCTGCTGTCTTTTTCTATGATTTGTGGAGGTCTCATGCACTGGCCTCGTGTTGACTGTGCATGTCGTGTTTTTACCGAGTGAGTAATTCAAAACACACTCGTTTGCATCATGGTGGCCACCAGTGTTAATATATGCAAAGCGCACTCCATGAGTGAGACGGAAAAAGGGCATAGCTGCCACGGAGTCCCAAGGCAGTCCATTACCGTTATTTGGTAGTGCGGCACACTCTAAAGTTACGTGACTCATTATATCTGTGAGAGAAACGCACAAACTTGTTCAAAACATTCATACTGATTACCCATTCACAAAGAATGGAGTGCCTCCTCGGCAATTCCCCGAGGTCTTGAGGGGGGATATCTGTCGGACAATAATGCGATAATGAGCCCAAAGCGTGATGGACGTACCTGTTTTATCGGTGAGAGACAGCAAGGTAATACTCACAAGTAAGCCCCTTCGTTATGGCCCAATACCTGGCCTGCCGCTGGATGGACGACGGAGAAATGAAAGCAGGCGTCCGCCCGGTTTAAAATGCGTGTAGGCGGAAATGACGTGGCTCCAACTGGGGGAGTGTGCTGGGGAGAGAAAGCTGGGGAATTGCCGAGGAGGCACTCCATTCTTTGTGAAGGGGTAATCAGTATGAATGTTTTGAACACGTTTTTGCGTTTCTCTCACATATATAATGAGTCACGTAACTTTAGACTGTGCCGCACTACCAAATAACGGTAATGGACTGCCTTGGGACTCCGTAGCAGCTATGCCCTTTTTCCGTCTCACTCATGGAGTGCGCTTTGCAAATATTAACACTGGTGGCCACCATGATGCAAACGAGTGTGTTTTGAATTACTCACTCAGTAAAAACACGACGTGCACAGTCAACACGAGGCCAGTGCATGAGACCTCCACAAATCATAGAAAAAGACAGCAGGTGCTGTCAAACGTGCACATGTGGCAGTATGATAATGTCAAATGCACTTTTCCCACAATTGCCGCAACAAGATGCATGGTGTAATTCAGACGCAGCTGCTGAAATTAAGTTAAATGTGGATTCTTATTCACTATGACTTATGTTTGTCTCTATATGTTTGTCTTCTATTCCTGTTGTTATTTTTCTCCACCAGATAATAACAGGAACACGATTGAGATGTTCCCATGAGCGCAATGACGCACTTACACCTTAATAGAGGTATCATAGGAATATAGGGTGTCTTTTCCCTGCTCCTATTTTTATTCACGAATTCACACTGCACGGTCCTGACGAAGCGCACCAGGATCCATTAGGGACCTATTTCCCAGCGCGAAACATGTTGACCAATTTTCACATTCACAATCACACACGGGCACTGAGAGCAGCAGAGTAATACCCTGACCTCTACGATATTTGTTATTAGAGGTGCTCCATTTCCCCTGTATAATTCTTTTATTCTTACCTCCCGGACCTACGAATAAATATTGACCTCAGGGTACCGTTGGGGTAATTTTAACACACTTGCACTAACCCCTTTTGGGCCCACACACCCACATGCACAACTGCGGCGTCTCCTAAAAGATCTCCGACAAAGAGCCCTCTCGCGGGGCTTGTGGAGGACAGCAGCGCCACCCCCACGAGGAGCAACGCCCGTTGATGAAGCATGACACTCGCAAGAGTGTGTGAGGGCACTAATTTCTAAAGGAGAAATTCCCCCACCTTCATCAATTTGGAACCACATATAGAGACCATTTTCCTTTTTTCTTCTTCTACGTAACCGAGTTGGTTATGGTTCTCTCTTTAGGAACAGTTACCAATCAGTGATTACATGTTAGTTCTTGGGAGCAACGGTACTGGACCTATCTTTTTTCTAAACGCTCCCTGTCCCCCCCTCTTGCGGTGTTTTGTGCAGAGTTTACTCCTCCCTACCCAAGAGCTTCACTGGGCTCGACATCGACAGCCTTCGTCGACGGCCTCACCGGATTCAATGCCAAGCAGCACCCGATCAGTGGCTTCATCGGACTAGACACCGAGCAGCATCCAAGCAATGCTGGCAACCTTTGTCCATGGCATCTGTGGTCCCAATGCCAACTAGTCTCCGAGACCTTGTGCAGTGGCTCCCTGTCATTGTCGAGCCTATCCTTGGATCCAGTCAGCTGCCTGGCTCCATTCAAGAATTTCTAACTCCATAAAAGTTTCTAAGTGAAAAGGTAACTTTGTGACCGGGACGAAGCTTATCTTGTATCCGACCCATGCTCCGTTGCGGTCAGCCTTAAATCTTACCCTTGTCCTGGTCCAGCATGACCAGTTGCCTGCGGTTGCCACTTAACGGAGTCTTTTGGTGCTATTTTTATATACAAACTTTAAAAATGTAGAACTCCAGTTTTTCTAAATGAAGTTTCGTTGTTTTGGTGCCATTTATTAAAAACATTTTCTATTTTTCTAAATTAATTTGAGATTTTTCTTATGTTGTGTTTTTACTTTAATACTGTTTGAGTACCTCATAAATATTTGTAACATTGCCTCTAAGGTAAACCTGGCTGCTCTGCGCTATACTCCCAGAGGTTGAACACATGTTTATTTAGTGACTGTTGTGATTTGCCCTGACAAGGCTTGTGATCATTATTTGAGGTGAGTACAAAGATGGTGTATTGAAGATGAGAAGAGTGGAAAAAGTGGGTTCAAACAAAATATTGGGAGCAAAAGGTAAAGAAGCAAGATGGGATTTGAGCCGGGATTCCCAAGTATGGGTTGGGGATGAGAAACTTTTAAGTGGCAGGCTCCCATTATGTAAAGGCTACACTTTTCACTAAATGCCTCAATTATATCAAAATATTTACCACCGATACTGCATCCATTCAACATTTCTCGAGGGAGTAGAGGGCTAGAGACCATCCACTTTTCTGCAGGGTCTATCCCTCCCTACAGATACCCATAAATATCCTTATTTCCTAATGTCCTGCTTATATGCACTGTTATGACCCAAATCAGCATTGCAGAGGAGCACCCATCACCAAGAGTTGTTGTCCTTCACCTGTTGACGGAGGTGCGTGACCTACAGGGGTTTCGCGCTTGGGCCCTACTGGGCATTGAATACCTGGGTGACATCTGGAAAAGGGGACAAATGATCTACTTTGAGGAATTACAATCGGAGTACCAGATTTCAAACTCGGAAAAAGTCAGATACATACAGCTGAAGCATGCCCTAAGATCACACGTGCACACGGGAGAACAAATATCAGAGATAGCCCCGCTAGAAGACAGAATATTGGCAGACCAGATAAGGCAAATTCACTTATTTATAAAAAAAATTATCAATAATGCTCCATTATTGGCTCTTTGGGAAAAGTGGGAATCAGACGTAGGGATCCTAGAAGAGGAAGACTGGTTGGAAGTTACACAGAGCCCTAGAGAAGTAGCTATAAGGGCACGTTTCAGATAGATTCAAATCAGAATTATACACAGATCTTATACAACCAGATCAAAACTTTATAAAATGGGCAAATGTGACTCAAACGCATGTGCGCGAGGTTGTGGGGAAGAAGGCACATTCTTTCATACAATATGGAGCTGCCCCGGGTTGCATCGATACTGGAACACAATTGTAGCAATAATGTCCAAGATCGTAGGACAAGTTGTCCCACTGGAAGCCCGTTGGCACATATTATGCGTCACGGGAGAAGCCAGCTGGCCAAAATATATAAAAATCTGGCTGCTGCTGGCAGATATGGTTGCGAAACGAAATATAGCCACAGCATCGGGGAAGCCGCAGCCACCAACAGTGAGAGAGTGGGAACAAGACCTAGATTGGTGCTGCTTGGCAGAGAAGACAATTTACCAAAGCCGAGGCTGTCCCCGAAAGTGGGATAAAGTGTGAGGATTGTGGGTCAAGTATAGAGGACTGTAATTGCGGGGGCTATGTAAAACTGTAGAATATAAGGGGTTGTCATCGTTGGGGTGGATAGCTGAAAGAGGGATTATCAACTGATCTGGAAGTATGATAAGTGATGGGAAGAAAGTAATGATTGCCTCTTAGAACCAGAACCTGTGAATGACAAAAATGATCTGTGTTTGTGATGTTGTATTATACATAAATGTACTTAATAAAATAAAAAGAATTTAAAAAAATTATAATTGTTGTCCTTCGGTGTTTTGCATCGCATGTTGAGCAGTTGTGGCCCACTGAACCCTTGTGTGCCTCAAAGGCAGAGGCCATATCTCCAAATGCTCTTTATCTCTTTTCACCTCAGATAGTCCCCGTGGTCTGGCCACGGACTTCTCCCCGCTCTAGTCACCTCTCGCCGATCTAGCTGAACCATGTGAACATCTATTGCTCAATTGTCCTCACTCATATCACTCCTTTGCAGAGTATTCTGTGACCTCACAACCATTCGACTACGGAGTCCCACTGTCCTCTTCCCATATAGTCCCAATTGATAATTTTGTAGCAGGTCAGTCCCTAGAAATTGTTACCATGAGGCATCCACCCACCCTCCACCAGCTGTCTTAATTCATTAGTAAACATGCAGAGTTTGGCGGCCTACCTGACAAACCCTACCAAGTGATCTGGGAAGCCTTTACCAATATAGCATACTTCAAGAATTGCCCAACTTGAACTCTAAATTTTGTCTTAGCCTTGTTAAAAAAAATAAACATGTCCTCATCATCAGTCTCCCATTCTTGCAGCCCTCCTCTCTCTATTTAGTCACAATTGCTTCTTGCATCAATTTCCTAAAACAAATCATACCCCAGAATGGCACTCTCACACAGATGGGAGTCCTTTTTATTATCCTCTTGACTACTCACTGACTACCCACTGCCAAATCCTGATAAATATTACATCAAGTAGGGTACACAGGGCCCATCTTAAGTAGCATGCCAACCCACGAGAAGCAAAGTTTATTGGTTGGGAGCATCTTTCAACCATTTAACAATAGGTTGCACCTGCAAGGTCAGGTAATAACACTGAAGAATGGAGAGGTCGTTGAAGCTGTTCTCTGCAAAGTGCAACTATGCATGTGCACCAATTGGCATTAGAATGGTCATGTTTTACCTTTCAAGAACTAAATGCTGATTTTAAAGTTGTGCAGAGTGGTTTTAGGCTATCATTATCACAGTAATTCTTGAAATAGTTTCAATATTTAATAGGAACCTGTGAAATATTTCCCATATTTTGCATGTCTTTGTAAAATATAGATTTTTAAACCGCTGCATTTAGTGCAATAAAAGCACCAAAACATGGAATATAGTGTATTTGTATATACAGGAATAAATCACAAAATGCACCCAAAATATTAAAAGGTATACAGGGTTTCTCCTTACTCACCCGACCGACTTGTTCATTGACTATTCTCAGCATGGCATCCACAGCATGTTCTCTCTGCAAGTGCTCCAGACCTGGTGCATTGGGATCCGGACTATCACCCAAACCATCATTTCCATGATAAGAGGCTCCCTCTACAGGGCTTCCGAGTAAGGAAGATGGAGCACCTGAATAAACTGGAATCTAAAGAACATATTGAAGAAAACATTATAAAATTGCTAAGCTATAATGGACCAAGTCGAGCCGCTTACAAATATCTACAAAGCCTTTTGTGAAGCCCTAACCCCCCATGTTGATTTAGGACCAGAGTCCATATCTTTCATACAAATCCATCGCCGCTTGGCAGAGAACATAAAAGTTTTCTTGACTAAACCACAGGCAGGAAACTGTAGAATAAGGCCTAAGACCCAATCTTCCAAACCATTGGTTTGATAAAGAATGCTCCTCAGCCAAACGTCGACTCTTATTGGCCCTTAAGTCCAAAAATGTAACCCAGATTAGATATGAAAGAGCAGAATATAAAAAAGCGCAGAAAGTAGCACTAAGGAACTGGGAAGATGCAAACTGGGGCGACCTTATTACTGCCGCCAAACTTAAGGACCAGTCCATGTTCTGGAGAATAATAGCTCATGGCAGCAAATCGGGCAAAACTGTTACAGATCATTTCTTGGACCCCTGTACTTGGCATAGACACTTCTCTGATCTATATGCTACCCACAGTGAGTCTGGTTTAGACCCTACTAGCTTTACTGAGGGGCCTCTATCGTTCAAACAAAATGCACCACTACAGTTTAGCATCGAAGAAACTGCATTAGCCATAGCCGCCCGGTCCAGATAAGATACCAGGGGACCTCCTGAAACATGCCCCAGAAGTGTGGGTGCCATATGTCAACCTTTTAAGTATTGCAGTAGCCAGGGGGGAGCCCATACCAGAATCTTGGAAGGGGGCAGAGATAGTTCCCATCTATAACAAGCATTGGCATAGCCAATAGGTCTCGCCTTTGGGACCTTATAAGTGTTTAGTTATCCAGCACAATATCCTTGGTGCAACAACATCAACTGTTGCATGGCTAAACACTTATAAGGTCCCAAAGGCGAGACCTATTGGCTATGCCAATGCTTGTTTAGCTTTGTAATTCATTAATGGGGACCACTTTTATGTTGGTGCCTGGGTTTATTTTCTGTTCCAATCCGACCCTGCCGATCTCCTTTTATCAAAGAGCGACCCTTCGCGAAAACTACCTTTTATTAACGGTGATCTACTGTGAAAACCTTCTTCAGAGACTTCAAAGAGGCACCCCTGCCACAGGCATCTTGTAATCAGTAAGAGGAGAATGGCTCTGTGATTCTAAAAAGAAAGCTGGTTTAAGTCACTGTCCAAGATGACAGCCAGCCAAAAGTGAAACTCTCTCCATCTGGACACAGTGGCCGGTAACCAAACTGTTACTGTGATTAGGAAGGGTCTTGTTACCTTCCTAATAATCTAGCGCAGCGTCTGGTGAAAAATACTCTTCCCTCTTCCGCTTGCCACAATCATCCACTGTTAGCAGGGGAACTATTCACGCTATAAAAAACAAGCAGGGATGGTGGCTCTACTGAAATAAGCGTGGGCTTATTGAGTGCCGGGAATCTAGCTGGCAGTGGTTTACCCTCCCAAAGTTCATGAATTTCCTTTTCGATACCCCCTGCATGAAATTCCCCTTCACTTGAGGTGTGGGTAGGTGAGTGATTGCACACCCGAGGAAGGTAATCCTAAGCATACCATAGTGCCTTGGGCCCTCAGGATATCCCAGAGCGCTGAGGGATAGGGCGGAGGAAAGGGCTCAGTCTCAACAAGGTATTGTTTTCACGTAGTGCAACAGAAACATTAGAAGGGCTAGGATTGCCACGACATGCTGATGTACACCATCACCTCGTTGGTCTGCTCATACACCCTGTGCTGGTCTGGGTGAGTGGCAGGCCGAACGACTACTTTGGGCCTGCTCGGCCTGTTCCTGATTGATGGGCTGCTGTAGGTGACCGCCCTGGCCGCTAGGAAGATCTGCAGGGCAGCTGCCGTCTTTCCTTACTATACAAGCCACTGCATGAAGGAGACCATTTCTTCCTGCTTCATTCATATACTCTACCAGTTGATCTGCGCATACGCCGCAAGTTATGGTATGCTATACACGGAGTCTCTGTAGGGACATGGAGAAGGGTGACCTCAAACAATCTAAGCTATCATTTGATGGCAAACGCAGGCCATGGAAGTGCCACTTGGGGATCCACAGGGGGCGCAGCTGCATGAAGAGAGCCCAGCTCCAGACCTTGATATATGCATCATGTTTCTAGAACTGAAGCAGAGCCTGACGGCAATTGACACCAACATTGACTTGATTGCGGACAAATTTGATAGACTGGAAGAAAAGGTCGATAAACACGATGACCGGCATGATCAACTAGAACGCCGCACGTCGGATGCCAAGTATGAATGTGTTGCCAATAAAGAGAAGCTCCTGCATATGGAAAAAGTTCTCAGGGTAATAAGAAATAACAAGCATTGGCAAAGCCAATCGGTCTTGGCAAGCCAATAGCTATAGGCGTTGGCAATGTAATGCATTTGTGTACAGCTCTGTGGCTGTTTTTATTGATATACACAAATGCATTAACATTGCCAACGCCTATAGCTCTCAGATTGCCGAGACCTATTAGCTGTGCCAATGCTTGTTTATTACTGATTGCAACCTTGCCTGATGCATTAAGGTCATCACTGCTGGTAAGGTTGTATATGCTGGCCTGTATTGAACTTGTAGCGGCCAACGCTTTGCATAATTATCGCATGCTTATTTGTATGTTTTCAGATAGCCCTCTTCCTTTTCTCAAGGAAATACTGTGCCCGGCTGAAGTGTGTTTATGAAATAATTAACTGTATAGCAAGGAGAATATATTGGCTGTGTCAGGGGTATTGCACACACATTAGGGCATTCCCACAAACGCGTGTACTCTTGCTCTGACAAACAAAAACGAACTGCCAAACATTTCTGAGAGAAACATACGGGGGATACATCCGATTTTGAGATATTTTGGAATACAGCACATTGAGAAGTCACAGAGAGGAGGCAGTGAATAGTTAAAACTGAGTAAAGCTGAATTAAGAATGATCATTGTAATGGGCACAGAGGAACATTGGGGCCACAATAAGGATGCAGGGTTATTTGTACACCTACAGAATATTCCAAATGACTCAGAGGCCCCTTTATCCGAAAAATCTAAAAAGGCACCTGGTTTTAGTATAATATCACAAAAGTAAAGGTATTACTTCCAGTGACACAAACACACACATACATAAACAAACACTTATAACATACTCAGTGATGCAATCTATCATTGGCACACACGCTCTTATTCACTGAAACACAAACTAAGTAGCAAAAACACTGACTGACCAAACACTGAATGACGTTCACACAACACTCCCAGGTGCATATAAGAATATACTCATTCTCTGACATACCAGTACAAACACTCTCTGACACACACATATTGACAAACACTGCCTGACGCTCGCACTCTCTCTTTGAAAAACACTTCCCGACATGCACTTCTTACACATTCTCAAGGACACAAACACACGCTGACACAAACTTACTGAAACGATAACACTAGAACTGACAAATACACACAAATACCGACCGCCACAGACTGCCCATGCCATGATTTGCTGGAGTATCGGAGTTTTAGCAATGTGTGTGAGAAGTGGGCCGGCTCAACATCTCCTTGATATGAAAAGCCCACAAACCTTCACTATGTGCATACGGCAGGGATTCCGCTCTGAGGTACACGAGGCGTTTTTGAGAGGGGGCGAGTGAGCGTGCAAGATATTTTAAAGACTGCATCAAACAGTAGGACTCCTCATACAAGCCGAGTTGTCAGAGGTCACACAGTGAGCGCTGAGGCTGGCCCTAGAGTGGCTCCGTAATGTGCAAAATTTGATTAACACACATTTCGCTGATATAAGCGTTCATTTAGACACCGCCATCACTGTGACTATTTAATTAGTTTTTGATGATAGTTTAAGGCGGCTTCAAAGCCATTTCTAGCATACTCGCCACAGCTTTTATTCTCTGTAAGTTCCTGATCTGATCCTATTGATCACAGCTCTGGAATTTGACATTAAATACATAATTTGTGGCAGTGGCGTTAAATATCTTACGGGGCGGTTTTCTTCTATGGGATCTAAATGAGCCATTAAATCGGGGGGACTGCCGCTCTTGCGGACTGAGGTTTTGTAATGGTCTGCGGGCGCTGCGGGGATCGATGGCGCTGAGCAGAGGTCAACCAGGCTAGAGTGGAAACGCAAGCCTCCAAGACTTGGCCGGAGATTCTGAAATGAGCGCATTGCTGGGAAAGACGTACCCATATATCATGCCCTGGAAAGGAGGCTAGTGCTCACTGTGTGACAAACTGACAGTGCTGCGTGGCCACAGCATTGGCATTGTAGCGCTTTATAAATCTCTGTTAAAACAAGCAATGGCCGCGCGGCCGTGAAACTGACACGGCCGCGCGGCCACGAAAGTGAAAGTAATCGCGACGGAATCCAGATGGCGAGGGAAGCCATATGGCGCCTGATCGCGCGTGCACGCTCGCGTGAACGCAGGCTGGTCGCCAGCAAACTGCTGTTTGCACTTCCAAAACCCGCTTACTAAAACTCTCGCCAGAGCAGCGCATGCGCTGGCTCAGGCAAGACCTAAAAAGGGCACAAGGGACGATCCTGCGAATTACAGGCCCATAAGCCTGATTGATACCCTCCAAAGAGTCTACGCAAAGCAAATCTTGGGTAAGTTAAATGATTGAATATTGGAGAATGATATACTCTCGCCCTGCCAGGCTGGCGTTAGACTGAAAACAAGTACAATTGACCAAGTTTTCAGACTCTTAAGCCTAGCCTGGAAGGATACAAAGCTAAAACTTGGACATTTATATGTTGCTTTCATTGATTTGAAAGCAGCATTCGATTCAATCCCAAGAGATCTTTTATGGGGAACTTTACACCAACAGGGGAGTGCCAGAGGAGATTTTAAAAAGATTGTAAGGCTCCATGAAGGTAATTTTGCCAAGGTACGCTGGGGCATAGGGGGAGAGCTTACAGACGAGATCCCCGTTAGGAGGGTCGTGCGCCTTACTATACATGAATGACCTGGTCCAACATTTACAAAAATCCTCCCATGACTCACCAAAACTTGGAGGGGTTCATATATGCGCCCTAACGTTTGCTGACAACACAATTTTACTGTCCCAGACCCCTAGGGGCCTACAAAACTTACTTGACAGTCTCAGTCAATATTGCAAACTAAAGGGCCTTGAGATAAACCCAACCAAGACTAAATATATGGCAATTACACCATGCAAGAGCTTCAAGGGTAAAATATTTTTGATTCAAGTGCCTCTGGCGTGTGTTTCCAACTTCACATATTTAGGAGTTACATTTCATTCAAAACTGTCATGGAAACCACAAATAAATAAGGCCAGGAAAATGTTATTACAAAATTCCATCCCTATAGTAAAGAAGCAACAATGTACTGTATCAAAGGCTGTCCCCCGGCCTTGGAGGTCTATAAATTCAGGGCTCAAACTGCTGCCCTCTATGGATCAGAGCTATGGGGTGGTGAAATCCTACAGCCTTTAATAGTTGGGGAAAATTAAATCATGAGATTGCTTACGTCACTCCCCCAAAACACCCCAGTGATTCCGTTAACATACGCTATTGGGATTAAAAGATTGGAATACTTAGCTATATGGAGGTCTTTGTCTTATTGGGTTAGAATCTGGACTACAGAGGAACTAAAAATATACAAGGAGACATTATGTGAATTATTGGAACTTGAGGTCGACTTTACTTTCCCCTGGTTTGCTCATGTAAGAAAATGGCTCCTGGATTTGGGTCTGAGTAGGTTCTGGATAAACCCAAGCCTACTGACGCCAGAATCAAAGCGCGAGATCAAGCATATTTATTGGAATTTTATCTTGCAGAGTCACTTTAAGATGTACATCAGGGAGACTTACTACACAATTCTTGTCCATCAAAATGACCCCGAGTTTTGAGCAATTTTTGGATGAGATCGAACCATAATTAGCAAAGTCACTTTATTTGAAATTTGATATGAGACACTCCTGATAAACTCCTTTACAGCTAAGTGGGTCACGTCGCAGACCACGGGAGGGGACCCCAAGTGCACCCTATGCTTACCAGGCTCAAATCAAAACATTGCACATATTTTATTTTTCTGCCCAGCATATGTAAATCCCAGAAGAAAATGGATCAAGCCGCTGTGCCAGAACTTGAATACCAGGAAATATCTAGAGGCGTTGAGAATATTAAAATCAGATAGCTCACAACCCATTGTATTTAGTGTTAGCAGATTCCTACTGGCTTCTAGTTACATAAGGAATAAGAGGGGGTTAAAATTTTAATGTAACTATATCATAATTATGTTTTAACATTTGGTTCTTAATAGAGATCATGTTTTAACATAAATAACATTTGCTTCTTTTGCTTAGTAACTGTAAACGAAGTTACTTTACCTAGAATTAATTTTATTTGTATATAGTGAATGCTTTATCTATTGTTTAGCACAATTTTAACTAAATATCTTGTTGGTCTGTGCCAATTGAGTACGCATATGCACTTTATATTTATATCAAATTAAGATGATTAATGCGCTACAGCCCCTTGACAAATGGGAAATTTTAATCTATGTATTTTTTCTTCTGTACTTCAGTTTTCAGAAAAGATTTATATATAATGTTTGTGCTTGACTGGAATTTTTAGTTACATGATCTTTTATGATTCTTCGAATCGAAATAAAGAAAAATGTATTGCTAAGTATTGCTAAGCTATAAAGAAGGTAAGAATAAATATTCTAGTCGTGGAAAGAAGCATAATGTGAATTAAAGAATACAGAAATACCATGATGATAAATGCAGAATGAAGAAAAGTGAAAATAAAGAATTACTTTCATTATAATGAAGGAAAAAAATTAGATCCCTACCGTGCAGGCGTCAGCAGGCATGACAGCCATCTTGGAATGTTTTTTCTTAGAGCATAAGGAAAAAACGTTTCAAGTCAGCAATGTGTGCATATGCATCTGTGGCAGCTATCTTGGGATGGATTCTCTTATGCTTTAAGAAAAATCATTCTAAGATGGACATGCATAGCAGCCCTCTTGGAATGTTTTTTTTATATTTTAGTTTAACTTACTGTTCCAAAATTGTGTAACGCCATTTTAGAACAGTAAGTTAAGAAACAAAATATGTGCGGGATGCTGTACAAAGGGAAACAAGCAAGTGGCCTGGTAGCAGTATGCAGCTCATGCAAAAATATATATATATTTTTTAAACAAATGCAGAGCTCTAAAAGGATGGTGCAGGAGGAGCAAGTGGACAAAAGTGGCAGCAGTGTGTAGGTGCAGGGCCCTCATAAAAATATAACAATTAAAAAATAAGGTGAGAGGAGAAAAGGGAAGAAAGAGAGGAAAGCGATGCACGCCCATGGAGTGCTGAAAAGAAGAAACAGTCACATTAGGTCAGCAGTAGCAGTATACAGCTCATCCAATCAAAGATGATGCAAAGAAAAAATGGTCAATGGGTGGGATTAACACACAATCGGGAAAAAAGCCACTGAATAAGCATCAGGGAACTGATGTAGACAAGAAAGCCACCCAATCATGATTAAGGGGCTGAGTCAAAAGGCCTTCTATGTATTGTATTGTACAATAGTTCTTTGACAATAAACAGCATAAGCTGTCTGTTGGAGAGACCTAAAAAGGGGTAATGGTTAAGATTAGAGTTTTTCCTTTTTTAAACATTTTATTTCTTTTTCAAAGAGTTTTAACACAATACTTAACTTTTTGCGTATTTTTCAAAGGCATTTTGTGATCTCTCCCTGTAGAAAAGATACGAATATATCCACACAAGCAACGCAACAATTAACAGTCTAAAAAACAAATAACATAGTACTGAGCTCTCATTATGTGCAGGAGAAATAGATTACATTACAATGTGCAGATGTGGTCATCATTAACCTTTGCTTTGCAAATTACAAAGACATGGTATTAATCTATTATTCCTTTTTTCTGAGGGCCTGCATGGGCGGGGGCGACGGGGTAGAGAATATGCTAGGAGTGGAGGGGGATTGTGGGAAAAGGGAGGGAATACACAATTGACTCCATGCAATACTAACATGACACTCAGTAGCAACTGTTAAATATCAAGGTGTCTTCCTGTTCACTTCAATCTTTACATTCCAAGGTTATCTATTCAAGATTGATAGGTGTCATCTTTCGGAATTCGTGATAGATATATATATCACAGTTTGTTATATGTTTGACAGAACCTCCTCTCCCTCCCAAAACTGTCAGCACCCAAGCCTCTGTTTCAGTCCATTTCACCAGCTCTTTCTCCACCTATGCCAAGCTGGAGCGGTGTTACTTGTCCACTGCACAGCAATTTATCTTTTGGCCAACAGTAAGGCCAGGTCCACAAACCTAGTTACCTCTCTGATTTTCTTAGGTTGTGACATCACTCTAAGTAGACAAGTTTTAGGAGTAATTTGTTACTCGAATATGAATTTACCTTGAAAAAACAAAGACAAGAGGCATTTAGCAAAATAGGAACAGTTGGTTTAATCAAACACTACGGCCGGGAGCACAGTTACAGAGTCTGGGTTTGAGGACTGTCTCAAAGTACAATCGTTTTGAGTGTCTTTATATACATTTCTTGAAGCATCATAAAACAATTCATCGATCCTGTGTTGGGAGAGGAATGGAGGCCTAGTCATGGAGCCATAAATTATTCCCACCTAAAGGCAGGTGGGTTTCATCCTTGCGTGGGCACAATGAGGGCCAATGGGTAACGTGTCCAGATGTCCGGCATGGGGAACGCATGATCACCTCTGTGTTGTGTGTGCTGTGTCCCGATTGGCTGAGTGTTTCTAACTTCATGTAGCATCTAACTTTATGGTGATTTGGGAACGCATGCCCCTCCAGGCATATGCGTTTTATTGGAGCCAATCTCCCCGGACCAATGTGGTATCGCTGCCTATCTGTGGGACTAATCTTGGGTTTTCCTGTTTGCGCATTTGTCCTGCTGGTTAAGTGCCACCCCTCCGTGATCATGTAAATCAGTGGCCTTAGGCATTGGTCGCAGGGGCTGCCTGACCACATATTTATGACTTGGGTTGATGGAGAGGTCATACTGAGAGATTTCGACTACAGTGATTCGATTTCGTTTTTGTACATACTCGTATCATTACGTACATCAACATCAGTAGTAACATTCCCCCTTCTAGTTGAATTTTCACCTACTTCATCTACCCCCTACATCATGACAGTCACATTGTTAGGTGTTTGTAGTGTTTCAGTTTTAACTATTACTGCTTCTCTAGTTACTTGCATTCTACCCAATTTGAGGACTGTATTTTTACAGCAGAAAACCCCCACTTGTAGAAAACTACACAGGAAGTGTACAAAAATGAGAATAGGCAGCAATGACATCGCAGTCCTGTCACCCACCGGGGAAACCAGAAAAACCAACTGATGTACCAGTCCTGCTCATGGGCACCTCCCTCCTTATGCATGTCAGTTTGTAAACAATGCAGTGCTCGGATGGCAAGAGTCAGAGTCCCATTGTTCATGTTGTTGCCTGGGATGAACGTACACAGGATGCACCGATCTTGGCACACACCCCTCCCTCCATTGCGGTCATCAAGTCCAACACATACCAATGTTGCATCACCGTGAGGCGGATGGCTCTTAGTTCTTCCTTGATTGCATTAAGACCGAGCTAAGCAGAAGGTCGTTATGCGCTAGTAGAGGGTCACTTGGATGGTAGACCTGTTTTGTTGGGTAGTATATATGCTCCAAATGTAGCGCAATCAGCCTTCTTCTCCCGCCTGTCCAATATAATCACACGATGGGCCCATAAGCCATGGTTATTGGGCGGGGACTTTAATTGTATCATAGAGACGCGGTTGGACTGTGCCCACCCACCGTTCCCAACCTCCTTGGTGGTGACAGCTGCTGATCATCTGTCGTAGTGGCTTACACATTGGTCTTTATTAGACTGCTGGCGCTTGTTGCACCCCAACAAGAAGGAGTTCTCCTTTTATTCGCTCGCACATGATTTAAATGCGAGACTGGACCTCATACTCTGTGACTCGGCCACTAGGCTACAAGCCCTGGGAGCGGGAAATCTGGAACAGACCTTCTCAGATCACAACCCGTTGCGGATACAATATAGGTGGTGGGGGGGAGGGTGCCGCAACCGCTGGTCCCTACCTGGCGTGTACAGTCAGTCCTGCTGGAGGGCCAGGTCTTCCGGGATGTCACTGGCAAGGCACTGCTCCGGTATCTGACTGAAAACTGGGGCACTGCCTCTTCCAAACTGGACGACTTGGAGGACTTAAAGGCCTTCGGTTCCTTCTCTCCCTCCTCAGTTCCCCCCCTTTCAAGCCCTACCACGCACTGGCGTATGTGTCTGTGACCATGAGGTTGTGAGTTTGTGCATGTTTTTACCATGATGTATGCCTCTTGTTACCCTAATGGTTACTGCCAAGATTCGGGGCGTGCTAGTTTAGACCAGAGTACTTGAGAAACACCTTAATCATTCAGAATACTTGATACTGTCGAGATGGGTATGTAACTCATGTTAATGGCACATGGATTCTGATGCGATGCTGTTAGACTTGGCATCTTTTGGCGTGTTTCCCCTGACTTTTTGCTTTCTGACCTCCCGGTTTTGACTCTGTTTTTGCTGGTGTAATGATTCTGCGCACTTTCCTCACTGCGGTCCAGTGGGAAAGTGCAAGTGCTCCTGTATAAAATGTGTTATGGATTGGTGTTTCCATGATTGGCCTATTTGGTTTATCTGTCAGTCCCTTGTAAAGTGCACTGCGAGTGCCAGGGCCTATAGACCAAATGCTGTTGGTGGGCTGCAGCACTGGATTGTGCCACCCACGCAAACAGCCCGTAAAGTGTAACTCGGGCCTGCCATCGCAGAGCCTGTGCGCAGCCTGGGGCTGCCATGTCGACTTGGCAAGTGCACACACTTGCAAGTCCCTAAACCTTCCCTTTGCTACATGTTAGTCACCCCTAAGGTAGGCCCAAGGTACCCCTGTGGGCAGGGTGCGTTGTATGCGAAAGGTAGGACATGCCCGGGTGTGTGCGGCATGTCCTGATAGTGAATTACAGCCTAGTTCGTTTTTCACTATTGCAAGGCTACCTGTTCCCCCTAGGCCAGAACGGGCAGTTTTGATTATTACAGCTTATAATCCTAACTGACCCCGGGAACATGGTAGAAATTCGAGTTTAGTATGCCTGGACTCAGAATGATAAAATGCATCTTTTAGTGAAGTTGGTTTTAACATTCTGTGTTTGAAAATACCACTTTTAGAAAGTGGGTATTTTCTTGTCTAACCATCCAAGCCTGCCTTTCCGAGGTTGTGTATTCCTTGTCTGGAGTGTGAGTGACAGGGGCTGGGGGATGCCAGGAGACAGGGTGAGTCAGCGCAGGGCTGAATAGCAAGATCTACATGTAGATGGGTGGGAGGGGTCGCACCTGGGCCCTGAATAGGACAGTGCCTTCCCTCCACAATGCTGGCTCCCCCTCCTGTGGTGCGTCTGATGTCCCTGGCCGGCTCACTGAAAGAAGGGACGGAGACTTGTCAACAAAGTGCTCCAGAACTGGTTTGGACTAGGCAAAGGCCTCTCTGCCTTCAGAGAACAAAGGAATTTGGGATATAAATATTGGGGCCCTGACCCCATGAATTTAGATCTCGCTGGAAT
Organism: Calotriton arnoldi; assembly: GCA_963921515.1. Lineage (NCBI taxonomy): Eukaryota > Metazoa > Chordata > Amphibia > Caudata > Salamandridae > Calotriton > Calotriton arnoldi. The sequence goes on along the minus strand of CAWUFW010002237.1, from coordinate 1,272,749 downwards.
CAAGGAACCTGCCAAGACGAAGAGCTGGAAGAGCTGCCAGGAGGAGTACTGCCCCTTTGCTGTGTTGTTGCTTTGTTGGGTTGGCCTGCAGTTGCTGCTTCTGTCTTGGGCAGTGAAAGGACTGGACTGAACTTTCTACGAACTTGTGCTGAGTATCTCCAAGGGCCAGGAACCGAGCTGGCCTCCTGTTAAGAAGTCTCAGGGACTACAAAGACTTCACAAGCCTCTGGGTACCGCTTCTGGAACGCTGTTTCAGTCGCCACAGAGGAAGGGAACTGCAACCGACTCCGTCAACCGAATCCATCCCTGGCCGGTGACCTGTTTGCACCGCAGACCGCATCGCCCCGCTTCGCATCGCAACCCTGGTCTCACCGTGGGCGACGTCCGACGCCGCCAACATCGAGCCGCTGCTTGCACCGTGACCTGTGGGTACCGCAGTTCGCATTGCATCGCTTCACTGGGCCAGCCGGACCAGACCGACACTGTCGCTGCAACTGGCTCAAGAGTCGAGACCGCACCGCATTTGGGGCACCGCTCGCACGTCTGCGACGCACCGCTCCGACTCGCACCGCTGTCCGACGCCAGCTCCCGCACTCCGGCTTGGTCGCCTGCATCGCAACCTGTCAGCACCGCATCGAGCATCGTCTCGCCCTGCATCGCACGCCTTGGACTCACCGACTCCGTCTGCACGACGCTCATCGAGCCGCTGCCTGCACCGCATCGAGGGACACCGCACCTTGCATCGCTCCGTCTTGCACCGCAACCGCGACGAACGCCGACCGGCTCGTACACTCCGTACCAGCCACAACGAGAAAGGTACTGTAACCGAGTCTGTTCATGACTCTGCTGGCCCGTATCGACGCGGTCGGCCGGAACTGTTAGACTCTGTGGTTTTCAGCATCACGGTAGGCTCGGACGGAGCTACCGACTCGTACGAACTTTGCTTTTGTGCTATTCCTGCAAAGAAGAAGTTAACGTATCAAGTATTCATTCGTAAAGTACAGTATTGTGGATTTTTGTCGTAATTGGTCTTGTCTTGAGTATATAAAATATTGGTTATTTTTCTAAACTGGTGTGGTGTCCGTTTGTAGTGCTTACACTGTATTACTGTTGGTTATGTGCAAATGCTTTACACACTGCCTCTGAATTAAGCCTGACTGCTCGTGCCAAGCTACCACGAGGGTGAGCAGGGGTTACTTCACGAGTGTAACAACCCTTACCCTGACTAGGAAGAAGGGTCCCTACTTGGACAAAGGTGCAAGCCCTTGCCATCTAGAGATCCCATTTCTAACATTGGTGGCAGCGGTGGGATAGGACTTGTGTTTGCACTTGACTTACAGTGATTGGTGTGCACTACTACCATATCGCAGACCATTACGTACCACATACTGGTTCTTTTTCTTTTGGCCTATTTTTGATCTTGCCAGTTTTCAACTCACTACTTTTGTCATGCCTGAATCAATTGCATCATCCGTTGCATCTCTGGAAGTTATCTTTGAGGAGGACAGGTTGGAATCCTACGCCGTAAAGGAGTTACGAGCGATTTGTAAAAACCTGAAAGTCCAAATTAAAGGCCTCACAAGGAAGGAGGAGCTACAGAAGGCGCTGAGGGCCTGGGTAGCAGCCAGACATGCCAATGGGCAGCCTGGTGATCTCAGTGAGGAGGTGGAGGAGCCTATTTCCAGGGTGGATGTGCTTTTGGGTAGGGGGAACCCGCCAGGTCAGGCAGCAGCAGTCTGTCCCCAGAGGAGCTGGAGGACAGGCGGGAGACAAGGCAGTTTGAGCTGCAGAAGCTCAGGCTGGAGAGTGAGCGGGAGGAGAAGAGATTGGCCATAGAGGAGAGGAAGATGCTCTTAGAGCATGAGAGAGAACTGAAGGAGCTAGAACTTAGGAGTAAGTCAGGCTCAGATGGTGGCAGCAATTCGTCCAGAAAGGCAGACAGGATTGTGCACATTCCCAAGAACGTAGGCAAGGAGTTCAAGAAGGGGGATGACATACAAAGGTGGTTTCAGGGTTACGAGGCAGCCATACACATGAATGGGGTCCCTGAGGAGAGTTGGGGAGCAGGATTGTGGCCACTTTTCCCTGAAGAAGCAAGGGATGCTCTGATAGCTTTGGGTAAGGGGTATCACCTCACCTATGCTGACATGAAGGATGCCCTTCTCACGAGTATGGTCTTACTCCTGAAAAATACAGGGATCAGTTCAGGTCCAGTAAGAAGTCTGATGCCAACACTTGGTTGGAATGTGTGGATGTGTTCTGCAGGTCTCTGGATGGTTGGGTGAAGGGCAGTAGTGTAACAGATTTTCAGGGGCTCTACAACTTGATTGCATGGGAGCACTTGTCTAGTCTATGTTTTGCAGATCTGCGCCAGCACCTAGTTGATAGTAAGCTAACTGACCCCAGGAAGCTGGCTATGGAGGCGGACCGCTGGGTGAGTACCAGGGTCCACAAGAAAGCGTTTGGGGAGACTCAGCCAAAGGTGGGCAGGGTCCCCAGCAGAAAGGTGGGGGGACAAGGGTAAAGCACAGGAGTTCTCTAAAGGGCCCCAAACTAGTACCCAGGGTAAAGGTTCCCAGCCCCCGGTGATAAGAAGAAAGGGGTCTCTACAGGGAAGCCTGTTGAGACCGGCCCCGCAAGTGTTATGCATGTGACCAGGTAGGTCACTTTAAGGGGACCCCAAGTGCCCGAAGGGGACACAGCCGCCCACCGGTGGACTGTCCAAAGTGTTGGCTAGTGTAGCGCTTGGGGAGGAGGGGTGCCCACAGGAGGGTGGGGATCCCGCAGAAATGACCCTTGTCTCACTCGGGGACAGTGAGATGGTCCCAGGAAACCAGGTGACCATTAATGGGAACAGGGTAGAGGCTCTCAGAGATACTGGAGCCAGTGTGACCTCAGTCCGGTGTCACCTGGTGTCTGAGAAGCAAGTAGTCCCAGGAGCATTCCACCAAGTAGTTGCTGTAGACAACTCAGAGCGCCAATGTATGGTGGCGCAGGTTCCCTTTGAATGGGGGGGTCTCAGGTCCCTTGAGGGTGGTTGTGAGCCCTACCATGCCTGTAGATTGTCTGCTAGGTAACGACCTGGAGCAGTCCTTATGGAAGGATGTTGAGCTCAGGTCTCACTTGGAGATGCTTGGGTTGCCAGAGTGGGCATGCGTGTCTACTCGGTCAATGGCAGCCAGAAAGGGTGATCAAGAGGACTTGGAGCCTGAAACAGTGGCCCAAGTCCCTGCCAAGAGAAAGGGCAGGGGCGCGGGAAACCGGCCCCGAAGTTCCCACAGACCGGGAGGAGGCGGACCTCGAGGGGGACGCCCGGTGCCTACAGGGGAGCAGGTAGCCGAACTGGGAGACATCTCTGAGCTGACCCATTGGCAGCAAGAAGGGGGTCCCACCAGGGAGGAGTTTTGCAGGGAGCAGAATGAGTGCCCTACTCTGGAGGGTCTGCGGCGGCAGGCTGCAGACCAGGCAGCTGGTAATCAGTCCGGGTCACATCTGATCTACTGGGAGAGTGGTCTCCTATACAGTGAGCCTAAGGTTGCTGAGCCTGGGTCAGCCCGTGTGCTGGTGGTACCCCAGCGCTTCAGGACCTTCCTACTGGGTCTGGCTCATGACGTGCCTTTGGCAGGACATTTGGGGAAGGACAAGACCTTTGACAGGCTTGTCACCCACTTCTTTGGCCCCAAATGCGAAGGCAGTCAGATGCACACTGTAGGTCTTGCCAAACTTGCCAGGCAAGTGGTAAGAGTGGGAGGAAGGTCAAAGCTCCTCTCAACCTTTCCCTGTTGTTGGTACACCCTTTGAAAGGGTAGGGATGGATATTGTGGGGCCACTGGATCCCAAGACAGCCATGGGCAACAGGTACATCCTGGTCTTGGTGGACCATGCCACCCGGTACCCGGAGGCAATCCCTCTCAGGACAACGACGGCGCCAGTGGTGGGCCGGGCGTTAATGGGGATCTTTTCCCGTGTGGGATTCCCCAGAGAGGTGGTTTCCGATAGGGGGACCAATTTCATATCGAGTATATGACATCCCTGTGGAAGGAGTGTGGTGTAACCTACAAGTTCACCACTCCTTACCACCCACAAGGAAACGGTCTGGTGGAGAGATTCAACCAGACCTTGAAAGGCATGATCAAGGGTCTAACAGAACCCATGAGGCGTAAGTGGGACGTCCTCTTGCCATGCCTACTCTTTGCGTACAGGGAGGTGCCTCAGAAGTCTCTTGGGTACAGCCCCTTTGAGCTCCTGTATGGCCACCCTGTCAGAGGACCTCTGAGTTTGGTAAAGGAAGGCTGGGAGGCAGCTCCCAGGAAAACTCCCCAGGATGTATTTAGCTACATGCTGGCCTTTAGAAACCAAACTGCCCGCTTCAGGAAACTCGCTCAGGCGAACCTAGAAGCAAGCCAGGAAGAAATGAAGAGATGGTATGACCAGAATGCCACTCTGGTCGAATTTCAACCTGGGCAAAAAGTGTGGGTCATGGCTCCAGTGGCACCTTGTGCCTTGCAGGACAAGTGGACTGGGCCATATGAGGTAAAGGAGCGCAAAAGTGACGTCACCTACCTGGTGGATTTGCAAGCTCCAAGGAACCCTTTGAGGGTCTTTCACGTGAACCGCCTCAAGCCCCACTTCGAGAGGTCCGAAGTGAGTATGCTCTTGGCGACAGATGATGGGGTGGAAGAGGAGAGCGAGCCTCTCCCTGACCTCCTGTCTACCAAGGAGCATGATGGGTCAGTAGAGGGTGTGATCCTCTCCCCTACTCTGACTCAGGAGCAGCAGGGGGACTGTCGCCAGTTGTTGGGACAGTTCGCCCCGCTGTTCTCTCTGACCCCTGGTGTTACTCACTGGTGTACCCATGACGTGGACACCGGTGACAGCCATCCTGTGAAGCACAAAATTTACAGGTTGACTGACCGGGTCAGAGCCAGCATCAAGGAGGAGGTCTCTAAGATGTTGGCGTTAGGGGTGATTGAGCCCTCCCACAGTCCTTGGGCCAGCCCAGTGGTCTTGGTCCCAAAGGCTGCGGCGCCCGGTGCCACTCCAGAACTCCGGTTTTGTGTGGACTACCGTGGGCTCAATGCCGTCACCAGGACTGACGCGCACCCCATCCCCAGAGCTGATGAGCTCATTGATCGGTTGGGAGCTGCCCGGTTCCTCAGCACGTTTGATTTAACGTCTGGGTACTGGCAGATTGCCTTAACCGATGGGGCCAAGGAGAGATCAGCATTCTCAACCCCAGAAGGTCATTACCAATTCCGGGTGATGCCCTTTGGGTTGAAGAATGCCCCGGCCACCTTTCAGAGGTTGGTCAATCAGGTGTTGGCTGGGCTGGAGGATTTCAGTGCCGCCTACCTGGATGACATTGCTGTGTTCAGTTCCAGCTGGGAAGAACATTTACAGCACCTTGAGAAAGTGTTGAGGGCTCTGCAAGGTGCAGGCCTCACGATCAAGGCCAGTAAGTGCCAGATCGGGCAGGGTTCTGTGGTGTACTTGGGACACCAGGTAGGAAGCGGCCAGGTGGCGCCCTACAACCCAAGATTGACACCATTCTGGCTTGGGAGCCCCCAAGACCCAGACAGAGGTGAGAGCCTTCTTAGGTCTCACCGGCTACTATAGGAGATTTGTTAAGGGCTATGGCACCATCGTTGCCCCCTTAACAGAGCTGACCTCTAAGAGGCAGCCCAGGAAAGTGATCTGGACTGAGTCCTGCCAGAAAGCTTTTGATGCCCTGAAGGCAGCCATGTGCACGGCGCCCGTGCTCAAGGCACCGGACTTCTCCAAAGAATTTGTCGTGCAGACTGACGCTTCAGAGCATGGTGTGGGAGCGGTGCTCTCACAACTGAACGAAGAGGGCCTGGATCAGCCTGTAGTCTTCCTTAGCAGGAGACTACTTCCCAGGGAACAGAGGTGGAGTGCCATAGAAAGGAAGCTTTTGCTGTGGTCTGGGCACTGAAGAAGTTGAGACCATACCTGTTTGGGACTCACTTCCGGGTTCAGACAGACCACAGGCCCCTCAGATGGTTGATGCAAATGAGGGGTGAGAATCCAAAACTGCTGAGGTGGTCCATCTCCCTACAGGGAATGGACTTTACGGTGGAACACCGTCCTGGTACAGAACACGCCAACGCAGATGGTCTGTCCAGGTTCTTCCGCCTTAGTGGAGAGAACTCCAATGGGGTTGGGTAGTTCTCCCTACTTTCAGCTGGAGGGGACATGTGTTAGACTTGGCATCTTTTGGCGTGTTTCCCCTGACTTTTTGCTTTCTGACCTCCCGGTTTTGACTCTGTTTTTGCTGGTGTAATGATTCTGCGCACTTTCCTCACTGCGGTCCAGTGGGAAAGTGCAAGTGCTCCTGTATAAAATGTGTTATGGATTGGTGTTTCCATGATTGGCCTATTTGGTTTATCTGTCAGTCCCTTGTAAAGTGCACTGCGAGTGCCAGGGCCTATAGACCAAATGCTGTTGGTGGGCTGCAGCACTGGATTGTGCCACCCACGCAAACAGCCCGTAAAGTGTAACTCGGGCCTGCCATCGCAGAGCCTGTGCGCAGCCTGGGGCTGCCATGTCGACTTGGCAAGTGCACACACTTGCAAGTCCCTAAACCTTCCCTTTGCTACATGTTAGTCACCCCTAAGGTAGGCCCAAGGTACCCCTGTGGGCAGGGTGCGTTGTATGCGAAAGGTAGGACATGCCCGGGAGTGTGCGGCATGTCCTGATAGTGAATTACAGCCTAGTTCGTTTTTCACTATTGCAAGGCTACCTGTTCCCCTAGGCCAGAACGGGCAGTTTTGATTATTACAGCTTATAATCCTAACTGACCCCGGGAACATGGTAGAAATTCGAGTTTAGTATGCCTGGACTCAGAATGATAAAATGCATCTTTTAGTGAAGTTGGTTTTAACATTCTGTGTTTGAAAATACCACTTTTAGAAAGTGGGTATTTTCTTGTCTAACCATCCAAGCCTGCCTCTGCGAGGTTGTGTATTCCTTGTCTGGAGTGTGAGTGACAGGGGCTGGGGGATGCCAGGAGACAGGGTGAGTCAGCGCAGGGCTGAATAGCAAGATCTACATGTAGATGGGTGGGAGGGGTCGCACCTGGGCCCTGAATAGGACAGTGCCTTCCCTCCACAATGCTGGCTCCACCTCCTGTGGTGCGTCTGATGTCCCTGGCCGGCTCACTGAAAGAAGGGACGGAGACTTGTCAACAAAGTGCTCCAGAACTGGTTTGGACTAGGCAAAGGCCTCTCTGCCTTCAGAGAACAAAGGAATTTGGGATATAAATATTGGGGCCCTGACCCCATGAATTTAGATCTCGCTGGAATCAAGGAACCTGCCAAGACGAAGAGCTGGAAGAGCTGCCAGGAGGAGTACTGCCCCTTTGCTGTGTTGTTGCTTTGTTGGGTTGGCCTGCAGTTGCTGCTTCTGTCTTGGGCAGTGAAAGGACTGGACTGAACTTTCTACGAACTTGTGCTGAGTATCTCCAAGGGCCAGGAACCGAGCTGGCCTCCTGTTAAGAAGTCTCAGGGACTACAAAGACTTCACAAGCCTCTGGGTACCGCTTCTGGAACGCTGTTTCAGTCGCCACAGAGGAAGGGAACTGCAACCGACTCCGTCAACCGAATCCATCCCTGGCCGGTGACCTGTTTGCACCGCAGACCGCATCGCCCCGCTTCGCATCGCAACCCTGGTCTCACCGTGGGCGACGTCCGACGCCGCCAACATCGAGCCGCTGCTTGCACCGTGACCTGTGGGCACCGCAGTTCGCATCGCATCGCTTCACTGGGCCAGCCGGACCAGACCGACACTGTCGCTGCAACTGGCTCAAGAGTCGAGACCGCACCGCATTTGGGGCACCGCTCGCACGTCTGCGACGCACCGCTCCGACTCGCACCGCTGTCCGACGCCAGCTCCCGCACTCCGGCTTGGTCGCCTGCATCGCAACCTGTCAGCACCGCATCGAGCATCGTCTCGCCCTGCATCGCACGCCTTGGACTCACCGACTCCGTCTGCACGACGCTCATCGAGCCGCTGCCTGCACCGCATCGAGGGACACCGCACCTTGCATCGCTCCGTCTTGCACCGCAACCGCGACGAACGCCGACCGGCTCGTACACTCCGTACCAGCCACAACGAGAAAGGTACTGTAACCGAGTCTGTTCATGACTCTGCTGGCCCGTATCGACGCGGTCGGCCGGAACTGTTAGACTCTGTGGTTTTCAGCATCACGGTAGGCTCGGACGGAGCTACCGACTCGTACGAACTTTGCTTTTGTGCTATTCCTGCAAAGAAGAAGTTAACGTATCAAGTATTCATTCGTAAAGTACAGTATTGTGGATTTTTGTCGTAATTGGTCTTGTCTTGAGTATATAAAATATTGGTTATTTTTCTAAACTGGTGTGGTGTCCGTTTGTAGTGCTTACACTGTATTACTGTTGGTTATGTGCAAATGCTTTACACACTGCCTCTGAATTAAGCCTGACTGCTCGTGCCAAGCTACCACGAGGGTGAGCAGGGGTTACTTCACGAGTGTAACAACCCTTACCCTGACTAGGAAGAAGGGTCCCTACTTGGACAAAGGTGCAAGCCCTTGCCAACTAGAGATCCCATTTCTAACAGATGCTCATGTAATTGTGTTGTGACATGGTTACCACTAAATAAAATTGGTTTAAAAAAAACAATGAAGGCCGAGCTCAGGACTGTTCATCATTTCCCATCTGGTTATTTGCAACCGGCCGGTGTTTACTTTCGTCTGCCCGGTGAAGAAGGGTATGGACCCTCCCTCATTGACTTGAGCCCAGCCAAAATAATCAGCAGCTCCATTTTTACTCGAGCCTGATGCAATAGAGTTATTTATTCTGTAGCGGATGTTGGTACAACTCTGGCAGATCTTCTCCAGGAATGACCAGGGTAAGGGTGTGTATGGTGACCAGGGAGCACAGGCCCCGCCATCAGGGGACAAGCTGGGTGTAGGCAAATTCAACACTTTGCCAGTAGGTATCCATCAGCGTGGAGGAGCCCCATTGCATGTCTGGCACGTGCAGAATTGCGCCACAGTTCTCATTTGTGCCGAGTGGAATCGTTCCTTTACCTCTGAAACACAAGGAATACAGTATAAGTTTCCATACAATTAGGGGTTGGCCCTTCCCATCCAACCACATGTACCTATCCATCTCATTGTCCCATAGTTCCTGAAATAGATTATCTATGGTGTTGTTTAACCCTCCCCTTCAAGACTCATTCCCTTCGTATCATCGAGGTGGATGACCCTACACTGGAACTCTATGTCTGGCATCCATTTGTTATTAAAGAAGACTGCACCAGACATGCTAAGGGCCACCCTGAGACCGCAGACTGAAGCTGGAGCAGACGTGTTTGTGCACTGGTGCTGTGGCTGTGCTACCTCCCATAATCTCTTTTCTGGAAAGTCTTGGGGTTAAATGGCATCCTCCCCTATGGTGCCTCGCCTGTGCATCCTATCTAGCTCTATTTGAATTTGAATCTCGCTCAGATTGGTGAAGAAGTACAGTGCTGTGGGATTGGTCTCATTCATGTTCACTACTACTCTATGGGGTTCTGCTCTGTTGGGTTCTATCTTGACCCTAATCCTACTTGGGTACAGGTGGAGTAGGCATTTCGCTTTTTCAAGGGCTAGCTCTTGGGACAAGTAAAGCATGTCTGCGCCTATGGCATGTGGTATCAGCGAACAGATGTAACATGACCTGGCTGATGTCTGGGCGCCAACAGCGGTCAAGTGCTGATACTATGTGTTGTGTAAGAGTGCACTGTGTAGTGCATGTGGAATACTTGTGTTGTGTTCAGTGTAGTTATAGGTGACATCGGAGAGGCCCCTGCGCAAGTGCTGTGCAAATATCAGGGTGGGCTCCATTTGGCAAGGCAGATTTTTGGCAACATATGCATGCGGCTACGCCCACATTAAACAGAGGGTTTACAATTGTACAGCAATACATAACTTATGGAACATTACAGATCTGGGGGATGGATCCAGGAAAGATGTTTGTAGTGCTCCAGTGGTTGGGGGATTTCTATGCTTTGAAAGGGTTGAAACAGTTCGGTTTAAAAGTTTGACAGACGTTCGAGGTCTTAGACTTGCACATGTGGGTCTTTGTTAGGATTATGGAAGTGGTTGCTGGAGAGATGGTGGGCCACTGTAAGGTTGGTGCACTTTCGTGACTAGATTGGAGACCTGTTGGATAAGAGCTGTTGTTTGTTGGTTAAGTTTCAGAAAACATTTGCATCCTTATTTATCATCATCAATCATTCTTGGCGATTCCTGTGCCTTTCTTTTTTAGGGGTATGCATTTACATTCATAAGACTTATTTTTGGTGGGGCATGGGAAGGTGACCCCCAATCAGGATGTCTACTTTTTTGGAGACAATGGGTGTTTATTCATGGGTCGCCTTAATTCTTGCTTATGGGCCATCAGTTCTCCCCCTTCACCATGACAGGAAAGGATATATTTTGTTAAGGTGTGGTTTTCGTGAGCCTGTGGATGCTCTGGGTTTTTTAACTAATGTTTCATGGGTGTTGCTAGACATCTAATATCCTGCCTTCCCTAGTGAGGGAGTGCGGGGTGTACCTTTTTGACCTACACGTGCACGGGGTGATGAGTAACGAGGAAGTGTGCCGTAATTAGGTGTTGTGGGTGATCACAGTTCCCTACTGGTGCCAGGTGTCTTGACTGCGCCCTTTCTTTAAAGGCTTATTTCTTGACTATCTTTGGGCTTTTTTTTGTGGGCATCTTGAGCATTTTTCTAGGTTCTCATGTGATCTGGTTATTTCCATTTTAGTGTACTGTAGGGAGTCAGAGAGCTGTCCTGAGGCCGCCATGTGCCTCTGATGTGGCGGTGTCCGAGATTGGGCTTATCTGATGACATGTGTTAGGCCTGATGTGTTTTCAGCTTGATCGTTAGGCTGCATGCGGCAATGAGCCTATTTCTGAATACCTCGCACAGAGCTGTGATGAATTTTGCGGACTATCTCCTTCCCGGGTACCCCCTCTCCCTTCAACTATGTCCTATTCAGGAACTTTTGGGCCTGCTGTCCCTGGCTGTGGCCAGAGACTTTCAGCCAGTGACCCGCTACCTTCATTGTTTTGGAGGGACATGACCCATCGAGCAGGCTTTGGGTGTTTTGGGGAAGTTTTGAGAGAAAGGAGGAGGCAGAATGTTGCTAACTGGAGAGTCCAGTGTGAGGCCAGAACTCATTGAATTTCGCGTGATACAGGAAATGGACTGGGACGACCGATTGTTCTGGTGAACATCCCTGACTTGGCATCATGCTGTGGTTTACGATCAGCCAGAGTTTTATGCGTGTGTTCTATGGACGTTATGGGATCTTCATCATTCCAAGTGTGCAGGAAACTTGGCTCCCAACACTAGAACTTTGTTTCGTTTTGGAACTCAGAAGGGGCCTCCTTTGGCTTGGAGGCTGTTGGCTTTGGTTTGGAACTCACGCCATGAAGGAATTGTGGTCCCGGGCCGGAAGTCCGAGAGTGGAGTCCGTTTGATCTGGTTATTGGAACCCGTCCTAACTGAACTTGGGTGAGGGGACCTGGGTGGCTGCTTTTATGCACTGGGTGGGGAGCCTCCCTGCCCCTCATCAGACTGCCCTCCCCCCCGGGGCAAGGCCTGCCAACCTCACCCTGGGGGATCAGCAGCAGAGTGGGGCCTTGGCTCCGGCGGGCACCCAGATGGGGGATTCTAGTGCGGATTGTCGATCGACACAACTTACAGCAGTGCTGAGTTTCCTGAACGCAAGTAGACTTGGAATTCCTAATGTTGGCCTACTAGTTTTTTTTTTAAATGTGTTTTAAGGTGTGCATGAAGTGCATGTTCTGCATTGGGGGTTTGAACTTACTGCGTATGCGGGTTTTGCAATTATGTAAAGGCATTGCCTCCCCAGACAGTTATCCCTCCCTACTGTGGTCCTTGTTGGTCTGGCGTCCCTGTCTGTTGCTGCGGTTGCCACGTGTTTGACCAAACACCTGCTCCATGCTGTCGTGGTGCAGTGGCTGTTAGACCTCCCTGCGGCTGAGCATACAGTGCATTCGGGTTACCATGCTCTTGATTTTGAGGATGGAGATTTTGCGGGGACAGTCCCAGATTTATCGATCCCTGCTCATGATATGCTTTCAAGCCGCATTGGTCGGTCATGTGCCCTTTCAGTGGCAATAAAAACATTCCCTGAGGTCCGGCTGCTGACAACTTCCCTGGCCTCTGCGGTTATAACTGGGTTGAAATCCTCTGGGGTTTTGCGGTGGAACCCCCTTCAAGACAGGCGCCATTTGTATGTTGTATTGTACAGAGTTTTATATAGCGCGAACTTGACCCGAATCGGGTATCAGAGCGCTTTACATAGCACCAGTTGCATTACATGAGGAGACATTCATTTTTTTTGTTAGGCACGGGGAGATTAAGTGATTTGCCCAGAATCACAGGATGTTCAGCGTCATTGCCGAGACTCAAACCCAGTTCCCCAGATTCGAGGTCGACCGCCCTAGCCGTTAGGCCAACTCCTCTCCCCCATGTTAGCGGCCAACGTGGCCCCCTTGAGGGTGGTCCTTTTCAATCTGTGTTGGACTCACTTGGCGGGACACTTCCTTGGGGTGATTTTCTATTTGCTCTATGTGCCAGATTTCCTGTGGTGGTTATATGCCTGGATACAGCAAACACAAGCAGATGATGGACGGAGCGCTGAAACTTTTCAGACACTCACCCCCAGTCACAGATCTGGTTTGAATCCATCATCGTTCTTTAGCTCACTTCGCCACCCCAGTTCAGACACAGCTATACGCAAATCAGTCTTGACCCTGTGCCTCATGGGAACAGTCCAGCCCGAACTGCCAAGCCATGTCTTCCCTGGACCGGAAACAAGTATCCTGGGACCGGTTTCGGGCTAACAGCCCTCATCAGCCAGGCTAGCTTGAATCCAGTGGCAAAGTGAGCAAGGGACCCACGTCTGGGCATACCCTGCCAACTTAGGGCGAACAAAGCAAACACAAGGAGATGATGGACGGAGCGCTGAAACTTTTCAGACACTCACCCCCAGTCACAGATCTGGGTTGAATCCATCATCGTTCTTTAGCTCACTTCCCCACCCCAGTTCAGACACAGCTATATGCAAATCAGTCTTGACCCTGTGCCTCATGGGAACAGTCCAGCCCGAACTGCCAAGCCATGTCTCCCTGGACCGGAAACAAGCATCCTGGGACCGGATTCAACCCAGATCTGTGACTGGGGGTGAGTGTCTGAAAAGTTTCAGCGCTCTGTCCATCATCTCCTTGTGTTTGCTTTATATACCTGGATACCACATTGGGCAGCAGGAAGGAGGCTTCAGGCGTGGGGAATGCACCACATAGTGCCAGGCAACCACATCTGCACCACCTCTTTACGCGTGGAGGTGCCATGGTGGCGATAGGGGCTAAGCTAAGTGATCTTGGGGGCATGTGCACTCAGGCTGTTACCGCCATTGCCCCCCATGTGCGTGTCGCGGTCCCAACTCCCTTCCTCCCTGCATACCCTGTTGGTTATCAGGGTTCTTGTTCTTTATGCTGCTTCAACTAGAAGGTGGTGTGTGTGACACGCCCACTGCCGGGCTAACCCGCATAGTGCGAAGAAATTCCCTGTATATTTCAGGACAGCCTCAGTGAAGGGGGTCTGATTGGCTAGGATTGTCCTTGCCTGGGTACACATAGTGCAGGAATGCTTTGTGGGTCTGGGTTTTAGGGAAGTAGCTCCAAGGGAGAAGCAGGTTATAGTTCAGTTGCTGGAAAACTGAATGGACATTTCTAGCTTGGCCATTAGGTCTCGTCCTAAGATATTAGTCAAGGATGAGGGAAAATATAGTAACTGTTCCCTCATGCTATTCCCCCCTATCTCCAGCTGAGAGGTTCTGTCATGGGGATACCAGCCACGGTACCCGAGACTCCTTGTATAGTTGCAGTGTGCTTTGATATTGGAACTGTCCCTTCCCGTAGCCATGACATTCGTCACCCTCGTATCCACTAGGAAGTTATATGGTGTCTTGTTCACAAGCATTTTGAACACTGGGTCTTCCACCGATTGGCCTGGGGTGGACAATAGGATGTGAGTGTGATTGAGTGTTTTGTCGGTTTCTGGCATAGGCTCCCTATTTTCCCCCTTGGTCTGCTGGGCTGACCCTGTAGCTTCACTCTCGTGGTCAGATCCCGGGGAACTGGGGCCCTCCTCCTTACTCTCACTACTTGTATCACTGTCCAGACCCGCAATGAATCTCCCCATCACCCTAATGTGCTCTCCTGAACTGGTGGGATCGCATTTTTCCTGCGCCACTGGGGTTTGCTGGGTTGAACTTGACAGATGGGGTGTTGGACTTCAGGGAGCTTTAGGTCTGGACTGGAGTGATGCTGAAATTGCCTGGGCCTGATGGCCTGCCTCGTCTGGATCTAGTAATTTGCTATTCGGTGAAGGACCCTCCTGCTCCCTCGACCAGTGGATTGGTATAACCTAATACGGGCATGGCAGGCATTGGAGAGAGTACCTCCATTCCTACATACGGTGGGAGAGGCGCTTAAGTCTTGTGGGTTCTAGGATAGGATTGTCGCTCTGGGCCTCCTCAATGATGGCTCAAAGTTCTAGCAGTGCCTCTCTTCTGCTCTTCTTTTGCCCGAATTTCGTCCAAATGTGTGTTCTCATGTGTTTAATTATGTTAGTGTCGCGGGTTCCCCCCTCTGGCCAGGGGAACGCATGTGCCTTCGTGTGCGTGCCATTTGTGGCAATACTTGCTAAGTTTTTTAATCTGTGTGGGGAACCTATTTTGCATGACGTCCCCATGATAGCTGGGAACTTTTTAAAGGACTGATATGCTCTAGCTTCTCGGGAACAAATAATATTAGATTCTACTCTGGTCGTTGAGGAAATAAATACACAGGGATTACAGGTTACAACTACTTCTGTAAACTCAATACTATTTACATGGATGCATCAGATTAGACAAACAAAAAATGCATAGGAAGGATGACAACCTGAAAGAAACTGCAATTGTTAGTTCAAAACGTGTGAATTTACCAGAGAATCAGCAGATATGGAAAAACGATTGTAAGAATTAGCGACACCTTCATAAGCACATTTAGTCATTAACAAAGCACAACACTCAAGAGAAGACATGCAATTGCAACAATTTACCGCACCACAACATCAAGAATGCATCAATTGATAACCAAAATGAAGAAAAGAGAAAAAACCAACAGAGAAAAATGATGACTTTGTCAAAAAAAACCTTAGCCAGTTCTTTAGTGCATGCTACCCGATGACAAGAGGAGGCTTTGCGTGGAACACAGGACTGAGTGAGCCCGATAGTCTGTCAATATCGACTCCGGGACAACGATAACAACAATTTATAAGGAACATCTTGACAACCACAGGTCCTCTTGGCCAAGCACAAGCTACACCTAATCTCCAAGGTCCAAATTTTCCCTAATGTCCAAATTACACCCTATATCAGACCCAGGGGTCATGCATGCCATCTGTATCACACCCAGTGGCCCAAACGAATAACACCACTCACTCCTTTCAGACACCAACAGTGTTAAGGAACCAGAAGCACAGAGAAAACCATTTTGGACTAAAAAATAAGAATAAGGTGGTGGCCCTATATCACACCCAGGGCCTATGCGTAACATTTGTGTTACACCCAGCGGTCCAAGCGGTGAGGCCTTGTCCCTGTATCGCACCTAGGGGACAAGCGTACCGACTTGTGTTACACCCAGTGGTCCAAGTGACAAACAACCTTCACCTTTTCTAGTGTGCTGGCTGTCGAAAAAAGGTGACTGCTCCAGGTTCGCCTCCGAGGCCGCCTTGCGACTACTCATTTCGGACACATAAAATAGGCAATTTGTCAGCTTTCTGTCAGTGGCAGGGCGCTCAGGTTACATTTTTATGTTTAAATTTGTTTTATTGTGCTGCAAAGCATAATATAAGCATCACAATGCTGAGTTGGCGTCAACATTCGGCCTCACTCAGCGCGTATGCAGCATTTACTTTAACCCTAAACCATATAGATTCTCCCCCTCCCTACCCTCCCCCTTTGGGATCTATCTCGACTGAGGTTAACGCTTCCTGCACCTCCCTAGACCCCAAGAAGTAGTCTAGTCTTGTGTATGACCTGTGGGCATGAGAGTAAAAAGTATAATCTCTCGAGGCCGGGTGATGGTCCCTCCACAGGTCTCTCAATTCCAAGTCCCGCACCCAGCTGAGGGCCCCAGCGCTAAGGGCTCCTGCAGGTCCCTGTTGATGGGTAGAGTGGTCTACGTCATTATGGAAGACCAGATTTAAGTTGCCCCCCAGGATCACCCACCTATCTTGTGTCTGCATGAAGTCCCCAATAGCTTCCTGAATGAACTGCTCCTGTTTCTCATTTGGGGCGTATATGGAACTCAAAAGTATGGAGTGCGATCCTAGATGTATACGATACCCCAATAGACGTCCCTTGATCTCTACCACCTTCATCCCCACCTTCCCTTGGAAGGAGCGTGAACATAGTACTGTGACTCCCGCTGCCTTGTGTGTCATAGAGGAGAAGAACTGCTGAGGGAAGGCTCGAGACTTAAGTCTATTCCAGTCCCTATGTAATAAGTGTGTTTCCTGTAAAAGACATATGTCCGCCCATGTGTGTTTGAGGTAGGACAAGACTGCTTTCCTCTTGACCGGATTATTTAGGCCTTTGACATTGAGGGTTAGTACCCTCAGGTTCTTAGGGAATGCGGTCATATCGAGGTCCCAGGAGATATCTTGATGGGCTGGTCAGACCCCCTCCCCTTCCCCGAACTATGGTGTAGTGAAGCGCAAACTAAGAATGATGAAATGTACCAATATGTTAGCTGGCACCCATGAACAGTCCCCAGAATCAAACAACAAGAAATACAAAGTCCCTGATGTGGAGATGTAGAACAGTCTGTCATCTCATTACCAGTGGTGAAGTTCCTACGTGAGTTTCGTGGCAAATCCCTGCCAAGTTGCGCCATCTCGTGTCCCTCCCCACCCTCCGCCTCCGGCTCTTCTGTCGTCGACTGTATCCTCAAGCTATGGCACCCGTTGTGGTGCCCTCAGACACCTTGTCCAGTAGGGCCTTCCTCTCGGCTGCTATGGCCTCTTGATCCGGGCCCGAGCCCTTGCGCCCATTGGAGACCCTCCGCCATCTTTCCCCCTCCTCTTGATTTTGTCTGCTAACTCGTGCGTACAGTTGTGGTTCCTCGGTCTGTTCTATTTGGAGCAGTTCACATGCTTCAGCCAGAGATCGTAGCTGTCGAAGTTGACCCTGCCATCGGAACACCAGGCGGAATGGGTGACCCCATGAATAGACCACCTTCTTGTCCCGCAGGAATGTTGTAACCTGTCTAAATTCTCGTCGTTTCTGGAGCATGGAGGCAGCAAGATCCTGGAATAGGTGAACTGTCTGGCCCTGGAAATCTATGGATTGTGCTTCACGGGCCTTCTTGAAGAATCTGTTCCTTTAGGGGGAAGCTGTGAACACAAAATATCCAATGGGTGGGTCCTCCCTGACCCTCAACTGCCCACTCTATGAGTCCAGTCCAAATATATCTCTTCCAGTGCAGCGTCTCCCAGGATACTTTTGAACAGGCTAGTGACGTATGCTTCGATGTTTCCTCCCTCTGCATCTCTTGCTACTCCATGAATTTGGATATTATTCCTCTTGGAGCGATTTTCTAAGTCTTCCGCATGCGCCTGCAGGTCCAGTTGCTGCTCCGTCAGACAAATAATCTCCTGCTGCATTTGTTCTATTTTTTTGGTCACGAGACGTATCCCTTTTTTTCTAGGGCATCTACCCTGTCCCCAATGTACGTCACTTCTTTTCGGATGGCCTGCAGCTCCCCTGTGAGGTCACGCTTGACTGCAAGAAGGTCTTCCCTCAGACCTGAGAACAAGGCCTCTAGATAGGAGCGTGTTACTGGTGCCTATGAGTCCTCCGCCGTTGCGGATGTCGCTCTACTCGGATCCCTCTTGTTCTCCCCCTCCTGTGGGCCTCCGGTTTTCAGATGCATGTCTTTGATAGAGCCCCCTTTTTTGTCCTGGTGGATGCCATTAGCTCTGTGGTGGCGTGGTCCTACTTAGGGTGCAATGCTGACCGCCCCGACCCTCCGCCTCCCAGATCGTGGCACTCTTTGAAGCTGGTACAAGAAAAATGGTCACAGTGGCTAGCTGCTTATAGTATTATGTTCATAGAACTGAATTCAAAACCCTTAAATCATTTAAAACGTCACACACTCTTTGAAGCTGGCCCTGTATCCAACGCGTGGCCCCGTGAATGAGGGTCAGTGCTGATATGGCCTCACGCAGCAAGGAGGCGCAATCCGAGGGCCCACTCACCCCCGTGCTCGTCCCTGTCTCCCTATTTAAGCTCTCTTTTGCTCAGGGGACAGCCTCACTCTCAGGGCCCAAGACGGTCTCCGAGGTCCGAGCTGAGTTCCTCTTGCTCTGGCTTACCCCGACAAGCGGCTCCGGTCCAAGAAGGTCTGCCTCTTTCTCGTCCGCAAATATACTGGGGCCCCCTCTCCACCGGACCGCTGAAGCCAGTTGTGTCTAGGCGGTCTAGTAGGGAGGGGGGGAGCTCTGCCTTGCCAAAGAGCCCACCTCCACTCTCAGTCTCCACTCCTGGGTATACAGGCTATCATCAGGTGTTGCGCCCAAGGTCTAGTCAGTCTCGCTGCCCCAGCTTCCTATAATCCTAGCTTCCTCAGCAGAGTTCCACACTCCCGCGGGTGTGTTTAAGCCTGCGTGTTCACCCTAAGCGGCCAGGCACCCTTCAGGCTCGCTCGAGGCATCGCCTAGGTAATTAGCTACCTGTGGGAGGCCCTCGCTGTGTTGATCAAGGCCCCTTCCATGGCTCACGTCTGTCTAGGCCCCTCCGCGGCTGTTTTCAGTGTGAGGCCTACCGCATGGCTTCTGGCAGTCCCCTACAGCTCCGCCTCCGGTCGCTCTCTCCACTCACCAGGACGAGGATCGTGGGCGCGCCCAGCCCCAGATCCGCAGGACCGCTGCGGCCTCACCTCTTTGCTGGGTCAGTGGCCCTGTTCTCCACTGCCCGACAAGAGCCATCAGCTCCTGATCGCCTCTTCTGCCAACCTGCCACCAACCCCGCCTCGGCTGCAGCCTCCAGGCACCAGCTGTGCCCCTCAAGCCCCCTGCTTTGATCACAGACCGCAGTCCGCGCGGTCCTGGTAGACACGCTTAGCTTCTCCGGCCACCTCAGGTCAGTGCCCTTAGTTTCTATGACATGGGCTAACGATCCCGGTCTTTTTCGGAGGCCCGTCTGTGCTATAATTAAGCTCTAGGCCTGCGGCGGGCAGGTGAGACGGTGAGGAGCGTCTTACTCCGCCGCCATCTTGGCCACCTCAGCTTACATTTTTGTGCTTCTTCCTAGTTTGCCATACACCAAATGCTGGGACTATGGATTAGATGCAGTCTCTTACCCAATTGACAGCGGTTTAAGGACGGATCTCCAACCCACGGATTCAGCAGAACTTTCACTCAATTGCGGTGTCTGCTTACCTTCCTTGCAGCGCTGATGTGAATCTGTCAGAGCGGGGTCCTTTCCTTCCACTGCTGTGGGGTTTGAAGCACCAATCTCTCCTATCTGGCTTGCCAAAATGTTGCTCGAATATGAATTTACCTTGAAAAAACAAAGACGAGGCATTTGGCTAAACAAGAACCGTTGGTTTAATCAAACACTACGGCCAGCAGCACAGTTACAGAGTCGGGGTCTGAGGAATGTCTAAAAGTACAAATGTTTTGAGCGTCTTTATATAAATTTCTTGAAGCATCATAAAGCAATTCATAGATCATGTTTTGAGAGAGGAATGTAGGCCTAGTCATGGAGGCTTAAATTATTACCACCAGATGACAAAGGCAGGTGGGTTTCACTTTCCGTGGACACAATGAGGGCCAGTGGGTAATGTGTCCAGATGTCCGGCATGGGGAGCGCGTGATCACTGCGTGTGCTGTGTTCTGATTGGCTGAGTATTCCTAACTTCGTGTGGCATCTAACTTTATGATGTTTTGGGAATGCACGCCCCTCCGGCCATGTGTGTTTTATTGGGGCCAATCTCCCCGGCCCATTGTGGTGTTGACGCCTATCTGTGGGACTAATCTAGCTTTTTACTGTTCGCGCGTTTGTCCTGCTGGTAATGTAGCACTCCACCTGTGATCCGTCAATCAGTAGCCTCAGTCCTAGGTCGCAGGGCCTGCCAGACTACGTATTGATGGAGTGAGATTTCGACAACAGTGATTGATTTTAATTTTGTACATACACTTATCATTGAGTACATCGACATCAATATTAACAATTTGTTATATTTAAGTCAGCAATTTGACTGGTCTGCTACAAAATTTCAGACCAGAAATGAACTAGGCTCGGGCATATCCAGGACATATGCCTTACTCCTTCATTATAAGTATTGCATCAGAGGCATATGATATTGAATCAGTTAAAATTGGGCATTTCTGGGCACTACCATGGGGTAACCTATAATCCGTTGCTATTTATTTTCCATTATGTAGTCTTCTATCCCCACTTCCCATGTGACCTTAAGTGTGACTAGCCACATGTTAATTTGAATTAACAACCTATTATATAAGTGAGTCACCATTCGTTTACTATTACCAATTGTCAAGAAGGTTTGAAAAGTTTCATGCTTGTCATGTTTTTTCAGGCTCTCTCCCATGTCTCATCAATAGCGTTGTTAAGTGCATTGTACGCCAAGAATTGGTGAAGGGGTTAAGACCCTTTTCCTGCAGTATTTTGCTATTTCCACCAGTCTTGTTAGTGTTTTGGATTAATTACAAGGTTCCTGCAGATACCTCAAGACACTGTCTCATCACAACCTGTCTCCTAAATATTTTAATTCAACATAATCCACATCAGTTTCCCACCTAGCTAACCATTACAGCTGCGTTGCCACAAAATACAAGTCAAAATCAGGTACCCCCTAGTTTGTCTTCAGTCACTGGCAACTGTAGGTTTTTCAGAGAGCATCTATGCATGCTTCCACCCTAAACTAGATCAATCAGGATCCCGTTTAACATGGAGAAGAAGTTCCGCAGTAGGCATACCGGTAAGTTGCAAAAAAGTATAGCAACCTTGGTAATACCATAGTCCTGCCCCTTAGTGACATTGGGATGTTTTTCCAGAATTTAACAGATTCTATGATACCTGTCAGGATTTTCATTATCTTGCCGTCGATCAGATTCAGTATAATAAACCTGGGATCACAAGTATCTAAAGGTCGTAAACTCCCATTTTATAGGCAATACTGTTTTTGTAAAAGGGGCACAAATAGGATTTAGTCCTATTAAAATGCAAGCCTGATGCTTCCCTAAACAATTTTAATTTATCTAACGAAAAGGAACAAGACAGGGGCCGTCCCATAGGTATAAAAAGACATCAGCTGCATAGAGGGAAATCATGTGGGTTTCAGTCCCTACCCTAATTCCTCAATTACCACTCTACTGCCTAAACACAGCTGCCATTGGTTTCATTGCCAAGACAAATAGTTAGGGTGACAGTGGACAGCCCTGTCTTGTCCCACGTTCTGCAGACCAGGGTCAGATTAGGGTTAAGGAGAGTTATAAATAGGTTTAGGTTTTGTGACAGGTGTGGGGCAAGGCTTGGTTCAAAGTTAGCATTAGAGTTGCAATTAGCGACTGATATTTTGGTCATTAGGCCATTTTTAGGTCGAGCATTCGAGACCTCTTGTATATACTTTAGTATATACTTATTATTATATACTTTAGTATATACTTATTATTATTATATACTTCTATGTGTATGTACTTTGTGGGCTCTGGAGATCAGCCCTAGGACTTGTCTGCTTCCGCTTAGGGACTTTGTTTTCTGTTCAACTGTCTCTATTTAACTGTCTTGATAGAAAACGACCAGCAGAGGTCAGTAAAATACCAGAATTTCCGCTGAGGGATTTTCTTTTTTTAGTTTTCTGGTAACTGCCTCTATTTAACTTTCTTGATAGAAAACGACCATCAGAGGTCAGTAAAATACCAGAATCACTTTAGCATTCTCTAGATTCCAGTCCATAGAAATCGTCTTCCACGAGCACCCATAGACAATAATATTTTTTTCAAATCTTGTATTTTCAGTGATATGACCACCGAAGGCCCTGATTTTATATTAAAAACAGAGCTTTGGACTATACCATTTCCCGCTGAAAGGCAATATTTCTCTCCATGTGTTCCCATACCTGGCGTGTCACGCAGTTTGGTGCTTACTTTCCCTCCATGTTAAAGAACAGTAGATGTTTCAGCACCCAGGCTAATGTGCTGCATAGCTAAATACATATAAGGTCCCAAAGGCGAGACCGATTGCATTGCAAATGCTTGTTTATTATGTGTTTGTCATTATTGTCAATCTGATGTACAATTAAACAGGGTGTCATAAGAACAATCTGACATTGGAGTAGCAATATATCTTTGTTTCTGCATGCAATATTTATGATGTCTGTGTTTTAGTTACTTTATATCTAAAGACAAAAAATAGGGAGGTCAGGCCCAGCAGGCTTGAGGTAAACTGCACTCTTCGAGACTTTGGCTAACTCCCACATTCAGCACCGCAGTCTGTCATCCCAAGGTATGCATCAAGACTGATCTTGGTCATGCTTGTTGAGAAGCAGACCCCATAGGTTAATCATCTTTTGCACAGATGATTGACAGCAGCCTCTCAAAACCTCTGTGGCTATGGAAGCCCCAAGTACGCTTAGTGGATCCAAGAAGGCAGCTTCCCAGCAGTGTTTAGTACAAGGCCTGACCCTTGAAGAACATGAAAAAGGAGTGTGGTGGTTGGAGCTGGGGCAGTGTCTTCCTCTAGTGACAGAGGCCAATAGCAACAAGAGGAGTGCCAATATCATTCAAGATGACGAACAGGACCACCACCCCAGACAAGAAGACAAATTGATGGTGAAGCACTGGGGAACTGCAGAGGGCCCCACCCACATGGAAAGAGAGGCCACCTAGCATTAGCAATAAGGTGATGGAGAAGTACCTCACCTTCATGGGGTTTCGCTCTGAATGGAATCACTCTCCCTCCAGGGTGTGTATGGCAACTCATGAAGAGAGCCAGAGTACAGGTAGTAATGGGAAAGGGTGTTGTTAGGTCTAACAAGCATAAATAACAAGTTTTGGATCCGGCTCTGACTCCGAGGACTATGATAATTCTAAAGAAACAGATATGTCAGGGATGCAAAGAGAGAAAAAGCTCTTAAGGTTCTCTGGCAGCTCCCCACAGGAAGGCTGATAATTCTAAAAAAAAGTCTTGCGCCTTCAAAACAAGCAAGTAATTGGTTAATTCTTTCATATCCGTTTAAAGAACAGCTCATATCTGTTCGGCATTTGTAGGTGGGATGATTCCCAAAGTCCTTCTCCACAAGTCACCATCCTAAAGACTGGCATCTATAGCATAGACCAGCGGTTCTTAACCTTTTGACTTCTTGAACCCACGTTGAATCAATACTGGAATACGGTGACCCCCACTGAGTCATTTTTGGAAACTGGGGGCCTCCAGCATAAGCAATTTCTATGGTTTGAACTTCAAAACAATATTCCAAAAATATAAAAACAAGTTCACACCAAACAAATGCTCAAATATTGCAATATTTTGTTTAATTCACAATCAAATATAGAAAAAGTTTTCATATTTTCAATGTTTCTCTTTAATTTGTATATACTTTATTAATTTTCAAGTAATAATTTAATATTATTTAATTTTTTAACACAGTCGCAGACCTCTTGAGTGGGCCTTGCGGACCCCCAGGGGTCCTTGGACCACAGGTTAAAAACCACTGGCATAGACTATATGTTTTAATAAATTCAGCATGCTAGGATTATACCATTCAAGTAGATCAGCTTACTACTTATTATTAAGTATTATTGTAGTCCCATCTGAGGCAGGGGTAGGGGCGGAAAGTTGGTTGTGACCTAGTCTGATCTGCCTCTCACCACTAAGCTTCCAAAGGTTACCTCAAATCTGTCACACACTTGTAGAACTCGAAGTACGTTCCTGCACACATTCTCTAGAGGGGCGTTCCCATAACAGCACGTGATCCCAAGGATCTCCACATTGGGGGCTGCCAAAGCCATCATGATGGCCTGAGCATCATCGACTCCACAGTCAACATCCACTAACAGCAACTTCTTTTCCATGATTTCAACTTCCTGAAAAGGCAAAAAATATCAGATTAAAATCCAGTGCACAGGACAGTCGATTCAAAGTGAATTAATGTAGAGGAGAACTTAAATGGAAAAGTTATAACCCACAGCAGCCCCATGTACACCTTTCAGGACAATGCATCATGACTAAATTGTTGAAGAAAATTCAAGACCGTCTACATTCCTTTAACATGCAGTCTTTAGAAATAAAAGTAGCAAAATGGTAGACAATCTTTTCTTTCAATATGTACGAAACAGACAGTAAGATACAATTTTTATCCAAACCCATTGCAGGTCAGCTGCTAACTCGAATGGTGGCACAAATTGGTCCAACAGAATATTGCGTGTGGCGGTTGGACTCCAGCAAACACTCAAAGTGATTGAGGGAACATATTGATTCATTCATTTGACCATGTCTGCACTACAATACTTTGGCTTTGGTCACTGGATATGAGAATAAACAGAAAGCTCCAGCTGACGGCGACAACTCTTATTATTCATAATAGTCAATTTATGATTTGATTTTAGACATCTGCCTGACAGGAGGGCTTATGTTATAAGCACTTGTTCGGGTTACTTTCCTGATCCTGTAGTGTAGTTCCTATTTCCCTAATAGGCTCTGCGCATTGGAATAATATAACCTATAGGCTTGACATAGGACTAAGGTCGGTATGTCCCTATCGAGTATATTAAACTTAATTACTTGTGCCAGCTAGCTCAGAGGCCACTAGAAACTTCTTGAGAACAAGAAGGGAGTAGTTTCTGGCAAACGAAAAACATGACAACTTTGTTTCCCTTTAGAATCGGAACACGTCTCAGAATCGTGGAAACAATAGATAACAGTTTCACTCAGTCAATCGTGCATGCTTAGTTTCTACAGAGTTACACAGAAAGGAAAGACGGGCGCTTCAATAAAAAGGGTTTTATTGAACAGTCTTGTTTCTCGTGTAAGAGATATGTGCTGTTATGATCACAAGACAGTATGCAAGATAAATAATGTACAGCGTAAGCAGTAGAAATAAATAATACTGCGCTAGCATTATCTTTTAGCATATATTCACGTACATAAATAACATGAGCTAAAAATGCGAGTACTCATACGATGCGTCTCTAAGCTAGTTTTACCCCAATGTACCTAACCTGATCTAGGTGTAGGGAAAGGTAAGAAGTAGGCGAAGTATTCTCTAGTATGGTATACTAAGAGTATGTTAAGTATAGTACGCCAAGTATGGTATGCCAAGAGTCCCTCTAGGGTCTAGTCAGCTCCATACCTTGAGAATGAGAGAGGTGGGAATCTCTTGCCGGATCTGGAACTCTGACACCCCGCGAAGGGAGTCAGAACACTGGAAGCTGGATTTGTCTGCGTGCAGGAATGACAGCGTCTTCTCAGTGCGTCAGGCCGGGATACGGGCTCCTCTGAAGTCGAGGTCTCCTCTAACTTGCTTGGGCAAGGGAAGGTATATTTATACCTGGTAGGTGTCGTGGAATGTTAGCATTGATGTGAAGTCGGACAGAGGAAGACGTCAGGAATGAACCCTTAAGGTATAACGGTTCATACATAATAGATGAGTTCTTGGAGAAATCAATAGTCCTGTGCTAGGGAACTCCCGAAGCTTAAGGGTCTGGTTTCTAAGAACTCGTTGTGACGTTAGGGTGGACGGATGTCGGTGACCATGCCTGTATTTGGAGTGCACGGCTAATGCCTAAATAAGGACTGGGATTCTATGCCTATATAAGGGCAATGCGAATTGTGCCTATATAAGGACATGATTCAGGAAAACCTATATACGGACCCCTAAAGCGGAATACAACATCCACTCCACTTTCGATTGAACGATAATACTAAATGCTAAACATTTAAATGCTAAACATAAAATTGAGTACCACATGTTGCTAAAACATTTCTAAAAGCATTTTAAAAGAAGCTCAAAACTGTTAGAATGCAATAGGTACTGTATATTTAAAGCATTGTTTTCATTCTAAGCATATAATGGAGTTAAAATGCAACATGAATGAAACAGAAATATATACATATGACGAAATGGTCGATAAGTTCTCAAAATCAAAGCCATTGCATATCATGGATTTAAATGAAATGTTAGACAAGTAAGGTGACAATGTGTCCCTGGAAGTATTCTAAGAAGTCCGTTTTATAAGACTAGTTCTACTGTAAGCAGATTGTTCTTTGCCATGTCATTTCAAAAATTTAAAAAGAAAAAGTTCAATTCTGGGAAAAGTTCCAAGTTTGAAAAATATGAAGGCCAAATTTCATTGTTGCCCTGGTACACTGTGAGCCGAATCAAAGTCAGTGTATGGGTCTGGCGTAAACATTAGATCATCTATTTCCGTAGCCAAAATATCGTCCACCGAAGTCGGCGACATTTGAAACACCTCGTTCAGAAGGTTAATTGCACAGAGATGAGAAACATCGCCTTCAGCAGAAGATGCAATGTTCGCGTCCGTTGTTACCTGTGTGCCTGTTAATCCATCTCGTACCTCAGCAGTAGCCGGAAGCGTCTGTGAGATCTCAATGAATGCCGTCATCAGGATTGGTAGCCTCTGGGGACAACACACAGCATGGGCCGTTATCGGGTCCAGCAGAGTATCGATATCCGTTGGCATGACTGATGGGAGTGTTAGACAGGTGTCTAGCACGCATTCTTCACCGCAAAACAGGCAGCGTAGAACAGGTAAGATGCAATCTTGCCAGATTGGTCTGAATGACAGGAACCACGTTGTATTAAGTTCCCGTAGACGAGGCATGCCCAAAAGCTGTACTATTCGCTCACGGCATTTCCGTTCAAGGAGGGCTCTCTCCACATCGCTCGGAGTGATGTTGGCGAATAGGCTTGCCATAGCGTAGTAGGAGGAATAGAAACAGAATTCCTGCAACAAGTGGTAGAATTAACGGCACACCACCAAACACCGAATGTGCGAAGTTTGGGATGATTCCGAGGACAGCCTGGAAAGGTGCGAATAGTCCGGAACAGATGGTCTTAAATACATGTACAATTCCGCTTGTATCAGACATGTTAAAGATACGTCCTATCATTTCTACGAAATGTATAGGGCAGTTTGTACGAATTAAAGCCTGTATCTCAGCCGAAGTCCTTGCAACTTGTAGATCATAGGTTTCTTTGGCCGAGGTCAAAGGCACCGATTGTTGTATAAGCATGGCTTTCATTCTGCTTAAAGTATCAAATCGTATAAAAGAGACATTCAACGAAGGCCATAAAGGCGACTCCCTGACTGTGTCTATTGGGGCAAACAATACTTGCATACAGCAAGTGACCCTGGAGTTGACCGTTACTAGATATGGGATGCCTGGCAACATGCCACAGCAACTCTGATCATTCAACATGAGGTAACTCCCATTAGAAAGTTGGCCAAACGTTGGATTAATCACAGCAGCTGGTGTACCCTGCTGGTGGCAGGACAAATTTGCCACAGAACCATTACAAGCCCCGTGTAAAGATATGTCCTGACAAATCAGTGAACCGCTCAGTGCACTTTCACAGTGTGTACCGCTTAGAAACACTTCACGATCCCCACTCCAACATCTATAGGTGTAAGGTAAATTCCAGGATGTCTTAATGTATTCCTTACCCAACCTTTCATATTTGCCTGCTTGCATCTGTTTAAGGCAATACTGAAACTGAAAAGTAGTCACAGGTAGACTAATTTTGCCATGAATAAGCCATTCTGTAGCTGGTTTTTCTGCCACTGTAAATGGTAACTTTTCAAGTTTTTCAATGCTCAGTACTGTATACTTTGCTCCCCTTTGTGCCAGTTCGATCTGTTTATCAGTTAGATTGTATTCTGCAAACAGAACCGTCGTGTTGATAAAACGCCAAGGCACATAGCCTGCACGCAAAGATTGCAGCGTCCAGCTTAATAACATAATAGAACGCAACTGAGATTGGCCTTGTTGTAACATGGCTAAATCTTGTTCCAGTATGTCGATAGCAGAGGATACAATACTGTCCAATGAATAAATTCTGGAGGAAAAAGTTGTTAACCCATTGTCGACCACAGAGAGAGTTTTCTCTAAATTAATACGATCAAGTTCAAGTATTCGTTCTGCGGCCTCCATCTGTGACACCTTCCATGCTTCATTATAAGCAGCATAAATGCCGGCATATATGAAACATTTTTGAAGCGGTTTTCTTGGTCCAAGCAAGAATTCCCTAAGGTCTGCGTCTTCTTTAAGTAAAGATAAGTGTTGTTTCACATCCTTAAGTGTAGATTTTTGCAGCCAATCGAGGCATAATTTTCCTACACTGTATGTTGTTACTACCCCCGGATGTTGTCTTTGGACGTATCGTGGGTCTGGCCTATGAATAGTAAACCCCTGTGTTTTATTCAGGAATCTCTCTTGACAGTTGTTTGTGTCTGTGGGCCAGATCAACCATTTTCTCCAATCAGGATTTGTTCTGTTGAGTTGTAGTATTGTGTCAACTGTAACCGCTGCCTGTGTATTGTTATTACTGGCAGGTGTTGGTACAGAAGGAGTTTTCATGTCTTTGATCTTGGCTAAACCAAGGCAAGACGTTTGTTGGACAGTGTCATTCAAAAACATTATTTGCTGAGGGACGATACAGGCTCTAAACAAAGCTTCTATCCCCTGCACTTGCCAATCTTTAGTACCCCAGACAGATTTTGTTTCTATTGTGTCTTTCCATAAGTCGAAACCCTGTCTAGACAGTTGGGCAATAAATGCTGCAGAGTAAATCTGTTTTGTATTTGTTAACATAATTTTCAGTCCTGTTTTGTTTACATTTTTATAGTAAAATGTTTCTGGATCAGATGTATTGTATCCTGAAAAATATGGAAACTTTTAGCAAATGTTTTTGAACTACCTTTTGGTGGTGTAGGACAATGCTCCCATTGGTTAAACATAAACACATTTCTAGGTGTTGCAGATTTATGCAAAAAATGATGACCATAGTGGTTATAGCAATACAGCTGTTCATAGTCTGATGAACCCTCTAAATATTCATTATTAGAAAATGCAGCAGACTTCTCTAGGTCAAACATCATGTTATTTACAGTTTCAAAGTCCCAATCATCAGAATAGGTACTGGATGAAACAAAATCACTTAGTGAGATCTTGAATAAATGTGGAATGTTCAAATGTTCCGTAGGGCCGAAAATATCTAAATCAGTTTTGTCCCACACTATACCATCCTGTATAGGAACGGCTGTGATGTTCACTGCAGACAAGTCTCTTGTTTCACGATGGGATGATTTGTGAGGTTTCAAAACTAAGCTCACTTCTTTTCTTTCAGTGTCTAAATGGATCTATCTGCCATTTATAAGCACGCTCATAGTCATAACCAAAGCTAGCCAATGCAGGAAGAAAAATATTCCAGAAATAATCCATAGTTCAATCCATGGTGAAACCAGATAAGTCTTTTTCAAAAAATGTAAAAAAGTCTTGTACTTGCTGTATAAAAGTTTTTGATGCTGGCGACGTCTCAGGCTCACTCAGATCCTCAGAAAACGTATCAAAGTTAATGAAATAGCCAGAAGCAGTTCTGTCAATTGTTGGAATTGCATCAGGATTTGTAGAAATCGCTGGAAACAGTTGATCACTTGTTACATTGGTGTAGACAGGTGTATTTGGACGAACTGTTACTTGAGTTTCAAGAGGGATGAGTTCCATAGCATTGTTGCTCAGTCATTCATCTGTTACTGCTGAATTCTCGATGGTTATCAGTCTTTCAGTCTGAACCTCTTGGATAGTAGCGAGAGGAGTGTGTCTGCTACTAGGTCGGAGTCCACGAGGCCTACTATTTAGTATTGGCCACATACTGTGGTTTGATAAGGTCGATGGACACAAATCTTTTCTCCTTTTTTCCAGCAAGGGGCGGCTGAAGTACTGTTCTTGTTCCGTGTATGGCTAGGACAGGTACTGGTTGTCTGTAAGAAGGTCCAAATTCCTTCTTGTCCGCAATTTTTTCTCTGACTAGATCCCCAACTTTTGGAATCCAGACAGGCCTTGCTGGGACCGCCGGTTTTTCCCCAGTGGTGGTTGGCTGCAGGAATACGTTGCTTTGTTTCGATCTTAGTTCATTTAGATCCTGTAAAACAGCCAAACGATCTTTGATATCAAAGGGTTTATTTTCCACCACTGTGCCTCTACATTCTAGATCTGGCACCCACATTCTTGTCCCAAATAGGACCTCATATGGAGTGACCCCCTAGAGAACTTCTTGGCAAATTATTTAATGAGCGTTGGACCCCATAAAGATGTTTGACCCACCCATCACCCGAACCTAATACCCTAGCTGTTATAGACTGCTTTATGTCCCGGTTTTTCCTTTCCACAACAGAATTTCCCTCAGGATGAAACGGAGAGGAGTACCGCAATGCAACGCCCAGACTGGCCATGGCTTCTTGTAAGCTCGAGAGCTAAACGCAGGGCCCTGGTCAGAATGTAGCGTGCCTATTGCGTATGTGCCGATAAAGACTCGCAAATCTTTTATAACAGTTCGAGCGCCAGCCGAGCGCTGAGGCCATATCCAATGGAACCTAGAGCAAGAATCCACTGCGACCATTATATATTTATAGTTACCGTCCCTTTGCAAGGGACCGCAGTGGTCCAGGTAAACACAAACTAATGGTTTGTCTGAAATTAACAGGGGTGTCTGCGCAGGACGTTTCACTGTGGAGACTTTCATCTGTTGGCATATTTCACATTCCAGAACATAGTTCTTGGTCTGCTTCCTAATGCCAGGCCACCAATATCTTTGTTTCAGTAAAGATACTGTTGCAGAAATGCCTGCATGGGCAGAGGCTATCCCTTCGTGTGCTGCTAGGATTAGTCCTAATCTGCGTTCCTTGTTTGGAATTACCCTATCCCCCACTCCAGGGATTCGAGCAAAAGGAACGTTGTTCGCATCAATTACATAAGAGTACTTGAGTGGAAACTTTTTGGTAACGCTGCACCACTGCTTTTGCTCGTAGCATTGACAGCCAACATTATCTCACTGTCTATTCTCGTTTTTGAACGAGTGATCGCAGCTACGGAAGCCGTCTGAACAGCCCCCTTTGCGGCTTCGTCAGCCAATGAATTCCCTGCAACGTGAACGCCATCACGTTGATGACTCAGTGTATGGATCACGCGAGCCTTTGGTAGTTCGCTTTTTAACTGAACTACTTGTTCCCAAAGCGTTGTATGCTTTATTGTGCCACCTTTTGTATCTTTGAACCCATTTTCAAGCCAAGTTTGTATATATTCATTATACGACTGCACACAGTAGAAAGAATCGCACACTATTAGTGTGGGGAATTTGCGATCTGTACTTTCAAGTGCCAGTTTGAATGCTTGTAGTTCAGCTCGCTGAGCTGTACAATCTCCTAGAGATTGGGTTTTTGTGACCATAGGTCTGAAGTTGCCATCGCGCATGCGCCCTTTAACGATTGCGCACGCTGCACTGTAAGCTTGCTTACTCCCTGTTGCGGGTTGTGCGGATCCGTCAGTGTAAATTATGAATTCGTACTGATCGAGAGGCAGAATCTCAGTGGGCAGAGGACATTCATGTTCATATTGCAGGAAAGCTTGTGTTTTTAGATCGGGATCAAAAACATATTCAACATCTGTTGCAGCAAGAGAATTAACCCATTGTATCAATCTAGGATGTAATGCTTTAGCATTTGGAATGCTCGCTTTAGTTACCGCCTCTAAGGCCGTAACTGGGGTTACAACAATAATGCGTTTCCCTTGGGCTAGAGCGCTTTCTTTTGCTACAGCGGTTTGAACTGCTGTCAGAATTTTTTCTGTTGAAGTGAAGCGCATTTCTGCTTGTGTATACAAATGTGATTTGTATGCAATTGGTACTTTTTCACCTTCATTAAATGTTAAGTAGGTGAATCCGCATTGACCCGAAATTATTCGTATCACTAAATTGCGTTGACTTACGCGTGTTTGTAAGTGATTTGTTGCTAACATGTTAGCTTGGAGTGAACGCAAGATTTCTGTGTGGTCTTGTGTCCAATTCTTGATTGAAAAATCAGGTTTGATTAGTGCGTAGAGAGGTTTAACCCTTTCTGCGTAATTTAGAATGTAAGTTCTTCCAAAATTTAGGAAACCCAGGATGGATTGTAAATTTTTCAGCGTCTTTGGAGGTTGGAGCAGCGCACACCTTTCTAAAAAGTTGGCTGCCAAGCTCTTGCCTTCACTTGAAAGCTCATATCCTAAAAAGAGGACATTGAGATGGGCAATTCTGGACTTTTTGAAGTTGAATTTGTAGCCCTCAGAGGCGAAGCCCAATATAATGGTACTCACCCTGTTCAAGTGTTTGTCCAGGTCATCATCTGTCAGATAGATGTCATCGACATATGACAATGCCTCATTATCATAAATTTGTAGTAACTCCGTTACTCTCGCTGAGAAAAACCCCGGGCTGTTCGTGAACCCTTGTGGGAGTTGACAAAATTGACGCTGGGTCCCCATTATTGAGAAAGCTGTTAAGTACCTGCTTCCAGGTGCTATGTTTTGACAAAAGAAACCATTTGAGATATCCAATGTGGTTTTATATTTTTACGCACAATGTTATTCATTAATGCTGTACTATGTGCATTTTGTACTGCAAAAGTTTTTGAACAAGTGTTTAAGTGTCTGTAATCCAAAACTAGACGATATGTATTGTCTGGTTTGGAGACAGGAAACAAAGGATTGTTCATTGAAGAGGTGCATGTTTCAATCACCCCTTGGTATTCAAGTTGATCTAAGATCTACCTGACCTGTTTTTTTAGCTTCTTGCTTTAATGGATACTGCCTCTGTGCAGTAGGTTCATGTTTCAGATGTATTTTATGGTGAGGTGAGTACTCATCCCATCCTACATGATTTTTGTATAATGCTGGGGCCTGGGCAACTGCCCATTTCCTGGCATAAGTATATTTTAGATGAATTGGAATATGGTTAGAGAAGGCAGGCATAATAATGTCCTCGCCATATGAGCACTCCCTGACAAATTGTGGTGGCCAGTCTTATTCTGCTAGAAGTATGTCATAACCCCTTGAAAGTTTTTCCCAAAAGAGTGCTTTCACCTGTCTAGGTATGTCTCCCTCCATTCGGAGTGTTATTTCATATAACTTTTGTGGAGTACTAACCCTGGTGTCTACAGTCTCAACTGTGATGTACTCATTCAAGTCCACTATCTCCAGAAGTTCCTTCAGGTTCTGGCGAGCTATTGTGACTTCTGCTGCACTGTCCAGCATTGTCTGAGCCCATTCTCCGTTCTTGAGTTGTGTTCTCAGTATCCTCGGCATGTCTGACCTTCAGACCTGCTACCTTCTTTTTTTGAGAATTGAGGTTTTGATTTATTTTTCGGAACGTGTTTGTCGTCTTTCGATTTCGCGCGTTCTTCTCTATGTTCTGACCGTCCTCTTCTTTCCGATGTCTGTGACAAGATCTGAAAGGTACGAGAGGAACGTGTATCAGTATCTTGATACCTGTCAGGCTTTTTCAAATTATCCCTATTCCTGAGGTTATACCTCCTTTCAGAGGGCTCCTTTTGAGGAGACCTACCTCGGGATTGAGAACGTTTCTCGTTTGAATTAGGTTTATTAGTTTCCCACTTCTTTTTAGAAGATGTAGGAGTTTGTTTAATAGAGTCCTTCTCAGGACCTTCAGATAGTTTTGGCTTCAATGGTCTTCCACCCAAACTATCTCTGCCTAATTCTGCATAAGATTGTTCTATTATTCTGGGCAGTTCTGTTTGATGTTCTGTAACATCGAATTCCCTTAATCGTTGGCGGATCACCACTGCTGCTGCCTCCCCTTTAATATTAGATAATATTATTGTTGAGACCTGGTCGAAATTTTTCAGTAATTTCATACCTAAATTCAGAGCAGGCTCTGCCCCTTATTCGTTTTGAATTTGTTTCAGGACATCTGGTATTACTGCAATTGATGGAACACCATGTGTTTTAGTATAGATGGCAGCAAAGACTGAGCCCCAAGTGGTGCAGTCTTCCAGTTGTGGTGTGATCCCCATTGGTAAACAGATTGTTAGGATTCTGTGATTCTCATAAGGGCTAGTATTAGGAAATACTGCTTCTATTTGAGTAATTGTTTGAGCTATCCAGAATGGAATTTGCTCACGTTTTGTGGGCATTTTACCCATGACTGCGTATAGAGTCTGTGGTGTAATTTTTAGTGTATTCCCCTGTTGAGGGGTTTGATTTGGAAGTGTCAATGGTGGTTGGACTGTGAAAGTCCCCATGACATATTGGACTAGTTGTCTGTAAATTTTTATCAACTCTGTAAGTTGAGTAAGTAATTCCTCGTCTGACATTATTTCGATGTCAGGATGAGGTGTGTAGCCGGCTAGAATCGGCCATGTTGCTCCTGGTCTACCTAGTGGACCGAGCCTGGTAATGTTTTTGTGATGTTTTAGGGCGCCTTTAAACCAGAGCTGATGCTCCTGGTATGTTGGTGGAATTTCAATATCCTCGAAAGGAATATATTCCTCTGGTGGTTCATCATCTTTGTAGAAGTGAAACAGTCTTGTAACTGGATTTGATTCTGGGAATATTATCCATGAACAGAATACCTCTGTCTGAAAGGATTCGTGTGCCTCTATCACGAAAACTGC
The DNA here is from genome assembly GCA_963921515.1 of Calotriton arnoldi. Classification (NCBI taxonomy): domain Eukaryota; kingdom Metazoa; phylum Chordata; class Amphibia; order Caudata; family Salamandridae; genus Calotriton; species Calotriton arnoldi. The sequence continues at coordinate 1,237,916 of CAWUFW010002237.1, read as the reverse complement.
TCTACCGCCTCTTGGTGGTAGGCCATGTTTTATAAGTTTTAGAGTGATGGCTCTTCTTAAGTTTGGATGGATATCTATAACACCCTCCTCAGGTTCATTTAAACCTGTAAATTAAAAACTGCTATGGCTGGTTGAGCCGCAGCTCCACCGGTGTTGGTGGCATCGTCCCCGTTTATGGACATTTGTTTTTTGAAAAATGTAGAACAAGTTTCAAGGAAACAAAAAGATAAGGTGCACAATATTTTGGAACACTGTATCCTTCAACGTTGAACAAACAAAACAACTAATATATAGGGTGCTTCCCTATTTAGTTATGGCGGATATTTTAACCCTACCCAATCCAGACGTCTTATGGAGTATGTGAGTAGGGGTCTCTGAGTTACTCAGTATCTAGTGTTAAATTACTGCCTTACCAAACGTTGGGCGCCATGTAGTGTAGTTCCTATTTCCCTAGTAGGCTCTGCGCATTGGAATAATATAACCTATAGGCTTGACATAGGACTAAGGTCGGTATGTCCCTATCGAGTATATTAAACTTAATTACTTGTGTCAGCTAGCTCAGAGGCCCCTAGAAACTCCTTGAGAACAAGAAGGGAGTAGTTTCTGGCAACCGAAAAACATGGCAACTTTGTTTCCCTTTAGAATCGGAAGACGTCTCAGAATCGTGGAAACAATAGATAACAGTTTCACTCAGTCAATCGTGCATGCTTAGTTTCTACAGAGTTACACAGAAAGGAAAGACGGGCGTTTAAATAAAAAGGGTTTTATTGAACAGTCTTGTTTCTCGTGTAAGAGATATGTGCTGTTATGATCACAAGACAGTATGCAAGATAAATAATGTACAGCGTAAGCAGTAGAAATAAATAATACTGCGCTAGCATTATCTTTTAGTATATATTCACGTACATAAATAACATGAGCTAAAAATGCGAGTACTCATACGATGCGTCTCTAAGCTAGTTCTACCCCAATGTACCTAACCTGATCTAGGTGTAGGGAAAGGTAAGAAGTAGGCGAAGTATTCTCTAGTATGGTATACTAAGAGTATGTTAAGTATAGTACGCCAAGTATGGTATGCCAAGAGTCCCTCTAGGTTCTAGTCAGCTCCATACCTTGAGAATGAGAGAGGTGGGAATCTCTTGCCGGATCTGGAACTCTAACACCCCGCGAAGGGAGTCAGAACACTGGAAGCTGGATTCGTCTGCGTGCAGGAATGACAGCGTCTTCTCAGTGCGTCAGGCCGGGATACGGGCTCCTCTGAAGTCGAGGTCTCCTCTAACTTGCTTGGGCAAGGGAAGGTATATTTATACCTGGTAGGTGTTGTGGAATGTTAGCATTGACGTGAAGTCGGACAGAGGAAGACGTCAGGAATGAACCCTTAAGGTATAACAGTTCATACATAATAGATGAGTTCTTGGAGAAATCAAGCTTAAGGGTCTGGTTTCTAAGAACTCGTTGTGACGTTAGGGTGGACGGATGTCGGTGACCATGCCTGTATTTGGAGTGCACGGCTAATGCCTAAATAAGGACTGGGATTCTATGCCTATATAAGGGCAATGCGAATTGTGCCTATATAAGGACATGCTTCAGGAAAACCTATATACGGACCCCTAAAGCGGAATACAACAATCCCTTGAACAAACTTTCATTTACAAAGCTTATGTCTGCCCAGTTTTCACATCAATAGGTTTCATTGATTGGCAACGTTGTGTGTGTGCCTGTGTGAATGGGAGTGTGTCTGAATATGAAAATAAGTCAGCTGATGGATGGATACATGATTGCATGGTTGGACATAAGAGTAAATAAGTGTATGAATATTAAATGGACATGTGCATGCAGGGTTGGGGAATTTCTGTAACCTGACACCGAGGACATATTGTTTAGGGTCAAGGACAACAAGTTGTTATTTTTTCACACTGGCCAAGTAGACCAAAACCTCTGTGGTGCAAACATTTTGGCTGCTAATTACCAGTGTGCCATATGGTTCTGGGAAAGAAGTTTATCTGCTGCTAAGACAAGATATCCTCCTACAAGTATACCATGTCCTAAATGGTACATATGGTTTACTAATGCAAAGGCTTTACTATTAGAGTGGGGGCTCTGAGGGAAAACAGTGATTCCAATATCACAACATGTACACAAATGTAACACGTTCTGGCTATTTAAAATGCTCCCAGAATGCTCCTTGATCATAAGCGAATACATGAGAAGACTGAAAGCAAGATTAGTGATTATTTTCAATATAAAATGTGCCCAAATAATACTTACAAGCAGGAAAGAAAAACAGACTAAGTCACAGGCAGTTTTGCTATACTATTGTGCAATTTGGGGGCTTATTGAAAAGCGCCTATCGCCACCACGTCACTCTTAGTGACGTTGTGATGGCGATAGGAGCTCTGCCTTAACGTGGCTCAACGCTGCCTTGTAAATAAGGCCCCCTTTCATGCTACACTTAGCGTGAAAGGGGCGGGCAATGGGTGTTGTGGTGGCTGTTCCCCTGCATTATTCATTGATTTTGACTCTGCCCCTATTTACAAGAGCAAAAGACATACAATGGATGGACAGAATGCAGAACAAATCAAAACATTCACCCCCAGTCAAGAGATCTGGGTTAAATCCATCATTCTTTTGCTCACCATGCCACCCCAGTTTAGACCTGGCCATATGCAAATCAGTCTTGACCCTGTGCCTCATGGGAACAGTCCAGCCCGAACTGCCAAGCCAGGTCCTCCCTGGACCGGAAACAAGCATCCTAGGACCGGTTTCGGGGTTTCACTCCTCATCAGCCAGGATAGCTTGATTCCAGTGGCACAGTGAGCCCGGGACCCACGTCTGGGCATACCCGGAGCACTTAGGGCGAGGAAGCAAAAGACACACAATGGATGGACGGAATGCAGAACAAATCAAAACATTCACCCCCAGTCAAGAGATCTGGGTTAAATCCATCATTCTTTTGCTCACCATGCCACCCCAGTTTAGACCTGGCCATATGCAAATCAGTCTTGACCCTGTGCCTCATGGGAACAGTCCAGCCCGAACTGCCAAGCCAGGTCCTCCCTGGACCGGAAACAAGCATCCGAGGACCGGTTTCGGGGTTTCACTCCTCATCAGCCAGGATAGCTTGATTCCAGTGGCACAGTGAGCCCGGGACCCACGTCTGGGCATACCCGGAGCACTTAGGGCGAGGAAGCAAAAGACACACAATGGATGGACGGAATGCAGAACAAATCAAAACATTCACCCCCAGTCAAGAGATCTGGGTTAAATCCATCATTCTTTTGCTCACCATGCCACCCCAGTTTAGACCTGGCCATATGCAAATCAGTCTTGACCCTGTGCCTCATGGGAACAGTCCAGCCCGAACTGCCAAGCCAGGTCCTCCCTGGACCGGAAACAAGCATCCGAGGACCGGTTTCGGGGTTTCACCCCTCATCAGCCAGGATAGCTTGATTCTAGTGGCACAGTGAGCCCGGGACCCACGTCTTGGCATACCCGGCGCACTTAGGGCGAGGAAGCAAAAGACACACAATGGATGGACGGAATGCAGAACAAATCAAAACATTCAGCCCCAGTCAAGAGATCTGGGTTAAATCCATCATTCTTTTGCTCACCAAGCCACCCCAGTTTAGACCTGGCCATATGCAAATCAGTCTTGACCCTGTGCCTCATGGGAACAGTTCAGCCCGAACTGCCAAGCCAGGTTCTCCCTGGACCGGAAACAAGCATCCTAGGACCGGTTTTGGGGTTTCACCCCTCATCAGCCAGGATAGCTTGATTCCAGTGGCACAGTGAGCCCGGGACCCACGTCTGGGCATACCCAGGGCACTTAGGGCGAGGAAGCAAAAGACACACAATGGATGGACGGAATGCAGAACAAATCAAAACATTCACCCCCAGTCAAGAGATCTGGGTTAAATCCATCATTCTTTTGCTCACCATGCCACCCCAGTTTAGACCTGGCCATATGCAAATCAGTCTTGACCCTGTGCCTCATGGGAACAGTCCAGCCCGAACTGCCAAGCCAGGTCCTCCCTGGACCGGAAACAAGCATCCTAGGACCGGTTTCGGGCTTTCACCCCTCATCAGCCAGGATAGCTTGATTCCAGTGGCACCCCGAGTGGGACGGGTATGCCCAGACGTGGGTCCCATGCTCTCCATGCCACTGGAGTCAAGCTATCCTGGCCTGGCAGTTCGGGCTGGACTGTTCCCATTGGGCACAGGGTCAAGACTGATTTGCATATGGCTGGGTTCAAACTGGAATGGCATTGTGAGCAAAAAAACGATGGATTTAGGCCCAGGTCTCTGTACTGGGGTGAATGCATGACATTGTTCTGCATTCTGTCCATCAGTTGTTGTTTTTGCATTTGTCACCCCGAGTGGGATGGGTATGCCCAGACGTGGGTCCCGTGCTCTCCATGCCACTGGAGTCAAGCTATCCTGGCTGATGAGGGGTGAAACCCCGAAACCGGTCCTAGGATGTTTGTTTCCAGTCCAGGGAGGACCTGGCCTGGCAGTTCAGGCTGGACTGTTCCCATTGGGCACAGGGTCAAGACTGATTTGCATATGGCTGGGTTCAAACTGGAATGGCATGGTGAGCAAAAAAACGATGGATTTAGGCCCAGATCTCTATACTGGGGTGAATGTATGACATTGTTCTGCATTCTGTCCATCAATTGTTTTTGCATTTGTCACCTTGAGTGGGACGGGTATGCCCAGACGTGGGTCCCGTGCTCTCCATGCCACTGGAGTCAAGCTATCCTGTCTGATGAGGGGTGAAACCCCGAAACCGGTCCTAGGATGCTTGTTTCCAGTCCAGGGAGGACCTGGCCTGGCAGTTCGGGCTGGACTGTTCCCATTGGGCACAGGGTCAAGACTGATTTGCATATGGCTGGGTTCAAACTGGAATGGCATGGTGAGCAAAAAAACGATGGATTTAGGCCCAGATCTCTGTACTGGGGTGAATGTATGACATTGTTCTGCATTCTGTCCATCAAGTGTTGTTTTTGCCTATTTACAAGAGCAGCGTAAATAGGAGGCAGCGCCAAAGTTAAGACCAGGAAAAACCTGGTCTTAAATCAGGTGAAACGAGGAGAAATGCTTTATTTCTCCTCATTTTTGCTGTTCCCATGTGTGCTGCCATGGGCAGCACACATAGAAGCAGCAAAACGCCAATGATTGTTTATGGGCAGGAAGATGTCCCTTCCTGCACATAAACAATCATTTGAAAAAAATGCAGTTTTGCAACTTGCATTAAGCAGCACACATAGAAGTTACAAAACGGCATTTAGAGATTGTTTATATGCAGGAAGGGAGACCTTCCTGCACATAAACAATCTTCCCCTAAACACAGGCACCCGTGCACTATGGTGCAAGGGAGCCTGCGTTGGCGCTAGGCAGCTTAATTTAGCACCAGCACAGGGGAAATGCAGGGCTGCACCATATGGTGCAGCTCTGCGTTTCTAAAGTGACTAAGCGTGTTGTTAGCCTTCTTGGCTTGACAACACGCTATGCCACTTTCTTGAAAATATGCCCCTTAGTTGCTAGTGGCTTTGATGACTAATTTACAATGAGTTTACGCCTGCCCACTTTTATTACATTTTGAAGGAGAAGGAAACACTGCCAACATTTTAAATAATAATCTAACCAGTATTCAAAGCTCCAGCCCCCTGCAGAACCAGCTAGTTCTGGCAGTAGCCAATAGCTGCAAGTTATTTCCTGAAGGCCACCACCGTTTCAGCCACCAGTCCCTTGAGTGATGTGAGCTGCCTAGGTGCAGCCACCCAGGACCACCTAAGCAGCAGCTGCAAGTAGGGGCAGTGGGTGAACCATTACCTGTCTTGTGACATAAGTAGTGTGCAGCGCAGCAACTGGGATATCCGTGCCGCTGAAAGAAATTAGTTGTGGCACCTTAATAGGGTGTGGGGCCTGAGCCCATGCAAAGGAGTGGTGCAACAGAGGGACAAATGGAACTTCAAAAGATGCCACATGAGGACCGATGTAAAATTGTCAAGCAGCTGTCAGCTAAAACGAAGACACTGAAATATGTGAGACCTGTAAAAGCAGATTTATTCATAAAGATGAATGTTTATTTTCATATGTTAGGTTAGCAAGCATAGGCTGCAAAACTAATTTACTGGGTCTTTGGTCTGGTTGCGCTGATATCTGAAGAAACGTGGATTTTTAAAAGTTGCCCTGCATGCACGATTTCTCTCTCTCGTTCTGTGTTTTTCCTTTTTCATAAAACAGGCGAGAATGTAATCTTTTCCATGGTGTGGTTTATTTGCACTGCATCAACGAATGTGCTTCGGAGGAAGCCTGCCAAAGACGTTCATGTAATGTTACAAATGTTCAAGACTGTTGCTGCTTGCTTGTTATACTTTGCCCCTATTCATATTTTAATGGTTTATTGTTTTGCATTGCCATGCCATTTCCCCTTGTATGTAGGTGAGAGGTACTTATTAACTATTCATTTCTGGGAAAGTTTTTAGTTAGCCTGTTTTACGTATTGCAATTTCTGCAATGTTTATTGGTTTCTGTCATGTAACCATTTATTAGTACGGCCCATGGTGCCATTTCACCCCATGCAAAGTGGATGTTCTCCTACTCTCTAAACCTAGTAAGAATTATGTTTTTGGGATGTGATGTGTGCAAAACATTTCTTGTCTTCATATCAAGCAGACTCCATGTCAGTTTACTATTTAATTCTATACTTTGAATATTTTTATAGACCTTTTCCTTGCTTTCACACTGAGCAGTCTCTATGACTGACTGTGATTTGTCTCTACAATTAGGATTATTGAAATGCCTGATTAACTAAACTTTTTGCTTTCTGTAATTATACTTATTTCTAGTGTATCTTCATGGTTTGGACTGTGAATCTTGTATTGTGTAAGTTTTCTTTATTTGCCTGGGCCCTCGTCCTTTGAAACTCACACGGGCCTCAACCGCTTAATCAGTCGTGTGGTAAATTAGTGGTACAAAGACCCAAATATTCAATAGGCAATGAAAAACGAAAACACACCTAAGTTGCCCCAAACAACACAAACTTATCATTTGTTTCCACCACTGCTGAAGTATGTTTCCTCCTATATGATTGGTTATGAGAATCTGAGTGGCCAGGCTTTTGCCTGGCTCACTGTAAGTACATGGCAAAGAAGATGCTCTTTAATGTATTAATAAAGAACAATGTTCTACTCTTAAATCATGACTCCCTATAGACATTCAGGCCGGGTGTGCACCCTTATGCAAAACACAAAGCGGAAAAATGGTACCAATGCATAGGAAGACACATACAACTACTGCTCAATCAAATGGCGAACTGTGGTAAAGAGGCAAACTCCATACGTCATGAATGACACTTCCAACCCAATGGCTGTATTCTCAGCAATGACTGAAGAGCATTGACCCACTGGCATTCTTTTTGTGTTTTGATGGCATTAGCCATGGCAGACAGCTAAAATATTTATAGCCAGACCTAAAGACGTCTGATAGCGTACTGATACCTAGAAGACAATAGAGAAGACAATGTTAAACCCTGACCAGTGAGAAAGATCAGATGCCACCGGATACAGTGCAAATAAACCACACCATGGAAATGCCATTCAAAGTGACTTATAGAACATTCCAGTGCTCATCATATTGCTTTTCTGGTATATGGTACCCTCATCAAGGGTACCCTTTCATGGCTTAGTAGGCAAAAGTCAAAGTTTTCAGCTCATTAACCCAAAACAAATGTGTATATGTGGTATAAGTGAGGTATTAATATAGGGCAAACTTAGCCGAAATGTAGCTGAGCACTTTCCAAGGTCCAAAGCAAAGAGACAGTCAATGTGTGATTGGAGAGGTAGCTGATTTCTAAGAGTGAAAGAGAACTCTGTTCCTAATCCTGGGTGTACAGACATGGCCGGTTGCCTTCTTTTAACTTTTTGTACTTCTACGTCTCCAGTCTGATGGTGCCCAGGCTGTGGGTGTCCCAGTCACCAGAGATGGCGACCCTGTCATCCTCAACCAGATGATTCAGCTGGTCTTTTAGAAGGGGTGAGTTGTCAAGGGCAGCCAGAGGAGTTTGAACAGCAATACTGATGTCACTTTCTGGGTGTTATGGTTACACTTTGTTTAGCAGAGAACACTGGTAGCAGGCAGGGTTAGTTTTCCTTGTGATGTGTTCCTTACGGGTGAGATCTTTGCTTAGGGTGAATCGGAGTGACTAGGCACTGTGTAAGAGTCGAGGTTCAAAACTATCCAGGTTCATATTGTTGAGCCACGTTTGGACTGCTGGCTGCTTGTTGTTCTTGGTGATGAACAGCAGAAATTCTGCTTTGGTGGTATTAAGCTTCAGGTAGGTTTAGGAAATCAAGGCTGGAAAACGTGCAAACATTGCCTGAGGAGTTGGATGTCTGGAGCAAATAAGACCTACAAATACAGTTGTGCATTGTGGACATATTGCTGAATTTTGATGTTACTATCTGTGAGTAGAGTCCCAAAGGGCTCCATGTTTTAGATGATTGGGGTAAGATGCAACGCATTGTGACTTGAGTACCCTAAGGTCATTGGGGCTCTATTTTTCCCCATTTTCTTTCCTGTCTGCAGATGGAGTATTTGTTGATAGAGAACCAGGGTGCTGAAGGTTATGGCTGTAACATTAGTGTTTTCATTTGTGTATAGGTATTCAAATGGTTTTCAAGAAATGTGTTGAAGTTGGTTATAAGGTGTTGACATCAGATGTGAAGGTGGCAGTGCAAGAGATGAGTTTGAGTTTTAGGTTGTCAATGGAGAAGTCTCTGAAGGTTTGTTTTTCTTCTTTCGGTTAACTTCAATATGTTGGTTGTACACCGAGCAAGGTGATAGGGATGGCAAGGTGGTCAGTAAAGTCTAGGGGCATTGAAGGCCTTCAATGGAGGGTTAGTGATGTTGAGAAGATGAGGTCCTTGATACGGTATTTGGAGGGTGTTTATTGGGTGCAACAAAAGGGCCACTAAAGTTTTAAACAAACTGTGACAAACTCTGTATTTGGAGGAACCTTGTGGTAAACATATGGCAGGTGAGAATGCAGCACCTCATGTTTAGCTGGAATTGCTTTTCAGAAGGAATTACTGGTGATGGAGCAGGGTAAATAAAATAATTTTGTACCCCCTTGGAAATTAATGAACTCTTAATAAATTAATAATACTGTTTGAAGAAGCATGTGTTAACCAACAAATGCACCTTTTTTAGTAAACACTATAACACTATATATATAGGTAACATGCAGATTTGTGCAAAATCTAATCTATTTACAATTGTGAAGTTAATTAACCTTAGTATTGTGATTTGCGTACTAATTAGAGTGAAATTGCATGATTTATGCTACGTAGTAGATTTGTATTGTGGCAAAGAATGCAGATGGTAAGTAAAATGGCTTTAAATGTCGCTTATGCTAGGTAACACCTAACACGGGTCTTTAGAATGGCGGGTGGTAAACAGAAAGGCTTATTTTCTTTGTTTTAATTGTGGTTGTGTTTGTTCTTATGATAGTTCGTTCGGGCCTGTTAGGCCATGCTGTGAAAATGGCTGCTGAAACGGATGAGGTCACGTGAAAAGCCAAAGATGGCCTCTGCGCAGAAGAAATAAAGAAATCAAGTCACGTGGATGCGGCCTGTGCCCGGAGTGAGAGATGTCAAGGTCGAACTGACCTACAATAAAGAGGGTGCCAAAAAAGATTCAGCATGAATTTGTGGGAATGGATGAGAAAGTACTGAGCAACAATGGACTAACTAAATTGTGACCATCAAGATCGCAACAAAATGAATGGACAAGTTGGACTGCTTTTAACCCCGGAGTCATGAGACTCGTATGTTTTACTGTCCCTAAACCAGTTTGAACAAGGAGGGCGATGAGGTGACCATCACCACCCCTCAAATGGACCAATTAGCGTGATTCTTGCCCCTATGGATTGCAACTTTTTGTGTAGTAAGCTAGAAAATAGGGTATAAGAGGGTCTACTCTTATGTGGGGTGGGCTGCTGCTGTGGTCGCTGCTACTGATGCTACTGCTGCTGTTTTCCTGCCATACCGCCTCTTTATTTTTCATTTTTCCACCTCAATACTGCGAAAAGACTGTGCCATTTTTTTGGGACTTTTGAACTTGACTGGGGAAGGAACGAGATCGTTGCGGGAATTCTGCCTGGGAGGTACGTCCGAGGAGGTTAGCGGGACAGTCAGTCAGTTTGGGAGTTCTATTCTGTGATCTGCGGTTTATCTTCTTTTTGGTGAACCATTCCTGTCCACATCCTAAAAACTATGGGTAATGCATAATTTTCTATTCTTCATTAAACTTTTCTTAAAAAATGTTATTGATATATTAAATGTGATTAATAAACAAAGAATGTTACCCATGCAATTGAGAATTTAGATAAAATTACATACTAACTTAAAATGAGTCTGTGGTTCTTTAGTACATTTATGAGTTATAAATGTTAAAAGGTTTTAATTGTGATTGAGCTGGTCTTAATCACCATCAACTTATTCTACTAGTTGGTCCATCGACCAAAGAGCGGAGTACCTTGATGTTTAGAACTGACAGGATCAAAGGTTAATGTATATAACGTCTGAGGTATTATTCTGTCAAATTTAACAAGGTATCCCGTTCGTCCAGCAGCACATTTCTCCTTGGTGTGAAATCCAGTGAATTAATGAATGTATGATATGCGGTGTCATGGGCCCCACCGACATAAGGTTTAATAGACAATAGGTTGCATAAATGTTTTACCTGGATTTGTGTCCTAAGGAGAAATTTATATTAGCCGCGCTGGATCAGATTTCTTGGTAGCAGAGTTATGGTTACTATAGATTAGTTTGGTGATTATTGATTAATTGATTTTTCATGTCTAACACTTTGTGTTGAATTGTATTATGTTATGTGTAAGTCGAAACTTTGAAGCTTCCAGAAAGTAGGAAGTGGACACGTGCGGCAAGAGAAGTCACACGGAATTGTGCATTCTCTGATTTTCAAATTGGTGATAACACAGGATTGTGTTACGTTAGGGACATTTCTTGTATGAAAAAGCGTGTGAGTGAAATAGCAACAGGTTTTCTTGTGAAACTCTGGCCTTAATTCTCAGGAGCAGTGTAGTCTCCACATGTGTTTTATCCCCAGAGAAACGGGTTTACCCCTTGCTTGAGAGAAGGGTAAGGTAGAGAGAAGTGCTACACTTATCGAGCGAAATAGTATTCTTGCAAGATAGAGCAAACTATTTCTTTTATTTAGTGAAACAGACAATGGTAATGTGTTTTACGTCGTAACTAATGAATTTCGTTGAAAAGAGAAGGTAAGAAAAACTGCAGATAATTTTTGCAAAGCAGGGGTCAGTAAAGACAGGAGTAGAACTGACGTCAACAGAGACCGCACTGGTATTGGCCAGTTGTGGGGGAGTGAAGAGCTTCTTGATTGGTGCATTAGTGTGAAGACGCGCTGCGATTGGTTAGTGTGAAAGTGACGTAAAGCTGTCGTATTGGTGCGTTGGTGTGAGACGCGCTGGGATAGGTCCGAATAGCTGAGCAGTAGAAAGGGCAGAGTGGTGAAGAATTTTCGTGTGTTTGTTTTGAGAAAAAGAACAGAGTAACATGGCTTATTAGGAGTATGGTAGAGAGAAACCGTCATGGTTTGCGAAGATTAAAAACTTTTTCAAGAAAGACAAGAAGGTTGTGACTAGGGAAGGAGAAGTACTTCCTCCGCCGAAAACGCCAGCCTCTCATATGATGTTGAAATATGGCTACCATACTTGTATTAGGTTGGAAAATTGGGCAAAATATACCCAAAGCGATGGAGTATTGGCATTTCCAGAAAATGGTTCATTTAGCACAGCTGTACTTCGAAATTTGAGAGAAAAGATGATGAAACTTGAACCGAGACCAACACAGTTCGAAGCGTTAGGTGAATGGGAAGATGAGATGTATGAAAGAGAAAGACACAGAGGTGCAAAGAATTATAGTTTAGTCCATGGAAGAGTATGGGGAGTGAATCATGAAGACAGGATGAGACGATGGAGGTATGCTAAAATGACGGATGGTTTGTTTCCTATCAGAACAGTTGAAGAAGTTACAGGGAGAAAGTGTACGGAGAAAAAGAAGCATGCAGTAACAGAGAGATATGGGTATGGAGCTAGCGACACAGAGGATGAGTTGCTGGAGGACATTTTAAATAGAAAACCCCCTCCATATCAACAGAATTCTGTGGTGGTGACTCCAAATGCACCACCAATGGAAACTGTAAGAAATCAAAGCCCTGAACGAAATTATGAAATAAATAGGTCCTATGAAAAATTAGAAACTCCACAGAATGTGAAGCCCGATAATGGTAATACAGCCGAGTTAGCCAGAACCACAAGAGAATTGACTGAAAAGATAAGAGAACTAACAAAGAACATGGAAGCTGTGACTGTGCCAGTGACGATAGGGCCAGTAACTCCGGTATTTGAAAATCAAAGAATAGATGAGCATTCCCTGACAATTCCATTGAACTCGAGTATGCAAAGAGTGAGAGAAGGGATAATTCCAGAAACTAGAGAGACAAGAGATTCAGTTGGTTCATGTAGGTCGAGTCCACCTACAAATTTGACGATTAATGAGAGTCAGATAAATAGGATTCCTATGGGAACCGAGTCAGCAACTGAGACCCCAGAGAGAAGTGCAAATTGGGCAGAGATAAATAATACCCCTGTGGGTCCGACTCCAGAAGAATTAAATGAGTGGATGAGGAATTTACAGAAGAAAGATGCTGAACCACAACCTTTGGATGTAATCAGATTAAAAATAGATATGGAAGAGTTGATTTTAGGGACTATTGGTACAGATCGATTAAAGTCTTACCAAGATGATGATCTCATGTTCATGTGTAAAAGTGTTACTTGGAGAGCTAGGAACTTGCATGAAAAATTGGAAGAAACCGCGAATGAACTAGGAGTAGAGTTTGGAAAAATCAGAGGATTGCAGAAACCGTACAAGGTAGACTTTAGTGAAAAGGATATAGAAAATCTGAACACTTGAGGACGAATAACACAGATAAAGGAACTGATTGTGTTATTGAGAAAATGGGGAGATGTGGACAGATGGAGAAGCAGGTGGATAAGAAGAAAGGAGGGAATGACCGATAAAGCTTCATTGGCTTTTCCGGTAAAGGAGAAAGAACCAATAGTAATGGAATATCCAATGAGGGAAACTCCAGGAGGAAGCTATGTACATGTCCCATGGTCCAGACAAGATATATTGTCATTTACAAATGACTTTCCAAGTTTGAGAGAGAAACCCGTAGAATGGTATAGACAGATAGAAAGATTTGTAAAGGTTTCAAAGGTGTTGTGGGAAGATTTGGATGGATTGTTTGAAATTGTAGTACCAGCAGATTTATGGACAGAATGTAAGATTACAATTGACTGGCCGAAGGAAGAATATCCTAGAGATGCAAAAACTGGAGCCCCAGGTCCAGAAGTAATGAGAAAGTATGAACAAGCCATCACGTTTTTGAAAAATAAAATCCCACCAAAAGAGACAGATTGGGTAAAGATTGATAGAACAACTCAGGAGAGTAAGGAATCTGTACATGCCTACTATGAGAGACTGCTTTTGGTCTTTAAACAGTATAGTGGTTATGAGAATTTGAGTGAAAAGGACAGGAGTCATTTCGTGTATAGATTTGTATATGGCTTAAAACCTGAAATAAGTGAAATGATTAAGCAGCATATGTTGTGTTGGCAGAATAGCACTGTAGATGAAGTATTAAGGTATGCAAAATATTGTAGTGACGATATTGAGTGTAGACAGCGTAAACTAAAAGAAAAGGCGATGTGGGCACAAGTAAAGGTTGCAGAAAAACAAGAAGCTCAGATGAATCATCAGTCTAGTGATGCAGGACAAACTAAATCCAAAACGAATATAGGTAAAGGAAAAGGTCAAATGAGTATAGAAGAGGCCAAAAAGAAATGGCCCTGTCACAATTGCGGAAAATTAGGACATTGGAGAAACAAGTGTAAATTTCCTCCAAAAGCTAATACAGAAAATCAACCATTAAATCCACAGGTGCAGAGTGAGGTGAGTTACCAGCAGCTGCAACAGCCGCAGGTAGTTACTCAACAGTGTCAGGTGCCGCAACCACCTCTTCCAAAGAGTGTAAACCCCCAGAGATACAGTACAGAGGCAGGATTCTACGGAGGATAGCAGGTAACAAAATTGCCGCGCGCAGCTGCAGTGTCGCAGTATTGGTTACGGCAGGATGGAAATGAATCGGATGAAAGTTTATGACGGTGCCTAGGAAAGGAAGAAGAGTGCGTGCTTGGCGCAACTCTAGAGGTAGGTCAGTCAGGTCCATTTGTGGATGGAAAAGTGAATGGTGTAAATGTTACATTCCTTGTGGACACTGGAGCTACCCGTTCTACTGTTAGATCAGTGGAAATTCCAAACCTTCCTTTCTCAGTCGAATATATCCAAGTTGTAGGTGTTTCAAACAGGCAGATTAAAACGCCTCTTACCAAACCAGTAGAGGTGAAAGTTGGACCATTCAAAGAGATGCATCGTTTTGTGGTATGTGATTGCAGTCCTGTAAATTTGTTAGGACGCGATCTTCTTTGTAAAATGAATTGCACCATCTATTGTACCCCAGATGGTATTGCTTTCCAGACACCAGATGAGGATGTCCTGTATAAAATGACAATGGCAGAACTAGAACCAGGAGTGAATGACATGTTTCCTGTGTTTGATGCAGAGAAAATCCCGATTGAATTGAAAGGAATAGTCAGATCTGATGTATGGGATTTCACAGGCGAAGACATTGGACTAATGAGAGGAGTTGACCCTGTAAAAATTACTGTAAGGGAAGGAACAAATTACCCAAATACTCCACAGTACAAATTAACACCAGAAATTATTGAAGGAATAACACCTGTAGTTAATAAGATGATTGAACAAGGAATTTTGAGAGAAATAATGAGTAGCCCATGTAATTCTCCTATAATGGGATTGAAAAAGCCGAATGGAACATATAGGATAGTGCAAGACTTGAGAAAGGTAAATAAGATTGTTATTCCTTGCTGTCCAATTGTGCCAAACCCTGCTGTAATACTGTATCAAATTCCACATGATGCAGAATGGTACACAGTTATTGATTTGTGCCATGCATTCTTTTCTATTCCATTGCACCCTGACAGCCAGCCATTATTTGCGTTCCGGTTTGGAGAGCATATTTTGGCATGGTGCCGAATTCCTCAAGGGTATACTGAAAGCCCCTCAATCTTTAATCAGATCCTAAAGAAATCATTGGAAGATTTAAAAATGCCTGAAAAATCTGTGATGGTCCAGTATATTGATGACCTATTGGTGGCATCAAGGACCAAAGAAGCATGTGTTACGGACACAATTGCTTTATTAAATCATTTGGCAGAAGGAGGACACAAGGTGTCTCCATCAAAACTGCAATTTTGTCAACAGGAGGTACAGTATCTAGGTCATAAGATTGAGAAAGGGATGCGAAAGGTGATGCCAGAAAGAATAAGGATTATCCAAGGAATGAGAGCCCCGATGACACAGAGAGGTGAGAATGTTTCTTGGAATGGTTGGTTATTGTCGACAGTGGATAAGTGGATTTTCATTAATTGCAAAACCTTTACAGCGATTGACAAAGAGGGATGTCAAAGATCCGATTGAGTTGGATGAGGAGGAAATGAAGGCTTTCGAGGAACTGAAAACAAGTTTGTGTGAGGCACCAGCGTTGGGGATGCCTGATTATGAAAAAGAATTTGAGCTGTATTGTAGTGAGAGAGACGGATGTGCACTTTCAGTGTTAGTGCAAAGGCATGGAAAAATGAAAAGACCAATCGCTTACTTTTCAGCTGTCTTAGACCCGGTAGCAAAAGCGTTGCCTGGATGTCTGAAAGCAGTAGCTGCTACTTGTGTGAGTCTGGAACAGAGAGAAGGCATTGTGATGGGGTATCCTCTGAGAGTATATGTCCCACACTCTGTTGAAATCCTTCTGACCCGAACCAAAACCCAATTCATGACACATAGTCGGCTGACTAGGTATGAAAAAGTGATTATGGGTGCAGACAATGTAACCATTGTAAGATGCACGAGTGTGAATCCCTCAACTTCATTGCCAGATGAAGTAAACGTAGAAGTCAAAGATGATGTTGATCATAAGTGTTTGGATGGGCTTGAATTTTGCACAAAGCCTCGCCCAGATATTAGAGATGAACCTTTAAAAGAATCAGATTATGTGATGTTTGTGGATGGGTTATGCCCGAGAACAAGTGAAGGAGTTTTAAGTGCTGCGTATGCTGTGTGTACGGTGGCAACCATAATGGAAGCATCCTGTTTGAGAGGAATACGTTCAGCCCAAGTGGCTGAGCTGGTTGCTTTGATTCTAGCATGCAAACTGGGGAAGAATTTTCGAATTACGGTAATCACGGATAGCCAGTATGGCTTCGGAGTGGTCCACGATTTCGGACAGATCTGGTCCCAGAGGGGTTTCCTGACTTCTGCAGGAACTCCTATTAGAAATGGTGAGTTTGTGAAGAAATTGCTTGAGGCGATACAGCTACCTAAACAGATTGCAGTGGTAAAATGCGCTGCACACAAAAATGGAACTGATTATATTACAGTGGGAAACGAATTCGCAGATGAAATAGCTCAATATTGTGCCAGAAATGTGGTCTCACTGAATAGGAGAAGAGAAAGTTTCATGTCCCTTGCTGTTTACTAACACAGTTGAAACCTGGGATGAGGTAAGGCAATTGCAAGAAGAGGCAGATGAAGAGGAGAAAGATGGTTGGATAAAAGCAGGCTGCAGACAAAGAGAGGAAGATGAAGTCTGGGTTTATAGAGATGAAAGACCAGTTATGCTTGATAGCATGATCTCTAATATGGCACGGATGTACCATGGACAGGCACACATTGGTAGGGATGCCATGATCAGACTTTTCAGACAGACCTGGTACAACCCGAAATTTAGGCCTATAGCTGAAAGCCTTTGTCAAAGATGCCTTACATGCCAACAAATAAATCCTGGAAGGAAAACTGTAGTGCGTTTGGGAACAATAGGACGTGAAGGAGGTCCTTTTACCAGAATGCAACTAGATTTTATTGAAATGCCCCCAAGCAATAGATTGAGATATGTCCTTGTGGTCGTTTGTTTGTTTTCTCGTTGGGTGGAAGCCTATCCGACAAGAAGGAATGATGGAGTTACTGTGGCTAAGCTCCTACTGAGAGAATTCATTCCTAGATATGGCTTTCCAGTAACGATCGAAACAGATAGAGGAACACATTTCCAGAATGAAATAATCCAATTGATATGTGAAGCACTTGACATTCAACAAAAATTGCACTGTGCCTACAGACCAGAGGCTTCTGGAGTGGTAGAGCAAGTAAATGGAACAATAAAGAATAGGTTAGGGAAAATGTGTCAAGCCACAGGACTCAAATGGCCCGATGCCCTGCCATTGGTGCTGATGAGCATCAGAAGCATACCTGACAGAAAAACAGGTCTGAGTCCTCATGAAATAATCATGGGACGAGCAATGAGACAAGCACATGTACCTGTCAACAAACTGCTGACTATAACTGATGATCTCGTATTGGACTATTGCAAAGGATTGGCTGATGTGGTGCATTCTGTGTTTCATCAGGTTGGACCGGATGCGACCACTCTTGAAAGAAAACCAGCTCATGATTTGAGTCCAGGAGACTGGGTCCGCATTAAAGTCCACAGAAGAAGAAACTGCTTGGTTCCTCGCTGGGATAAGCCACGTCAAGTGATCCTGGTGACAACAACTGCTGTAAAGTGTGCAGGTGTGAAAAATTAGGTTCATGCCAGTCATACCATCAGAGTTCCAGATCCTGAAGCTCGACCTGTAAGTCGACATCTGGAAATATCAGATTCCAGCTCAGCATCTGAAGCAGAAGCTGAAACAAACAGAGTTCCAGATCTTGAAGCTCGACCTGTAAGTCGACATCTGGAAGAATCAGGTACCAGTTTGACAACTGAAGAAGAAACTGAAACGATCAGAGTTCCAGATCTTGAAGGTCGACATCTGGAAATATCGGATACCAGTTCGGCATCTGAAACAGACCAACCTGAATCTGGTGAAAGGCAAAAGGAAAAATCAGGAAACAGACGAACTGATATTATAACAGGAGAAACCGAACCAAGAGACAGCGACAGTGAACAGCCAAGTACAAGTTATGGGAAAATTCCTCCAGAGATAGTTGAGGTAACTGAAGAAAACTTAGATTCAGATAGAGAGATAGGGGAAAGTGCGGAAGAAAACCGAGGAGTAGTAGGGTCAGAACTACAAACAGAAGAAACACAGGGAAATTTAGATTCAGACAGAAAGATTGGGAAAAATGCGGAAGACAAATGAGGGGGGTTAGAATCAAGTTTCCAAACAGAAGAGTCACAAGAAGATTCGGATTCAGACAAAGAAACTGAGATCATAAAGTTCAAAGTTAGAGGAAGTGAAATGAGGTCTGAGACAGAATCAGAAGAAAGTGAAGAAGAAAGAAAGCAAAGAATAGGACCAAGAAAGAGAACTTGGAGAACAGAACGAGAAGAAAAAGAAAACGAACTGAAAAGGCCAAGAAAAGGAGACAATTGGCCCAACGAAATTAAAAGACTGAGATATAAGATAATAAGTTTGAACAAAGATAATGCGGAACAAGTAAATGAAATAAGTCAGAAAGGACAAGGAAAACAAAGTGAAAGACAGTTACAGAGACCAAAAAGAGTGAAGAGACCTAACTTGAAATATAAGTCACCTGAATGGCTATACATAGCATTGACCGACATTAAAGAAGTGGTTAGCAGTCACGAAATCCCAGACGAAGACTGTGAACAACTGGGTGAGAGCAGTGCTTAATTTGTAAAATATTAAGTGCCAGGGCTCTGACCGGGAGGCCACTGCAGCTTGCACCACCCATCGCCCTTGTCATCTCTGCCAAAACAACTACTAATCATCTCTCTCGCATGTAAATGCAACAGTTCAGATTATTCCAGGTCCCCAAAGCTAAAGGAATGGCTGGGGAGGCAGGTATTTGCAATTTTAATGTATATTGTATTCCTAAACAACCGTGGTTCTGCTCATCTCTAAATTAGATGAGCAGCGCCACCATGTGGTAGACTGTTCTAGGTATGGTGTTGAGAATTAGGTGCCGGTGCGGAGCACCGGAAAGCAATTAAGTGCCAGTGCTTAGCACCGGAAAGCCCCAGCTCAAATTAAGCACTGGGTGAGAGTGAATTGCACCAAACCTGAAAGACAAAGAAAGAAAACCGGACTGGACACCAAGACTGAAAAAGACGAGAAAAAGTTCTGAAAAGAGCTGAAGAGAGCACCAAAAGAGACTAATTAAAGGGTAGAGTGGCTGGAAAGTCATTCTGAGGTGTGGAAACACATTTTCTCTACAAACATTTATATAGCTAAATAATATTACAACATTGTAGACACTGAGAATAGAAGATCTAGATGTGAGTTTTTACGTAGATGGTGTAGAATGTGTTTCTATTGTACAGGATTGCTAATGCTTATCTGGTTTATTTTAGCAATAATAATTCCACTTAGGTTAGTGGTAAAAAATACATCTGTAATAGTGAATGATACAAATAATGACAAGGAAGCTAACATAAAGAACACTGCAGCATTAGTAGATAGTACTGATTTACATAAGGATAAGTCAATAACTGATTTCTCCAAGAATGTCTTCACGAAACTGTTATACGAATATGTGGAGACAATGGATGTGAGAGATTGCTATGTCTGTATGCAGTTACCTGCGTCTGTCACAGAAGGTGTGACATATCACCTTCCTTTGACGTATGGGATAACTTGTAGCGTTTTAGCTAGCTTATTTTATAAAACAGGTAGATTAGAATATTATTACACTGATATAGACACTGTTTTTGCTAAAGTTCCCGTAATCTCTGAATTAAATAAGGTAAAAGTTGCAAAGGTTTTTGGAGAGTTTTTCTTAGAAAATAAAGAATTAACATTAGAGTATATATTTAGACACAATCTTACTTGTGAGTTAAAGAAAGAAGAGAAGATTTTCTAGGACATGGTAGAGGACAGAAGAGTTAAGTTTCAAAGAAAGGTAGCAGAAGAAAAGACAAAAACCCCACCGTGGGCGTTTGAAGAGAGAAATTATGACAAAGGAGAAACAAATGCAGCTATGGTTCTGGATTGGCCCCAATAGGGAAAATTGCGTATTAGTAGAAGTAACACTATGTATAATAACTATTTCATGGGTTCTAGTGAGTGCCGAGATACATACAAAATTCTAGGGGGATGGAGATTTAAAGGAGGAAAAGATCCAGTATTTCCAGGGATCTATTATATTTGCGGAAATAGAGCTTATTATAGGTTGCCGGACCATTGGTATGGAACATGTTATCTAGGCCTGGTCTTTCCAAAGATTTTTCATGTAGAGAGAAGAACAAAAGGAATTCACGAGATAGGTAAAACATTAACACGTAGGAGGAGGGAAAGCTTCTCAGAAATAGTAGGTGATATTTTTGGAGCATTGATACCAGCAGTGGGTATATCTTTGAATGCATACAAGATTCGGAAATTGTCTACAGTAGTAGATCGTTTATCAACGAATACTGCTGGAGGGTTCTTGATGGTAAATACCGAAATGGTTGCCATGAGAGCTATGGTAATGCAAAATCGACTTGCCCTTGACATTCTTTTGGCAAAAGAGGGTGGAGTCTGTGGAATGCTGAAAGTCCAACATTGTTGCACTTACATTCCAGACAAAAGTGAGAATATACAGAAGTATATAAAGAATATTACTGATTTGCACAAAGAAATTGCCCCACTGGAGGTTGAAGGTGTTTGGGAGAGACTTGGTAAGAGTTTTTCCTCAATGAAGAAATGGTTCACAGAAATAGGTAGTTCTCTTATTGGGAAGATACTAATACCAGTCACAGTGATAATAATGGTAATGTTATTAGTGAGATTAGCATATGTGTGTATTAAAAGAAGAAAAAGACAAAAGAGTGTAAAAAGAGAAAATGAGAAAAATAAAGAGAACGGGAGATGGGAGAGATAGAATTAGAGAAGTTAAAAGAGAACATGTACAAACGGTCTAAAAGACAAGATGAGAAAAACACAGGTGTTTGAACTAACAAAAAAGCAAGTGGACAAGAAACATTTATCTGATAAGTTGTAGGATAGGTTTTTGTGGTGACGTTAAAAATCACCAAAGGGGGGAATTGATGGAGCAGGGTAAATAAAATAATTTTTTACCCCCTTGGAAATTAATGAACTCTTAATAAATGAATAATACTAACTGTTTGAAGAAGCATGTATTAACCAACAAATGCACCTTTTTTAGTAAACACTATATATATATATATATATATATATATATATATATATATATATATATATATATATATAGGTAACATGCAGATTTGTGCAAAATCTAATCTATTTACAATTGTGAAGTTAATTAACCTTAGTATTGTGATTTGCGTACTAATTAGAGTGAAATTGCATGATTTATGCTACGTAGTAGATTTGTATTGTGGCAAAGAATGCAGATGGTAAGTAAAATGGCTTTAAATGTCGCTTATGCTAGGTAACACCTAACACGGATCTTTAGAATGGCGGGTGGTAAACAGAAAGGCTTATTTTCTTTGTTTTAATTGTGGTTGTGTTTGTTCTTATGATAGTTCGTTCGGGCCTGTTAGGCCATGCTGCGAAAATGGCTGCTGAAACGGATGAGGTCACGTGAAAAGCCAAAGATGGCCTCTGCGCAGAAGAAACGAAGAAATCAAGTCACGTGGATGCGGCCTGTGCCCGGAGTGAGAGATGTCAAGGTCGAACTGACCTACAATAAAGAGGGTGCCAAAAAAGATTCAGCATGAATTTGTGGGAATGGATGAGAAAATACTGAGCGACAATGGACCATCAAGATCGCAACAAAATGAATGGACAAGTTGGACTGCTTTTAACCCCGGAGTCATGAGACTCATTGTATGTTTTACTGTCCCTAAACCAGTTTGAACAAGGAGGGCGATGAGGTGACCATCACCACCCCTCAAATGGACCAATTAGCGTGATTCTTGCCCCCAAGGATTGCAACTTTTTGTGTAGTAAGCTAGAAAATAGGGTATAAGAGGGTCTACTCTTATGTGGGGTGGGCTGCTGCTGTGGTCGCTGCTACTGATGCTACTGCTGCTGTTGGTGTTTTCCTGCCATACCGCCTCTTTATTTTTCACTTTTCCACCTCAATACTGCGAAAAGAGACTGCCATTTTCTGGGGACTTTTGAACTTGACTGGGGAAGGAACGAGATAGTTGCGGGAATTCTGCCTGGGAGGTACGTCCGAGGAGGTTAGCGGGACAGTCAGTCAGTTTGGGAGTTCTATTCTGTGATCTGCGGTTTATCTTCTTTTTGGTGAACCATTCCTGTCCGCATCCTAAAAACTATGGGTAATGCATAATTTTCTATTCTTCATTAAACTTTTCTTAAAAAATGTTGATATATTAAATGTGATTAATAAACAAAGAATTTTACCCATGCAATTGAGAATTTAGATAAAATTACATACTAACTTAAAATGAGTCTGTGGTTCTTTAGTACATTTATGAGTTATAAATGTTAAAAGGTTTTAATTGGGATTGAGCTGGTCTTAATCACCATCAACTTATTCTACTAGTTGGTCCATCGAACAAAGAGCGGACTACCTTGATGTTTAGAACGGACAGGATCAAAGGTTAATGTATATAATGTCTGAGGTATTATTCTGTCAAATTTAACAAGGTATCCCGTTCGTCCAGCAGCACATTTCTCCTTGGTGTGAAATCCAGTGAATGAATGAATGTATGATATGCAGTGTCATGGGCCCCACCGACATAAGGTTTAATAGACAATAGGTTGCATAAATGTTTTACCTGGATTCGTGTCCTAAGGAGAAATTTATATTAGCCGCGCTGGATCACTGGCCAGGCCCCACCTTTTAAAATTATTTGTGCTTCTATATGTGGCTTGCTACCACGTTTTGTCATTTCATGGTGCCGACTATAACAAGGGCTGGTTCCCCAAAATAGGGCCCAAAATGAGTCGAGGTAGCGTAATTCCCCTCTCCTCAATCACAAATGGGCTGGTGTTTTCACACCGTTTTCCCAAGTGTGAGAACACTTGACCCAATTATTCCAGTCAGAAATTCCGACCTGTAAAAACTGCCTTAGGCTTGGCTACTGTTCTCTTGGCGTTGTGACTCGAACAGCAGCCCAACTCCATTCTAAGGCAAGAAGAAGCATGAAATGCTCCTCCTGCGAGGGAAATGTTCCACCTTCCCACCTCCCCTCCTTCCCTCCACCTCCACCCACCCTGCAGAGAATCTCCTGCTCCCATTTACCACCTGCTCAGAGTAGGTGGGTTGATGTGATCGTTAAATCCCTCAGTACAGGGGAATACTCTGTGGAATTCCGTATGGTAATTCCGTGCCTGCACAGCTATTCCCCATTTTGAGGGGTCTAACTCACAATTGCACATTATTGGTGGAGTATTACGTCACAGTAGCTGTAATTACGTGATGTGGAGTTTTCACCCTGCCACTAACATGCTATTAGTATTTGCTGCCATGGTGAAAATCGGTACATCGAACACAGAATGAGGAAAGGCTAAGTCGACCCTGCTGAGATTCAAACAATCACATGCAGGTCCTCAGAGATAACAGTTGTGAAAGCCCAACTAAGATATTTCAAGAGGGCTTGTTTCAATGAATGTTTGTAGATTTGAACATTGCAAGTCGGCAGGCAGGGGACAGGTGCATGTTGGAAATTTAGTGCACACCTGTTCAGTTTGTAAACAGTGCCATGCTCACAAATGATAGTGAGTAGATTTTATGCCAGACAGGTCGAATTCCAACTAGAAATTTTGGGGCAGATTTACAAGCCCCTTGCGACACTTCTGCGCCGCTGTTGCGTCATTTTTTTTGACGCAGCTGCGGCATAAACAATGCGCCACGTTGCGGCCCATTTACTATGTGACGCATCTAGGGAGATGCGTCACCTAGTAAAGCCCTGTGCAACATTATACCTGCATCAGGTATAATGTATGCAGGGTGGGCGTTCCCACGCAGGAAAGCCCCGTAGAAGTGACGCAGTAAATTCTACAAGATTTCACTGCGCAGCTTCTGGGAGGTCACTGCGTCAAAACCCTACGCCTGCTTGGAGCAGGTGTAAGGAGTGATGCAGTGTATTGGGAATAGACCTCCCCGTGCATTGCAGGAGTTGCATCGTGCTTGCGACACGACTCCAGCAATGCGTGACTTTTGCGCCAACAGATGCGTCAGAATTTCTGACGCATCTGTCAATCCTTGCGCCATGGTGCGCCGTATTGGGAATACAGCGCATCTATGGTGGCGCAAGGGTTTTGCATGAAGGCGCAGGGAAACTGACGCATCTGTACAGATGCGTCAGTTTCTTGTAAATCTGCCCCTTTGCATCCTATATTTGAAGTTAGCATTCATGACATCTGTGTTAATTTCGGACTTTGAAGGAGAAATCTGAATCAAATGGGACTCCTAATATTTTTTCTAGAGTTCAAGATCTCTCCCAGTCCTTGGTGTCAACTGAATGCCGCATTCATCTACAGTTCAAAGTAACCGATCCGTAAAATCAGAAACAAAGCATGTCTTTAAACAAACAACTGAAAACCTGGTGTAGACTACACACCTTACTTTAACAATTGTTTCCTTTGGATCACAAATTTTTATCGATCTGTGTGCTGCACCTGACTGTGCGTACCCCCCGCACCTATTCAAACAAAATGAGGGCCTGCAGCCAAACTGCCTGCTGGACACAAGTGCACACAACCAAAAATGATATACATCACATAACACAGCTCTGTCGCCAGCCTGCTGGTAATCACCATAATAGTGTAGATCCAACGCTGCTAAACGCAAAACTCGAGGTCGTATTGCTTGGTGGATGTGGAGTCGCACCGGAGGACTCCTGAAGTTCAACGCGCTGCGGTGCAAACAGCTGGTCGGTTGGCTTGCACGCCGCGACCTAAGATGGCGCCGGTCGGCCGGGACCGCCGAAACTGTCCGGGAGCCCGAGAATAGTGCTGCACCTGAGTGCTGAGGAGGCTCTAGGTGGTGGATGCAGCCGGGAGCAGTGAAAGAGGCGTTCCGGTGAGCAAGTGCAGTGAGAAGTGCTGCAGGAGATGCGACCACCGGAGGGCCCACCAAACACGCGGGAAAGCAGCCCCGAAGTGGTGAGTAGACTGTTGTGGCTCCTCGGGTCACGTCAGCTGTGGGCTCCCGCCAGCCAAGTGAAAGAGGGCAAGGAAAACGACCACCGGGGGGAGGGGGGGAAGTCTCCTGTCTCGGCCTGCCTGACTTCAAAATGGCGGCGGGACCCCCTAACGAGAGATCACGCAGGTGGCACCCTCGCAGCAGGGGGGAAGACTGGAGAGTCATTGAGGCACCTTGACAGGGCTTAAGACGAGGAACAGATGGCCCAAGCACAGTGAGACACGGGAACACCCAGCACATGCCTGACCTTAAGATGGCCGCCATGAGTCATCTCGAGGAGACCCACCATTTCAGGGGCTAAGAAGGACCTGGGCACATATCAGGGACAACTCTCTACGGACGCGTCCGTTCCCCGCAGCACAAAGAGGGGACCCCCAGAGATAAGAGGGGCCCGGGACTACCTGGCGGAGGGCAGCGATCGCATCTATGCCACGTAAAAAAGCAGTGACGAAGGTGTAAAACTACGTCGGCTGATTTTAACTCCTAGGTCAGAATCCCTTGCCTGACCCCAAGATGCCAGCCACAGTGGTCCCTACCACGTCGTGCTACTACTCTGAGAAAAAACCGGACATCGGCCAGACCTCGAACACATCCCCCATCCGGCCTACCCATCAGGATTCGGAATCTGTGAACCTACCTCTGACCGTGGAGACCTAGCTTTTTGACCGATGCCCGGTGGAGCTACTTGATAGCTAAAGAGGAGATGGGCTGTGGACTACCCTTCGGCCGTCACCTACCCAGCCGGTCTTTGGGCAGAACTTACTTCATCTCTCCGTTGTATTCTCCCTCCTACCCCTTTACTCCACCCCCTTTCTCCTTTACGCTCCATTTATCCCTCCTCTTTGCTCTTTAATTTTTTTCCCGTTGAGACCTAGCTGTTTGGCTGATGCCCGGTGGAGCTACCTGATAGCTAAAGAGGAGATGGGCTGTGGACTTCCCCCTCGGCCGTTACCTATCCAGCCGGACTTTGGGCAGACTCTCCTGCGTCTCTCCATCCTATCTCCCTCCTACCCCTTTACCCCACCCCCTTACCCTTCTAAGCTCCATTTATTTCATCTTCTACGCTCTTGAAATGTTTTTCTAGCAACTGATGTAACTTGTAACTGATGTAATTTTGTGGAACCTTATGTAAAGCGCTCTGATACCTCCGGGTCTAGCCAGCGCTATATAAAACTCAAATAAATAAATAAATAACATGAAAACATGACTTTCAATACATTTCTCTCAGAGTTATTTAATCAGGATTCTTGGAATTTAGATCATAAAAATCTTTGTAATTTTTGAAATAAACATTACATGCAAATCAATTCTTGAATTAATACAGTCAAGATTCTAACAAACAATGCTAAAACAACGTCATTCCATCATAGAATAAACAAAAAAACACAAAACAAAGCCCAATGCATTTCGGGACTGATGTCCCTTCTTCAGGGACGTTCTCTGTAATACAAAAGTGAACTTAGCATTATTATACGGTGTACATAAGAAGGATCAATAACCAAGTCTTTCACACACATGACACATCAATAACCCTTTCCCTTGGTAACTCCCTACTAAAGAGGCTACTTCTACAACATGGCCCATTACTGTGTATGCATAAAGAGAAAAGAAAAATGAACAACAAAAGGAAGAGAAAATGAAGAAAAGATAGGGATCCCATCATCCGCCTAAATAATGCTACTCAACTAAAAAAAAAAACGTACTCACTTGGAATGACAATTCGTTGTGATTTCATAAGTATGGGTCAAAATCCACCCACACTACCGACTCCAGCTGCAAAAGTAAACACACTATCGTCGATGAATACGCACAAAGTTTATAAATACTCTATGATGTCTCTCAAAGTAAGCTCATACCTCTTAACAGAATTCCGAGAGGTGTAATACAACTGTCCTCTTCCTGACGTGAGAAACTACGCTTAAGAATCCCAAAACGATAACACAGCTTCTGGCAAGAAAATAAACGGAAACTCATCCCAGTAATCATAACAAAAACGTGACATGACACCGAACAGTGGGCTTTAGTCAAGACATCTGTTATGCCCTGCATAGTTATTCTATGTTCTACGTTTCATCTATTCTTCCTGCTGCTCAGCCTGTGAGCATGTTTACTGTAGAGTGTTGGGAATGCAGTGATGCACGGAATGTTGGGTGTCTGTGTGAGTGAGGAATGACAGTTAGAGAGAGAGGGGCTGAGCAGCAGGCAGGCTGCTCCTGGTGGGGTTTGCTACTACATGGTGTTTCCTACTACCTGGAACTAATGGCTTGACTACTGGTTAATCTACTTATACTTCACCTGTTACCTGGACTACCTGTCTGTTGTACTTACCAACCATCTGGATGTACTTGAACCGACTACAGATTAAAGGTACATGTTAAATCTACTTGGCTACCAGCGTCTACTTTCTACAACAGACCACAACATATTTTGGTGACTGAGCGAGAGTTGGAGACTTTCCCACGTGCTTAATTTTCTCCACAATTGAACAAGAAAGCAAAAGATGACATCTGTAACCAGTCCACAGGGTGAGAAGGAGCCACAAGCCTTACAGTCAACCATGAAACAACGCTACAACAAGCATACAAGAGGCAAAACAACAAGAGAATTCATCGCAACAAAAGAATTTGGTACAGCATATTCAGCAACCCCACCAGTGTCATGTACAACTGACAGCCCCAACAAAAAGCATGCTGTACTGTGTGTTTGCCAGAAGACCTGCGCAATCAAGGGAGGAGTGTTCCTTAGCAATGACATTCAATTTGTACAAACTGTGCTTGGATGCAGCTCTTGTCAGGTTCTTACATGGGCATCTAATCTGCGCAAGATCTAACTTCTTCTGGTTGTGGGCGCAACTTTGGAGGTGCCCAGATAGTGTTTTCACGTGCTACATGCATCTAAATTGGAGAAGAGATCCCTACGGTCAGCTGTGGACGATCTCTACGCTGCTGACATTTCACACTAAGGTGAGCTGTGTACTTCACACGAAGGAGAACTGTAGTCTCCACTGAGCTTTTGGCAAGTACGAGTATCTCACTGGCAGTGGCTGGCAGAGTGGTGTCAGTTTGTGCTTGGCGCTTCACAGCAGTGTTACAAGGGGCAGGTGAAACTTGTCTTTTAACTTTGATTTTTGGCCTACTTTGAGACCTGATCTCTCCAACTGCCACTTTCATGTTTAAATGACAGCGCGCGCACCTTACCTAGTCTCTGGTGTCACGCGGAGCTGTGGAGTCTTGTAACGTACTCCAGAGTCTTCTCTGCCTTCCTATTGACGCTGTACACATAGAGCGTGCCGTGAGCCACCCGGCACGGCGTGAGAAAGCGTGGCGCCATCTTGGGGTTGGCAATCGCCCACCTGAATTGCTGGAGTGTCAATTTGCCAACCACGTATTTTGCCAACCACGTTTTTTTTTCTTTTCACTTGTGCGTCGTCTTCAATAGGGTTATTTGGAGAATGAAGACTGACGAGAACTTCGTGAGATGAATGAACATGCTGTTGCTTCTTGTTTTCCTGCAGCACTTGCGGTTTTCTACATTATCCCGGTGTTCAGTCTGATTATCTAACAGAGTACTGATGATGCTGTTTTGTACACCGGTGGTGAGTGGAAGTTTATTTTTGTTCAAATGACTGCCATCCGGTGACAATATTGGTTTGTCTTGTTGCCGCTTCACGTGGACATTCAGAAACCCGAACATGAAGTAATTTCTTATTTGAAATTGGCAGGATATGATGGAGAGATTTATCGGAGCGTTGGTGAATTTACATAAAGAACAGTGACTCGTTTTTTTTTGCTCTAGTGAATGCGTGTAAATGTTCAAAACTGTTATGATCTGTTTTTCAGTATTTTCTGCTCTGTGTTATGCTGCCATCTAGTGGCTAGTTGGAATTCGACGTTTTGGTAGTAGAAATGAACCTTCAATCCACGTTCTCTTAACCTATATCCAGCATGATCCTGGTGAGATATCGCTCACCGGTGTGTGATACAGTTGTAAGATGCATTGCATTTAGAGTACTTGCATGTTTTATGGAACGTTATTTCGTATAGTGATATGCCACAGTCTTCGCTTCCCTACATATGGGTGGGACATCTAATTTCAGCGTGGTAATCACAGGTTTATCTCTTTTTGAGGGATGGGTTTCGGCATTTGCTCATCACACAGTATCCCTTATGATAGGGATGGGCATGGGTTTGGGAACGAGTCCCTTTCCCATAAAGCGTTACACGCAACCCCTACGCAGGGGTGGGTAGTTTGAGCTCTTTTCTCGTTAAGCGTTAAACGCAGCCTCTACACAGGGGTGAGTTCATAAGTGTGTTTTACAGGTACAGTTATTTGTTTAGTAACCCTGACACGGCGTATGTTTATCGCGTCTCCGCCGATTAACATAACAGGTAACCCTTACACTGGGTTGGTTTTAGTCATGGGTACGATTCCCATTTACTGTTGTTTGTTTGGTAACCCCTACGCGGGGTATGTTTTGGGGATTTTTCCAATCAGCATTTCATGTAACCCTTACACGGGGTGGGTTTTGGGTTTATGGGTACGGTTCCCCACACAGGGTGTATCCCATATTCATGTATAAAGTCTTACTGGACTTTATGGGTCACAGTCCCTAGTGTTAGTACCTCGTATGAGGGGTGGAAGTTTGGTTTTTAGCTCCTCTTTCACAGCAAATGTAAGTTTCCTTACATGAGGAATCTTTACTATTGATTTGTTCCCTTTCAGAAGGGTTTGCAGTTGCGGGTTTGTTTTTGCCCTCTGCAATTTTCAAAGAACTTTGTTCATTATATTTATTGGGAGAGGATGGGTCTTTTTACTCCATTTTTGGTTCGTAAACCATCCATTTTCTCTGTTTTGAATAGCTCTGACCCTCTTGTGATGTTTACTTTATTTCTCATCCCTGGGTTTTGAACTATTTCTTGCATTTGTACATTTCTGTGTATAGTTCTACTATTACAGTATTGTTACTCTTTCGTTGTTCATTTTAAAAGGAAAGGGATGTGTTATGCCCTGCATAGTTATTCTATGTTCTACGTTTCATCTATTCTTCCTGCTGCTCAGCCTGTGAGCATGTTTACTGTAGAGTGTTGGGAATGCAGTGATGCACGGAATGTTGGGTGTCTGTGTGAGTGAGGAATGACAGTTAGAGAGAGGGGCTGAGCAGCAGGCAGGCTGCTCCTGGTGGGGTTTGCTACTACATGGTGTTTCCTACTACCTGGAACTAATGGCTTGACTACTGGTTAATCTACTTATACTTCACCTGTTACCTGGACTACCTGTCTGTTGTACTTACCAACCATCTGGATGTACTTGAACCGACTACAGATTAAAGGTACATGTTAAATCTACTTGGCTACCAGCGTCTACTTTCTACAACAGACCACAACAACATCCAAATTTGAAAGCTTACCCTAAATGCAAACGTATTTATGCCGAGAAGACCGCTCTCCTGCAATGACACAATAAAATGTCTCAGTTTCCCTGGTCAATGTAACCAAAATCCCCCTGGCCCATAGACCTGGTAGAACTCACCGGAATCAGTGAACGCCGTACCTCTTCAAAGCCGAACGCGATAATATCTCGAATCGCAGCCATACCATTTATCAGGAAGAAAAGCCACCCACATCACGTGACGGGGGTGTGCTAGCGCATAACCATCAGCGCCATATTGGAAAGTGTTCTGAAACCCTTCAATACTAAACCGATCCATAGGGCTCAATGACAGACTGGAAATGAGTTGGGTTTTTTGAGAATCTAAGACTGTTTACGACCAGTTCAGACTTTTAGACGCATGGCTAAATCATACACAAGATAGTCCTTCAGGCTCTCATACACAATTCACGACATTTTTTCTTTTCCTTTCTTTTTTCTAGTGGTTCTTGATGAACAGACAGATGAATATATAGGTTTTATATTCAGGTTGGTATGGTTCATTGGTGGGCCCAGTGCTTTAAATGGGAAAAAATAAGTGCAGGTACTCATTAAAATGAGCTAGATGTGTAGGGAGGGGGCGGGGCTAGGGGCGGGGCTAAAGGCAAGACATGATGATACTTAACGACTTCTATATCAGTTGCAGCACCTACCAAAACACATGAGAAATGTGTTTATATAAACAAAGCAAGTTAACTCATTACACAAAATGAAAGAGAAATGCTATAATATGTTAACATTTCCTTTTTTTTGCAATAGTTGCACCTTCTTAATGCCATACTGTTAATTGCTGTTGTTTGGCACAATACTATATATTTTTCAGCACGTGAGTAGGAAGAAACTGAAAATACCCCCACTTCGAACCAAAGCTCTTATGGCACAAAGCAAATGAAGCAAATCATCATGACCCTCCCCAGAAGATATCTCTTGTCTCTTTCATAGATCTATCCATTCAACCTTTCATCCTACCATTTACCTGCTGATGTCCACCATTTAACCTTTACATTCTGTCGTCTATTCAGTCTTTCATCCATCATTCAGTTTTTCACCATTCCGTCTGTCCATCCTTCATATCCAAACCTATCCATCCATCCATCTCAAAACCTATCCATTCATCCTTTCACTCATCCATCTCTTTATCCACCCTTTGCTAATTCATCAATCCTTTCGCTCATCTATCCATCAACCCTTTCACTCCTTTATTCCATCCACCCTTTCATTCCTTCCACCCTTTCACTCAATCCCTCCTTTCACTCATCCATCATCCACCCCTTCATCCATCCTTCCTCCCTCCCTTTCATTCATCCATCCAATCTTTCACTTATCCACCCATCATCCGCCCTTTTATCCAATCATCCACCCCCTTTCACCCAGCCATCCATGCTTTCACTCATCCATCCAGCTATTCATCCATCCATCAATCTATACATCCACCCTTGTTCACTCATCTATTCACTCACTCACCCACCCACCAACCCTCCCTACTATGCTATTTATGAATCTTTGTCGCGGAGCAGACATGTACACACAAAGTGCCACCCATGTTCTTTAAAATACCTCCTGAGAGTGTTTTGATTCTCTCTCTCTCACTTGTTTCTTACAAAAACAGGCATACGAATGCAGGCAAACACACAAACATAAGCAGGCACACAAAAAACTTGGGTATGATGAAAGCCATGTTATACTCTTCACCTACATGGCTTTTTTAATTGCCACCAGGGCCGGACTGGCCGTAGCCTGAATGCCACTGCCAGGGGACTGACATGATTCCTGTGCTTGCACAAATGCACAGGATAGTGTGACTGCGATTGACAGCACGGGGCCTGAACGGACCCTGCTCTGTCAAACACAGAGTGATGCTGAGCACCCGGCAATTATTCAAATGAGCCCTGCTGAATAGCTCAGCTGGGGCTCAGATCGGGGATACAGAAGTGGCGCCTCGGCTGCCAGAGACACCTTCCACTCCGGCTCACCAGCACTCACAGCCAAT
Organism: Calotriton arnoldi; assembly: GCA_963921515.1. Taxonomy (NCBI): domain Eukaryota; kingdom Metazoa; phylum Chordata; class Amphibia; order Caudata; family Salamandridae; genus Calotriton; species Calotriton arnoldi. Next base: position 1,205,213 of record CAWUFW010002237.1, on the reverse strand, counting down.
AAGCCTACCTTTTCATGAGTACCGGTACTCTCCTCGGCAGAAGAGAAGTGCCGGTACTCGGAGGGATAAATCTAAGAAGTGCCGGTACTCAGTACCGGTGAGAACCGGCCCATTTAAAGCACTGGGTGGGACGTTGGTAAATATAATGATACGGATGGGAATTGTTGACTAAGTGAGTTTGCCATTTCCGATCAAGACACTAAGTATTAGTAGTTTGAGCAAGTTGAATTCTAGAATGCGAACTGTCTTACAGTGACGAAGGTTCCACTGATTGTGCGCTGGAACACTTGAATTACTCATTGTGTTCAAACTACGGAACAGCATTACAGGATGGCGTCGATTTTCAGATCGCGGACCTCCGTACACATGTGATGAAATGGGTTAGTTTGGAGGAATGGGGATACTAGTAAGTTGTAGTATCGCACTCTCGGATTATGATTATATTAGCCGTGCAGTCGAGACCGGCATGATTGTTTAATCTGAAGAATGTTGTTGATATTATGGATCGGTATAGTATTGAAGGGTTTCAGAACACTTTCCAATATGGCGCTGATGGTTATGCGCTAGCACACCCCGGTCACGTGATGTGGGTGGCTTTTCTTCCTGATAAATGGTATGGCAGCGATTTGAGATATGATCTCGTTCGGCTTTGAAGAGGTACGGCGTTCACTGATTCCGGTGAGTTCTACCAGGTCTTTGGGCCAGGGGGATTTTGGTTACATTGACCAGGGAAACTGAGACATTTTATTGTGTCATTGCAGGAGAGCGGACTTCTCGGCATAAATACGTTTGCATTTAGGGTAAGCTTTCAAATTTGGATGTCTTGACTAAAGCCCACTGTTTGTTGTCATGTCGCGTTTTTGTTATGATTACTGGGATGAGTCTCCGTTTATTTTTCTTGCCAGAAGCTGTGTTATCGTTTTGGTATTCTTAAGCGTAGTTTCTCACGTCAGGAAGAGGACAGTTGTATTACACCTCTCGGAATTCTGTTAAGAGGTATGAGCTTACTTTGAGAGACATCATAGAGTATTTATAAACTTTGTGCGCATTCATCGACGATAGTGTGTTTACTTTTGCAGCTGGAGTCGGTAGTGTGGGTGGATTTTGACCCATACTTATGAAATCACAACGAATTGTCATTCCAAGTGAGTACGTTGTTTTTGAGTTGAGTAGCATTATTTAGGCAGATGATAGGATCCCTATCTTTTCTTCTTTTTTCTTCATTTTCTCTTCCTTTTGTTGTTCATTTTTCTTTTCTCTTTTTGCATACACAGTAATGGGCCATGTTGTAGAAGTAGCCTCTTTAGTAGGGAGTTACCAAGGGAAAGGGTTATGGATGTGTCATGTGTGTGAAAGACTTGGTTATTGATCCTTCATATGTACACCGTATAATAATGCTAAGTTCACTTTTGTATTACAGAGTACGCCCCTGAAGAAGGGACATCAGTCCCGAAATGCATTGGGCTTTGTTTTGTGTTTTTTGTTTATTCTATGATGGAATGACATTGTTTTAGCATTGTTTGTTAGAATCTTGACTGAATTAATTCAAGAATTGATTTGCATGTAATGTTTATTTAAAAAATTACAAAAGATTTTTTATGATCTAAATTCCAAGAATGGCACTTTACTTAAAGGGGATATAGAAAAAGAACACTGCATAGTGATTGACTGCTATAATAGCCGTTTTAATTCTTATTTTATCTTCATGCATATGTTTTGCATTTTATAATTGAACAAAAACATCTATTTTATACATTCGAGTCCATTTTTGAACATTGCATGTGCACTGGAGACTATTGGCTTTTCAGGTCTGGAGAAAACTTGTGGCATTCTTTGGTTCAATCACACTATTCCTTAGTCTAGAGCGCCCTCCAGTGCAAGTCGTGGTAACGACTTGCGTTGTAAAAGCAGCGATCTAAATGTACTGCGGTGTTTTGACCGCGTTTTAAGGTCGTTTCCCCTTAAGAAAAGATGTCAATCAACGAGCGTACATCACTATACAGATTTTGAAAACACCCTGTTGGTTTAATAAATAAATGTTTGAAAGAGAACTAGGGTGCTGTAATTGTCTCATATATAAAAGCAGTTAGAAGGAAAAAAAATCTGCTAATGAGGTGCTACCTGTCCCTCCCATAAGTATCTCTGAAGTTCACAATTGAATCCCTAAAGCAGTCGAATTTTGTCTGCCTCTACATACATGAGCAAAAGGCACACAATCTTTGTGCATTTCTACGTACATGATGGCCGATTCACAAAGGCATAGAAATAAAATGGGAATATGCAGGGAACAGTCATATATAGTTAGTACAAACAGAAAGGACCGTGCCCTCTTTGCACTACTACTAAAAGGGAGTTGGACGTTTTAGAGCTGATTCACAAAGGTATTTAAAAGTGCGTAAAAGAGTACTTCTGCAGCACTACTTCCCATACAGGTAAATTCATTTGTGAATCAGCGCCATGGCTTTTTACTCTTCACCTGGTTCCTGGCCAGTAGTGTTCAGTGTGGGGTATGGAAAGCCAGACATACGCAAGATTTTCAGGATAATTACGGACTATGTAAATGTGTTCATTCATTGTAATTTATCTTACGTGTGCATTTTAAAAAGTGGCACAAACCTGGCCATCCTAAACCTACACTAGACCTCTTTTTTTCTAGCCAAATATCATCATGAGGAGGTCCCTTGGGTAACTAACTCATGCGCGTCAGTCTTTCTGTTCAGGTCTCTGGCACTGTCCAGTCCCTTTTTAGTTCGGGGACAGCCTCCTCAAAAAATGTTGTTCATATAAAGTACCTGTTAGACTTGGCATCTTTTGGCGTGTTTCCCCTGACTTTTTGCTTTCTGACCTCCCGGTTTTGACTCTGTTTTTGCTGGTGTAATGATTCTGCGCACTTTCCTCACTGCGGTCCAGTGGGAAAGTGCAAGTGCTCCTGTATAAAATGTGTTATGGATTGGTGTTTCCATGATTGACCTATTTGGTTTATGTGTCAGTCCCTTGTAAAGTGCACTGCGAGTGCCAGGGCCTATAGACCAGATGCTGTTGGTGGGCTGCAGCACTGGATTGTGCCACCCACGCAAACAGCCCGTAAAGTGTAACTCGGGCCTGCCACCGCAGAGCCTGTGCGCAGCCTGGGGCTGCCATGTCGACTTGGCAAGTGCACACACTTGCAAGTCCCTAAACCTTCCCTTTGCTACATGTTAGCCACCCCTAAGGTAGGCCCAAGGTACCCCTGTGGGCAGGGTGCGTTGTATGCGAAAGGTAGGACATGCCCTGGTGTGTGTGGCATGTCCTGATAGTGAATTACAGCCTTGTTCGTTTTTCACTATTGCAAGGCTACCTGTTCCCCATAGGCCAGAACGGGCAGTTTTGATTATTACAGCTTATAATCCTAACTGACCCCGGGAACGTGGTAGAAATGCGAGTTTAGTATGCCTGGACTCAGAATGATAAAATGCATCTTTTAGTGAAGTTGGTTTTAACATTCTGTGTTTGAAAATACCACTTTTAGAAAGTGGGTATTTTCTTGTCTAACCATCCAAGCCTGCCTCTGCGAGGTTGTGTATTCCTTGTCTGGAATGTGAGTGACAGGGGCTGGGGGATGCCAGGAGACAGGGTGAGTCAGCACAGGGCTGAATAGCAAGATCTACCTGTAGATGGGTGGGAGGGGTCGCACCTGGGCCCTGAATAGGACAGTGCCTTCCCTCCACAATGCTGGCTCCACCTCCTGTGGTGCGTCTGATGTCCCTGGCCTACTCACTGAAAGAAGGGACGGAGACTTGTCAACAAAGTGCTCCAGAACTGGTTTGGACTAGGCAAAGGCCTCTCTGCCTTCAGAGAACAAAGGAATTTGGGATATAAATATTGGGGCCCTGACCCCATGAATTTAGATCTCGCTGGAATCAAGGAACCTGCCAAGACGAAGAGCTGGAAGAGCTGCCAGGAGGAGTACTGCCCCTTTGCTGTGTTGTTGCTTTGTTGGGTTGGCCTGCAGCTGCTGCTTCTGCCTTGGGCAGTGAAAGGACTGGACTGAACTTTCTACAAACTTGTGCTGAGTATCTCCAAGGGCCTGAAACCGAGCTGGCCTCCTGTTAAGAAGTCTCAGGGACTACAAAGACTTCACAAGCCTCTGGGTACCGCTTCTGGAACGCTGTTTCAGTTGCCACAGAGGAAGGGAACCGCAACCGACTCCGTCAACCGAATCCATCCCTGGCCTGTGACCTGTTTGCACCGCAGACGGCATCGCCCCGCTTCGCATCGCAACCCTGGTCTCACCGTGGGCGACGTCCGACGCCGCCAACACCGAGCCGCTGCTTGCACCGTGACCTGTGGGCACCGCAGTTCGCATCGCATCGCTTCACTGAACCAGCCGGACCCGACCGACGCGGTCGCTGCAACTGGCTCAAGAGTCGTGACCGCACCGCATTTGGGGCACCGCTCGCACGCCTGCGACGCACCGCTCCGACTCGCACCGCTGTCCGACGCCAGCTCCCGCACTCCGGCTTGGTCGCCTGCATCGCAACCTGTCAGCACCGCATCGAGCATCGTCTCACCCTGCATCGCACGCCTTGGACTCACCGACTCCGTCTGCACGACGCTCATCGAGCCGCTGCCTGCACCGCATCGAGGGACACCGCACCTTGCATCGCTCCGTCTTGCACCGCAACCGCGACGAACGCCGACCGGCTCGTACACTCCGTACCAGCCACAACGAGAAAGGTACTGTAACCGAGTCTGTTCACGACTCTGCTGGCCCGTATCGACGCGGTCGGCTGGAACTGTTAGACTCTGTGGTTTTCAGCATCGCGGTAGGCTCGGACGGAGCTACCGACTCGTACGAACTTTGCTTTTGTGTTATTCCTGCAAAGAAGAAGTTACCGTATCAAGCCTTCATTTTTAAAGTATAGTATTGTGGATTTTTGTCGTAGTTGGTCTTGTCTTGAGTATATAAAATATTGGTTATTTTTCTAAACTGGTGTGGTGTCCGTTTGTAGTGCTTACACTGTATTACTGTTGGTTATGTGCTAATGCTTTACACACTGCCTCTGAATTAAGCCTGACTGCTCGTGCCAAGCTACCACGAGGGTGAGCAGGGGTTACTTCACGAGTGTAACACCCTTACCCTGACTAGGAAGAAGGGTCCCTACTTGGACAAAGGTGCAAGCCCTTGCCAACTAGAGATCCCATTTCTAACATTGGTGGCAGCGGTGGGATGA